>CM053035.1:142258927-142858927 GCA_028564925.1 Lithobates sylvaticus | reverse complement strand
TTCCATTTTGGATAGAGAATCCATCTGTGGCCTATTGGGGAGAAATGGGGGAAATCCATCCAAAGTGAGGGAATCCCTGGGAGTCACCATTGGAAGAATTCCTGTGCCGATATCAACCCAAAATGTGGGGTTTGCTTTGATCTGTATTGCGGTTTAATGGCAATACACAGGTCAAATAGAGAGGGTGAATTACCCTAACCGGGGCACAGACAACAAAACCTGACAGGGGTTCTAATCTCTATCCAAAACTAAAAATGTTTGCCTTTAGTGACACTTTAAATAAAGTGATGGGACTTGTAGTTCCACCTTAAGTGGCTTCAAGTTTATCTGCTTATGTTTTGCCTTCCCTGGTCCAATCCCCACTATCATTAACAATCTAATTACATACCTTATGTTAGACCCGATGTTTCGTCTCATATGGCGACCCATCACATTTAGCTACCTGCTGAAATGCGCATGCACGACACTGCCATATGCGTTCCAACACTTTTAAAACTTTGCGTTTTAAAAGTGACAAAAATACTTTAAAAAAAAAACTAAAAATAAAAAGTGCTATGTGGATAGAACCAGAGAAAAAGCCGCCACCTTTGGTCTATCTCTCTGCGCTCACGGATCAGGGTGTTTAAAGTTTGATACTCAATAAATATATGGATGGATTAAATGTATTCACATACAAAATTAAAGCAGCTACTATATGGTAAAAAACAAGTATGGTGATACGGCGATATCCTAAATGAGTCCCAACATTCCCTTATAGGGGCGCTGTCTCTTTAAATATCGCAGCAGCGCTAAAAAAACTTCAAGAGCAAAGTTCATCAATAATCCAAAGAATCATGAATACGGTCTGTACGTAGTGCAGTTTAACCAATTCTTTCGGTAATCCAGTGATGAGACTTCCACCCGGCAATAATTGTTAACACCACGTGCTGGTAAAAAAACTCTCCCCTTTTGGGGATACACTCACCAGAACAAAGAAAGAAATAGGCACATCAATCAAAAGACCAATGAATACTGCAACCTCTTAAATCCGTCCGCCTTTCCTCCGCCTGCATGCATCAGAGTGGTGCTTCTCCCATAATCTCCATCATATAAGAAACAGAATACAGCGGATAGCGTAGTACAGTTTGGAACAAAAAGGGTTTTTATTTCAATGTCCCATATCCCCCCAAGTAAAATGTGCGTACCCAAATACAAATAATAATTGACTTTGTAAGTAATTAAAGATGCACTCTGCCTGTGCAGTTTCCGTCCGCCGGAAACTGTGCCAGAAGACCGCTGTGATAGAAAATCCACATACACTTCCTGTCTCGGCCGGCTGGAGCGCACTCTGGAACGCACCGCGTCACTTCCTGCGAGACCACGACCCTGACGCGTTTCGTCACTTCCGGACGTCGTCTGAGGGTGTGGCCTCGCTTAAGGAAGTGTGATATTTATCTAAGCATCGCCCAGATTGTCTCCAATCAGGCTGCCGGTTAGTCTGAAGGACCTTTGTCACGGCCAATCAGATATAGCGGATACGATGCTATTGAATTACAATCAGCATAGAGTGTATCAATGTACTTATATAAAGGACATTTAAAACATATGAAACATTATCTAGCAAAACAGACACATTAAAAACGGCATCAAATACATTCATCATATTGTGTTATTATTGTCCTATTATTCTATATTATTCATATGTCCTATAAGGGAATGTTGGGACTCATTTAGGATATCGCCGTATCACCATAAAAATAAAAAGTGTTTAAAACAATTTAAAAAAAAAAAAGTTAAAAGTGAGAAATGTTTTATGAGTGATGGAACGCATGCGCACTCCAGCGGGTAGCCAAATGTGATCGGTCGCCATATGTGACGAAATCACTGGTCACATCCTCACTGTGTCTCTGTGCTTCTCTATGTAATGCAGGCAGATCAGGGCTGTAATGCAGGAACATCACAGCACCCTGCCTCAGTTCTACTCTCTAGAGCCCTCAGAACCAATGCAAGTAGTGGGTTGGCTCTTGGGAGGAGTTCTGCAAATATAAAAACGGCTTGTTGACTGGGTGTCAGTTTGAAGGCACAGACATTCCTATGCATGCTGTATTTGCATGAAGACTGCCCTAGATAATGCAAAGCCTCCATGATTGAAAGAACTGAAATACAATGAATAAAAGGGGGTGAGCCAGGGACTTTCAGACTGGAAAGCAAAGGGCTTGATGATGCTGGAAGTCCTGCAGCCAGGAGATGAGGTGGCTCTATCTGACCTTTGGGAGCGTCTAATCCACATTGTGAAAAGCCCACAGTGAGAAGAGAGTGAATCTGGCCATACACCTATAGATTATCTGCAGATTTTCTATGGTTAGATGGAAAAAGTGCAACAGATTTCTCCATGCTCGCTAAACTGTGTGGATGGAGGAATCTCCCACTTTTTCCATCTAACCATAGAAAATCTGCAGATAATCTATAGGTGTATGGCCAGCTTAAGGAATGTCAGTACAGGAGATCAACCCAAACAACTGTGCAAGACTGAAGGCAAAGCGGTAGCTCAGCTTACACTAAAATTGCATATACATTTTAAATATGGAGCTTTAACCCATTCCCATCCTTAGGCCATATATACTGTATACAGCCTCAGGTGGAGGCGGTTATACCAGGATTATGGCTGTAGCTGTAGCTATGATTGTGGTATCACACTTTAGAGCATGCAATGGGCTTTTTGGTAAAGTGATCCGGGCGGTTCTACAGCTGCCCAATTTAACAGAAACAAATTGGTTTGTTTCTGTTAACCACTTTCAGACCGGACCAATTTTCAGCCAAAGGACCAGGCCCCTTTTTGCGATTCGGCACTGCGTCGCTTTAACTGACAATTGTGCGGTCGTGCGACGTGGGTCCCAAACAAAATTGACGTCCTTTTTTTCCCCACAAATAGAGCTTTCCTTTGGTGGTATTTGATCGCCCCTGCGGTTTTTATTTTTTGCTCTATAAACAAAAAAGAGCGACAATTTTGAAAAAAAAAAACACACTTTTATTTATTTATTTTTTTTTTCCTCAGTTTAGGCCGATACGTATTCTTCTACATATTTTTAGTAAAAAAAAAAAAATTAAAAAAAAATCGCAATAAGCGATTATTGATTGGTTTGCGCAGAAGTTATAGCATTTACAAGATAGGGGATAGTATTATAGCATTTTTATTAATATTTTTTTTTTTTATTAGTAAAATTAGTAATCAGCGATTTTTATTGTGACTGCGACATTATGGCGGACACATCGGACATTTTTGGGACCATTGTCATTTATACAGCAATCAATGCTAATTAAATGCATTGATTCCTGTATAAATGACACTGGCAGTGAAGGGTTTAACCACTAGGTGGCAGTGTAGGGGTTAAGCATGCCTAGGGGTGTGTTTCTTACTGTGGGGGGGGGCGTGGCTGTCAGCTAGTGAATGATGATCTCTGCTCCAATCACAGGGAGCAGAGATCGGCGTCACTAGTTGCTAGGCAGAACGGGGAGATGCTGTTTATTTACGCATTTCCCCGTTCAGCCTTCCCGTGAGACGATCGCGTGACCCACGACCGGCATCACGGGGGTCCCGAACGATGGCACGGCGGCATCTTAAAGGGGAAGTATATATACGCCCTTATGCCTGTCCGTGCCATTCTGTCGACGTATATCGGCGTGCGCCGTTTAGGAAGCGGTTAACCGGCTTGTAAAGCAGCCAACCAAACCAAGTGCGATTGGCTACTCTGGAGGACAGGGGGAGAGATCTGGGGTCTATCTCCATAAAGAGGCCCTGTCACTGCCCATGCTATTACAAGGAAAGCTGTTCATCCCTTGTGTTAGCACTATAGTTCAAACAAAAGCTAAAATAACACCTTAACAGCTGTGATTGGACAGAGCTGATCACATGGTAAAGAGCCTACGTCATAGGCTCTATACTGTGATTGGAGATGCAGAGTGTCCAGACCTCATATGACCCCCTGTCACAACAAGCCGTCATTTTGCTATCGGGCGGGGGTTTCATTGTTGTGACTGGGCGTCATATGATTTCCGGGCACACCACATTTCCGATCACAGTATAGAGCCTATGACGTAGGCTCTTTACAATGCGATCAGCCGTGTCCAATAGGAAGTGCTGGTTATCTGCATTCCACTATTCACGCTACCAGCGTGTGAGCAGTGGAGAGCTGATGAGCAGCTCTCCTGACCAGTGGGGGGGTCTGCGCTGATAGACAGTGCATTATCAGTGCGATGACTGCCAGTGCCCACCAATTTTGCCAATCAGTGCTGTCTATCAGTGCCCATCAAAGCTGCATATTAGTGTCGTCAAGTGTTGACAACATTTTGAAACAGAAACTAAGAAAAAAATATAAAAAAAAACTAAGTGGTGAATACCACCAAAAGACAAAATAAAATTTGTTTTGGGTACAGCACTGCACGACCGCGCAATTGTCAAAGTGTGGCAGTGCTGAAAGCTGGAAATTGGCCTGGCCAGGAAGGGAGTGAAAGTGGCCAATATCCAAGTGGTTAAAAAGACTGTTTAAAAAAATAAAAAATAGTAAAATATTTTAAAATCTAAGAAAAAAATGTGAACATAATTGTTGCACGCATGTATAAACAGCGATTGCACCACACATATGAGATATCACCACAAACGTCTGAGTGAGAGCGATAATTATAGCTCCAGACCTCCTGTTTAACTCTAAAGCCTCATACACACAAGTGGCCAACGGAGCGTCTGATTTTTGTCAAAAGCGCGTGTGCCAGGATCTTGTCTTGCATACTAATGCCCCATACACACGGTCGGATTTTCCGACGGAAAATGTCCTATCGGACAATGTAGTCGGAAAATCCGACCGTTTGTAGGCTCCATCTGACTTTTTCCGTCGGATTTTCCGACAGACAAAGTTTTATCTCCTGCTCTCAAATTTTCCGACAACAAAGTCCTATCGGACTTTTTCCGATTGTGTGTAGCGAATTCCGACGGACAAAGTGCTACGCATGCTCAGATCACATTACAAGACCAAAGCTATTGGCTACTAGCCTCTACGTAGTCCCGTCGTAGGCAACAAACGTCACCACGTTCAGAATGATCGGATTTTCCGACAACTTTGTCCGACCGTGTGTATGCAACACCACTGTCTGAAAAAATCCGATGGATTTTGTGGTCGGATTTTCCGACCGTGTGTACGGGGCATAACAGTACACAATTGTCGTGCCACAAACACAAACGTAGTGACGTACTACAAGGAATTTCAGCTCTTGGACGCCACCCTTTGAGCCCTTTCTGCTAATTTCGTGTTTGGTGAGCATTGATTCCGAGCATGCGTGTTTGTACTTTCGACTTTTGTGTGACGTATTTGTGTACTGACCATACGAAAATCAGACATCAAACCGTTGTCCGACGAAAATTTACTAGCCTGCCATCCAACATTTGTTGACCGAAAGTTGGACAACAGATGTCAAAAGGAGTGTACTAACGGTAAGATTTTAGGACAACAGGTCTGTCAACAGACAATCCCCTTCCAACAATCGTACCGTGTGTACGAGGCTTTAGGCTCCATTCACACTTGTGTTACATGTCATGAAACTTTGGTCATCAAAGTCGCATGACAAGTCGTTCCCCATGTTTTCCAATGATAATAACCATTCATATATGTGCGACTTAGACCCCATACACATTATACAACTTTCGTTGTCTGATTTCCTTTAGATCTACCAAAACCATGTAGTGCATGATTGCATACAAATTGAAACTCTTAGGTTTGACCTCATATTACATGGTTTTGGTAAATCTGAAGGAAAAAAAAAAATCTACAGATAATTGTATAGTGTGTATCCAGCCAAGGCTCCATTCACACTTGCAGGACTCCAAATTTGTGCCAACTTTGGATGGGTGCAACTTGGATACGACTTTGGCTTTGACCAGTGATAACAGACAACTGTTGGATGTATAACATTCAGGTACGACTTTCAGGCAACTTTTGAGGGTTAATATTGAAATCTATGTTGCATGAAAGTCAGACCAAAGTAGTGCATGAACTACTATGTTGCTGCAACTTGAAAGGGGTTGTAAACCCTCACGGTTTTTCACTTTAATGCATTCTATGCATTGAGGTGACAAAACCTTCTGTGCTGCAGCCCCCCAGAGACCCCCTTCTTACCTGAGCCCGATCGTTCCAGCAATGGGGATGAGCCGCTGTCTCAGGTTCTCATTGGATATATTCACAGCAGCGGGAGACATTAACTCCCACAGCTGTCAATCAAATACAGTATAATGGGAGCCTGGGGGTGGGGTTGGGTCCTGCTGTCTGTGTCAATTGATGCAGCAGCAGGACTCGGGAGTGCGCCCACACGAGTGACCCCATGAAAGGGACTCTCCGTGGCGGCACTGGAGAAGAGGGGGACCCAGGAGCTCCATGGGGAGACCCCAGAAAAGGAGGATCGGGCCACTCTGTGCAAAACCCTTGCACAGAGGAGGGAAGTATAACAGGTTTGTTATTTAAAAAAATAAAATAAAAAAAAAACAAAGCTTTACAATCACTTTAAGCTGCACATATATGAATGGTTATAAATGGAAAACATGGGGAACGACTTGTCATGCGATGTCCAAAATTTGCATGAAAAGTCGCACAAGTGTGAATGGAGCCTTAGGCTCTGTTTCCACTACTGCGAGTTGTTGTGCAACTTGACACATGTGAAGTCGCATGACAAGTCAAAATCCATGTATTTCAATGGTCTCCGTTCTAATTGGTGCAACTCAAGTCACAGCAACTCCAAAAAAGGTTTTTGCACTACTTTGTTCTGACTTCGGTGCAACTTGTTATCCCATGGTTCTTACCAGTCGCATGACATCGCATCCAGCATCGCATTGCAAAGTCGCACTGTAAATCACACAACTTTGGGGCCGCAATAGTGGAAACCTAACCTTAACGTTGCAGCAACTTCAAAGTAGTTCATGCACTACTTTGGTCTGACTTTCATGCAACTTGAGGGCCAAAGACTTCAATGTTAACCATCAAAGGTTGCATGAAAGTCGTACCAGAATGTTATACATGCAACAGTTGTCCATTATCACTGGTCAACGCCAAAGTCGTATCCAAGTTGCACCCATCCAAAGTTGTGCCAACTTTGGAGTCGTACAATTGCGAATGAAGCCTAAAGTAGTAACCTGTACAGCCTTTAGGCTCCGTTTTCACTATTGCTAGCTGTTGTGCGACTTGACACATGTGAAGTCGCATGACAAGTCAAAATCCATGTATTTCAATGGACCCCATTCTAATTGGTGCGACTCCAAAAAAAGGTTTTTGTACTACTTTGTTTCGACTTCAGTACAACTTGTTCTCGCATGGTTCTCACCAGTCGCATGACATTGCATCAAAAATCGCATTGCAAAGTCACACTGTAGATCACACAACTTTGGGGCCGCAATAGTGGAAACCTAGCTTTAAAGTTGCAGCAACTTCAAAGTAGTGCATGCACTGTAAATCGCCTAACTTTGGGAAACCAAGTCTAAAAGCTTCACCTACCGATAATTCTAATGCACCCTAGTTCGTCACTATTCCATGGGCTTGCGCAATTTTTGAAGCATGACAGGTTTGTTATCTTTATACTTGGTGTATCATCTTTTATAGTTTATACAAAAATTGGGTAATATATTGTTAAAAAAAAAAAATTGGGTAATATAGTGTGTATGTGTGCACTAAAATTCATTAAAGTGTTTTTTCCTGAAAATTTGTATTTGATAAGTGGCTGCATAAATATCCTGTGACAGAAAAATGACAGCACCCACTATTTCATTCTCCAGGGCCTTTGCTTTCAGAAAATACATGTTCAGGAGTTCAAGTGATTTTTCTACCAAAAAATAAAATAAAAAAAGGGGATACAGACTTTTACATATATGTGAGAAACGAAAGACTTGGTCCAGATGGTAAGCGGTAAAATAATATAGGGTGATCTTGCCCTGAAGGTCCTTGTTAAGGCACTTCCTGTTATAGGGTGACAACACCCTGTCTCCCAAGTGTTCTCCTGTGTTGGCACCCTGGTGGAGATTTACTAACACTGCAGAGTGCAAAATCTGGTGCAGCTCTGCATAGAAACCAATCAGCTTGCAGATTTTATCGCCAAAACGTAACTGAACAAGCTGAAATCAGAAGCTGATTGGCTACCATGCACAGGTTGCTCCAGTTTTAGTGATGCCCTCTCCTCTAACTTAACACTGATTGCACAGACACCCCCCCCCCCCCCCCATTGTCATCTTAGGGAAAACCAGACCCTGAGGCAGGCCATGCAGCCATTGCTTGAATGTGTGCAAAGAGGCTGCAGGAGATCAGCAGCAACAAAGTTTAAAAATAAAAAAAAAAAATAAACAAAGAACAAGATGTGGGAACTGTTTATAACTGAGTGTTTTAGCAAACGAAATGTCATTTAGTAAGGCTTCCATTCACTGCCATACCATTAGAATATGCAGCTCAGGTCACCAACTTCATACAATAAGAGTTATATAACTACCTGTACTTCGTTCCATAATACTGGAAAAATAATAAATAGCGAACTTTACAAGCCATGCTCCCTCAGGAAGCCCAGGGAGATCACACCGCACGACTTTCACTCAAATACAACCCCACAGCACAGAGCACCATGTGACCCTACAAGGCAGGGACCAGCCGGCATCGAAAGACCCCCTATAGCTGACCGCACTGCCTGCGCAGAAACTATGCATTCATTTTCAATTTTCTACAATAATAACACTCATTTGAAATATTTGATGGCATTCAGACATAAAATAAACACACTTCCGTGTGCTGCCTAATACGTAAAAGGCGGCTTTGTTGTTCAGGCATCAATAAGACGCCTTCGGAGCATTACTAAAACTATAGAGCGGTTTCAGGGTCCTTTGAAGCAAATGTCTCGCAGTCATGACGTCACCGTAGAGCTCTTCCTATATCAGCTGGGAAGGAACCTTGCCCAACAAGATTCTTTTAGGGTTTTGTTTTTATGATAAATGCCAAATACTTGGAAAATTAAAGTTATTGGAGACAATGATGTTTCTTTTTCTTATAATAATCTCAGTGTAATATATATTTATGTTAGTTTGTCACCAAATGTCATGTAAATCGAGAGGGTATGTTCACTAAAGCTAAACACATGTAGGAGATAAAAAGAAACAACAGATTCTTACATCGATAGCCTCCTACTGAAAATGCTAAGTGCCTGGCTGCCATGCTAATCCTGTAGATTTAGTGGCATCTAAATCACTGAGCATAAACAAGCAGGGCTGGGGCTACCACTAGGCAGCCGCCTAGGGCGCACTGCTGCCTAGGGTGCACCCCACCACTGGTGTTTCTACTCTCTTCTCTCTGCAACAAGCAATTAAGTCTCAGCCTCAGAAGGCAGCTGCCGCTCTGGTCGCACATAGTGTCAGAGGTGCAGTGGCGGCGGAGGACCGTGTGTCCCGACTCCCAAATAAATAGAAGCAAGCAAACATTCATTGATGGGCACTGGTAGGCTGCATTGATGGGTGCTGGTGAGGCTGCATTTGATGGGCGCTGATGAGGCTGCATTTGATGGACGCTGGTGAGGCTGCATTTGGTGGGCGCTGGTGAGGCTGCATTTGGTGGGCGCTGGTGAGGCTGCATTTGATGGACGTGTCATTAAAAATGTGGGTATACATGGGCAGGGCAAAGGGGGTGGAGTCGGGGGGGTGGCAAAATGAGGTTTCGCCTAGGGTGTCAAAAATTCTTGCACCAGCCCTGTAAACAAGCATGCAGACCAGGAAAGCTGAAGGTCAGCTGCACACTTGGTTATTTGATCGGCATGATAGCTGGGGTAAATATATGTCTTTCACTTATAGATATACATAAAACTGGTTTAAAAACCAAATTCTATTCAAGTATGTATTCTTAGAGTGATAATAAACCCCAAACCAATAATATAACATATTGCAGCTTACTAATCATTAGATGTGGTGGCTGCATTTGCTTTCTTCTATTTGTTTTTTCCCCTATGTTTTCACGTGGTGATCTGACCATTAACAAACCTTCTGTATTAGAGTGTCCCCACTCTGGATGAAGGAGCACAGGGGGCACCTTTGGACAGCAGCACTGTCAGTCTGGGTGGAGGGGAGTGTTAGATGTACAAGCAGATTTAAGCCTAGTACACACGGGCCGAATGTCAGGCAGCATCAGCCGCCTCGTGTGTACTGTAGCCGGTTCCGCTGGCTTCTGTCAAAGGGGCATGACCGACTGGCTCCCGGTCAGCGATTTCAGCCAATGGCTGAGAGCACTGACCAGGGTATTTTGGCAAAGGGGCAAACCCCCCTGTCAGAACACAATAAAACAGCAGGGTAGATCGCTGTACTAACATTGCATAGTTATTAGAGCAGCTGCGACCTGAGCTGTCAGTATTGTGTGTACCAGGCTTTTGATACGCTAACAAATTGAAGCTGAACTCCAGCTCACACTTCATAATCAGTTACAGCAACAGTTTTTTTTTCATTTAGGATAAAGGTTTTATATGAGCAATTAAAAGATGATCATTGTAAGCACCCTTGACAGTGGTAAGTGGTTTGTCTCAGCACTCTAACTGATATATTTACAGGACAGCTTGTTCTGTTGAAAAACAACATACTTACTGACAGGATCATCAGATGAAAATATAATTAACATAATTTTTTTTGCTGCTGTGGCCTCACTCCCTGTTGGAGGGTGGCTACATAAGTTCTCCATAGTCCCACTGTATGTTGGAATGTAGTCACCCTCTCTTGCTCACTCTCTAGATGTTCTACAAACTATGGGATTCGTAGTATGCATAGAGCAGTGCACATGACTGCTTGTTCCAAACAAATGGAAGTGAGAGGGAGAAGGAGAGCTCCTGTCCCATCGTCACAACAGGAAGTGAATGGAAATCCCTACAATGTGAGGGTGTTTCATCAGAATTTGTAACGGAAGTGACGTTCATTCGTTGCCATCTTGCTACACCCCGCACTCGTCTACAGTAAGGATACAGTGAGAAAGTGGAAAGCGGACATTTTGTTACACCCACCGGAGTCTGGCATTTCACACTTATTTTAACTACTAAACTGAGCTTATATAGTGACATTCAGTGTTTTTAAACCCATCTGACTGTTTTGATGTTGAATTGTAAGTGCAGCGGCACGCCTGCTGATCTCACAGGTTTGCTGATCTGACAGAACACCGCTGATTTTACAATTCAACATCAAAACAGCCAGACGGATATCCAAATACTGTATTTCACTATATAAGCTTGGTTTAGTGGTAAAAATAAGTGTGAAATGCCAGACTGCAGTGGGTGTAACAAGATGTCCACTTGCAACCCTTTCACTGTATCCTTACCGTGGACGAGTGCGGAGTGTAGCAAGATGGCGGCGATGGAGCGTCACTTCCATTTCAAAATCTGACAGGTCGCCTAATCTGAGGAAACAAGGGAATCCCAGGTTGTCACCAGCACTAGTATCCCCACTGGAAGATTTCCCCTCTTCTCCTGTTCTGGTGACAATCCAAATTTTAGGATTCACTTAAAGGGACTGTAAACCCTCATGGTTTTTCACCTTAATGCATTAAGGTGAAAAATGTTTTGTAGTGCAGCAGCCCCCCAGAGCCCCCCTTTTACTTACCTGAACCCAATCTTTCCAGTGACAAGAACGAGCCCCGCACCTCCAGCTGCTGTTTTAGGTCCTCATTGGACAGATTGATAGCAGCAGGAGCCATTGGCTCCTGCTGCTGTCAATCAAATCCAGTGACACGGGGGCGGGGCCAAGTCCTGCTGTCTGTGTCAATGGAGATGCTATTTGCAGAAACACAGGACATTATTTTTAACATGAGTTCCCATGGAACACATTCACATCAATGCATTTCAGTGGCTCTGCGTTTTTGGAAAGGGTCGGGAACATTTTTTAAACACAAAACTGTGCTTTTTTTGGCTTTTTTGGTTTAATAAACTTCAATAAAGAAGCTGTAGAAAAGCATGCAGTGAGCTTTTGCTGCGATTTGCATTTTTTAATCTGCCCAACAACAAATTTGCCAAAAAAAACCCCATAGAAAACGCAAATCGCTGCAAAATTGCAATAAAATTGTTGTAAAAAAAGAAAAAACAGAAAAGCACAGCAAAAAGCACTGCAGAAATGCTCAAAAGCAAACTGCATAGATGTGAATGGAGCCTTAGGGGTGACTCTGATTGAGACACTGATTTAAGGGAGGACTCTGATGGAGACCCTGATGTAAGAAGGGACTCTGATAGGGACCCTGATGTAAGGGGGACTCTGATAGGGACCCTGATGTAAGGAGGGACTCTGATAGGGACCATGATGTAAGGAGGGACTCTGATAGGGACCCTGATGTAAGGGGGGACTCTGATAGGGACCCTGATGTAAGGGGGGACTCTGATAGGGACCCTGATGTAAGGGGGGACTCTGATAGGGACCCTGATGTAAGGGGGACTCTGATAGGGACCCTGATGTAAGGGGGACTCTGATGGGGAACCTGATGTAAGGGGGGACTCTGATGGGGACCCTGATGTAAGGAGGGACCCTGATGGGGGTCTTAATGTAAACAGGGACCCCTGGGATCCCTGATATAAGGGGGACTCTGATATGTACATTGAAGTAAGGGGGACCCTGATGTAAGGGGTAGTCTACTGAGGATCCTGATGTAAGGGGGGCTCTGATGGGAACTTTGATGTAAAGGGTCACTCTGATAGGGAACCTGATGTAAGTGGGACTTTAATGGGGACTTTGATGTAATTGGGGACTCAAGTTCATTTGAAATTTCTTTGTTTACTGAAGTTTTTTTCTCTGTTGTTATGAGTCATATCTTGCTGCTTTTTGGCCTGTGAATATATGAAAATGATATGCTGCGGCCCTCGTACTAAAAGGTTTGGAGACCCCGGGTCTGGAGTTTTCACTCAGCTGTGTCTGTCTGATTTGCATAAAAATATACAGTATATGTGTGTGTTTTATATATTCCATATACTGTTTATATAGACTTAGTTATGAATTTAATATCAGACATTATTACATGAACAAAAACACAATATAAAAATGCGATTTCTGTCTGTCGCCATCTGCTCCTATACATTCCTTGTAATGGTACCATGATACAAGTGGGCAGCAAATCAGGACAGAATGGAAATGCCATTGCATGCTAGAGAAGGCAGGGAAGTGGGAAAAGACTGTAGCAGTGGAGGATCATGGGAAATGATTTCTCATTCATGCAGAAGGATTGTATGTGTGCTGCTGCACTAGGATGCTGTCAGTGCAGAACACACACAGTGACTACTCCCAGCTACATGGCTCTGGCGTTGTGTTAGCTGTGTGCTGTATGAACACCCAACCTCTGTGCCTTGTGTATCAGAGTGTAAAATACAAAACTGTCTCTCTGATTACAGCTGAAAAGATTCAAATCCAGCTGACAGTTGGAAAATAATGTGTTTTAACTGCTTGGTTTACATGGGGCTTTAAAGCTGAGCTCCAGGATTAGCAAATATTGTATCCTTCCTTAAATCTCGGTGTACTTATCTATTTCTTCCAGATCTGTGCAGTAATCCAGTGTGAAACTTTCCCCCTGTGCAGAAGCTTCCTGTAATAAAGACCAGTCACTGCTGATCTCTCTCCATGTGCAGAGTGACTGGTCTTGTCTCCGCCCACTCCTGTTGTTTTCTACAGGCAGCCTGTAGTAGGTGGAGGCTCTGGGCTCCTCCCAAAGATCTGCTCTCTGCATCGGCTATGTACAGCACAGTGATGATCTCACCATTACTTTTGCTATGTAATATCTGTGTTTGCCAAGGCATATGGTGCACACAAAGTGGATATACCCGTATATTCTTTGTGGCTATTGAGCAAAAAAAGATTTGTGCCTAGAATTCAGCTTCAAGGGTTTTTTTCTAGTCAGCCTATGAATGTGGACTTGCAATTGGTTGATATGGATTACTGTACTATGTATTTTTATATAGACCACTGTGATAATTCCATAAACATGCATGATCAAAATTCTTTTTTACTACGGTCAGTCTGCTGAGCCTACCAACTAAGACTGGAGGAACTTGTCAAATACGTGAAAACTGCATTATATTTGTTAGTTAAAGGGGTTGTAAATGCCTATACTTACCTGCTCTGAGCAATCTTTTTGCACATAGAAGCCCTGATCCTCTTTTTCTGGGGTGCCCCGCCGACACTCCAGGCCCCTCCTACATCGAGTGTCCCCAGGGAAAGCCGTTTTCCATGGGGGCACCGGGGGGGGCTGATTTCCGAGTCCCGTGGTTGCATCCAATGGCACAGACAGCAGAACTCGCCCGGCCCCCCGCTCCAGTGTCACTGGATTTGATTGACAGCAGCAGGAGCCAATGGCTCCTGCTGCTGTCAATCTGTCCAAAGAGGAGAGAGATAGCAGTTAGGGCTCATGCACATGCACCAAAGAGGAGAGAGATAGCAGTTAGGGCTCATGCACATCGCTGGATCAGATCGGGCTCAGGAAAGAAAAAAAGGGGGGGGGTCTGGGGGAGTTGCAGCATAGAAGGCTTTTTACCTTAATGCATGAAGTGATTTTGCTGTGTTTTGCGTTTTCCCACAGCCAACGGTTAACCTAGTTTATGTGTACATGAGCCCTAAGGGGTTATTTCTATAGTGATCTCACCAATGTAAAGGGTCACACATACACTAACTAACAATGTAAGGGGTTATTTATACAGTGATCATCAATGTAAAGGGTCACTTCTACACTAACCACCAATGTTAGGACACTTTCACACGGACCCACTGTAGTTTCCCCACAGCGCAGGTGCAGAGCAGTGCACCTACGGCTTTCCTGTGAGTTACCTGTGCTTTCCCATAGATGTTTATTAGATTGGGTATTTTTGGTGCGATTTCTGAAAGCACACCAAAAGTCCTGCATGCTGCATCTCAGAAAACCCACCAAAAATGCCCGATCTAGGAGAAGTCTATGGTAAAGCATGGGTAACTTGCATGAAAACCACAGGTACACTGCTCTGCACCTGCAATGGGGGGGGGGGGGACCGCAGTGGGCAGTGTGAAAGGGGCCTAAGGAATTACTTATACATTGACCATCTATGTAAGGGGTTACGTCTACACTGACCACCAATGTGAGGAGCCACTTCTCCACTGACCACCTATATAAGGAGTTACGTCTACACTAACCACCAATGTGAAGAGCCATTTCTACACTGAGCACCTATGTAAGGGGTTACGTCTACACTGACCACAAATGTGAGGAGCCACTTCTACACTGACTACCTATGTGAGGGGTTGCTTCGACACTGACCACCTATGTAGAGGTGACTATTATTATTATTTGTTTAATTATTGGAGGTTTTTGTGGCCGGAGTTCACCTTTAAGGATCACCATGAACTGGATTCATTGGTTCATAGTTCATGATTACTGTGTTCCTCACAAGACAAGCCACAAGAGTTGCTCCACCAGGGGATGTTTGGCCCTGCATTATCCAACTCATAAGAACAAACACAGGCCAAATATTGTAATGTTTTGCTATTTAGTAAAGCTTCATATGTGGTCTTATTAAACAGATCAAATGAGATGTTTATACACTGGCAAACACTTGTATTCAGAAATATGTTTCTGGCTATGGCCGGCCAAAAGTTTGCACAGGAGAGTAAATTATTTTAAAAACATGGAAGGGAATGTCGGTGTAGATGAAATATGACAAAGGCAGTTGGCAGACAGGAGGCACAACACAACAATTGACAGACTACAGACATTGCTGAAGCTTTGTGACTTTGTGACACTGCCCTCTTGTGGTCATATAAAGTGCATCTAAATCCATGAACCAAAATGTTATATTTTGCAGACTATTAGTTCTTTGGCCTCATGCACTCAGGAATATTAATATACTCCTATCTACACTGAATATTTCTGCCAGGAGCTGGCAGAAAAATCCAGCTAAAAAAATATGAATGTTAACACGTAATTACATGTGTTTCTGCACGTTTACAGGGGTATGGCATTTAGAAGCATATGCCTTTAAACTCAGGCTATTAGACTAGTCATTTATTCTAGCCACTAGAATGTGTTTACATGCAGATATACACGTTTACATGTAAAAAGCACATTCACGCTTCTCCAGGAACATGTGTCTGGGGTTTTTTTGCTTACACTCCTGAATGCAGCAGTCATATATAGATTTAAACTTCTGCATGGGCACATTAGCTAACATGCAGCTGTGTTTAGAGTCATCTAAAAAATGGCAGTTGTCATACATGTGTCATATTTGTGTTCATTAGACCTCAAATGTGGTGGCTGCATTCGTTTTTATTTTTTACAGAATTTTTTGCCTTTATTTTCATGTGATTATGCAAGTAACCCATTTCCTGTCCTAGGGTGACAACGCCTATTTACTGCACTGTATCTAAGGAGGGGCAAAGTTATCCTCCTAGTCTGCTTTCCTGATATGGACTACACTCATCTGCTTCTCTTGTAACCTCTATTATATAGCAAGGAGGTGCTTTGTAGTTCACAGAAGATATCTGGTAAGTTGATATTGTTTGAGATATCAGTTCAGTGCACAAGGACACTACATTAGACATGTGCACAACAAAAAAATTTGTTTATTTTCGTTTTGTTTCTTTCGCTTCCGTTGATTCGTAACGATTTGTAAATTCGTAAGTCGTCGGTGTTCGTATTCGTAACGATTCGTATTTTCGTAAGAGTTATTTTTTTGTTGATTCATTTTCTGTTAGTTTAATTTTCATTTATTCGGACGCATTCGTATTTTTGTAGATTTAGTTACATTCGTACTTTCGTTAGATTGATTTATTCGTACTTTCGTAACATTGTTTTCGTAGATTCGTAATCGGAGCATAATTCATAATTTTATGTAATGTGTATGCTATTATTACATTTTAAGAGACACGGAAAATTATGAATCGAAAAAAAAAAGTTACGAATGTACGAATTTTTTCGTTCAATCCATTCGAAGCACGTTAAGCAGCGCCATTGTAAGAGACACGGAAAATTACGAATCGAAAAAAAAAGTTACGAATGTACGAATTTTTTCGTTCAATCCATTCGAGGCACGTTAAGCAGCGCCATTGTAAGGGACACGGAAAATTACCAATTAAAAAAAAAATTTACGAATGTATGAATTTTTTCGTTCATTTTGATTTTCGTTGTTCCTGTTTTCGTTTTTCGGATTTTCTTCTTTCGTAGTTTCGTTGTTTCTAATTTGGTTATTTCGGATTTTCGTTGTTTTTCGTATTCGTTCGATTCGAACGATTCGTTAAAATTTTTAGCGAATCGTTCGTTTATTCGTACGATAACGAATAAACGAATATAACGAAAAAAAACGAAAAACGAAACGAATTGCACATGTCTACACTACATTTCAGGCAGTATCAACTGGTATTTTCTGTACCTAAGCCCCCATTCACACCGGTGCCACGTTGAAGTCGTGCTACTTCAAAAGCCGCACATCAGTGTGATTTGCACTGCCAATTTCATTATGGCTTGCAACTTCATACAGCAGAAGTCTACGCAAGTTGCAATGAAATCGGCAAAAAGTAGTGCAGGAACCTTTTTCAAAGTTGCGTCAATTTGAACGGTTCCATTGCCGACAATGGGGTGGGACTTGTCATGCCATTTGGAACTGTCAAATCACATGAAAAATCGCACCGGTGTGAGCAGGGGCTAAGGAAATGTTCCTAGCCTGAACAAAGAAACAAATGCAGCAATTACATCTAAGGACTGGTAGGCTGCAATATACAGTATCTCGCAAAAGTGAGTACACCCCTCACATTTTTGCAAATATTTCATTATATTTTATCATGTGACAACACTGAAGAAATGACCCTTTGCTACAATGTAACGTTGCACGACTGTGCAATTGTCAGTTAAATCAAAGTGAGTGTACAGCTTGTATAACAGTGTAAATTTGCTGTCCCCTCAAAATACCTCAACACACAGCCATTAATGTCTAAACCACTGGCAACAAAAGTGAGTACACCCCTAAGTGAAAATGTCCAAATTGGGCCCAATTAGCCATTTTCCCTCCCCGGTGTCATGTGAATCGTTAGGTCTCAGGTGTGAATGGGGAGCAGGTGTGTTCAATTTGGTGTTATCGCTCTCACTCTCTCATACTAAAGAAAAAGGGGGGAATTTGGGACTTTGAATGAGCCACATATGTGGTGTGCCTCCATCCCTGATACGGAATCTAGGAAAAGGAATTTTGGGACTTTGAGTGAGGCTGTAGACATTGTAAAGGTAAACTGAGTAGAAATACATATTTATTAATCATAAAGAAATGCATGATACATCTCAAAGGCAGAACCACATACAAGGAATAACATTATAGTGAATGTAATCCTAAAAATATCCGCACGCACATAAGTATGTGCGCATACGATACAAGCATCAGGGGTACAACAGTGCATAACCAAGCGCCACATAGTGGTCTGCAATGAAAAGTAATGACATTTAATGAATTAATCTATGTACATGGATCATCTGAACAACATTGTGGGAAAAATACAAAATTATAGAACCAGTAGAACCATAATGGTTAAAATTGGATGTTTGAAAATTGATGATGGAATCAATGCATATATATCTGCATCCCTAGTGCCCGACGCGTTTTGTGTGTGGAACACTCATCAGGGGTGGATGCTCTGGGATATCTACATCATGTAAAGAGGTATAATTAGTCTGGTTATATTGAATTAAAATATATCAGGGATGGGAAAATGAAGCCCACCCTAAGTACTTGCATGAATTCCATGCGATGAAGTGTGGAGAGTGTGGAACCAGGGCCAGAAGTTAGTCCGTCATGGGAGCTGAGGCGGCATGAAGCCGAATGCCAGCGGGGCGCACAACACCAGGCCCCCCCCAGGAAAAACCCAGAGACACAGGATGCAAATTACTGATGCTTCTAATGGAACCAGATACTGGACCAATGGGGACAGCCAAAAGAAGTCTGGAAAAAACAACAATATCATTGTATCATATTTGTTTCTCACCCTAATTAATTGGTGAGGGCAAAAAAAGGGAAAAAATATAGTGATCAGGTTGATGGATATAGTAACCTAATTTCTATGCTTACGAGTTTTATACGAAATACAAAATTTCTATGCTTACGAATTTTATACGAAATACGAAATTTCGTTAACGAATTTCGGAATTTCGGATCCAAATTAACAGAATTGTGACTGGTGTTTTGTTTCTATGCTTACGAGTTTTATACGAAATACAAAATTTCGTTAACGAATTTCGGAATTTCGGATCCAAATTAACAGAATTGTGACTGGTGTTTTGTTCACCAATCAGAGGAAGTCAGCACAGCACAGGGATGGTGGGAACCCCTCATAATGGGCACAGCGGGTGTACACTCAGCACAGGGATGGTGGGAACCCCTAATAATGGACAATAATCATAATGAACTTTCGTTATTTTTACGAAAAGTTAACAAAACTAAAGGTTAAAAACCCAGGCAGTCAACACAGCACAGGGATGGTGGAAGCCTCTCATAATGATAAATTCATCATAACTAACTTTCGTTTTTTTTTAACGAAAAGTTCACAAACCTAATGAAAATTCGTATCTCGTACGAAACCGAAATAAATTTTGTACACGAAATACGTTTTTTTTTCCGTACGAAACGAAATGGAATGAAACAAATTTTTTGAGGGCGCCCATGTCTAGTTACAATAAAATACTAATTCTTTATTTAGACTAAACACTTATAAAATGGCCATCTCCTATAGGTTACATTAAATTTCTTCAGAAGTCAGTTTACAATGCAAACACTAAAATAGTGGCAAAATGATGCAGTATTTTGGGAAATACTGATTTCTTAGTGGTCCAACGCGTTTCATGGACTTTATCTACTTCCACAGGAGCCATCATTATGCTTAATCACAGGCATCTAAACAAAAATAATCATACTTAATGGACAATTCATCATTGTGGTATATAAAATAGAGTGACAGTCCTGGGCTGAGCGGTAGGCGCAAGGACAGGCAGTATTTTAGTACACAGTAGTATTTTAGTACACAATATTTTATTGTACCATGTTGTGCCTCATAAGTCCCATATTATTAGAGTTTCTCTTATTTCCTATTTTGCTGAATGCTAATTAAGTCTGATGTAAGGGTCACAGTTGCCATGTTAAAAAGTATCTGCGTTGATAATGGGCATTTTCTTGGCTCATGCTTTATCCTTAAAGCGGGGTGACACTGTCTGTAATGTTTTTTTTTTTTGTACAATGAGAAGGATTAGGAGATGTAAATTCATCACTCACGTGTTCCGTTTGGCAAGCGAACTTCTGCCGGTTTTCGTCACATAAAAACACTTAAAAAAATAAAATAAAAAATGTTGCTGCTGGGTGCCATCTTGCCTGTGGGCATGTGTAACCACACAGGCACCTTCTTCCTGGTTCTTGTTCTTCAGATGGCCCAGTATGCACCGCCGTTATTTCGCCGATCTCGCGTGTGCGCAGTTACGGCAAAGTGTAGCTCACGTTCGCCGAAATCTCGCGCTTTTAAACACCCTTCCTTACAGAGCACTTTTTGCGATTCGGCACTGCGTTGCTTTAACTAACAATTGCGCGGTCGTGCGACGTTACACCCAAACAAAATTGACGTCCTTTTTTTCCCACAAATGAGCTTTCTTTTGGTGGTATTTGATCGCCCCTGCGGTTTTTATTTTTTGCGCTATAATCAAAAGAAGAGCGACAATTTTGAAAAAAAACACAATATTTTTTACTTTTTGCTATAATAAATATCCCATTTTTTTTTTAAAAAAACAATTTTTTTCCTCAGTTTAGGCCGATACGTATTCTTCTACATATTTTTGGTAAAAAAAATCGCAATAAGCGTATATTGATCGGTTTGCGCAAAAGTTATAGCGTCTACAAAATAGGGGATAGATTTATTGAATTTTTTTTTTTTTTTTTTTTTTTACTAGTAATGGCGGCGATTTGCGATTTTTTTTTCGTGACTGCGACATTGCGGCGGACACTTCGGACACTTTTGACACATTTTTGGAACCATTCACATTTACACAGCGATCGTTGCTATAAAATTGCAATGATTACTGTGTAAATGTGACTGTCAGGGAAGGGGTTAACACTAGAGGGCGCTGGAGGGGTTAATGTGTGTCCCTAATAGAAGTGATTCTAACTGTAGGGGGAGGGGACTTAAGGGGAGGAGACCGATCATGTGATCCTCGGTACTGGGATCACATGATCGGTCTCCTCCCCGCTGACAGGACGTGGAGCTGTGTGTTTACACACACAGCTCCACGGTCCCGCCCGGTCCCGTTGTTTTAACGGGCAATCGCGGGTGCCCGGCGGACATCGCGGCCGCCGGGCACTCGCACCGGGTCCCGAGCGATGCCGCGGGCGCGCGCGCGCGCCGCCGGCGGCGCGCGCGCGCGCCCCCCAGGCGGCCGGGAATCCGAGGACGTCATATGACGCCCACCCAGGATGATAGATCCACCTTGTGGGCGTCATATGACTATGGCCCGGTATTGAACTGGTTAATTCTTGTTACATGTTACATGTTACATGTTATATGTTAAAGACAAACTCTGGTATTACAAAAAAAAAATCCCTTGCAATGGGATTCCCCTGCACTGCAAAGGTTAAATGCTCATTAAGCCTTGGGTACAGGAAATAATTTGAAATACCTACCTTATTCTCCTCTTCTCTCTGATGCTCGCTTCCAAATATTGGTCCACTGAATGTGATGATGTCAGAGTCTGACTGCTGGCCGGAGGGGTAAAGAGCCTCGGGGGACCAGATGTACAGCATGGAGGAAACCTGCTGGAGCAACAACATTTATTTACAACATATTTACAACAGGAGCAGCAGCAAGGTAAGCTTATTCCACTAAGACTAGACCTAACAAGTATTTAAGCCTTGCAGTGCAAGGTATTTTTTTACGGTGCCCACCGTGGGATTTTAAATTAAGTCCAAACCCAATCACTAAAATATCATGAAAGCTTTATCATGATAATGTAATTTCAATGCTAATTTTAATATTTTTACATCTTAAAGCGGTTCTGCACACATTTCATTTAGTAAATCTCTTTGCCTTCCAAATCAGGCAAAGAGTACTAAATGAAGTGTGTTTTTTTTTTCACTTACCTTGTAATCGCTGACTTCCTTTCCTCTGTCTCTGCGGCGGTGGGCGGGGTCTCTGCGTCGATCGTCGTCGCGCCGCACTGTCTCCTGGGATCTGGTGTCATTGATCCCAGGAGTCAGTGCGGACATCTTCCGAAATCTTGCGAGATTTCGGCCACATCTTCCGAAATCTTGCGAGATTTCGGAAGATGTGTCCGAAATCTCGTGAGATTTCGGGCGATGTCAACGAACTAGAGCTACACTTTGCCGTTACTGCGCACGCGCGAGATCGGCGCAGTAACGGCGGTGCATGCTGGGCCATCTGAAGTGCCTGTGTGGGTTCACATGCCCACAGGCAAGATGGCCCCCAGCAGGAAAGATTTTCTAAAACTGTGTTATCTGACAAAAACCGGCAGCAGCTATTTACAAATAAAGCACACGTGAGTACCTAAACTAAAGCCCCATACACACACGCGGATTATCCGAGGACCAGGTCCGTCAGACCATGTCCGTCATACTTTGTCTGATGTTGGTTTTGCGTACACACGGTCGGACAAAGTTGTCGGAAAATCCGATCATTCTGAACGTGGTGACGTTTGTTGCCTACGACGGGACTACGTAGAGGCTAGTAGCCAATAGCTTTGGTCTTGTAATGTGATCTGAGCATGCGTAGCACTTTGTCCGGTCGGAATTCGCTACACACGATCGGATTTGGTGTGATCGGACTTTGTTGTCAAAAAATCTATCCAGCAGGAGATAGGACTTTGTCCGTCAGACAATCTGATGGAAACTGTCCGATGGTGCCTACACACGGTCTGATTTTCCGACAACATTGTCCGATAGGACAGAAACCATCGGAAAATCCTACCGTGTGTATGGGGCTAAAGACTCATAAGCCATTGCATTGCACAAAAAAAAAAAAAAAACATACAGACAGTGCAGAACCGCTTTAAGTTTTACTAAGTTAAAAGAGTACCTAATGATCCATCCAGGAAGATCCTTACTCAGGTTCTTCTGATATAGGTTGACAACCCTCTCCCAGTTGTGCTCCGGTGTTGTCACCCTGTCACATGCACCCCTAGTAGGAACCGCAAGTGGCCATGCTGACATTTATTGCACAGGCATTGTCCACCATTGTCATTCTCAGATAGGCCGGGTTATATAAGTGATTGCACCTGATGCTATGGTGCATTATGGACAGGAAGAGGCTGCAGGGAATAAACAACATTGAAAGACAAAAAAGATGAAAGAAAAGGTGAAAACAATATTTTATAAAATGACCATTGTGTTTGACACAAGGCTTTAGCTAACTAAATGTCATTCTAACTGAATGACATTTAGTTGGCGAAAGCTAAACACAGTGACATTGCTAGATAATACAAGGGAGGTGATTCTTTATTGACCCAACATGAACATCCATTATACAGTACTTGTTATATGGATCGATCACCAATAACATTTGTGGGCTGTACCAAGTTATACTTTTTCATCTTTTACATTTTTCAATCATTGTAGGCAGGAATGAATAGCAAACAGTTTAAAGTTTACCTGATGGAAAGACCACTAGTAGTCTCTTTTTATTTAATTTAAAAAAAAATTATTTGTGCCTTTTTTCTGTATTTTTTATCCTTATTTTGTTATATATATATATATATAACCTTATATATATATATATTTATATATATATATATATATATATATATATATATATATATATATAATGTATATATATATATATATATATTTGCCCTCAGTAGTTGTTTTGATGCCATAAACAGGATAACTCTTATGCCTTGTACACACGGTCGGACATTCCGACCACAAAATCCGTCAGATTTTTTCCAATGGATTTTGTCCGAAACTGGTGTTGCATACACACAGTCGAACAAAGTTGTTGGAAAATCCGATCGTTTGGAACTTGATGACGTCCCTTTGTTACGACAGGACTACGTTCAGGCTAGTAGCCAATAGCTTTGGTCTCGTTATTTGATCTGAGCATGCGTGGCACTTTGTCCGATCGGAATTCTGTCCAAACTATTGGAAAAAGTCTGATCGGATTTTTTTGTGGGAAAATTTGAGATCCTGCTCTCAAACTTTTTCCATCTGAATTTTTTTAGACGGAAAAAGTCTAAAAGAGCCCACACGCGATCGGATTTTTCGACAATATAATCCAAACAGACCTTTTCCGTCGGAATATCCGACCGTGTGTACAAGGCATTATGCCGCGTATACACGACTGGTTTTCCCGTTTTCCGATGAAGTTCTGACAGAGTTCTGCTGACAGTCTTGCCTACACACAATTACACCAAAGTCCGACTGTCTAGAACGCGGTGCCGTACAACACGTATGACGTGACTAGAAAGGGGAAGTTCAATAGCCAGTAGCCAATAGCTACCGTCTTGTACTTGCTTCAGAGCATGCGTCGTTTTTGGTCCATCGGAACAGCATACAGACGAGCGGTTTTCCCGATAGGAATAGATTCCTTTGGAAATATTTAAAACATGTTCTATTTCTAGGTCCGTCAGAATTTTCGAAAAAAAAAAAGTCTGATGAGGCCCACACACGATCGGAATATCCGATGAAAAGATTCCATCTGACTTTTTCTGCAGGAAAGTCCGACCGTGTGTACGCGGCATTACTTAATCGATTATGTTATGCAGCATGCATATATGTTTATAAAACATGCTGGTAGGTTAAAGCGGAAGTAAACCCAACGATTTAACAGTTTAGAAAAACATGTATATTCCCGGCATGCCGGGAATGCTAACTGTCACATTGGTTGCGCTCTCAACCAAACTGTCAAACCATCCAATGGCTGGTGTCATAACTGATCACATGTGCAGCATTATGGCAGTTGAAGATTAAACAGAGGCCAAGATGGCAGCTTCCTTGGATGAAAACGATAGGAGGATTTACTTCCACTTTAATTGGCTTTGACTCCTGTCTAAATTAGTATATGTATGAATGTGAGCTAGGGACCTACGTTTTTGAGGGCAAAGACTGAGTACAATATACATTATATATGTAAAGCTCTCTGTAAATAATAGGAGCTGTTACCCCTATTGATGGCACATGCCAGTCAAATCTGAAAATGAAATTGCATCTAAATCCAAGAACACAAATTTAATATACTACAGCTTATCAGTCTGTAGATGTGCTGAATGCAGTAGTTTTTTTCCCTTTATCTGCACCTGGTGATCCTGCCAGTAACACAATTCCTATCCTAGTGTGTCACCCTAGGCTGCCGCTCTGATTTGGATTACAAGCACCTTCCCCTCGCCTCATCTCTAGTACAAAGGGGATGTGTTTTGTAGTCCACAGAAGATAGATAGGAATGCTGAAAGAACTGAGATATCAGTGCACAGGAAGTTACAAAGACACTAGAATTCTGGGGGTCAAAAGCTTTATATTTGTCTGTACTGCAGAAAAGGCCTAAAACAGTACAAGAAAGTACAATGGATTTAAGAAAATACATACAGTAGGTAGACCTGGAGAATGCAGCAAAGTGCATTAAAACATTCCTAAAATGTGCAAGCCCTTAGGGAAGGCACATGACATCCAGAATTTGTGTTAATGGGGTGGCAGGTTATAAGTAGCTCCCTTCATCGGCTGCACAAGAAACGTTATTGTTCTAAATGCACCACATTTCCCACATAGAAAGGATGGAGGTGACAGAAAATGTGCTGTTTGATGGAATGAGCATGTTGACAGGAGTAGAAGTCAAGGTGAGAATAATGATTCATAATTATTATATTTAAAAAGGATTTCTTTTGTGCCAATAGTTTATGAAATTCTTTGTAAAGTAAAGGAAAAAAGTACGGTTAAAATACAATTCAATACAAGCAGGTTCAGAGCATGGGCGTCCGCAGAACTTTTTTCAGGGGGGGCCATAATTTTAGGGTCACCCATGCACCTCCCCTTTTCGACAATGTAATTATCACATTATTATGGTCAGAGTCTGCAGACGTATTACAGTCCCTAGGATAAGTAATGGGTAATGGCCAACAGGCTCTCTTACCAGACCCAGCAAAACTACAGCAGTGATCACTCCGGCTGGATGATCGTTCACTCTGGGTTCCCCCGGGGGGACACTGGTCAGTAGTGTAGCATGTCTGCACCCTGGTAGTGGCTCAGTCTTTCTCTCTCTGGTGGTGCTGGCCAGTGTGGCTCTCTCTCTGGTGGTGCTGGCCAGTGTGGCTCTCTCTCTGGTGGTGCTGGACAGCATGACTCTCTTTTGTGGCCCTGGCAGGCTCTCTCTCTGGCTTCCGCCCAGCACACTCCTCGTCCTGTAGCACTCTCTCCCTCAGCTTCTTTCCAGGCTGCAGTCTCTCAATCTCTGTCTTGATCGAGCTGTAGCCTCCTCCCTGTGGAAAATGGAGCCGCCAATCTTTTGGGACTACCTGTCCCATGAAGCTTGCCTCTCCTAGTCGCCTTTGATTGGCCCTCAGTTATGGCCAATAGGGAAGGAACGGAGCAGGGCAGGAAGCTGGGTGGGGAACCTGGTGAGAGCCGCCGTCTCTTCTCCCTGACAGAAGAATGGGTGGGGCGAGGGGGGGAAACCTCTGATAGCCCGCAGCTCACCATTCTTCCGTCACAGCACCGCCAAGTTCTCTGCTGGACTGAGCAGGGAAAAGAGCCCAAAGTCACACTACACTTGACAGCACCTTAATGGTGTCACCCCACTGGTGGGTGGCACCCGGGTGCGGCACCTCGATAGAGACACAACTGTGCTGAATTTAAGATCCGATCCCTGATTCCAGGGGGGGGCACTTGACCCCCCTTGCCCCTACCTGCGGACGCCCATGGTTCAGAGGGCCCTGTTCGTGAGAGCTTACAATCTAAAAGGGAGGAACAAGCGATATAAAAAGGTAATATGTTATGACTTCCACTATCACTATGCTGGTAGGTTAATTATATCCTGTCGATAAAATTGGCCAAATATGTGTATGTTGTATGTGTTTGTAAGCGTGTCGGGACCCCACAGGGCAAGGACCGCGCTATACCACAGATGGACACCAGTGGCAAAAAGCGCCCTGAGGCAATTCAGTTCGCATAGGTAGCGCTATACAAGTCATTCATTCATCAGTGTGCTGTTGCTCCCTCAGTATCCTGTCAGCAGACAGTATCTGGCTGTGTTATTTGGCAGGGGTGCCAGGGTCATAAGACTGGCAAAACATAATTTCAATTGTCTTGGCAATTAAATAATTTCCTTATATGTATTATGGCTGTCTATTTACCTACTTGCCTGGGGTTAATCTTTAATAATTCAGAATGAAAACACTGCTAATAATACAGGTATTTTTTAAAGAACAGGTGGTAACTATATCTCAGTGATCAATATAATATATCCTTATATGTGCCAAGAAAACAGACATAGACACTTACACGTTAGGCCTAATGCACACGGTCATAAAGCATGCAGAGCCTGCGTAATGACATTCTCGGGTACCAATGCCGCCACGAAGAGCTGCCCGTTGAGATGCAATTAAAAAAGCATCTGCATGCGGTTGTGTACCAGGGGTTGTGTAAAGCACCTACACGCACACTGATGTATCCTCTGAATGCACACTATCTGTGTGTGAGTGTCATAGGGTGCTGGTTAAGCAGTTATGACATTTATTATACTAGTATAGAAACACAATTTCTGCTTCACAAAAAAGTAAAGCAGAGGCTGGCAGGAGGAACCCCAGCACTCGTTTGGGGTGCATGCCATCCAACAAGCTGGGTCTACACTGTTTTTGTGCATTGACACATTTTATGCCCCTAATGAACCTTGGTAAGACAGTCCATTCCTGTGAACAGGCTGAATGATGCATAAAAAAAAAGGTGCATTCTCTTTTGTGTTACATAGTGCACCACACAGGGCTGCTGTTGGAAATCACGAGTTCCGTACAGCCTACCTGACAGGGACCCCAGCACTTTTTTTTTTTTTGTTTACTTTTTTTTTAAAGGTATAAGTATGGGAATTCTGTTTTTTGCAGATTCATACTTACCTAGGTGGATGCTGCATCTGTCCCCAGTGCCTCTTCACTGAGAACCGAGCCACCAAACACTGCAGAAGGCTCGGTTCTCTCGGCTCCCCGAGCGGAGAGCTGCTGGCTGTCAATCAGCATCTCTCCTGCTCTTCTCCTCCATGCTCACTGGAGCGCTGAGCTGTGGAGGGGCGGGGAGCAGCTCGCTGAGAGGCTAAGACTGCCATCAGTCAAGGCAGCTGGTGGATCAAGACTCCCAGAGTCGGGATGACGCGCTGCCTGGACTGATCTTGGTGACGTCAGCAGAGAGCGGACTTCAGACCGCTCTCTGCTGAAAACGGGTCACAGAAGTGCAAAACGGGTTGCACTCCTGTGACCCATAGGAGAAGCCCTGCCAAACGAGCTCAGGCTGGATGTTTCCTTTAACAGCCTTGTTGTGGGTCCTTTGATGAAATATCAGGGATCTAAAAAGAACCATGATGTCTCACATTTGAAACAGAGAATGGGACTGAGGACCGAGATTCCCCAGGTCCAGTCTCTGCAGCATCAGCTGCACTTGACAGTGAATGAACGAAAAGTGCTCTGAGGCTCCATGTTCAGTCACAAACTGAAGCATAGTAAACACAATTCACTATGCTCCAGTGATGGATGGACACAGTGAGTGACCATGCCAATCATTTACTGTGTTCATTTAAAGTAATTGTAAAGTCTCATTTTTTTTAGTTAAAAAAAACAAACATTTTATACTTACCTGCTCTGTGCAGGGGTTTTGCACAGAGCAGCCTGGATCCTCCTCTTCGGTGTGCCTGGCCCCTCTCTCCTGTTGAGTGCCCCAACTGCAAGAAGCTTGCTATGGGGGCACCCCAGCCGAGCCACAGCTCCTGTGTCCAGTCATACACGGAGCCAGGGCCCGGGCCCGCCCCCTTTCTCTCTTCATTGGCTGACTGACTTTGACAGCAGCGGGAGCCAATGGCGCCATGCTGCTGTCTCAACCAATAAGGAGGGAGATCCCGGGCAGCCGAGAGACTACTGCAACATCACTGGAGCGAAATGGGGCTCAGGTAAGTATTAGGGGAGCTGCTGCACATAGAATGCATTAGGATAAAAAAAAAACTTCTGCCTTTACAATCACTTTAAGAAAGGAAGAGGCTGTTAAATAGGACATATTTACCACACACCCTCTGCTCTCCATCCCGTAACATCCCCGTGTGTGCCCTCAGCAGCTGCTGGCATGAGAGGAGGGAAGCTGGCTATGCTGCAGGGGAAGGGTGCACACAGGGAGGCCCGTACAGCAGGGGGGTGGGTACACAGATACCAATCCCCCTGCAGTGCAACCAGAGGAAGAAAAATTACGAGAAGCTTGCAGAGCTGCAGGGGGTGCCACAAGAGTTGGCAAAAAGGCAGTGCAGCCGTCGCTCCTGCTCCGCAGGTGCCCCAACTCCCCTTTTGAACTGATGGGGCCTGGGCCCAGCACAGGAGGGCTGGCTGTACTGCCTTTTCAGCGGCCTTGGCACCACATGATAGTGTGTTATCATGTGTTGTGGTGTGCTGTAATGCACAATTATTGGCTACGTGCATTGAGTTGCACACATTACTGCAGCGCAACACTGTACCCTGACACATATCTTAACATGTTGGATATGGCCTTGTTCACATGGGCGTACTACAGCAAAGGTCGCGTTTACCTGCATGGGGATGCACAAGGTGTTCCTTGCTTCCACATACAGGCAGTTCCATTCATGTCAATCGGGACGCAGTGGTTGCATGGACACAGCTGCTGCTCTCTTAGACAGATGTGCGAATGTGGGTACATGACCCTGAATGCAGACAGTGTAAGTTCAAGGGCTGTGTACCTGCATGGATGTCAAATTGTGAGATGTAAAATTTACATGACTTATATGGGGATGTACGGAACACCTGTGCTTTCCTGTGAGGGTAAACACGGCCCTCACAAGGCTTGCCACCTCAGCTCTTTAAACCCAAACACATTAATTACACAGGTTCTGTGGTTGATTGCGGTGGAAATAAACTCACTTAGTTCCTTATCTGCATTAAATTAGCCTCAGAACCTGTGTAATGTGTTCGGTTTTAAAGGGAAAAAGTGGCAACCCTAGCCCTCACATGACCCAGGGGTAGGCAACCTCTGTCCTCCAGCTGTGGTGAATCTACAAGTCTCATGAGACATTGCAAGACCTTGACAATCACAGGTATGACTCCTAGAGGCAGAGGCATGATGGGATTTGCAGTCTCAAAACATCTGGAATGCCGAGGTTGCCTACCTGGGTGGATGAGGCCTAAGGCACCTTTCACACTGAGGCGCTTCTAAACTGCCAGTAAAACATTTGAGCACCTTTGAAGAGCTTTTCTGGCGTTTTTGAAGAGCTTTCCATTAATTTCAATCGAGGGGGCGTTTTTTCACTGCCCTGCCAGCCCACTGCCCCAGTGTGAAAGCATTCATTGATTTTAATGGAAATAGGTTTTCGTGAGCTTTTTTTTTAGCGTGAAAGCACCCGAAAAGCGCCTCAGTGTGAAAGAGGTCTTACAGTGGCCCCTGGAGCTCTTCATTAGAGTGAGGGCCTAGTACGCACATCTTTGTGTTTGTTGCAGTGATGTATGTAATGTTTTCTCTGTGGCGTATCCTGGTGCCACTCTTTGTGAAGGCTTTGTACAGTAGAGTGCAATACACTACAGCGCACCACAATACACACACCATGTTTTGTGGTGCTCTGTGTTGCCAAAAAAGGGTCATGAGTGTTGTTTGATCTGTTGCAAAGCATTTGCAGCACATAAATAATGAACAGAAGGGCTGCGTACCTTAATGCAATGCACATTAACATGCGCCATAACGCGTCTTAATGCATGTGCGCCAAAACACTGCAACAGATAGATTTACTACACTGCTCACTGGAAGGGAAACAGCTGCTTCTTTTTCAAGATGCACCATTTATTTCTATAGTAATTTTATGGAGATGGTATTGTGTATTTTCATTTAATTTCTTTAATAATGTGTATCTATAGGTCTGTGTTTGAACAATAAATGCCATTCTGATTCTGTGTACATTTTTTTTATTGTCCATATTGTACAATCAGATTGTAAGGCGTAGAGCCAAGCAAGAAATCAGTGACACACATTGCCTGAGCCAGGCTGAGGTAAACTTGCAGACCTTCCCTCAATAACACAGTGGATGGGGGAACATGCAGACGCTCCCTGCCTGTGTGTCACACTGCGCGGGTGATAGTTTTCAGACGCTCCCTGGCCGTGACAGTCTGGGAGAGAATTAGTGACAGGCGGGGAGTTTGCAGACGCTCCCTGGCACTGACAGGCTGGGCTCGTAGCCGGTTGTAGGAGTCGGATCCCGGGGAAGGAGGGAGCGCACTCTCCGACACTCAGCGCTCTGATCGGCCGGCCTCTGTGCGGTGTGCTGCTCCGGGATCGATCGGTCTGTGTGCGGGGATCTCTTTCCTATGCAAGCCGAGTTGTGTGCACTGATCGCCGTGTGATCTCCATCCCTGGACCCTTCATCTCTGGACCCCTCATCTCCGCCTGCAATGCACTGAGCACACCCGCCGCAGTCATGACGGTGGATTTTGAAGAATGTATCAAGGATTCGCCCCGGTTCCGGTAAGAGAATGAGATCCTATGGACATCGCACGGTGTGTGTGTGTACAGCATCCATCCATCCATCCATCTATAGGGGACACCATTCATCTGTATGGGAGGAGGAGAGACATGGAGGATATACACCACATGTCATCATCACCACTATATACAATATCCAATATATACTATATCTAGAGATCTGACATCTCACTGACCTCTGTCCAATGTATGACTACACACATACATTGTATACATACAGTATACACACATATATATATACTCGGCAGTCTTTAATATTGATTGGACCCTGGGCAAACATTTTCTTAGGGCCCCCTCTGATTCTGAGATATACATTAAATAGCAGCTAGACTCCAAATAAGTTTACTGCAGCAGATCAGGCAGCAATTGCGATTGGTTGCCAGAGCTTGCAGCATATCATTGCCACTCACTGACTGGTTTCTAGAAGCTAAAACACAGTATTTCTGCTTGCTGATTGGTTGCTAGAGGTTACAGAAAATCCTTACCGCTCACTGATTGGTTGCAAGAGGTTACAGAGCATCATTACCGCTCACTGATTGGTTGCTAGAGGTTACTGCACATCATTATTGCTCACTGACTGGTTGCTAGAGATTATAGCAGATTATTACTGTTCACTGATTGGTTGCTAGAGGTTACTGCACATCATTACCTCTGCATCAAATTGTGAGTGTGGCTAAACTGCACTAACAGTGAGGCATTGTTATAAACCAGGATTTCAGGGGTGCACCATATACACACGACCTAAACCAGCTCACAGCTCTTTAGGGGTTCCTGACCTTTAGGGGCACATGACATAAACCAGCTCACAGCTCTTTAGGGGTTCCTGACCTTTAGGGGCACATGACATAAACCAGCTCACAGCTCTTTAGGGGTTCCTGACCTTTAGGGGCACATAACCTAAACCAGCTCACAGCTCTTTAGGGGTTCCTGACCTTTAGGGGCACATGACCAGATCTTTAGGGGTTCCTGACCTTTAGGGGCACATGACCTAAACCAGTTTACCGATCTTTAGGGTTCCTGACCTTTAGGGGCACACGACTTAAACCAGCTCACAGCCCTTTAGGGGTTCCTGACCTTTTAGGGGCACACGACCTAAACCAGCTCACAGCTCTTTAGGGGTTCCTGACCTTTAGGGGCACATGACCAGATCTTTAGGGGTTCCTGACCTTTAGGGGCACATGACCTAAACCAGTTTACCGATCTTTAGGGTTCCTGACCTTTAGGGGCACACGACTTAAACCAGCTCACAGCCCTTTAAGGGTTCCTGACCTTTAGGGGCACATGACCTAAACCAGCTTACAGCCCTTTAGGGGTTCCTGACCTTTAGGGGCACATGACCTAAACCAGCTTACAGCCCTTTAGGGGTTCCTGACCTTTAGGGACACACAACCTAAACCAGCTCACAGCTCTTTAGGGGTTCCTGACCTTTTAGGGGCACATAACGTAAAACCAGCTCACAGCCCTTTAGGGGTTCCTGACCTTTAGGGGCACACGACCTAAACCAGCTCACAGCCCTGTAGGGGCACATGACCTAAACCAGCTCACAGCCCTTTAGGGGCACATGACCTAAACCAGCTCACAGCCCTTTAGGGGCACATGACCTAAACCAGCTCACAGCCCTTTAGGGGCACATGACCTAAACCAGCTCACAGCCCTTTAGGGGCACATGACCTAAACCAGCTTACAGATCTTTAGGGACACACAACCTAAAGCTGCTCACAGACCTATAGCGGCACATATATCTTTAGCTTCTCACAGATCTTTAGAGGCACACAGACCTAAAGCATAAACATGTGGGGGCTCAAAGACCTATAGCATGGGAGCACAGACCTATCGGTGTCCCCTCCACAGTCAACCTACCTATCAATGTTTTATAATACAAAGTTAATCATTCTGTGTCAGTTGTCCTGTAATACATTTTACACATTATTATTAGATGTATCCTCTACAATGGTCAGGGTCACCATACACTGTACAATTTGCACCACGTGTGTGATAATAGATGTAAAAGAGATTGTACAAAAGGATTGTATGATGTATTATCAGTCTCAGTAAAGCAGTACAAGCAGCCCTGATGATGTACAGACCACAGCCACCCAATCAGTCTCATGTCATATCGGTGGGATCCTGTATTCTGATTGGCTGTGGTGGGTTATTGGGCTTTTCATCTGGTTTTTGCTTCCTTGTGATTGCAGTGTGTATACTGTCATCGGATATTGTGTAGTGCTGTATAGGTGATCTATTGTGTATCCTGGTACTCATGACTGGCAAATAATAAGTAGAAGAGACTGGACCTGTGTGGCCCTACATGTGTTGTAGGAACACGTGATAACGGCAGCATGTGGGTGGCTCAGGGGGTGTGCGAGGGGCTGAATATCGCCGGGTAGCTCCAGTTTGAATTGTAGAGTTTTTAAATAAAACGAGTGAAATTTGTGAACATATTCGGCAGCTTAGAAGACAAAGATGTCCATAAGTAAGGTGGTCCCAGGAAGGCTGGGAGTGGTCCCTATACATCAATGGCAGCCACAGCCAGCATGGGCTTATAGGTAACTCAGGTTCATCTCTGACTATATAGAAAGTATATAGAGCAGCACAGCACTTCTGCCTTGCAGCACTGGGGTCCTCGGTTCAAGCACCGGCCAGGACACAGTCTGCATGGGGTTTGCATGTTCTCCATGGGTTTCCTCCCACACTGCAAATCATGCTGGGGGGCTGATTGGCTCCTGGCTAAATGGGCCCCGATATGTGCATGTATGTGAGATAAGAACCTTAGATTGTAAGCTCTTGAGGGCAGGGGCTGATGTGAATGTGTATGCAGAGTGCTGTGTACACTGTCAGTGCTATATAAATAAAAAAAAAAAAAACAAGATGCTTGAAGGGTAAACAAGTTATCCATTTTGTAGATGGGACCTGTGTTGCAACAACTAAGAGAAATGTGGTGATTGATGGGCTGTGGAATGTGCGTTTCCTGACGGGCGCTCTGCTTTTCCATCTCTCCCAGTGTTCTCTGTATAATGAACTGCAGACGGTTTAGTGTGGGGCTGGCTGCTGCCCCCTATCTGCCATGTACACCCTGCTGTCATTCTGTCATTTACACTGAAAAGATGGCTTGAAATCTGATTGGTGGCTGCAGGCAACACCTCCACTCCTCTGGATGTAGTTGTTAAAAAATAGACTAATCAGTGCTATACCGCCATGACCGCCATGTACTTTATTTATTTATCTTTTGGTATAACTAAAGGCAAACATTTTTCTATCTTTGGATAAAGGAGAGAGCGATTAGAACACCTCTCTGGTTTTTATTGCTATCTGTGTCCCCAATGGGGACATTCACCCTCTCTATTTATCTCATTGATTCGTTTTCACTGAAAGTGGAAGAAAATTAAAAATGTTTGGATTGTCACCAGAACAGGAATAGTGGGGAAATCTCTCAATGGGGACACTAGTTCTGGTGACATCCAGGAATTCCCTCATTTGGAAGGATTTCCTCTCATTTCCTGTTTTGGCAATGGGACAGGAAGTGCAGTGTTTCCATGCCGCGCCATTTATAACTCAGACTGCAGAGTTTGACAGGTGCAACCGCCTGCCAAATGTACCCATTGAGAGCAACGGGGCTGCACCGCTACCTGCCATTGCATGAAATAACAGTGCGGTAAGTGTGGCGTTTATAGGGTTAAATCAGGCTGTGAGGTGGCGATATAACACCTCACCATGTGTCATATGCCTCCTGAAATGCAAGTCAAACATGGATCGCTCTTCTGAGGGCACCGCAAGTGTGAAAAGAGCCCTTATTCTTCAAAATTAATCTATGCGCATCCACTACTTAAAGCAAACGTTCACCCTAACTTAAAGTGATACTAAAGGTACAGAGTGGCCCCGAAGCTCGTCTTCTGGGGTCCTTCTGTGGCTCTCTCGGCTCCTCCCCATATTAGATAACCCCCTGGGAGATGCGCTCTCCCGGGGGGGTTACCTTGCTGGCACGCTCCCAAGTCCAGCATTCGGATTTGATTGACAGCAGCAGGAGCCAAATTTATCCAATCAACAGCCGAGAACTCCCCTAGCCGAGAGACGGCGCGTCCTCGTGAGACAAGTTCAAGGGTTCAGGTAAGTAAAAACGGGGGGGGTGTGGGGGGTGTGGCTGGGCTGGGGGGCCGGTCACTGCCAGGTGTTTTTCCACCTTTAATTCATAGGATGCATTAAGGTGAAAAAACAATTACCTTTACAACCCCTGTAACATTTATTTCCCCTGCCTACGCACCACTCCCTCTCTGACATTTGGATATTATTTTGTTAACTCAATTTGGATTGCAGGATTGCAACAGAATCGGAGGGTGGGGACGGGGCCAAAACTAAAAGGCAACTAAAGTTCCTTTTTAACCACTTTAAGACCATGCGTTTTCTGACACCTTTTTGTGTAATGGTTCTGTAATCAATTTTTCATGAAATTGTTTCTTGCTGTGTTTTTTTTTTTTTTTTTTTTTTGCCTACTTGTAATGCCCTTCACATTCTTATACCAGGTTAAAATATGTTGAATGTTTTTTAGAGTTGAACGCCAGACTCAAAATTGTTAATTGCAATATGTTCCTCATTAGCCAGAAACAATATAAATCCGCTTTGTGTGCACCAAATGCCTTTGCAGACCCAGATATTTCAGCGTAAAAGTAGCAGTGACACCATAACTTTGCTGTATGTAGCCAGTGCAGAGCAGTGGGATGGATCCAGCAGGCCCAACCCACTGCCAGCCACCTGCAGAAAACTACAGATGGGGGGCGGAGACAAGACCAGTCGCCCCGCACAAGGAGAAACGGAAGCAGTGACCAGTCTTTATTACAGGAAGCTCCTGCACAGTGGTAACGTTTCACATACATTACCTTTCCCTCAGGTTTTACCTACGCCCTCTGGGTGAGAATGATGTAGCCCAAATCTCATGAGAACACGCTCCTTGCACAGTGCTGTAGCATCTTCTTGTGAGATTTGGGCTACTCTTCATTCCCAGGGATTTTAGCGGTTTTTCCGACAGAATTCCGCTCAAGCTACACACGGTCACACAAAAGTTCGCTGAACTTTCCGACCGTCAAGAACGTGGTGACTTACCACACTACGACAAGTCGAGAAAGTAAAGTTCAATGCTTCCGAGCATGCGTCGAATTGTTTCCAAGCATGTGTAGGAATTTTGCGCGCTGGAATTGGTAAAGACGGTCGGAATTTCCGATCGAAAACGTTATCTGACCGAAAAATTTGAGAACCTGCTCTTAATCTTTTGCTGGCTGTAATTCCGCCAGCAAAAGTTTGATGGAGCATACACACGGTCGCATTTTCCGACCAAAAGCTCTCATCAGACTTTTGCTGGCGGAATTTCCGATCACGTGTACGCGGCATATGAAGTACAACGTCGCCCCCTACAGTCCAGAAGCCAGGGGAAAGCTAAGTATATTTATTCGCTTTTTTTTATAAAAAAAAAATTATTTCATCCTACACTTTTTTTTTTTTTTTACTTTTTTTTGTTGTTGTTTTTTTTTTTTTGCAGCCTGTATAGCTCCTGAAAAAAGTGGGTCCTTTAACTCCAGTGTGAAAGCCGGAGGGCTTTCACACTGGAGCGGTGCGCTAGCAGGACGGTAAAAAAAGTCCTGCTAGCAGCATCTTTGGAGCGGTGTATTCACCGCTCCTATACCGCTCATACCTATTGAAATCAATGGGACACCGAGGTAATACCGCGGTAATAGCGCCGGCAAAGCACCGATGCAGCGGCGCTTTGCGGGGGGTTTTAACCCTTTTTCGGCCGCTAGCAGGGGTTAAAACCACCTCGCTAGCAGCCGAATACCACGGCTAAAACGACAGTAAAGCAGCTCTAAATATAGCGCTGATTTACCGCCGCCGCCAGCCCCGCCCCCACTGCCCCAGTGTGAAACCAGCCTTACAGCAGACTTGTATGAAAGAGGTAAAGTTTAAAGCTGAACTCCAGGCGCAAAAACATTCATTAAAATATATTCCTCAATAGCCATAAAGAATGTAAAATCCACTTTGTGTGCACCAAATGCTTTAGCAAACACAGATATTACCTTACAAAAGTAGCAGTGGCGTCATCTCCTGTAATAGAGACATCGCTAAAATGTTGGATTTCTCAGAGTTTCTTGGTGACATTGGTCACCAGTACAAATTACGAGGTTACTCTCAATGGGGACATAGACAGCCATTAAAAACCTGACAGAGGGACCATCCCTTCACCACTCTAATTAATTAATCAATAATAATAAAAAATAAAAAAACTGGAGATTAACTTTAAAAAGGTTGGACATTGTCTAGCTTCTTCCCATGTCTTCTGTTCTACATTGCACAGTTTTCTTACACTCCTTGGTGCTGAGACGTGTTGGCTAACTTGGGTGACACCCTTACACCTCGGTCAATCTATTTTTTTCCGGCACAGATATTGCTTAAGGGCAGTTTATAGGCAGGAGTTCCCCAATGAAAGTGGAAGCCCCCTTTAAATATCTATGGCTTGTAAAGCAGAGTATTGTTTTTTTTAAACATCCCATTACAATATTAATTCTGGAGGGATCTTTTAATCGGATTAAGTATGCAATCAATACAGGCTAATCAGGAGCAGAGGCTGGCCTTGAACATATGGAGTTAGTTTGTGACAGTCAGTGTGGATCAGATGCTGAAGTGGAAACTGAGGTCATCTCCGCATCTAGAATGGCAGGAAAAATTACAGGAATCCATGAATAATGGCTTTTAAAATGTTACTTTCAAACCCTATGTGGTGCTTGTATTGAATCCATTGTAAGTGTTTCTGGTAAAGCAGCCATTAGTAATGGATAGATTTTTAAATTGTCTTGCTGACACTTGACATTATTTTCTACGCCCTTTATGGGAGATTTTAAACCCTAAAGCCTTTGCATCATAAATATTGAATTTTTTATTTTTCTATCCTTTGTTGCATCTGCATGTTGCTCATCTGCTGCAACTTCTTTGCAGTCACTTCCTGGCTACATGCACTCCAGTGGTGGCTGCATGGTGTTTCTCAGGTTGGGTTTTTCCTAATGGTGGCAACAGTGGACCACACCTGCATAATGTGTGTTGAAATGGCTGCTTAAAGGCAGTGTAACTGGGTGACAACGCAGGAGAACAGTTGGGAGACAAGAACAGAGTGTTGTCCAGAGGTGGACTGACAACTCATGGGGCCCCCGGGCAATAGGAGATTATGGGGCCCCCCGGGCAATAGGAGATTATGGGGCCCCCAGGCAATAGATTATGGGGCCACACAGTATACACACACTCACATACAGTATACACACACAGACGCACACAGACGCACAATATACACACACAGAATACCAGTGATGTAAGTAACTCCGTTAAAATAAACAGAGTTACTTAACGCAGTTACTTTAGAGGGTAACGAGTAATCTAACTCATTACTCTTCCCCTCATGGTAACTCTGTTCCCATTACTTGGGCGGCATTACCGCAATTACATCTACCGCCCTGGAGGCCCGCCGTGGCCGCGCTGCCTGGCCGTTCGTTCCGCCGCGGGTAGGGGGGCTTTTGCCCGCTGAGAAGAGACTGAGACACAGAGAGACTGTCTGGACTGCCCCATCCCGCCCCATCCCGCCCCATCCCGCCCCGCCTATCCAGAGAGAGAGAATGTAGGGAGGCGGGGCGGACACTGAAAAATTAAGTCAGCTGACCAGCTGACACCAATCGAGTGAAGGGGAGGGTCTCTCTCTCTCTCCCCATGAGGAAAGGCATCCCCGGAGACATTCAATTAAATGACTGTCTGACGATTCGAATTGCAGTGCAATCGATCCATCCCAAGTCCTCCACCACTTCTGCTTCTTACTGATCCCATCCCTACCCACCCACCATAGGGTAGGGATGAGATCATTGGTGGTGGGGGATGGGATCAATAAGAGGCAGAGGTGGTGGTGGGAGAGGATGGCACCACCGCTGCCTGCCACCCCCCCAAGTACCACCGCTGCCACCCCCCCAAGTACTGTACACCACCACTGCCACCCCCCCCAAGTACACCACCACCGCTACCCCCTCAAGTACCACCGCTGCCACTACTGTCACAGTTACTTTGCTGAGTAACTAATTACTTTTCCAATGTAGTAACCGAGTTACTAACGCAATTACTTTTTGGGAGAAGTAATTTGTAACTTAACTAATTACTTTTTTAAAGCAAGATGACCAACACTGCAGAATACACACACACACACACACACACACACACACACACACACACACACACACTGAAAAGGTACTGGAGAGGCGGGGCAGCTATAATCTTGGGATTTTTTAAAAAACACAGATTTTTACATACTGTCCCTGGTATTATTGAGGCTGGCAACCCTGATGGGGCCCCTTAGTGGCATGGGCCCGAGGGCCAGAATGGTGAGTCCGCCCCTGGTGTTGTCACACTGTAACAGGAAGTGCCAGAACAAGGCACATTCAGGGAAGGATCACCAAGTATTATTGTAATGAAAGTGGAAGTTTCTAGAAAGGTATGGGAGTCATCGTCACAAGTCAGTGATATCGGCTTCCATGTGCAATTTTAGCAGAGAATCAGGGAACCTAAATATAGTCAGAAATAATAATTGTATAGGTAATAGAATGTTCACACGTAATCAGTGTGCACAATGCTTTGTTTGTGTATATAACCTTGTATGTTATGATACCATCACCCTATATAAATTTTTTTTATAATTTTTTTTTTACAAAAGTTAGAATATCAACAGAAGCATTATTAAGTAGTATTCTGCGTTATAACTTTATCGTGGTTGTGCACGGTGGTTATTGGATTTTTCAGGAGCATACATCAGTGTGCATGAGGCCTTATAAACATAAGTAAGCAGTTTACATTTCAATTTCATTTATATAAAAAAAAAAACAAATTCTTCAGCCCAGCTTGACAGACATACAGACACTAGGTTCACACTTGCGATACTGCATTTTTACACGTCTTTCATGTGTGTTTTTTTTTTTTTTTTATTGTATTTTTGGTGTTTTTCAATATAGGGGCCAAAGATGCAATGGGGTGGATTTACTATTTGGAAATTGGAAAATGCTAAATCTGGTGCAACTCTGCATAGAAAACAATCTGCTCCAGGTCAAAGCTTAATTGAACAAGCGGATGTTAGAAGCTGATTGGCTACCATGCACAGTTGCACCAGATTTTGCACTCTCCAGTTTTAGTAAATCAACCCCACTATGCCACACCAAAAGCAGCACCTTCACCTTTTTCCAAGGCGCACAGAAGTGTGCTGAATAGGTGTGAGTAGCCCCATAGACAATAATGGGATTCCTCTCGTTGTACATTGTTGTGTGAAAAATCAAACAGGTGTGAATGAGGATTAATAGGCTTCAGACTGGAACCCATAATGACTCAAATCGGCTCCTACTCTTTGGCGCTTTAGTAGTAATAATTGAATTGTAGCCACACTTGTTCAGCAATAGGCATGTTTTGGTGTTGACTATCTGGCGTACAGTAGCAGATTATTGCATAGCAGGGTTGTAATTGTGTGACATAGTCTGACGGAGTCTGGGCTGGGATCTAACCGGACTAGTTTGAGTGCTTTCCATATTTTATTCATGTGCTGTTCTCAGACCGCACACTATTAAAAAAAAAAAAAAAAATCTTAATGGATGATTTTATGAGGCGGTGTAATGCATAGTTTATGTGGATGATACTATGTGTAAGCTTGTAAGCCTGCATTTACAGATACTGAGACGGCGTTGCTAGATTCTTACCAAGCTGTGGGCATGCGCTGTTAAAACACAACTAGAATCTTAAAAGCTTGGCCTGCTGGCTATACATCTCTATATACAGTGACTTGACAAAGTATTTATACCCTTTGAAATTTTCCAAGTTTTGTCATGTTGCAATCAAAAAACGTAAATGGATTTTATTGGGATTTTGTGTGATAGACCAAAACAAAGTGGCACAGAATTGTGAAGTGGAATGAAAAATGATTTTCCAATTTTTTTACAAATAAATATGTAAAAAGTGTGGCGTGTATTTGTATTCATTCAATACTTTGTAGAACCACCTTTCACTGCAATTACAGCTGCAAGTCTTTTTGGGGATGTCTCTACCAGCTTTGCACATCTAGAGTGATATTTTTGCCCATTCTTCTTTACAAAATAGCTCAAGCTCTGCCAGATTGGATGGAGAGCGTCTGTGAACAGCAATTTTCAAGTCTTACCACAGATTCTCAATTGGATTTAGGTCTGGACTTTGACTGAGCTATTCTAACACATGAATGTGCTTTGATCTAAACTATTCCATTGTAGCTCTGGCTGTATGTTTTAGGGTCAGGGTGAAGAAAAGCATCCCTGCAACAAGATACTGCCACCACCATGTTTCACGGTGGGGATGGTGTGTTCAGGGTGATGTGCAGTGTTGCTTTTAGGCCAAAAAGTTAAATTTTGGTCTCATCTGACCAGAGCACCTTCTTCCACATGTTTGCTGTGTCCCCCACATGGCTTCTCGCAAACTGCCAACGGGACCTCTTATGGCTTTCTTTGAAAAATGGTACTCTTCCATAAAGGCCAGATTTGTGGAGTGCACGACTAATGGTTGTCCTGTGGACAGATTCTCCCACCTGAGCTGTGGATCTCTGCAGCTCCTCCAGAGGTACCATGGGCCTCTTGGCTGCTTCTCTGATTAATACTCTCCTTGCCCGGCCTGTCAGTTTAGGTGGAGGGCCATGTCTTGGTAGGTTTGCAGTTCTGCCATACTATTTCTATTTTCGGATGATGGATTGAACAGTGCTCCGTGAGATGTTCAAAGCTTGGAGTATTTTTTTATAACCTAACCCTGCTTTAACTTCTCCACAAATTTATCCCTGACCTGTTTGGTGTGTTCCTTGGCCTTCATGATGCTGTTTGTTCACTAAGGTTCTCTAACAAAACTCTGAGGGCTTCACAGAACAACTATATTTATACTGAGATTAAATGGCACACAGGTGGACTCGATTTACCAATTAGATGACCTCTGAAGGCAATTGGTTCCACTAGGTTTTAGTTAGGGGTATCAAAGTAAAGGGGGCTGAATACAAATGCATGCCACACTTTTCACATATTTATCTATAAAACAAATTGAAAACCATTTATCATTATCCTTCCACTTCACAATTATGTGCCACTTTGTGTTGGTCCATCACATAAAATCCCAATAAAATACATTTATGTTTTTGGTTGTAACATGACAAAATGTGGAAAATTTTCAAGGGGGTATAAAATACTTTTTCAAGGCGCTGTAATCTTCTTCGGGCCCAAATGTCCTCATCCTTTCTTCTGCTGTAAAACCGTTTACTTTTTGAGTGGCAATGAATTTAATAGAAACCCAATTCATTCCAATAATATTTCGCACTGAAACTTAATTATGCCCAAGCTGGACCTAGAAAAATTATACAATTTTTTTTTTTTTTGTTTGGAACGCCTCATGAAAAATAGCAGCGCGATTCCTAGTATGTGAGTGTGTCTAGGCATTCCTAAGCTTGCAGCCTCATAGCTGTATATCTGCAGTGTGAGATCTCGGGTACTGCTGCCTCTGACTGCTAGTCACAGGAGTGAGATATGGTGACGTCACTATTGTGCTGCTCACTGTTCTCCTTGCTGGAGGCCATGGCGAGGAAGAAATGCCCAGTCTCTACCAAGATGTCCGCCTCCAAACAGACACATTAATGGGGGGGGGGGGGGGGGGGGGGAAAGATCAACTGCACCGAGACTGCAGGCAATAATGGTGACTAGTCCTTTGTCCTCTGCCTGTCTTGTGGAGCTGAGTTCTTCTTTGAAGCTGAACTCCAGACAGATAGAAAAGGCAGAAATGAATGCAGCTCTGTAATCATTAATGCATCAATACATGTATACATACATTTTATTATTATAATTTTTTTTACAGCAGTACACGGACCCTTCCAGTGACGAGATGTGCAAGGGGGTGTGTCGGCAGGAGGCAGAGAAACAGCAGTACACTGACCCTCCCAGTGACGAGATGTGCAGGGGGGTGTGTCGGCAGGAGGCAGAGAAACAGCAGTACACTGACCCTCCCAGTGACAAGCTGCGCAGGGGTTTTAGCAGGAGGCAGAGAAATGACAGTACGTTGATCTTTACAGAGAGTAGCTGTACTGAGGGTGTGTCAGCAGATGTCTGACCACTGGAGTACAGGCATGCTGGGTTCCCAAGAAGAATGCAAAGAAGCAAACTGACCACGCCGTGATGGATGTACTTCCATGCCCTGATGCGGTCAGTTTAAAACAGGAAAGCAGATCTACCAAGGCATATACTGCAGTTGTTGGTAAATCTAAAGAAGATTGTACCTTGTACAATAAAGCCCCATACACACGCTCGGATTATCCGAGGACCAGGTCGGTCGGATCCTGTCCGTCATACTTTGTCTGATGTTGGTGTTGCGTACACACGGTCGGACAAAGTTGTCGGAAAATCCGATCATTCTGAACGTGGTGACGTTTGTTGCCTACGACGGGACTACGTAGAGGCTAGTAGCCAATAGCTTTGGTCTTGTAATGTGATCTGAGCATGCGTAGCACTTTGTCCGTCGGACAACGCTACACACGATCGGATTTGGTGTGATCGGACCGTGTTGTCAAAAAATCTATCCAGCAGGAGATAGGACTTTGTCCGTCGGACAATCCGACGTGCACTGTCCGATGGTGCATACACACGGTCGGATTTTTCAACAACATTGTCCGATCGGACAGAATCCATGCGAAAATCCTACCGTGTGTATGGGGCTTTAGATTGTAACGTGGATGGCCAGGTTAGCTCTTTTGTGCAGTGTATAGGTAGTCTTTACATTGATACTTCCGCAGTGGTAATTGTATTTTATTTATTCATGTAATGATGTTGTAATTGTTTTTGATTATGAACGGGTATCTCAGCCTTTGTGCAGTGTTCTGGTTGCATTGTTTCCCTGTGTCATCCTTTGCACACTCCTCCTCCTCCTCCTCCTATCTGAATGGTGCTTCATCTTCGTTCATTGCATTAGGGAGTCCTTAGGGACGGGGCGGAAAGCATGAGGTATCTATAGTAGCGAGTGATTCCCTGCAAACCTTAGGGGCTGTCGGAAATTTACATACTTCTGATCACACAACAAAAGGGCTGTTTGGTGGGTCACGGGCTGGGTGGGGCATCGCAGAGGATGTGTGCCTGACATCGGCAGAATTGATCTTTTCCTGACTGGAGCTGCATGCATTGAGGAAATTGCATGATTTTGCTGTTGCTTACAGCTTTGAATTTTATGGAAAAATCAGGGATGGGCAGGATTATTTCAGATTCAATACTGACGTGCTTGGCATGTGATAGCGCCCGGGCAGACAGACAGGTATTGTCATCACTCTATAGAGTGCCTGGAGTTTTTTTTTTTCTTCAGCCTTATGTATTTTAGTAAAAATAATAAACTGATCAAATTTTGAGTGAGTTGCAACCACCCCTATATATACTAATAACAAATACAGGAATGTATTAAAAAAAAAAAAAAAAGTGTTTTTTTAAAGTGTATGTAAACCCACAGGATCAAGTGTTGGCTGTTTTTTTTTTTTTATCCCCTTTTTGTTATCCTCATAATGCGTGTCCAGCAATTCCAGAGTTGTCCTGCTGCAATCTATCACCACACACCACATCCTGTGCTGCTATCGTCTTTACTTACACACCCTCAAGGGATGACCGTCTCCTCTGGGTTCTTGCAGCTGGTCCCCTGATGAAGCTCATGCACCGCAGCACATCATCAGGGGCTCGCTGCAAGAACCTGGAAAAGACAGCTGCCTCCCTGATGGTGCGCTGCGGCGCATGCTCTGTAGAAGACCCGGAGACTTCCTTGGATGTGTGGTAGCGGTAACCGGGAAGGCTGACGGAGGCTGGGACATCATTGGCTAAGAACCCTGGAAGTGCTGGGAGGGGTCCTGGAACAAAGAAGTAGCGCAATGATGGAAAGTAGTTGCGGAGGGTGACAGTCTACGATAATGTAACTGTCTATAGATCGCTTCATTTTAGTAATTTAAAATACCTTTTTGTTTGGGGTCATGTGATGTTCCCCATCGCACCACAATGAGTGATTGGTGGGCGAAGCTCAGAGGGAGCGTCTGATGCATCCACGTGATGTCACTTCAGGACGTTCCTGGGGTTACGTCAGCCACCTATTGCTGTACCTTACTTATATATGCAGCTACAGCAAGCTGAGAACATTTTTATATTCTCTTTGTTTTTCTACAGGAATAGTATGATTGGTGGTTGGTCTAGGCACCACATTACTCAAAGTATTCAATAATATGTATTATTGGAATTAAGATTATTGAATAATTGATATATATTAATAATGTATAATAATATAAATTATAATTAATACAAATTTGGATATATAACTTTTCAGGTGCCAAGCATGCAAATGGATACAATCAGGGCTTTTTTTTTTTTTTCTCACGAAAAAGTGCAGAAACTCAACCCCCTTCCCTAGGCCATGCCTGTCTCTGCCCCACCCACCCCTAGAACTGACCCTAGGACTGCCCCTTGTCGCCACCCCTATACACCTCCTAGCATTGAGGACAGGTAACCAAGTATAATTTAGGGGGCTATAGAAGAAATTTGTATGAAATTTGTTAAAAAATAAACAAAAAACATAGTAGTAAAATGCATAAAACATTAGAAATATCCAGCACTTACCAAAGTAAAAAGGCACTTCCAGACATTTTTCAACAGCCCCATATCCTGCAAAAAGACCGTCCCAAATTCAGCACCAAAAAAGGCTCTATGGAGACAGATGGTCGATCTGCTCCGCGCCTCTGCTACACAGCGACCACGACTTCGCTGGCACAGGTGTGCCAAAATGAGCTTCCGGTCTGCAGGGAGTGCAGATCACTCTGCCTTCCGCTCTCTCAGGCTGCAGCCGGACTTGAGCTGTATCTTCTGCTCCGCCATATGATCACTCTGGCGTGGCAGTGGGCTTTGCTCCCAGTATCTCCCACACTGTCTCTGGTGAAGGTGCCGGAATGGCATTCCGGCATGTTCCACCAGAAAAAAGCCCTGGAAACAAGAAGCTATGATATAAAAATGTTTTTCCAATAATTTCTGAATAGAAATGTATTAATGAAACTAACATTTATAATAATAATAATAGTAATTTATTATTTAATGAATATGATAAATTAGAATTCAAATTGGACAATATAAATATATTTGAGACTTTTCAGGTGCCAAGCCTACAAATAGATAAAATTTAGCTGTGATATGAATAAAAATATTTTTATAATAAATCCTAAATTCACAGTTTTTTCTTCCTAATTGAAATATATAATTAAAAGTAATAATTTAATCAATACTAAAAGAATAATAATTATCGCTATTGTTGTTATTATATATATATATATATATATATATATATATATTATTATTATTATTATTATTATTTATTATTATAGTTTTTTTTTGTTACTAAAACATTTTAAAATCACATAAGAACGTAATGTGTTTTTTCTTTATTGCATTATTTTTGTATCATTTTTAATATCACGGTTAGTACTGGCAGCCTAGTAATGGGCAATACACAGTTATGGGGAAGTATGGAGTGTAGAAATAATATCTATTCGAATATGACTCTAATCCTTTCTATTTTTATATATATATAAATCGAATTAACAGTTTAATCCTTTTTCCTGTGTTTCAAAGGATTAGGCCACTGTAAAATCGGGCAAAGTGCTTCTATTATTTCAAGGGCACGCTGAACAAGTCTGATGTATTACTATGTTTTCACGGATCTGTACTGAATCCCTTACATAGGCAGCACAAAGGCAAATTGAGTTTCTTCTAATGTAGTTATACACATCAACCAATCAAGAAACCCCATCCCATAGGCAGGTGAGGGAAAGAATTATGATTGGCTGCTTGGTGATCACCAGAATTGCATTGTGTGTAAAGGCTTGTTGATGCTTTTCCCCTTCTCTCATACCATTCATATCTTTTCTTATTTAAAGGAGGTAAGGTAGAGAGGATATATGAAGAGTATAGTAGGACTGCCCATCAAAGCATTTCAGTACCTCCTCCGAGGAGCCAGCCCACTGCTTACATCATGGCTGAGGGCTCTTGGGAGGAGTACTGAGGGAAGGTGCTCACTGTAGAAGCCCCATCTCCCCTTCACCATGGAGAGAATCCATATCCCAGCGCCAGTATTCTGCATCAAGTCAAAAGTTTGAATCAAAATAAAATGTACAGGGTGGCTCATTCACTATTATTACTGGTGTAAAGTTGTGTTGGTGGGATTTAAAGAGGACCTGTCATGTGAAATCTTCACATCCCACATACTCCTGGAAGTTGTGTTGGATGTCTGCGTCCCCGGCCTCTCTCTATGGTTACTTCCGCTGGCCTTTACATCAGTTCAGGACACAGCAGTGACATAGGGGCCACCAGCGGGAGGAACCACAGAGTGAGCCAGGGGACTCAGGCATCCAACATATCCAGGCGTATGTGGGATGTGAAGATTTCTTCAGGTGCCTTGAGTCTGCATCAGAGCAAAAATGAATGGAAGATGAAAAGCTGAAGTCGTCATCTTAACACCCAAACATTTTTTTTTTTTGTACTAGGTGACAAAGATAAAATAAAAAGCATCGCAATTCTAGAATTCTACATTCGCAAAAATACTTGAAACTTTTCATTCTTCGATGAATCATAGCCATGATTACTTGCGATGGTATTTTTTAACATGTTCTTTTAACATGAGACTGTATATGTTGCAGACTAATTGTTCAAATTCAAAGTAAATGCTGGTCAACATTCAGAATGGCTGTCATAAGCTTGAAAAGGTGACATGTCGTCTACTTTAGGCATACACTATATTACCAAAAGTATTGGGATGCCTGCTTTACACGCACATGAACTTTAATGGCATCCAAGTCTTAGTCTGTAGGGTTCAATATTGAGTTGGCCCACCCTTTGCAGCTATAACAGCTTCAACTCTTCTGGGAAGGCTGTCCACAAGGTTTAGGAGTGTGTCCATGGGAATGTTTGACCATTCTTCCATAAGCACATTTGTGTGGTCAGGCACTGATGTTGGACGAGAAGGCCTGGCTCGCAGTTTCCACTCTAATTTATCCCAAAGGTGTTCTATTGGATTAAGGTCAGTCAAGTTCCTCCACCCCAAACTTGCTCATCCATGTCTTTATGGACCTTACTTTTGTGCACTGGTCAAAATCATTTGGTGTTGGGGGATTATGGTGTGGGGTTGTTTTTCAGGGGTTGGGCTTGGCCCCTTAGTTACAGTGAAGGGAACTCTTAGACCCCTTTCACACCAAGGGCGTTTTGAAGGCGCTATATCGTTAGAAATAGCGCCTGCAATCCGCCCTAAAACAGCTGCACCATTGTCTGTAGTGTGAAAGCCAGAGGGCTTTCACACTGCAGCGGTGCGCTGGCAGGACGTCCCAAAAAGTTCTGCCAGCAGCTTCTTTGGAGCGGTGAAGGAGCGGTGAACTCACCGCTCCTCCAGCGCTGCTCCCCATTGAAATCAATGGGGCAGCACTGTAATAGCGCAATAGAGGCGTTTTGCCGGGGGTTTTAACCCTTTCTCGGCCGCCAGTGGGGGGTAAAAGCGACCCACTAGCGGCTGAAATGCGCCGCAAATCCGACGGTAAAACGCAGCTAAAAAATAGCGGCGTTTTACCGCCGACGCTATGGGCGGTGTGGTGTGAAAGGGGTCTTAAGGTGTCAGCATACCAAGACATTTTGGTCAATTTCATGCTCCCAACTTGGTGGGAATAGTTGGTCATGGCCCCGTCCTGTTCCAACATGACTGCACACCAGTGCACAAAGCAAGGTCCATAAAGACATGGATGAGCAAGTTTGGGGTGGAGGAACTTGACTGACCTGCACAGAGTCCTGATCTCAACCCGATAGAACACTTTTGGGATGAGTTGGAGCGGAAACTGTGAGCCAGGCCTTCTCGTCCACATCAGTGTGTGACCCCACAAATGTGCTTCTGGAAGAATGGTCAAACATTCCCATAGACACACTCCTAAACCTTGTGGACAGCCTTCAGAGAAGAGTTGAAGCGGTTATAGCTGCAAAGGGTGGGCCAACTCAATATTGAATCGTCCGGACTAAGACTGGGATTCCATTAAAGTTAATGTGCGTGTAAGGGCAGGCGTCCCAATACTTTTGACAATACAGTGTATACGAACTGTTTTTCTATGTTATTTTGAAGTATATTTTTTTTTTTTATAGCTGTAGGGGATGTCTTTATTCAGACTAGCCAGATGGTATCCTTTTATCTTCAACCACTTGTAAGGAGTGTGTTCTTCCTGTATATACTCTAAGGAAATTCCTAGAAGAATACCTGCAGTCACACTGCTAATATATAAAGTCATGACTTTGTGGAGACTTTACTATTTGCCTGGTCATTTTTAAAAGAGGCTGTACAATTTTTAGGCTCTGTTCACATCTAGGCGTCCCGTTTCAAGAACTTTTGGGCGACGGGGGCCCTGCGATTCTGTTTTCGCCATTTTACTGTGATTTGTCTGGTGACAATCATGGAAAAATCGGGGTGCCATTGGAAGTAATGGGAATCGCATGAGAGTGACGCGATTTGCCATGATTCGGGAGGCCTAGATGTGAACGGAGCCTTAGTGTTTGTGTGTTTTGAAAACCTTAACGTGTAGACACCCATATCCTCTGAAGGATCCCAGTCAAGGCTTAAAGGAGAACGCCAGCCAAAAATAAAAAGATAAAAACAAATAACTGATTAATGGTAAAATAAATTGGCTCGTGCTGCAGTATTTACCCTTAATCTGGAGATTTTTCCTGCAGTACTTTTTTGTGCCACTAGATGTCCTCAGTCTGATGGCCAGCATCATTCAGCCCAATTCCTCTGAGTCCAGGTCATCCTGGACCTGCCCCAGCCTATGACTGGAGAGTAAAATGAAAAACAGTACAGTGATGTGCTCATATTTGTCACTCTATTTTCTCCTCCTGTCCGCATGCTTCTGGTCAGCACATGAATTATTTAACTCCTTGTTCTGTTTCTTCCTCTCACACTCCAACTTTTCTGAACAGGGATCACAAGAGGCTGATACCAGGTCAAACTCGGGTAGCTAAAATATTTGCATTCAAGAAATACATTTTATACATGTATTATAAATATATTAATACATGTATTAAACCCAAATGTAATATATTGCAGTTTACCAATCATAAAATGTGGTGGCTGCATTAGTTTTCTTATTTTTTTTTTTTGGCTGTGTGATAAACTATCAGATTTAGATGCATTAATACATTGAAGCCAAACTCCAGCTAATGCTTTTTAAGCAGTTATAGCAGTTGTTCATTTTGGGATAAAGGGTTTACATAAAGAGCTAAAAGCTGTTTGTTGTAATCACCCCTGCCAGTGTTAAGTGGTTTGTCTCAACTTTTTTACTGCTACATCTGCAGGACAGCTTGTTCTGTTGAAAAACAGACTACCCCATGTCACAATGCCTAGAGTTGAGCTTTAAAATCCATTTTTTTTAATTTTTTGGACACCTCTTATGGTACGATCAGTTATGATTATTATCATTTGATGAATGCAGAACCCATGTTCAGAGCTTGTCATAACTGGCAGATATGAACGTATTCAGGGCATTGTTCAGCGCTAATCCCTCGTCAGTGGTAATGGTGGTTGGTGAGCACAGCAGGGCCCCCACCAACATCCAAAAACCTTAAAGCGTATCTAAACCCAAGAAAAAAATATATAATGTATTGTAGTTTACTAGTCCTTACCTGGTGATTCTGCCAGTGGCACATTTTGTCCTAGGGTGACCACACTCACTCACCATTTTGTGTCTGTGGAGAAGCAAAACCCTAGGATAGAACTACAATAAATTCCCCTACCCCTCTTCTCCGCAACAGAAGGGAAGGGGTTTGTTGTCCTCAAGTGAACCATCAGGATCAATTTTGTATCACTTTTTGATATGCATTTCATTTTCTATTTACGTTTTATTAGTTTGATGTTTGTTTAATGTTTATTTTTTGTTTGTTTTTATTTACCTTTTTGTAAAAAAAACTTTATTTTACCAATAAGCATTTAATATAGGATCCTGCCATGACACTATTTACTATTTACACTATTTACCGAGAACAGTCTTTAATTTATAAAGAGAGAGCACAGCAGTAGCTTTTTGCTATCAGACTATCTCTCTCTAATTAAAGGTCAGTATAGAAATGTAAAGAGCTGCAAAGACCATAATACACATCTCATTTTTCAGCGTGGATGGAGGTATCACCACTGTGGGCCATTGTATTTAGCCAGCTGTGGAACCCGTGAGTTTTTGATTACCTAGCCGGTGACTGCATCTGATTGGATGCAGCCACTATTCGGCCTGTAATTTTGTGGTAAGTTTTTTGTTGTGCTGGGTGATGCTTGTAGAGGCCCTTCGTTGCTCTAATTTAGGCCAATTCAACAGGCATTTCTCAGGATAACTTCTAAGATTAGCCCCATATGCTGGCTGAAAATCATAAATATTAAATATTTCTATGCAATATTTCTAATGCTAATGCTAAGCCTATATGAAGAACATATACAATAACAGTATACATTCCATTTAAAGACATTAAAACTATTTGTGGCGTCTCATTTAATTTATCAGCTAAGTTGCATATTAGCCCTTCCAGCTTTTGAAAGCATAGACTAAATATTTATGTACATCTTTGCAATTTTTGGTAAAAAAAAATACATCTAGGAAGATTTTTGCTTATAGCAAACTGATAGTTGCTTAATTTTCCATCCTGTGGTTGGAATTCTTTTCATAAAAGCCAACAGTGGTTTCTAATTTTCCAGTCCTGGTTCTCAAACACTAGGCCATGGCCCATAGCTGGTTGCAGATCATCTAACCTCCCGCAGTGTTTCCCAACTCCCATAGAGCCACACAGACTTCTGTAGTGCCCCTTGCCCTCAGTCCCACAGACTCCCATCATGCCCCCTAGCTTTCTGCACATTCTCCAGCCCCCCATAATTTCCCAATCCGTGCCCCTGAAAAAAAAAACGGCTTCCTGGAGAGACCCCATCCCCCACAGTTGCCCCAAGTTCCCTACATAAATGTTATCCCCTACAGGGCAAACAAGTCCCCAAACTCCTTCTAGAACCTTCATCCCCTACAGCAGGGGTCTCAAACTGGCGGCCCTCCAGCTGTTGCAGAACTACAAGTCCCACTAGGCATTGCAAGACTGACAGTTACAAGCATGGCTCCCTCAGGCAGAGGCATGATGAAACTTCTAGTTCCGCAACAGCTGGAGGGCTGCCAGTTTGAGGCCCCTGCCCTACAGTGACACCCAGCTCCATCCAGAGCCTTCCAGATTTTTAATACATTGTATTTCCTTACTTTTTTGTGGTGTAAGATATACAATTTTATAGTATATATATATATATATATATATATATATATATATATATATATATATATATATATATATATAATATATAAATATAATATCATTTTTTTTTTTTTTTTTTTTTACTGTTGAGGCATGGATGGTTTTGGAAGATTTCACCAGGTCTCAAGAAGTTTGAGAACCACTGCTGTAGAAGTTGAACTACAACTACAATGTGGGTGATATCGTAGCTTCCTGTGCGGTTGTGTATGCATATAAGCCCAACTAACTTGGTGCACCAGGAAAACGCATGTGATAAAAAATGCTGATTTTAATGTGAACTGGTCCTTTTTTTTTTTTTTTTTTTTTCATCTACTCCAAGATATTTTTTGTTGCCTTTATATTCATACAACTCGTTATGTAATCAGTCATGGTAATGCATTTAAAGTAGGAGTTAATTCAGGGCCAGCAAGTCAGGGAAATCACAGCCGTTGCAGCCTCCCTGGCCTGGGTGTGCAGGTGTGGCAGATGGCATTCTCTATGCAAGATTAAACATTTGCATCTTGTGAATGGAGCCGTCTTTTCAGAGCTGTGAGTATCTTAACCTCTTTGTTGTAAGGAGCGCCAAGCAAAGCTGACGTAACTTCGGGTTTAATAAAAATATATGTTCTCGATGCTTGTGTGTGTTTTTTTTTTTTTTTAATGGAGATTAAAACAATTTACTGAATAAAATTGCATTAATCATTGTTTAGTGCAGCGTCTCTCAACCGTTCTTTGGTCAAGGCACACTTTCAAAATTCTGCACAATCTCAAGGCACCCCTTTCTAAAATAAACTAAATGAATGATTTTACATAATGCAGCAGCATCCACACACACGCATAGGACACCCAACGTTAGAGATGATTTATTCTTTCAAAGCAAATAGACCTTTTCACACTGGTACTGACTACAACATAGTATTCCAGCATTTCTCTTCCCCCTTTGGTTTCTCTCACTCACTCAGCTAACGCGACTCCAGTGCTGGCAGAGAGAGGCAGGGGAGGGGCAAACATGGATGCTGTGCAGGTGCCCAGTGTCCTCCTTATCAACCACTGACGTCATGAGTTGGGAAGCAGGCAGCTTCCTAAAAATCTAAAGCTTTGTGTACAAAAAAGACAGGATTGATCCACCTGTTGGCTTGTTAACAATTTTTTGGAAATTTGGGGCAATTTTTGGCATTTTTGGCATTTTGCCAAGGCTCCCTGGTTGAAAAAGGCTGGTTTAGTTTATTGTGCAAACAATGCATTTATTCAAAAAAATGTATTCACTAGACATTGTGACACATTGGGGTTTCTTAGCTCAATGGTAGAGGTGGCAAAGCAGTGAGTTAACTCCATGCCAAATAGAGTTTCCTGCCCACTTTTATTTAAAGAAACATCAAAACGTTCACATCAGCATATCTTCCCACGCAGGGGGTTCTCACCATCACTGCAAAAACATAGCATTCAAGCCTTCTGACTCTCTTGTAGCAGCTTTATTGCTCCAAGTACCTCTTCAGGATCCTCCTGACCATCAGTACCTTTTTGGTCCTCCTGACCATGAAACATGTCCCAGTGTTTATGCACAGACGCTGCACCCCAGCTCTGTGTCTCTCGAGCTGGAGAAGGAGCCAGGAATACCCAGGAGCGAGCTCCATACTCGGAGCCAGGTCAGGGAGGGGCGGAGCCAAGGTGCTGGGGTGAGCCAAGGGAGGAGCCATGAATACCTGGGGGCGAGCTACATAATTAGAGCCCGGACGGGAAGGGAGGGGCGGAGGTGCAGGTGTAACCCCTGAGGAGGAGTGAAATTACATCGAGCAGCCAGGAGGGGAATGGAGAAGGATCATAGCCGCCCATTGGTCTCCTGATCCCACCTCCCTTCCTTGAGCCATATGATTAGCTACACTGACTTCGAGCTGCATCCTGTGCCACTGCGCACTCTGCACAATTGTTTATTATGGTCAGTCCGCACCTGCTTGGGAGATGTCATCTGGTGGAGAATAGGGAAGCCAGTGGCCGTGGCTGCGCCCTAGGTGGCAGTGCGCTCTAGGCAGCTGCCTAGTTTGCCTAGTGGTAGCGCTGGCCCTGCTTCCAACAGTTGGGCTCTGAGCACTATCTATGGCTCTCATATGAAGCCAGCACACACCTGTGCCATTATTGTGCTTGCTTCCTAGAAACTCTGGCAAAAGCCACCAGTGTACACAGTGGACACCCTGCTGCAACATATAGTATGTATTTTGAATGGAGAGTATAAGCGTAAACTGACTTTTTTTTTTTTTATTGAATTTCGGTACTTAAAATGAACCTCTACTGTACCTTTTTAAACTAAGCCTGCATAGTCCTCATCCTAAGGTGCCAGATAGTATCTTTTATATAAATGTTCCCCTTGCTCGCTGGAATGGGCCTACGGGATACACCAAGTGACTATACTATGTACTTGAACAACCTGCCCCCAAATCAAAGAACTGTATATAGTCAGTATTTACATGGGAATGACTGCAGGGTGTGGTGGCGGCATAGCAAAGAAAGGGACTATATTCATACAGGTTCCATGCAAAGAGAAGCCTAAATTTCAAAGTATTTGTTATAGTAGAGGTTCGTTTTAAAAGAGCTATTGTAGACAAGTGTAGTGAAGTCAGGAAATCTTGCATCCTCTTCCTCTTTGAAATGTCTTTGACGGTGGGCAGTTCTCTGATGCCAGAGTGGTGCTGAGGTGGCGATGTTGGCACTGCTCTGGACATTTTTACATTGTGAGCTCAGGGCACCATAGTGACTCCTCAGGGGACAGGTCCATAACATTGTACACCTACAGTATGTCCCCAGTGGGTGTCATTTGAAACCGCTAGACTGAGGAAAATTTTGTGGCGAAAAGAAAGTACTGTGTGGAGCAGCACTGGAGTAATAATAGTAACGATGAGGGCCAGAAAAGAAAAGCAGACCTTGACAATTGCTGTACTTCCTCACTTTAGTGGTCTTTGAACAAGTGCCTGCTTACATTAATGGTCGGTGGAAAAGTTCCCCTACTCACTTTTGTTGCCAGCGGTTTAGACATTAATGGCTGTGTGTTGAGTTATTTTGAGGGAAAAGATAATTTACACTGTTATACAAGCTGTTCCCTCACTACTTTACATTGTAGCGAAGGGTCATTTCTTCAGTGCTGTCACATGAAAAGATATAATAAAATATTTACAATAATGTGAGGGGTGTACTCACTTTTGTGAGATACCGTAGATGCATGCCTGGTGCCCTGGCTTTGTTTGTCAGAACTGTTGTACTGGAAATAAGTCAAACATGCTTGCCTTCCAGTCAATAGCTTAGTATTTCCTCAAACAAGGGAAATGCACAAAGAAGCTTTGTCTTTATAACAAGTTCTGCCACTATGTAATTGTACAACAATGGTGTAGAAGTTGTAACAATATGTTTTCTTACATGGCGCACATTCTCATAAAGTGTTCTTAAGACCCCTTTCACACTGAGGCGGTTTTGCGCTACAAATACCACCTCGCATTTAGCGCCTGTAAACCACCTCGCATTCATTGCAGTGTGACTTTTCACACTGGGGCGGTGCGCTTGCGGGACGTTAGGAAAAGTCTTGCAAGCAGCATCTTTGGGGCGGTTTGGGGGCACTGCTTTTAGCGCTCCCAAAATGCCCTGCCCATTGAAATGAATGGGCAGCACTTTGGAAGCGCCGCAACAAGGGCGCTTTTAACCCCTTCTTTGGGGTTAAAAGCGCCCTGCTATCGGCGCTAAAGCTAAGACGAGTGTAAATGTATATTTATGGTGGGTGGCAATTATTCCACTTGGTTTGGGTGATCTTTATTTCATGGGGTTTTATGTAATTTTGTTTTTAGCTCCCATCAGACTTGTTCATCACTATTTCGCCTAAAGGGTTTACCCATTTCCAATTTAAATGACGTGAATAATGGCCAACTATGGGGTTTGCTCTCTGGCAATCCAACCATTTGCGGTATTCTGTCATTCCTCTTTGCTAGAGACCAGCTCTCTAAATCAGCAGAAAATGTATATGTAAAGCCAACATTTTTTTGGATAGCATAGGGAATGGTTAAGACCTCTTTCAGCTTTTTTTCGTTTTCTGACTATGTCCAGTCTGGGAGATAAAAGACGTTTTGTCTTTTCCACATTCTCTCCAAACCGTAACCCCACCATTATCAAGGTTTTTAATGCATGGGATACTGCAGATAGAGAAAAACTTTCTCTACCTTTTTTTTTTTTTTCTCTCCATAGGACCCATAAAATAGTTAAGGAACCTCTGATAAAAAAGAACAGTATCTATAATAAAACATATATATATTTTATTTATACAATGCATGTATTTTATGTATTCATATTACTCTGGCATTTAAAATTAAAAGCATCACAAAAGAGACGCATAACCCCTGAGATAAGAGTAGAAGAATATTATATTATGTGTAAACTTCATCCTGCCAGTGAATCCCCACCGTGTTTCAATTGATCTTCACAAGCTTCATCAGCTGGGAGCAACAGGGGTATTTCTATAGAAGTAAATAACATAAAACAATGACCGAGCATATAGATATCCAAAACTATAAAATAGCGTTTTTCACAATTTCAAAATATCAATAACTTAGAGTTACCCAGAGTTTTATTTAGGAAACCACATCCTCTTAAATCACCTAGGGATTTGTGCCAGGCCACATGCCCACAAGGGGTCACTGTAATTGATCACAAGAGGTCCCAGTCTTCAAACCCCCACAGCAGAAATTTTATAAAAACAAATATATTTGAGATTGAATAAATGAAAGAAACAGAATCAATTGAAAAAAACTCTAACCAGTTAAAAAAAAAAAAGGCTTCTTGAACATCCAGATAAGGGGAGACTGGTGTAGGGCTCTCAGGTACAGAATATGTTAAAGCCTATGAAGGTAATACAATTTTAAGTATAAACAAATTAAAGTGCATTTTGGGAAAAAAAAAACAAAAAAAGGGGCTCAAGCAAGTTTATATAGCCGCATAAATGCAAGCCTCATGCACAACAAGTCTCCCCAAACAGGACTGACCATGGAAAAGACCAAAAGGTTCTAAGTAACCAAATCTATAGGGCTTCCCATTAAGCAATTTAATAAGATCATGACATACAGTTGTGGAGGATCGCACCCAGGACTCCTTTACAGTGGTGGTCAGAATGTCCCCTTAGGCCGGCCATACAAGGGTCGTTTTAGAAAAGAATTTCCACCCATTTAAAAGTCAGCAGCTACAAAAAGTGTAGCTGCTGACTTTTAATAATCGGACACTTACCTGTCCCACGGTTCAGCGATGCGGGCACACGAATCCCCCGTTCCTCTCCTCTTCCGCGGCGCTGGCATTCTAACTATGGACGCACGCCTGTGTCTGCACTGCGCATGCGCGAGCCATGCTGCGCGCTGTGAATGGCTGGACAATCTTCTGGGACCTGTGACGTGTCTCAGAAGATTGCAGGGAGGGAGGGGGGAGAAGTGAACTTCCTTCCGGCACGGTGGAGCCAGAGGAGGAAAGTGGGAGCTTGGTGCCCCCCCCCCCAAAATGACATGCCGAATGTGGCATGCCAGGGAGTCGCCATCAGTTAAAGCGGGAGTTTCATTTTTGGGTGGAACTCCACTTTAATTAAGAATTTTTGTTGGAATTTCGCACCATTAGTTAACCTCAGCAAGGGTGATTTTCGTGTGGCCATTGAATTTGAATGATCGGGCATGTAGGAAATTCTTTGAAAAATTAACGATTTTCTAATCAATGATGGGAAATTCGTCTGAGAAATATAATCGAAAAGTAAATGTGCATGAGTGTAAGAAAAAGATTCCTGGCCACAAAAATTATTTTCTGTAGCAACCTGAGGTGAAATTGAAGGCTTGGTTGTTCGAATTTTGAAAACGATGGCGGCGCCATCGCATCACAAAACGCACAACATTTCTGATTTACAAAAGAAAATTAATTTTGGAATTCGACCTAATGTATGACCTGCATTACAGTCATCTAAAAAGTATCGCACCGCTGACTCTGCCAAGTGACATTGGTCCTCGAGCTATACAGGCACCTTCAAATGGGAGGTCAATCAGCCACAGCTCAGGGAACTCCTAGCAACCTCTGGAGCAGTGATTCTCAACCAGGGTTCCGTGGAACCCTAGGGTTACTCCAGAGGTTGCTAGGTGTTCCTTCAGCATTGGGCCATTTCTGCCTCTCGGATAAGTTCCCACCGACACTATTGATCTTTTTAGCTATCTGTAAGGAGGTAATTCTTCCCAATGACCACAAGTGTAAGGACCGTTCTTCCCACTGACCATCACCCTAATGTATCATGAGCTGTAGAATTCTAATTTTTAGCAGGGGTTCCCCAAGACTGGAGAACTATTTCAAGGGTTCCTCTGTGTGGAAAAGGTTGAGAAAGGCTGCTCTGGAGGAACCTTGGTTGAGAATGTTGAACTATTACAATTATAATGTTTAATAGAAGCCATGTGTGTAAAAATTGCTACAGCCATAACAAAGCCATAATACGGCAAAAAAACTACTCTGTTGAACCCTCTTCTACTCGGCTGCAAGAGTCACCCCTTCATTATGACCTTTGTGAGTGAGAGAGAAGACACAAACTATGATGAACAAGATCATCATCTGAGTGTTGGAAAGCATGTAAATAAGGCCAAGTGTTTCAACCTTTTGACTCCATCTCAAAACTGAAATATTTAGTTTGGGTGGACTTGACGTCTCATGACTTCAAGTCGTTTTGGCCTATGGGTCAGAGGTTACAGCAAGTTGTCTGTGAGTAATTAAGCTGTCAGACCAGTAACCTAATTTTTCTTTAAATAAACATTCTTCGCTTCAACTCAACATTGATGCCGTAATTAGGATTACTAAGTGGCTACCCAATATACCTGAATTTCCTGTTCTATGGAGAGGCACAAAACATGATCACATGACTGGTTAGATCATTCATTTCATCATCCATTTCACCTGCGGATTTAGGGTAGAATTACATGCCAATAGAAACAATGACTGTTGAACATTTTTTTTTGTGTCCTAAATGCTTTCAAAAAGCAGCTTGCCATTGTGCCTAGTCTTATAAACTAGTTATTCAATATGTGTACTCCAGATTAATATATCGTATATTAATTTACCGTATATACTCGAGTATAAGCCGAGTTTTTCAGCACATTTTATTGTGCTGAAAATGCCCCCCTCGGCTTATACTGGAGTCAAGCACTTTTTTGCAGCAGAGAATGACATTTTCCGACCCGACTTTGGGCCCCCCGTATCTCGGGGCCTCTTGGTGCTAAGAACCTCAAATGGTGTGCAAACCCAGTGGAACCAACACTACAACATATACAAAGATGGGGTTCCTAGCACAAAGTGGCCCCGAGATACGGGGCCCCAAAGTCAGTTCAGAAAATCTCATTCTCTGCTGCAGAAAAGTGCTTGACATTTTCAAAACCGACTTTGGGGCCCAGTATCTCGGGGCCACTTGGTGCTAGGAACCCCATCTTTGAAATGTTGTAGTGTTGGTTCGACTGAATTTGCATACCAAATTTGGGGTTCCTAGCACCAAGATACAGGGCCCCATATTCGGTCAATTGTGTCCGTCTGCAACAATGTTATTTCAGGACCCTTTGGGTCCAGAGACCCCAAATTTTGGCTGCAGATAGGGGGCATCTAGGAACCCTTAACTAGACATTTGGGGGACCTATGGCTGCAAATGGGCACAGTGAGGCATGCAAATGGGCACAGTAAGGCTGCAAATGGGCATTGTTGACCCTCTTTTCCACTTACAGTAGCTGCGCATTTCTCACCCTAGGCTTATACTGGAGTCAATAAGTTTTTCCATTTTTTTTGTGGTAAAATTAGGTGCCTTGGCTTATATTCGGGTCGGCCTATACTCGAGTATATACGGTATATTTCAGAAAAATAGTACAGACCTCAGATGAAATTCTGAAATATTTTTTTTAGCATTGGGGCCATTTCTGTCTTCACAAAAGCTGAAAAGATTCTGCCAGCCAGGCCTGCTTGTTACTGCGCACGTGCGCGGCAACTTATTCCTATGGGTAAGCTGCACTGTGTTGGATGGTTGGAGGCTACATTAAGTATGGCTCTCCTATGGGAATGAATGTGGGTGCAAAGTGCATGCGAAGTGGGAAGAATATCTTGTTGGTATGTTTTCGCTGCAAAGGCTGTGCAGTGTCAGTCAGGGCTTTCTGCGGTGGGGAAGAATGTATTTTACCAGGCGAGCGGCAAAATCTGAAAGTGGAGGGATTATTAAAGGATAAAGGTACAGTTGGTCCCGTAAGGTTTATTCTAAAGTACGTGCTTGTGTTGAATTATTGAATAGAAATCAAATAAACTTTGACCTTTTGTGTTTTTTAACTTCTTGTGTATATGCACACCTGCCCTATGTTAGGCCATACGCATGATGTTGTCCCACCATGCGAAATCTTCCTGCAACTTCATTGTGATTTTTATCAGGTTCCATTTAATTTCTTGGAAAAATTTGTAGTCCGATCTGCTAAGGTGCTGTGGGTTAAAGCTGATACAAAAAAAAGTCAAAATAAAATACGATTTCTATGCAAGTACCAGTCAAGTAGAGGGACAGGACACTGTAAACAAAAGTTGTAGATCCTTTGAGGCTCCATGCACACACTATACGCTCAAAAAATGGTAGAATTTTTTTTTTTTTTTTCTGTGCCAGCTTGTAGTAGCGTTTTAGGAGCTTTGGCATTTTATTAGCGTTTTTACAGTACGTAAAAAAAAAAAAAAAGCTGTTTTAGGAGCATTTTTCTGCCAGGAAAACGCTCCCAAAAACCGTACAATTTATTTAATTTTTTTCCTGCTCTTAAACGCTGAAGCTGGAAAAATGCTTCTAGCAAAAAATAGTGTGCATGGACCCATAGGATAACACTAAATGCTCATATTGGCTACTAGGTGCTAAAAGAAATGCTAGTGTGCCTGAGTGAGCCTGAAAGTACTATGGAGTTATAACATGTTTATTTTGGATACCAGCAGTTCTTAGCTGAGTTTTTTTTCTTGTTAAAAAAAATAAATAAAATAAAATAAAAGACACCCTGCAAGGCAAAGGCATAATGAGCTAGTATGCATAGCATACTAGCTCATTATGAATGACTTACCTGAAATTGAAGCCTCCAAAGCGGTCCTCATCCACGATCTTCTGCGTCGCCATCAAACCCGGAGGGACTTCCGGGTCTCGCCACTCCATCGCTGTCATTCGCTGGAGCGGCGATGACGTCACTCCCGCGCATGCGCAGGAAAGCGGCATATCGCTGTGAACCCGGCATGCACAGTGCGCCTGCGCGCCGCTGTCTACGGCGCATGCGCCGTAGACAGCGATGCCTTTTCTTTTCTAAATATCACCTAAACCAAGTAGGTTTAGGAGATATTTATTGGACCTACAGGTAAGCCTTAATCTAGGCTTACCTGTAGGTCAAAGTGGTTTGTAAGGGTTTACAACCACTTTAAAGGCTGCTGTATAACTGTGGATGCGGACATGCTAAAGGTGAACTCTGGCAAAGTACAGACACTGAAATCACTTATGCCGCATACACACGATCGGAATTCCGGCCAGAAAAAGACCGATGAGAGCTTTTCATCGTAAAATGCAACCTAGTGTAGGCTCCATCGGAATTTTGCTGGCCGAATTTCCGACAGCAAAGAATTGACAATTGTTCTTAATTTTTCCGACGGAAAAGGTTTCTATCGGAAATTCCGATCGTCTGTAGCAATTCTGACGCGCAAAATTCCTACGCGTGCTCGGAAACAGTTCGACGCATGCTCGGAAGCATTGAACTCGGCTCGTTGTAGTGTTGTACGTCACCGCGTTCTTGACGGTCGGAATTTGGTGTGACCGTGTATAGGCAAGACAGTTTTGAGCGGAATTCCGTCGAGAAAACCGTCAGAGCTTTTTCCGACGAGAATTCCGATCGTGTGTACGTAGCATTACGGGTAAGGTTGACTTCTCAGTGATGTTCATGTTTGGCTAGTTTTGCTATAGTTGCCAAAATCTTCCTCTACTGAATGGGAAAGCTGACCCTAGAAATAAGCCACAGTCCTACAAAACCAGGCAGGTTGCTTAGTGCAGAATCATATGATGAGAGGCTTCACTGATACCCAGAAGCGTTAGAAAAAAACCCTAATGAATCTAGCTACTTGCAAGCGATTACGCATGACACAGATCAAAGGTAAATTGATTGGACTTGGGGCATTGGCAGGTTGCTAATTGAATTTTACTTGTTACCACAGCCAGAATTTCTCTTAGCTCTTGATGCTATTGTGCAGTCCTATTTGCTTACATGTTGACTAGTTATTTGGAAACCATTCCAACAGGCAGGAATTGAAACCTTAAAAAAATTTCACCTAATTTTAACTTTCCCCCTTTAACGTAAACATGAGCATACCAAAACATTGACAAACCACTATCAGGGCTATACTATTGACATAGTAACGTGTGTCTTTAGTAATGTTCCACAGCTCATTGGGGTCCTCAAAGTACTTGATATGCCCTATTATGCAAATAGAGACTTCTGTTCCTGAAATCAAGCTCAGGTCAGGCCTTCCACACCTCCCATTCCTGATTTTTTTTTTTTTTTTTTGGACCATAACGATAATGGTAGAGGGTCTCTGTGATGGATATGGGATAATGTAGATGTTAATGTCCGTCCTTCAACATATAGACTAGTAGATCTTGGATAGTATAATGGTTAACATGTGTATTTCTACAAAGAGACTAGTAGATGTAGAACACTGTAATTATTAGTGTCTGTACTTTTATGGAGTGTTGAAGAAAGCTTAGTGTACACGTTTCCTTGGCATTGAAGTTGCCTGACTTGGCGTCACGCGGTTAAAGGATTTTGCAATGTTCTTCACGCTTCTAATTTCTTATTTTTTTCCATAAAATCCCTCAATATGAGAGGAAGAAACAACGCAACTATACAGCTAAGTATACTTAACTTCTGGACTATCACAGCATCCTTCTTCTCTGAAGACACAGCCAGGGTGTAACACTCTGCTTTTTGGGTCCTATCACAATGGTCAGGCTCTGTTTAATTCCAGAAGCACTTTAAACCTGAAAATTTTCTCTGTCTTGCCATGAGCATTCCAAATAATTTAAACAATGCGCTTTACATTATTCTCACTGACAGTTTAACCGCACAACACCAACAAGAATCCTTCTTTGCTTATTCTGATGTCTTGTAGACATTAGCAAGACGATGAACACATTGCCTACATTCATTCCGGAAATCACTGTATTCCAAAGCAGAGTGGTAGAAGTGTTATTGTCACCAAATTCCATTTGTGAAATACCGAAGGATACCAGGAAAAATTTAAAAGTTGGAAATTGAACCTATGCTTTGCCCACATAGGACTGGTTTGCTTAGCGGTGGAGTGAGTGCCGCGCGTTGCCATGCCCAGGAATGCTTATACATTAGAAGTATAAGAAATATAAGTATGTGCTAGAGCAGCCTTTCTCAGCCTGGGTTTCTCTACAACAGGGGTGTAAAACTCAGTTTCATTGCAGGGCGCATCAGCATTCTGGTTGGCCTTAAAGGGCCAGTTGTATCTGTAAGACTACTATATAAATGTATCTACTCTTTATCGTATTAAATAATTGCTCCTGCACTCAATTAATACTGGTTTTAGTATTAACTCAGGACAAGCTATGAAGGGCAGGTGCAGACCGGCATGGAGCCCACACAGAATCGCACACCATTGGTATCATCCACAAGAAACTTTATTGGAGACTGATCAGACAGAACATGGTTCTGCCATGGTGTTCTGTCTGAGCAGTCTCTAATAAAGTCCCTCTCTGCTTCCGACTGCTGAAACAGAAGGCAGAGACAATCCTCTCTGTGGCTGCATGGAGAAGCGCAAAATCTTTCCTCCTCTGTGCTGCCAACTGCTGAGACAAGGTGAAGATGGAGAAAAAGGGGGTGCTGCAGGAGAGGTGCGAGGGCCACATGAAATCGGATTCGGCCCACGGGTCCTTTGACACATGCTCTAGAGAATACTTAGGGTTCTGTAAACAAGGAGTAATTCCTGCTTCTCAGATAAGTATCTATTGACATCTGTAATCTTTTTAGGTATCTGTATGGGCATCATCACACTACTGAGTCCTCTTTCTGTGCTCTTCCTCCTATAAGCAGCTTCAACACCTCCGATTCCAGCAAGCGTACTAAGTTATGGACAATACTCAGTGCGGTAGAGCCTGGCTTACAAAGAATGACCTCCCACTTTCAATGACCACAAATGTAAGGAGCATTCTTCTCCCTTACCACCAGCATAAGGAGCATTTTTTTCCATTGACCACCAATGTAAGGACCATTTATTCCAGTGACTTTCAAATTAATGTATCATGAACTGTAGATATAGTAATTAGTAGCACAAGTTCCCTGAAACTAAAAAGGACACCCTCCATGTTAAAAAGGTTGAGAGGTTTGGTTTAAAGCAGAACTCCAGTCAAAAAGCTAATTTTGAAATGCATTTATGCAAGCTGTTTTACATTCCTATACAAGATATTTGTAGATCAGTTTAGCAGGTCTTATGACTCTACCACCCCTGCTATAATTGGGTGACTGTGGCGGATTTGTAGAATTCAATTTTTCCTGCCTTATCATTGGATCAGTGAACATCATCACAGTGCTAATGCCCTCCTTTTGCTCTCTTCCTCCAATAAGCAGCCTAAACACCTCCCATTCCAGCTCCCAGTAAGGCCTGCAAATGTTCTAGGATGTCAGCATCATGCATTGCCGTAGAACAGTGTTTCTAAACCTTTTTCCAGTCAAGGCACCATGTAAACTTCTGCACAATTTTGAGGCACCCCGATCTAAAATGTAAGCTAGTTTTACAGAACACAGCAACATCCAAAGTTAGAGGAGATGTATGTATGTAAGCAAACACTCCTTTGCACACTGGTACTGACTAGTCTTCTATTGTTTCTCTTCTCCCTTAGTTCCTCACCCTCATTCAGCTAATGTGACCCCAGTCCTGATGGAGAGGGGCAGGGGAGGGGTAAACAAGGATGCTGTGCAGGCGCCTGATGGCCAATGACAGCCAATGATGTGATTGGTTGTTAGGATGCTGGCGGCTAGAAGTTTGTAATGGTGCACAATGAAAACCTGTGGCTTTGTCCTACTAAAAGGCAGGCTTGATCCACCCGCTGGCTTGTATACAATTTTTGGGCCATTTTTAGGCATTTTGCCAAGGCCCCCCTGAAGGCACCCTGGTTAAAAAAGGCTGCAATAGAGTCTCACTGTAAATGACCTCCTGATTTCAGCTCAATATCTCATGGTGCAGGAGGTTGCAGTAATAGAAAGAATATATACTGTAAGCTATACTTACAGTTTGTAACTGGACTTAAGGGTGATTTAAAACTTGAAAACTATTGTCAACTTGTTTATGTGTAATTACCTATAATGTCATGTGTAATTTACCTGTAATCCCTTCTTTTGTTTTTATAGTAAAAGGAACCTGTCGAGTAAGAATTATGGGAGCAGCCATTGCTAGTTTAAGGCGCACTAGGCTGTTCTCTTCGTTCTTTCTTCACCACTTCGTTAGTTGCTGACACAGGACACCTAAAATGCACATGACTATTCTGAATTGATTTACTGAATAGTAAAGCAAGGATAAAACTGACAGTCTTGAAACCTGCCTTTGCAGTGGCTACTGGTTGACTGCCTTTTTTTGGCCTGGTGCAACTGCTACCCAAGAGACCCAATCAATGAAACGCATCTTTATCAGGAAAACTTCAGTGTAATAAGCAGGACCTAGAAAAGGTGTTTCTTTAGGGTTCTCTAATGCCCCGTACACACAATCGGAAATTCCGCCAGCAAAAGTCCGATGTGAGCTTTTGGTCAGAAATCCCGACTGTGTATATGCTCTATCAGACTTTTGCTGGCGGAATTCCCGCCAGCAAAAGATTGAGAGCAGGTTCTAAATTTTTTGGTCGGAAAAAGTTCCGATCGTCTGTACCAATTCAGTTGTGCAAAATTCCTGCGCATGCTTGGAAACGATTCGACACATGCTCTGAAGCATTGAACTTCCATTTCTCGGCTCGTCGTAGTGTTGTACGGCACAGCGTTCTTGTCGGTCGACAGTTCAGAGAACTTTTGTGTTACCGTATGTATGAAAGCCAAGCTTGAGCGGAATTCCGTTGGAAAAAACATCCAAGTTTTTTCTGACGGAAAATCCACTTGTGTGTACGGGCATAAGTTGCCCACAGCCAGCTGGAGCTTTGCATGTTGGGTTCTGTAGGTCTTCCCTCCATCAAGTTCTTACCTTGCATCAATCTTCTCTATTTGAAAAACCTATGACATGTACCAGGGTCACTTATCCACTGTTTTTCCTCTGGTTGAGCTGTGGTAATGTGTTGATAACGGGAACATTTTGAACTGCAGCTCAACTGGAGCACAGGTATAAGTGGCAACCTTGGCATTTTACACTCAAGTGCTCTATAAAGTCATTGAAAGTCGTTTATGCAGGAGGGAAAATGAAAAGAGCACAGAGTCCTCGTCTCGCAAAAAAGTGCTGAACTGCTTTATTGCAGAACTGCCAGACAGTCATGTTTCTCCTTCGTTAGACCATTCAGTAGTATTGTCTAATTAAATTGTAGACAAGTCCTTTGTAAACGTTTGTTGGCTCTACTTAAAGTCGATTTTGTGTTTTTGCCTTTGCAACGAAAAGGTAACAAGTCGCAAGGTCCTGGTCATGTGATCACCTGTCAAAGTGATTCTGTGATTGAGTGTTCATCCCACCGGCTCCTGATTGTAAATGGAGAACGGGAGCTGTTTGGTGACAGCACGGTCACAGTGCTGGGGGCACTGAATGAATGAGCTTCCAGCACAAAACAGTGATGGGGAGAGGAGTGTTGGCTCCTCAGGAAGCAAGAGATCTGGTACATTTTAGTTGCTTTTTCTGTTCCTCCCAGACCAGAGCCAACCCCACAGAGATTTATATTAACAACATGGTGGAAACCAAAGATTACCAAGCCCATTTTTAGGTAGACTGTGATCAAAATAAAGTGTGTGTGTGATCAGTAAGGTAGGGCAAAAAGATAAATCATGCATTGGTTTTCATTGTGAGCCTACCCCCCAAATAATGGTGGTCTGTGAGAAGCTCTAGTAAAAGTTCATCCTATGATGGCCAGTGAGCCCCCTATTCTAGTGTCACCATTATTCTGCTCCCCATTTTAGTGCCGCTCAGAATTATAGTATTACCAAATACCCCCAGTGCCAACTGTCTTTCATCCTAGTGCCACAGTTAGGTCTCCTCAGTGCCAACATGTTTCCTGTTAGAAGTATAATTTCTTTCCCCGGTGGGAGGTGGTAGCAAGACATAGCTACCTGTTGTGGTGTGCTGGTCCCCACAGATCCACTTATCGCAACCTTCCTATGCACTTGCATATGATTTCACATTCAATTGCCTGAGTTGGAAGTGAGAGGATTGCAAAGACCAGCACAGCAGAACAAATTAGCTTCCCTTGGCACTGCAATGTTGCCCCGATGTTCAACCTTCTCCGAAGGTCTGAGAGGCAGTGGGCAGGTTCATCGAACTATTAGCATGACATGGTCGATCACGGTCTACCTGTCACCTGCCCACCATCAGCGGGTTGCAGAACCCTCTCCCTGCAGAAAACAAGAGTAGTTTAAACCTTACAGTTCTGTAGGAGCCCCACTGCAAGGAGTCCTTTTCCCCCCAAGGAGTCCAGCTTTAATGGTTGCACTTTATGCTGCTACAAGGACTCTGCCTTACAATTCTAATTTTCAGCATAAGTGCATATAAAGCTTTTTGTCTTCCAAGCAGTCATTACTCCTCCACATGCTGCCTTTGGCAGCCCGACAATATAAAAAATTGTTAATTCTGTTTCTTTTCCTGCTTTCCCAATAGCATATGTTTAGCGCTGAGACTAAGCGGACGTCTTCCACAGTATCACATCCTCTCTTTCTATTTATACACTGGCCCTTTGATACTTGGCTTGCTGGAATAGTTACAATATACCACACAGAGCTTGGAGATGGTATTGGATAATGAGTGTATTTTCCTGTGGTGATATGTTTTGTTTAATACATTCCTCAGTGAACGTTGAGGCATATCTACATTTTTTTAAATTTTTTTTTTGCAAGTTTAGCACTGTAAGGCAGCGAATTAGATAGCAATGCAAGCCAACAAGTAGAATCGGTAAGGGCCCGTTCACACCATTTTTGCTTTGCTGTATTGGGCAACCTTGCCCAGGGCATTCCAAGTGGAATTTCGCCTTTTTTGCTATGAATTCAGTTCAAACTACTGCATCATGGTGGTTTGCACTGACACAAATACTGCACACTTCTAAGGAGTGTGTTGCGATACAAACCATCACGTTGCGACGCCGATGCGATAAACAGAACTGAATAAAATGTCACATGTGATAGTTCAATAAAGTTCTAATAAAAAGAAAAAACAGCGCATTGGCGCAGTTCCTCTTAATGAATGTTAGGTTAAGGTATAACTGTGGTGAAGTCGGTTTTATTAGGTACACCTGTCAGGATTAAAATATGGGGGCTCTCATTGTTAGTCTACTTCAGAACATGCAAGCTAAACAAAATGTTGTATCCTTTTTTTTTTTTCACACAAATATAGCTTTTTTTTGGTGGTATTTAATCGCCACTAGGTTTTTTATTTTTTTGCTAAATAAACTGAATAAAGGCCAAAAAATTTGAAAAAAAAAAACAACTTTTTCATAGTTTAAGTTTAGTAAGAATAGGGAGTAGGAGACATAGGGATTATTGCTGTGCCAAATGACTCAGAGACCAATTTGTAAGAAAACTATTCATTTTATTTTATTACATCATATCAAAAATATACATTGTAAAACAAATAATACTAGAAAATTCGGGAGCAAATCACATTCCATAAAGAGCCAGATTGGTAAAAGGCCTTGATACAATTTCGGGTCAGGTCTTCCCTACATGTTTCGCCAAATCATTGGCTTCCTCAGGGGAATAGGACGTGACCGATTATTTGGTAAAGAGCTCTAAAGAACAGAAAAAAATTGAACAATAAGGAACATAACATATTGTAAACATTTCTAAATCGGACCCTACTGCCACTTTTTTTTTTTTCAATTTTTTTCATAGTTTGTTATAAAATTTTGCAAACAGGTAGGTGCCATACACACGGTCGCATTTTCAGGCCAAAAGCTTTCATCTGACTTTTGCTGGCGGAATTTCCGCTCGTGTGTACGGGGCATTATAATATATGCTTCTAAAATGTTTGTAATACACTTCTAAAAACTCTTACATAAACACGCCTGAAAGTCGCTGTGCTCAGGTGTGAATGCAGCCTAACAACAATGTAAATAATAAGTGTGCAGCACAGGCAGAATGTACACCGGGAATTAAATTATGCGAGTGCAGCTGAACTCGCACAATTTCATTCCCGACTTCGGGGGGCGATTTCAGAGATATCTGTGTGGGTTGCTGCACAGATGATTAAGGGAATTGCACCCCGAAGTTGCCAAAAGTAGGACAGAAACTACTTTTGGGAATTGACGCGGCAACAATTTGGACGGTGCCATTGCCGGCAATTGCTGCCGATTCGGCATGCGATTTGACATGTCAAATTGCATGCTAAATCGCTCCAATGTGAACCTAGGCTCAAGGCTATAGGGCAATGGGGTAACATAACATTTTTGCCAGTAGCCTTCGTTATGTAGGTTGTCAGTACAGTGGGAATCCTATGGTACTATTTGATCGCTCATAGCGAGAGGATTATTTTTGTCAGAAGGGAAATATGGCTGAGATGCTTTATAAACAGATTTGTTTTATTCCAAGTGAAAGTATTTACCGGTCCTAAAAGTAATTTATTTTTGTTTAACAGACTGTAAAGCATATGGATATTGTTTATTTTCTATGAAGGACGTATATTTGCATTTCCAAACTGGAGTGGGAGCTTCTCCTGTCTGTAGGATAAGCACAATGTACTACCGTTCCCTAGATATCCATTTCAGCTACAGCCACCTTATTATCCTGAACTGTACAATCTGCTGACTGGCAGGCTTTTCCATCACTTTTTTTTTTTCTTAAAGGGCAAGAAAATGAAGAGAAATACTTCAGGGTTTTGGTTAAGAGATTGAGATCAATGTATATTGAACAGCACACATTATGTTATTTGTACGTCATGGGTGCTCAACCTGTAGCCCTCCAGCTGTTGCGGAACTACAGGTCCCATGGTGCCTCTGCCTTTGGGAGTCATGCTTGTAACTGTCAGGGACTCGCAATGCCTCATGGGACTTGTAGTTCCACAACAGCTGGAGGGCCACAGGTTGAGCACCCATGCTGTACGTGATCAGCCTAGTAGAGCCCTTACCCACTAAGCCACGCACTTGGGCGACAGCGTCTTAAGGCGTCTTTGAAGGATTTTTACATGTGTTTTTCACTTGTTTACAGGCAAATGCATTTTTGTTTAGGTCAATGGAAAACAGGTTATTAGGAGGAGGAGAAAGCTGGGTGTTAGACATATAAGCATCTGTACTATGACATGATAAGTGACGGCACATCACTCAGATGTGAACATGCCATGTAGAATATAATATAGAATATAATGGAAATCATTGTCGCACTTCTGGAAACTGCCCAGGTGTGGACAAGGGCTTATGGTCTGTAAAATCTACCATTTGAACCATTTAGGCATTTTGTTATATGTGTTTGATAACTTGGAAATACCTGTTGATCTGCCCGAAATCCAGCGACCTCCTAAGTCCCAGTACTCAGTCGGTGCTGCACTGAAATCTCAATTAGCATTTTCAGCCCATTCCATCTCTGAACTACAGAAAACTTCCCTTTGTGTTATAAAGAGGATTATTTCTGTTCTGTAGTCCAGCTCAGGAGCGAGCAGCCTAGGGGGACAGCTTTGTTCCTTCATACACACAGTACAGTGAAGGAGCGTTGTCATCCTAGGACAGGAATTGTATTGCTGACAGTATTGGCAGATAAAGAAAAAAAGCCTGAAAAAAATTAACACTAGTGCAGCCTCCATATCTATAGATATCTATTGTTTTTTTTGTTCTTGGGTCCAGATACACTTTAATGCCACGTACACACGGTCGGAATTCTCGTCGGAAAAAGCTCTGATGGTTTTCCCGTCGGAATTCCGACGGAATTTCGCTCAAACTGTCTTGCCTACACACGGTCACACCAAATTCCGGCGGTCTGTAACACAGCGGCATAAAACACGTTCGATAGCACTATAGAAGGGAAGTTTAATGCTTCCGAGCATGCGTCGAATTGTTTCCGAGCATGCGTCGGAATTTTACGTGTTTGAATTGCATACACACGATCGGAAAATCCGATAGGTTTTCCGTCGGAAAAATTGAGAACAGGTTCTTAATCCAAAGTCCGTTGGAAATTCCGACAGAAAAAGACCGCTGGGCATACACACGGTCGGAAAATCCGTTGAGAAGCTCCCATCGGACTGTTTCCATCAGAAATTCCGACCGCGTATATGCCGCATTAGAGATCAGATCCCCCCTCCCTTAGCATGGTTAGACAATGAAACTGGTGCTTTATGCATAAAGGGACGGTCCATTTTTTGTCCACCCCTGGCTCCTAGAGTGCACAGGTTTACCATCTTCTTTTTTTGTAGAGAACAATCGCCTAAAAAGAGCAATGGCTGTTACTTGTATTTACAGAAAGCCTTCACATATCGCAAAAATATTGTCCTTTTAAATCTCAAGGTGCTGACGTCACCAGTACACATGCTTTTAGCTAAAAATTATTACAAAATCAATGTAGTGCCCAGGTTAAGATGCAAGTAGTACAGAATGAATGAGTAATGGCAAATTCCATTTCAAGTACAAGACGACAAGCCTACAATAAAAAAACACAGTTGTGTTTTGGCTCTTGTGGAGACAAGTCTGATGTATCTGATGTATAGGTTCCTGAATGTAATACTTGGCCGAATGCCCCTACTAGCATTAACACTGCTTTCCACCTACCTACCTATAATGGTTGTGCATTGTGGCCCATCTAACTGCCGCGACCTATAATAGTAATCTGAGTATTGGAATGTATGTGTATACTGTGTACAATGTGTGTGTGTGTGTATATGTATGTATATATATATATGTATATATATGTATATGTGTATATATATATATATATATATATATATATATATATATATATATATATATATATATATATATATTTATTTTTTTTAAAACATTTTTAAAATTTTTTGAAAATTAGCCATTAAAAACTGAGCAAATTTGGCTACTACAAGCCAAGCCAAGAACATGAAGTTCAATGCTTCCGAGCATGCGTCGAATTGTTTCCGAGCATGCGTTGGAATTTTGCGTGTCGGAATTGGTACAGACGATCGGAATTTCGGATCAAAACTTTTTCCGAGCGAAAAATTGAGAACCTGCTCTCAGTCTTTTGCTGGTTGTAATTCCTCCAGCAAAAGTCCGATTGAACATACACCCGGTCGCATTTTCCACCCAAAACCTCTCATCGGACTTTTGCTGGCGAAATTTCCGATCGTGTGTATGCGGCATTAGTGTCTCGTACACCATTTTAAATTTCTAACCAGGTTGACAATAGCAGTTCCTGCTCAAAATTAGGAAAGAGATGGATAGCAGAAGTGTTTGTGACAAGGTTCTATCTGCTGTCTCCTTGTCATTTTAAGTTTATGGTCTATTTTACTTGTTAATCTAACCCAAGAGTTTTACAACAGCCATAGGTATAATTATATCAGAATAGATGGTATCAACGTATGTTCTTTTGTTATATACCCAGGCATATACATGCCATGAAATGCTGTTTTATATCTTTGGAGAACCCAGTAGAAAGGTCTTCCACTGGACTTGCTGGCTCTACTCAGTAGTGACTACCATGGATGGAAGGAGCTAGGAACTCAGGCATAGACATATGGCACCCCAGTCTCCAACAGACTGGCTTCAGAAAGAAAAGGATCTCCTTTCACTTGTTCAATCTACAGTACAGGAAATGAAGGGAAATCCCCCCTCTGGCTTCAGTTGTTCAAGTCACTGGCTATAAGAGTATGCAGATTGGTAAATCACTCAAGAGGATACAAGCAACAAGAATTTCCACAAGGAGGCTGGTGGAGCTCCAGATAAAACATTTTCTTGCTTTGGGTAGCATTGAGAAAGCTTAGAGCCTCTGTCAGGTTTTTAGTGTTGTCTGTGTCTTTGGTGAAATTTCCTACAATTCTGGGCCCGGTGACCATAAAAAAAAAGTAAGGAAAAAGATTCCCAATAGTGATTCAGAGAGAAAAAAAAAAATGGAAGGAAGGGTTCATTTCAATTGGTGGGTCACATTTTTCTCTGATGGATTCTGCTGCATTCTAACTAATGTAGCAGAAGAAGTGAGACCTTCAGGTCAAAACCTGAAACCTATGTGGAAAGATCTTGTTTGTTAGAATCCCTAGTAGATATTACAAACACAGAAAAGATGGTCAAGAAGTAAAAGCGCCATCTAATGCCACGTACACACAATCGGACTTTTCGGCCAGACTATCCAGCGGAATTACTTTCCAGCGGAGGTCCGCCGGACTGTGCGGACTTGCCCACACACGGCAAGTCCCCCTTTAATAAGGGGGCGCCCAGATTACGCCCCCCCCCAAGTCCGTTCATTTCAAAAGTCCCGTGGACTAGCACACAGACGGCCGGATTGCAGTCCGGCGGATAATTTTGAGTCAAAACTTCTTTCTAAGCCCGCCGGATAGTCCAATCGTGTGTACGGGGCATTAGAGTAACCAGCACGCTTCAGGGGGCTCACAAGTTCCCCTCTCATCATGTCTAAAGGGTTCAACTCTTTAGCCCTGATGAATGGGGACTGGTGAGCCCCTGAAAAGTATTGGTTACTTTTGTGACTGTCACTTTGGCACATAAAAATCAGCTGGACCTATTACACTTAATTGGCTCTCTCTTCAGTTTTTTTTTTTGCACAACTACAGCAGTGACCTATGTTGTTTATTGTTCAGTGTTCCACCAACAGATACACAACTTTTTTGGAATTGGGGTTGTAATATCTAGATATTTGCAAATCTCATTAACCCATATTTTATTAGTCTTGGGAGAGGAATGTTATTCTTGCCTGATATAGAATTCTAATGGCTCAATGGTCCTTGGCTTTTGTCGTTTTTTTTTTTTTTATTTATTTTTTTATTTCAAGATGCAGCAAATATTTCCAATTGGTAAAAGGTCTGGACTGCAGGCAGGTCAGTTAAGCACCCAGACTCTTTTACTCCGAAGCCATGCTGTAGGTGCAGTGAGGTTAATTTACAAAAAAAAAACGAGAGTGCAGAATCTGGTGCAGCTGTGCATGGTAGCCAATCGGCTTCTAAATTCAGGTTGCTCAGTTAAAGGGGTTGTAAACCTTCATCCTATGCATTAAGGTGAAAAAACACTGGGCAGTCACCAGCCCCCCGTTTTACTTACCTGAGCCCTGGAACTTGACCTGGCGGGGACGCGATGTCTCTCTGCCTGGGGGTTCTCGGCTCTTGATTGGATAGATTGATAGCAGCGCAGCCATTGGCTCCTGCTGCTGTCAATCAAATCCAATGACGCAGGGGCGGGGCTGAGTCATACATTCGGCGGCTATGGACGCCGAATGCTGGACTCGGGAGCGCGCCCCGAAAGGTAACCCCCCCGGGAGAGCGCTTCTCCTAGGGGGTTATCTGATGTGGGGAGGAGCCGCCGGGGGACCCCAGAAGAGGAGGTTCGGGGCCACTGCACAGTGAAGGTAAGTATATATTTGTAATTTAAAAAAAAAAAAAAAAACAATTTTGAAAAAATAACCTGGAAGCTGATTGGTTTCTATGCAACCCCAGTATGTTTATCATTGCCCTGCTGAAATATGCAAGGCCTTTCCCCGAAAAAGATGTAATCTGGATGGGAGCACATGCTACTCTAAGAAGCCATATCTGCACATGATCCAGAAATGCCGCTATCTTCTCTGGACCAAAGCTCATTTTAAATGGTCTGTTGCAAAGTGAAAAAATATAAATTCTGTGGTCAGACAAATCAAATTATGAAAATTCTTTTTGGCAACCATGAGCGTCACATCCTCCAGATTAAGGAGAGGGACCTTCCAGCTGGTTATGAATGCTCAGTTCAAAACCTGCATCTCTAATGGTATGGGGGTGCATTAATGTGTATGGAATGGGCAGCTTGCGCATCTGGAAAGGCATCATCAGTGATGAAAGACATGTGTAGGTTTTAGAACGGCATACAATAGTACATTTTCTCAGTTTAAAAGTTGATATGTTTTCTATTTTCTTGAATAAAATATTGGTTTATGAGATTTTATATGGCATCCCAACTTTTTTGGAATTGGGGTTGTAGAAGGTAGGGACTTATTCAGGCTACTATACAGCACTTTAATTCTGTGGGTATCCACAGTCATCTGAAGGGATTGTAGGAGGACTATTTGTCTGCAGTGCCCGCTCTCTCTGACCTTGTCTCCCTCCCTCATCCATTGCTCTGCACACATTACTCTTTATATATGCATTTCTCAGCTGGCTGACTCTGAATGGCGGGCAGGTGATGGACGAGACATTGATACTGGGAATGCTGGGGTGATGTGTCTTGTTATTAAAGCAATGCTCTACGCCACGCTTCATCGCCTCAGCAGCCTGAAAACGCCACACAGAACGAACGTCCATTCTTTGTAAGACAAAGCAAAGGCACTGGCTTGTGGAACGTTTGGAAAATGCCAGAGATGCTTCAAAACTGGCTGAACCCTAAGGACTAGTAGAAATGTTGTATTTAAAAGGGAACTCCAGGCTTGCTACTTTGGGGATTACCCTTTATTCGTTGGATAGGAATTAAGGAGTACAACTTTTCATTATTTTTACTTTTCAATATACCCTCTTTCTTCCAGGAGCTGTGTTTGACAGCAGGCTCTTGTTGAGTTTGTAACTCACTGGGAGTTTTTAGTTTGAGATGTCAGAATGTGTTGGTCAAGGAAATCAGACAGTTGGGGTTAAATACATTTTAGAGAAATGCCATGGGAGTAGAAAAGATTATTCATGGTACCTTCGTCCTATCAGGATATAGACAAATGGGAAAGGAGAGGCTGTATTTGGACTGTGATGGTACCGTATAGTTAACTGATATTAAACAGTCAAGAATAAAAATTATTTAGAGAATTTTTATTACAAAAAAAATAAATATAATAGATTATTTTACAAAAATAGATAAAAACAGATCATGACAATCCAAGAAAAATTACACGCTATCTTTAAACGGCTAGAATATCAAAACCATCTAGATACTCATTACTCTACTCTACATGTTTCATGGACTTAGCCGCTTCTTCAGGAGCTTTCTATAGTTGTATGATAATCGCTTCTCTACACCATCTAACTATAGAAAGCTCCTGAAGAAGCTTCTAAGTTTGTGAGACATGTAGAGTAATGAGTATCTAGATGGTTTTGATATTCTAGCTGTACCATCACAGTCCAAATACAGCCTCTCCTTTCCCCTTTTTCTATATCAGTTGGGGTTAAAGTATATCTAAAGCCAAACTTTTTTTTTTTTTTTTAAGATAAAATTATAAATATTTTCTGACTACTACTGTCTGCTGACCTTGGAGCAGTGGCTGGATCTTGTGGCTGATACTCAGTCAATGGAGCAATTACCGGCTGACCTGAAAGCGCAATCAGCTAAAAGATTCAAAGTCTGGACCCCTCGGTTCTGACAGAGATTTTGACAATGTTATGGTCAGTTAAATGCGACACTGAGGCGGTGAGACCAAGGGACTAACCCCTCTACCCATATTCCGGTGCCTACATTACTTGCATTTAAAAAAATAATGAACTAATGATATCAGATCTGCATTATGCATTTTTTTTTATAGGTGCCTGGAGATATAGAAAAAATTGGTTGCCCACAGGAACTAATAACCAATTTGCTATCGCATGTCTATTGTCCATTTTAGAAATAGCAGAAAAATTTTGATCTGATTTCTGCATTTATCATAGCCTTTCTTTTAGATGCATGGATATGTCTGGCCCCTTTATAGTTGGGAGCTATTTGTAGTTTATTATATGTTGGGATAATCTTTCCATCTTTTTATAATATATTCCACTGCCTAGTTCTGAATATAGATTACTTTATTTAGAAATTCCTTCCTACTTGGAACATAAACTGCCCAGAGGCAGCTTCCGATTCTCCGTCCGCTGCCGACAGTGATGGCCTTGTGGTTTGCCTATTACGACATCTTTTCCAGTCTTATAGCAGCAAATGATGTCACTGCCAGTGACTGTCTGTAATTTGTGATACAAAAGTATTATGTAAAATGACCAGATATGCAGCAGTAATTATACATATGGTCCATACCAATTTGTAATTCAGATTTTTAACTTATTTTAATCAGGCTCTGTCTGCTTATCCATACAGTTATCTGTCATTCTATCCAAACTCCTGTTTGTCAGGCTCTCCATACCCCTCCGCCTGTCAGGCTTTCTATACTCCCCCACCTGTCAGGCTTCCTATACTCCCCGCCTGTCAGGCTTCCTATACTTCCCCTGCCTGTCAGGCTTCCTATACTCCCCCCCCCCCCCCCCACCTGTCAGGCTCTCCATACTCCCCCCCGCCTGCCAGGCTCTCCATACTCCCCCCCCCCCGCCTGCCTCCCCCCCCCCCCCCCCCGCCTGCCAGGCTTTCCATACTCCCCCCCCCCCCCCCCCCCGCCTGTCAGGCTCTCCATACTCCCCCCCCGCCTGTCAGGCTCTCCATACTCCCCCCCCCCGTCCATTACCCCCCAGGCTGTCGGCTTTCCATTACCCCCCCAGGCTGTCGGGCTTTCCATTACCCCCCCCCCCAGGCTGTCGGGCTTTCCATTACCCCCCCCCCCAGGCTGTCGGGCTTTCTATTACCCCCCCCCAGGCTGTCGGGCTTTCTATTACCCCCCCCAGGCTGTCGGGCTTTCCATTACCCCCCCAGGCTGTCGGGCTTTCCATTACCCCCCCCCAGGCTGTCGGGCTTTCCATTACCCCCCCCCCCCAGGCTGTCGGGCTTTCCATTACCCCCCCCCAGGCTGTCGGGCTTTCCATTACCCCCCCCCAGGCTGTCGGGCTTTCCATTACCCCCCCCCCCAGCCTGTCTGGCTTTCCATTACCCCCCCCCCCCCCCCCCCCGCCTGTCTGGCTTTCCATTACCCCCCCCCCCAGCCTGTCTGGCTCTCCGTTACCCCCCCCCCCCCCCAGCCTGTCAGGCTTTCCATTATTTTTTGATTTTCAGTTCATTCATTTTAGTGGGCTGAAATTGCACCGGATCGCACCAAAAGTTGGGCACTTTTTTTTTCTAAAAATGCCCTTCACCAAACTTGGCTGATCTGGTGCAGGAAAACCCACACAGTGTTCTGATGTGACAAGCCCTAAAGGTCAAATCCAGCCAAAATCTTTTTGTTATCAAATATATTTAAGTTGGCCATACATGGGGTGAATTTTGGACATTTGCTGATGAACCAGCTGATATTTGTGACCTGAAACACATCCACTGTTCAGATATTCTAACAGCCGTAAGTGCCAGCTCTCAAATGCAATAGCCAGGAAAGGCGATTCCTCCACCAGCGCTGTTTAGAATTGATGGGTGAATCAATAGATTTCTCCTGTTAATGTGAATGCAGACAATCTTAGTGTGTGGCCTGCTTAAGAAACAGATTTTTATCGTTGTCTGTGAAGGAGATGTTCCTCACTTCCTATATCTGCGATCTGGTGTTGCAGCTGGAGAGATTTCCCATCACCATCCTGGCAGGAAGGGAGTGGAATGCTCCCCAGTAGAGACATAGGTGGCAGTAAAAACTGGACAGAGGCTCTAATCCAGGGGTCTCAATCTGGCGGCCCTCCAGCTGTTGTGAAACTATAAGTCCCATGAGGCATTGCAAGGCTGACAGTTACAAGCATGACTCCCACTGGCAGAGGCATGATGGGACTTGTAGTTTTGCAACAGATGGAGGGCCACCAGTTTGAAACCCCTGCTCTAATCCTAAAATGAACTGATTTGTTTTTGTTCTGGTTGAGGATCGGTTTTTAATGAGTCATCCTATTAGAATTTTCAATTCCAAGTGCTGCTTCCGTTCCCTCGGGTTTATTTTACCTTTACATGTAAGCAGGCATTTTGCTTCTGTTTAGTAAAGCAGTATTACGCTATTGGTTCCCTTCCTTTCTTTTATTTCCAATGGGAAACCATGGTGGAGAGGAGGATGCAAATATACAAGTCTCCTGATTTTATCCCGAAGAATATCCAAGCAAGATTTTTCAATTAAGCGCCATTTGACCTTTTTTTTAAATAAAGAGGTCATGACCATCTGGTGAGTAGGACCTCCAATTTGAGCACATTGGGTGTGTCACTTAAAATACATTGCCAAGTGGTGGAGGAACTTTTTCACGATATTGGTCTATTGAAGATACTTCACTGATGACTTTATGGACTGTCCAAAGGACATTTGAATCATTGTTTATTTGTTTTCAGCACTTTGCACTTCCATGTATCTGTTATATGTGGTCTTATTTGGTATATATGGCACTTTAACACAGCTAGTTATATATCATACATTTAGTGCCCCTATCACTATTTCTTTTCAATTCAGTCGATTATCTCCACTTTTTGGGGAGCAGCTATTTAGCTTTATTTTAACACAAATTTTTGGCACAAGGTTTTTTGTTTTTAAGCCCTCGGGTTTATTGCCTTTCGTTCTTCACACTCACATGTCCTTAAGGATAAATGTCTTTTTGTCAGTAGCTGTGTTTTAATGAATGGACTATTAATGCATGACGTATTTTGTTTTCCGTCTGTAATGTAGACATACTTGAAAGTTAAATAACTTTTATTAGTGTATATACAAAGCGACTGAACAGTGATCTGTCTTGTATGACACAAAGGTTCTTGTCTTCTAATGTGCAGCTGACCACACCTCATGACTATGGGGAGGTCTCCTGGTGCATCTCTGCACAATGGGCGAATCCATGACCACAAATTATCTATATCAAAAAGTCATTCTGATTTACTTGTCTGCATTTATTTTGCAGTACTATCTGACACATACGGCCTTACTCTATACCAGTGATGGCGAACCTTGGCACCCCAGATGTTTTGGAACTACATTTCCCATGAAGCTCATGTACTCTGCTGTGTAGTTGAACATCATAGGAAATGTAGTTCCAAAGCATCTGGGGTGCCAAGGTTCGCCATCACTGATCTATACAGTAGAGCTGCACGATTTTGACTTAAATGAGAATCATGATTTTTTTTTTTTTTTTGCTTGGAGTAAAGATTACGATTCTCGTGGCGTAACATCATCTTTCACATTATACAAAAAAATTGGGCTAACTTTACTGTTTTATTTTATTGTTTTTTAATTCATGAAAGTGTATTTTTGTTCTAGGAAAAATTGCGTTTGAAAGACCGCTGCACAAATACAGTGTGACATAAAATATTGCAACAACTACCATTTTATTCTCTAGGGTCTCTGCTAAAAAAAAAAAATATATAATGTTTGGGGTTCTGAGTAACTTTCTAGCAATAAATATTGATTTTAACTTGTAAGCAGCAAGTGTCAGAAAAAGGTTTAGTCTTTTAAGTGGTTAAACTTCTCTCATCTACAGACAGAAGTTCATTCCTTTGGGAAGAACAAAATGTTACTTTGTTTATAGTTGCGATGTTGCGATTTGTCAGCTGTCAGAGAACTCTGCACTTATTAAAAAGAATCGGGAAATGCTGTTTTAAGATCGGGAAGAATTGCGATTTTTTAACGATTAATCGTGCAGCTCTACTATACAGAGGTCTTAATTATTTTCAAATATAATTTTTATTTATTTTCAAAACAGCATGAAAAAAAAGGATCATATACAATAACGTCATACATAAAGTATTCAATATTTCTCCTCAACTTTAACAGCATACATATATATGGGTATGTCTTATGACAATTTCAGTGTCATTATCACCTTATAATTAGCATTCTATCGTCTCCTTATTACATTGTTGTGCTCCCCCTTCATTATTGTGAGCCTTGTGTGTTGGTTCATCTCTATACCTGGGAGCCAGGTTTCATCTCCGTGCCTCCAGGTACAGGGTGTCTAATATGGGCTGTCGAATGCTTATTTTTTCCCCCATATGTGGGGTATCCTCCTGTGAGGATAGAGGAGATGGAAAAGAAGTAGAGTAGGGAGAAAGAAAAGTAGCGAAGAGGAGAGAGGGGGGGGGGGGTAGGTTAGGGGGGAGGGGGGAGGGGGGGGGGGGGGGACCCAGGGTGGACTGTGTTTATATTTTGCGTCGATTCCCGATACTTCAAGTGTTTAGTAGTGCTACTCCTTCGTCAGAGAATATGAACATATTCCACAGCATCCATGTCTGTGAATGTTGTTCCTGTTTATTTTGTGACGAAAGGATTAAGTCCTCCAGATTCTTAATCTCTTCTACTCTGCGCAACCATGTTCCTATTGTCGGGGGAGTCCTTTTCTTCCACAGAAGTGGGATACACGCCTTGGCTGCATTTAATAAATGTCGCACTATCATTTTTTTGTATTTTTTCGCTGGAATTGGAGTGGCGTGTAATAGTATAAAGGCAGGATCGTCATTGATTGTATATTCTGTGAATTTTTGTGTGATCCTTCGGACTGACGTCCAGAAGTTTTGTAGCAAGGGGCAGGACCAAAAAACGTGGAGGAGCGTCCCTTTTCCTGATAGACATCTCCAACAGTTATCGGAGGTGGTTGGAAAGCATTTGTGCAATTTGCTAGGGGTGTAGTACCACCTGGTTAGTATCTTGTAGTTAAGTTCTTGTATTTTCGTGCAAACAGAGGTTTGCAGAGAGAATCTAATAATCGTTTGTTTTTGGGCTTCTGTAAATGTACATCCCAGGTCTGATTCCCACTTGTGTAAGTATGTCAGGTCGGGGATATTCTCGGGGGAGTTAAGTAGGGCGTATGTCTTGGATAGTACCCTTGGAAGGGGTCCCTCGTCACTACAGTATGATTCAAAGGTCGTCAGGCTACGGTTATATTGTGTTGGGTGTGGTATGGAGTGCAAAAAGTGGTGAATCCTGATTGCTCTCCAAAACTGAAGTTGGAAGGGGCCATTTACGGCTACCAGGGATTGGATAGACGGCCATTCGTTGTTTATTAGGAAGTGTGAGGCTCGGTCCCTGTTATTTCTGGCCAGCGCCTCGTATCCCCCCCCCTCCATTCCGGGTGGAAAGGCAGGGTTCCCTAAAATTGGGTAGAGCGGTGAGTTGGCCGTGGATAATGAGGTTGAGAATAGCGTGGATGCCCCCACCTTCAAGGTCGTCCCTATAATGGGGTGTGTCTTCACTGATGGGGTCAGCCTTTCGTAGCACCATACTGCCCCCTTCAGGGAGGGTGGACATTGTGCCTGTTCTAAGTGTATCCATAGCTTATTTTTATCATGTCGGTTCCAGTCGATGATTCTGCTTAGGTGTACTGCTCTGTAATAATTTTTTAGGTCTGGGAGGGCTAGGCCTCCCCGGTTTTTGGGTAGCGTTAAATATTGTCTTCGCAGTCTAGGTTTTGAGTTCGTCCAAATAAATTTAGTAAAGAGGGAGTCAGTTTGTTTAAAATATTGGGATGGTATTAGTATCGGTAGCGCTTGAAGCAGGTATAGGAATTTTGGTAAAATTGACATTTTGATTAGATTGCATCTGCCGAACCATGAGTGCAGGCCCTTAGTCCATTCCTCCAGAAGCAATCGGGTTTTGGTCAGTAGTGGTGGGAAATTCAGGTGAAAGACCTGTTTCAAATCCTTAGGGATTTGGGTTCCTAGATATTTTAGGGAGGTATCCGACCATTTAAATCTGAATTGTGTTTTCAGTGAGTCCAGTCTTTGTGGTGTTATGTTAATTCCCATTGCCTCTGATTTGTCGAAGTTTATTTTGAGATTGGACATGTTTCCGTATTTCTCGAATTCACGCAGGAGGTTCGGTAGTGACACAGTCGGGTTGGTCAGGATGAACATAAGGTCGTCTGCATATGCGGCTATTTTGTATTGGGAGTTGTCTATTGTCATTCCAGTAATGTCAGGGTTTGATCTTATATTACTCAGGAAGGGTTCCAGGACCAGGGCAAAAAGGAGGGGTGATAGTGGGCAACCCTGTCTGGTGCCGTTCGTTATTGGAAATGGGTCGGATAGTATTCCATTGGCCTTTACCTGTGCTGTGGGTATGGAGTAAATGTTTTGGATCCATTGTAGCATTCTGCGTCCCAGGCCTATGTGTTTAAGTACCGATGTCATGTATTCCCAATTCACGCGGTCGAACGCTTTTTCAGCGTCTGTACTTAAGAGTATGCATGGAGTGTTGGATTTATTGACCGCGTGAATGAGGTTTAGTACTTTTGTGGTGTTGTCCCTGGCTTCTCGGGCAGGGATGAATCCCACTTGGTCTAGATGAATGAGATCTGGCATGAACTGGGTAAGTCTGTTGGCCATGATTTTTGTAAAAAGTTTTAGGTCTACGTTTAGAAGTGATATCGGCCTGTAGCTACCGCAAGCTGATGGGTCCTTGCCTTCCTTCGCTATTAGGGATATGTGGGCTCTCAATGTATCTTTAGGTAGTGATTTCCCTTCCCCCAGGCCATTAAACATCCTCACCATATGTGTACTTAGTAATGGGAATAGGGTCTGATAATATTGTAGGGTAAACCCGTCTGGGCCCGGCGCTTTGCCTGGTTTCGTCCCTCCCATTGCCCGTTTGAGTTCCTCTGTCGTAATGGGATCTTCTAGCTCAGCTCTTGCTGCTGGGGGGAGAAGGGGGATTTGTGAAGCTGTAAGGTAGTCCTGTATTGTCTTTTCGTCACGTGTTCTGTTTGGCAGGTTGTATAGATTGGCGTAGAATTCCTTAAACCCCTTCGCTATCTGGGTGGGTGTGGTCTGTTTTTGTCCTTTCGCGTCGATGATCTGGGGGATGTATGTGTTCAGTCTGTGGGTTTTGACTGCTCGGGCTAATAGTCGACCGCATTTGTTTCCCGATTCGTATGATATTTTCCGGCAGACTTGCAGTGCTGCCTTAGCTCTATATTGCATTAGGTCCACTATTTGTTTCCTGAGGGTCATCAGTTCGGTTTCTAGCGAGGTGGTCGGTGTTTGTTTATGTTGTGTCTCTATGTCGTGTATCTTCTGTAGGAGGTCTAGCAGTTGCCGTTCCCTTTCCCTTTTTATGTGCGTCCCATGTTTGATCAGCACCCCCCTAATCACTGTCTTGTGGGCCTCCCACAGGATGCCCGGGTCGCAGTCCTCGGTGTTGTTAGTTTGGAAATATTGTTTTATTTCCTTTTGTATGTCTGTCAGGACCTCTGGTGATTGTAGGAGGCTTTCGTTTAGTCTCCAGAATCTAGATCTGGAGGTTCGGGTCGATGACAGGCAGTAGCACAGGGTTACAGGGGCATGATCCGACCATGTAATGTTACCTATCTCCACCTTATGTATCGCTTCTAGCTGGCTATGCGGGATAAGAAATAGGTCTATCCTTGAGTATATCTTATGGGGGGGGGAGAAGAAGGTGTAGTCCCTCTCCCCAGAGTGGTGGAGCCTCCATGCGTCAATGAGTTGGGCCTTATGCAGGTCTTGTGTTATACGTTTGTGTATGCTCGCGCGTATCGACGAAGTCCTTGAGGATGTGTCTATTGCTGGTACTAGTGGTATGTTGAAGTCTCCTCCTACTATCAGCTGACCCTCCCTGAAGTCAGTTAGTAGTTTCAATGTCCTATGTAGAAATATATCTTGTCGGTCGTTGGGGGAATAAATGGTTGCCAGAGTCACCTTCGTGCCTCTGAGTGTCCCTTTTGTAAATAGGTAACGTCCATTGGGGTCAGCTAGGGTGTTGTCGCATGTCCAAGGGACTGACCTTGAAATGAGTATGGAGACCCCTTTTGATTTGGCTTCTGCGTTAGTGGCATGGTATGTGTGGGGAAAATATTGGTTTTTAAGGCAAGTGGGGTTGCCTGTCCGAAAGTGGGTTTCCTGAATAAATGCTATGTCGCTATGTGTTCTCTTCAGGTCGTTCAGTAGCATTCGTCGCTTTTCGGGTATGTTTAGCCCCTTGGCATTCAGTGAGTAGATTGTGATCGTGTCCATTGTTCCCTGGGTGGGGGTAGGTTTCCTGATGGGTGGGTCTGGGTGGGGGGAGGAGGGGGGGAGGGGAGAGGTAGAGAAGGGTATAGAAAGAAAGATCAAGGAAAGGAGAAAGAAAGGGAAAGGTGGTGTGTGTCTCGTTTCTAGCTAACGAGTAGCAGGTAGCGTAGGCTATCCGCTTGTGTACCTAAGTGCAAACAACTAGTTTGCAGTGGAGCGCCCCCTGGTGTTTACCAGGGTGTCCGCTCTGTCCTATTGGGGGTAGAGGCTGGAGTAGACCTGGGAGAATCCCCCAGCCCGCCCCGCCCCCCCAGCTTGTTAACGTAAAACAGTAATAACCATCTGCTCTATCACATTCGGCAGAGTAACACATAATAAACACAAAAAACAAAAAAAAAAGAAAACAATCACAAGCAAGCAAAAAGTGCATGTAAACTGTACATTTCAGGCATTAACACGTTTATCCCTGAGCGTGTATCAGATTCCGTCCACCCCCATCTATAGCACCTGTTTACTCTTGGGGGGTTCCCTTACGTGTGTATGGATGAGCGTACATGAGTTCACAGTGACCGCCCTCCTGTGTAGGTCTCTGGTTATGGGTGTTTTAGCTTCATCTATTGGGGGTCTTTGGGACATGTCATGTGGTATGTTATACGGGCGCCCTTCTGTGTTGTGGGTGTTGTTACTGGGTGTCCCGGTTCTTCGCTCAGATATGTTCCTTTCGTGGTTCATCCCTTCATCTCCCTGAGTACCCTGGCCCAGCCTGGGGGTATGTAATGGGGTTTTAGCACGGTGAGGTAGGGATGTGCTGTTGTCATTCCCTTTGCTGGTGTGGAGTGTGGGTATCTCCTTGTGTCCTGACCCCCGTGTTACGTCTTCAGGTCTCTTCCTGTATGGTTATATGTTTGTTAGCATGTCCCTGCCCCCCCGCTTAGATATATACACGTAACCCCTTTGGACCTCTTCCAACGATACCTGTAGAAGAAATAGTGCTGGTTATCACTCGTGTTACTTTTGCATTATCTGCAGGATTGCTGCCACAGGCCCCTTTACCATAATGTCTATGCCGTATCCGCAGGCTACATTGTGTCCTTTCACCTTGTGGAACTCTGTCTGCGTCCAGAGATTTTCAGGGGCAAGGGTATATGGGTCCTAGTGTACCTTTATAGGTTGTGCCTATTGTTCCAGGTCACCCTTCTGCGTGATGCGGCCATTAGGGCGGGTCCATGCCTTGCCTTCTGGGGTGTCTGGGCTATTAGTAGGCCTTGTGTGCAGTTCAGGTAATGCCAGTATCATCATAAGGAAACATAAAAAAAAAAAAAAAGAAAAACCACAAACCAAAAAGAACGAGAAAAACCAAAGAGAAAAACCCCAAACGGTATATAACATCAGGGGAAGGTGTGGACGTGTGTCTCTTCGGCCAGCATCTCCCTCCCCCCCCCGCTCACTTCATCCGGCCTCCTCAAGCATTTCCTCCCGGGGTTCTCTATTCCGTGTTCCATGTGGGTATTCCTCTCCTGTAAGTCCCAGGGTGGTCCCCTCCTCCCCTCCCCACAGTCCCCCCGCATCCCGCACAGGCCCGCTCCCTCAGCGCCGTTACGGTGCAGTCAACATTCCCAGGGATCTAAGAAAAGAGAGCGGGAGGGGGTGTAGTGGCGGAGTGTTCCCTTGAAGACATAGGGGTAGTTCGAGCTCCATGGTGGGGGGGGGGGGGGGGTCCCGGTCAAGGCCCGCCTGTCGGAGGGGGATATGTCCCACATGCTGCTTACCTCGGGTAGGTGGTAACGTCCGGTAGTCTATGTCCGGTGAGGGGAGTCTGCATTCTGCGTCGGGTGGGGAGATGCTGGTCGCCGGTCACGTCACTCGGTCCCTCAGTCCTCTCGCGGTGCGTCTCCGGGGACGTAACGAGGTCTGCGCATGTTCATCCTGGCTCTCGGCGATCTCGACCTCCTTCTGCCTGACGTTCCTGCGCGTGGGGCGGGGTTCTGGAGTGGTTGCAGCCAATCAGGTACGTCGATGGGGTCCGTCTCCATGAAGTCAAAGAGTGCCGTCAGGTCCGCTGGTGATCTTAAAGTAAAAAAGTGTTGGGCCTTCTTAAAGGTTACGGAGATGGGGAAACCCCATCTGTATGTTAGGCCGGCATTTCTCGCTGCTTCCAGTAGCGGTTTAAGTAGGGCTCTGCGTTGTAGTGTCTGTCTTGATAGGTCCGGCATAATCTTCACCTCTGCCCCATCGAACGATAAATTCCTTTTTTCCCAGGCCGCTCTCAGGATTATCTCCTTGTGGGTGTATTGGTGGATCCGGCACACCACGTCTCTTGGTCTGTCCGGGTCTGCCGAGCGAGGGCCCAGGGCCCTGTGTATCCGATCGAACGTTATGGGGGAACTGTTGCCGAGCGAGGGCCCAGGGCCCTGTGTATCCGATCGAACGTTAGGTTATGGGGGAACTGTTCCCCTGCCACCTCTCGGAAAATTGCCATTGTGGTTGCCATTAGATCTTCCGATCCCGTTGCTTCTGGTAGGCCCCGCAGCCTCAAGTTATTACGTCTGCTGCGGTCCTCCGCTTCTTCTAGCCTTAGTTGTTGGGATCTAATCAGGGTTGCTTGTGCTGATTGTGTGGCTTCCACCGCCGACAGCCGTTGTTCTAATGTGGTCACCGCCATTTCTCCCGACCCCACACGGTCCGATAGTGTTTGCACCTCTTGTCTGATGACTGTCATGTCTTGACGGAGAGAGGTCTCTATCTTGCCCACTATCGCCTCTATGTCCGCCCTTGTTGGTAGGGCCTGCAGTAGCGCCCTCAATTCGGCGTCCGCTCTCAGGGTTAGTGGAGAGTGAGCCGTCTGGGGTTCCTGTGAGTCGGTCCGGAGCATCACCGGGGTATTAAAGTGCATGTCGGCTGAGGCTGTCGGTGGTTCCCGGGTGGGAGAGATAGGTGGTTGCCTGGCGTTCTGGGGTCCGCGCCTCGTGGTGTCGGCCATCTTGAGGGTTGGTGAGGCCTCGGCTGGGTTTGTCAAGTATTTCTGGATATCCTCGTTCCTCTTCAGCTTAGGGGATCTTCGCTTTATGACTTTGCTTCTCCGCCTTCCAGCGGAGTACATGCCGGTCTTGGTGAGCAGTTTTCAGTGCTTTAAAGCCGGGTATGGACGGGTCGGGCCGGGAGCTCCTCAGACTTGCGTCCTTACTCAGCCATGTCCAGGCCACGCCAGAGGTCTTAATTATTAAAGGAGAAGTACAGCCAAAGCTCGTTTGGCTGTACTTCTCCTGTGGATCACAGGAGTGCAGTTCGTTCTGCCCTCCTGTGACCCGTTTTCACAGAGCCGGTCCAGGCTCAGGAAAGAGTCGGGATCCACTCACATACCTGGACCGGCCACCGGCTTAACCTCTGAGAACCCCCTCCACAGCCCAGTGCTCCAGTGAGTGAGGGGGGCAGAGCAGAAAGCCGGTGACTGACAGTCACCATCTCTCTGCTCAGGAAGCTCTGAGAACCAAGCGATCGGTGGTGTTTGATCGCCCCGTTATCAGTCGGAGCTGGCGGCAGACAGATGCAGCATCCACCTAGGTAAGTTTCATTTAAAAAAAAAAAAAAAAACATTCCCAGAATTCCCCCTCCTTTTTTTTTTTTTAAATGTTGGTTACCCTGGCTCCCCCTCCCCAATGCTAAGTGGTGTACACAGTGGTGTAGTGATTAGTACTTTCGCCTAGCAAGGGTCGCTGGTTCAAATCCTGACCACGATAACATCTGCCTGGAGTTTGAATGTTCTCCCTGTGCCTGTGTGGGTTTCCTTCGGGTACTCCGGTTTCCTCCCACACTCTAAAAGACATGCTGGTAGGTTAATTGGCTCCTGTCTAAATTGACCCTAGTATGTATGAATGTGAGTGAGTTAGGGACCTTAGATTGCAAGCTCCTTGAGGGCAGGGACTGACGTGAATGTACAATGTATATGTAAAGAGCTGCATAAATTGACGACGATATATTAGTACCTGAAATAATAATAATTAAACCTTTCTATTTTTATTACATATCTTATTGTAGACCCAGTGATTTAATTGCTGGATTTCAATGCTTCTCTGCTGACCTCACTTCATGATGGTACACAAAAGTGACATGGAGGTCGGTGGGAGGAACAAGTGAGTTCAGAGAGGGACACAGGAGAATCGACACTCCCGGAAGTGTCATATCTGAGCAGACTTCAGAGGAACATTCTACTGTATCAGAGCAGTAATAACGATTCATATTTCCTTTTATTGAGGGATTTCTTTAGCAACAGGTTAGTTTTTAGGAGCTGCTTGAGATTACATAACAGTGTTTTAGGGGCTCCTAGGGCATACTGCAAAGTGTTTGATTGTATTCGCAGGTATCTCCACTTGCTGCTTTCAATGTCTGCCGCCTGTTCAGGACTTTTACAGTGACCACTTTAAGTAAAAAATTTGACTCTGGTCTGACCATTAGAAAAATGTATTGTCTACTTTTCACAGAGCTTTGGGTTAGAATTTGTAGTCTAAATGCAAATTTATGATGTTCTGTTCCATTTTTTGCCTTATAATTTGAAAGCTTCTCTTTTACAGCAGGTTTTGTTTGCAGATGCACTCTTCCTCCTCTCTGCATGATGCTTCTGCTTAATTAACTGGGTACAAGACTTCTAAAAGGGGTGCTAAACCCAAAAATAAATGTATTATATAGCAACTTACCAATTTTTAGATGTAATGGCTTCATTAGCTTTTTTTTTACTTTATTTTCACATGTTGATCCTGCAGATAAGTGTGTTTTTTTTTTTCCTTCTTCCTTTCACTGACCCAAGTTGCCCATCAAAAGTCAGAGGGTTGAGACCAACCATTTAACACTGACAGTGCTTACAATAATCAGCTTTTATTTATATAAAATCTTTATCCCAAAAGGGTAAAAAACAGTTGATGTAACTGCTTAGAAAATGTTAGCTAGAGTTCAGCTTTAATTTTGTTTACCATGTCTGTCTAAATCTACTAGTGCAGTGGTTCTCAGCATTGACGAGACCAAGACCTGGTAATTTCTTCTAAAACTTTCCATGCCCCAACAGTAAAATGAAAAAGTTTATACTCACACCGTAAATAAGTGTGGGAATCTAAAATATGCATAGAAATTGTAGAAGACTCTGGATGGGACTCAGTTACTATGGGGGGGGGGATAGGGGTTCTGGAGGGGGCTAGGGGTGTCTGCTGCATACTTGGTGGCCCTGTAGCGGATCAGACTTCTGGAAGGGATTGGGGGGAACTGAGGGATAGATTCTTTAGAGGGGTGTGAGGGTCTTTCCAGGAGGCTGAGGATTTGCGGGGGCATTGTGGGAGACTGGAGGGTACTGCAGGAGTTGGGGCACTACGGGGGGCTGAAGCATACTACAGTCCAATATGGAAGGTTGGCGGGTCACTATAGGGACTAGGATTTACTGTGAGAGGTTAGGGCATCTGCAGCTGGCTGGGGAAGCTGCAGCCTGACAGCGGGCCACACCCCAGTGGTTGAGAACTGCTGTGCTTGTACATCTAACACTTTCCTCTCCCCAGATTGACAATGCTGCTGTCCAAATGTCTCTGTTGCTCCTTCATCCAGAGTAGACACCATAAGACAGGAAGTATGTTAATGGCCAGCTCAGTAAGTAGAACTAAAGGGGAAAAAGCCTGAAAAAGCTCATTATAAACTGCGTATTTGAAAATGGGTTATATCTGAAAAATGACCATATTGGCCTTCAGCGGTGAAGGGGTTACTATGCTGTCAGAGTTGTGGCATTGCCGGAATGGCATTGGGGTTAAGGGGCTTCCATTTATAGTGCATTTCCTGTGTTGTGATGGTTAGCGAATGGATGCATTGTACTTCATCCCATCGCTCAGGGGATTTATCTTGTTCCCCCCATTAGATAGATCACTCTCTGTAGTTAAAAGACTGCTGTCTCCCTCGTTGCACCCCTCCTCCCTCCTCTTTCCCTCTGACTTGGCAGGACATGAGTTATAATGGTAGCATTCCTGGAGAATAGAAAGAGCATTGTAACTGTGTGCAGATGAATATCACAAATGCTTTTCTCTTTCAGGCATAGGAAAAGAAGTCCACGTGCGTGCTTGTATGATGCTGTCTGGCGCCCATTGCCATCACTCACACCTACTGGAGCCAATTATTTATCGGCTTGAGTCCAAAACCTTAAGAATGTACTTTATCGATTTATTAATTACCAGAGGCTAAGAGTTATTTTCCATTTTTTTTTTCCACCTTTACTGCACGGTATGGAGGGAATATCCAGACTTTAGTTCTACTCATCCAATGACTGTCTGCAGTAGTAGTCAACAGGGATGTTGGGGTCTCTGGTGAATTGGGCAGACCCTCTAACACAGGGGTGTAAAACTCAATTTCATCGTGGGCCGCATCAGCATTATGATTGTCCTCAAAAGGGCTGGTTGTATCTGTAAGATTAGATGTCCAGCACATGGGAAAGATGAAAAAATGGAAATTAAAGAGACCCTAAAAAAGAAAAAAAAAAGATTCTGTTCCCTTATAGCAGATTAAATGGCACCGTTCTTGTGCTGTCTAATCTGTTCCTCTCTATGATGTAAAATACCTGATTGTTCCTGCCTGTTCCTGTGCCCCCCTTCGTGTGCTGACCACAATAATGACTGCTGATGTATCATTACCATGGTCATGTTGTGTGCCTCCGTCATCCCGCTGCTCTCTTCTCTCCCCCTCTCCCCCTGCCTGTCAGCTCCTCTGCGTGTGTGTGAGCCGCCCCTCCCCTAAATAAAGATAACTGCCAGCCCCTCTGTTCTATCAACCCATCCTACACTGTGTACATGTTTGTGTAATATAGAAATGTGTAAATACCTTATCTCAGCCTTTGTGGCCGGTCACGTGACCTCCGACCGCTCTCCTCCTACGATATAAAGGCTACAGAGTACAGCGGTCACGATCCCAACTAATTTACCATGATGAGACTATTTTCATCTAATGTCTTGTAAGTGTTTTTAATCCTTTGGCCTATTAAACTCTTTTATTGCTGCACTTAGAGGCGCCTTTTTTGTTTGTTTTTCCTTACCAGAGATTGCTTCCCTCATGAAGTGCTGCCCAAGTGTTTGAAGACACCACCCTGCCTGTATTGTATCCATCTCTATTGCAGACTTTTGTTTCTGGTCAGTCCTGTTATCCAGAGCGCCCTGAACTTCTTTTTTTTTTTTTTTTTTTATCTTGAGCAAAACATCATGCCTTGTTCTACATTGTGTCTTAGTGTAGAGGCAGAGCTTTGCTTCCTCATATTAGAGTCTTCAGTAAGAACAACAATGAGCAGCACCTTAGTGACATCACCAAATTTCACTCCCAATCTCTTGGGACTAGCAGCCAGAGGCAACAGAGTGATTAACTATTAACAACAGGTCTTTACAAATGTAATCATTTAATTCATGGTTGTGAAAAATGAAGATGAAGAATTTTTTGAAAGATCTGGTCATTAAAGTTTAGAGCAGCGGTTGCCAACCAGTGGTCCGTGGATCACTGATGGTCTACGAGAAAATATTGCCGCAAATGAACATTGTGAGGGATGTATACCGCCCAATGTTTCCAGTGTTGCTCTCAATGCACACTGACAGTCAATACTGTTGGCGTGCATTGATACTCAATTGATGCTACCTAGTTCCGGCTCCTGTGAACTCAGAGGGAGGCCCCGGGAGTAGTGCAGAGAGTGGGAGGTGATCAGACTGTGGGAGGGAGCACGAAGCTTGAGCACATGGCTGGATAAAGAGGTGAGATCCAATGATGAGTCTGTGTTAGTCAGCAGTGTGATGCCGAGTGTATGTGTGTGTGCGTGTGTGTGTGTGTGTGTGTGTGTGTGTGTTTAGGGGGGAAGAGAGCCAGAGCATTGTGTGTATAAGGCAGCAGTTTGATCCAGGGGGAGGGGGGCAGAGAGCCAGAGCATTGTGTGTGTGTGTGTATAAGGCATGCTAGTGGTCCGTGGGATTCAAAATTGTGAGTTTAGTGGTCTGTGAGGTCCGAAAGGTTGGCGACCACTGGTTTAGAATATGGTATCATTATGGAAGATCTAAGCATGTCACAAATCCATGAATTTATCATTTCTAATTGTGCTCTTCAGTTGAAGACAGTGGAAAATGTGTCATTTCAGCCATGTAACCGATTTAACTGCAAGCTGACTGTAGATCTCATTATGGGGTGTAATGAAACCCTAACACAGTAACATTGCAAACCACCAGCCCTGCAGATTTAGCTGTAGGTTCAAATTCTATTCTGTGCAAAAAAAATGAACTTTAGTGACCATAGTCAGGATGGCCCTTTGGAAGGGTTCATGTTTTGCTTGTCTATGGGTGGATGATGTCTTGGCAAGTTCTTCATTGTATGTAAAACTGCTACATCATAGGGTGGAGGTGACACATGTGACTAAGCTCCAGGCGTCATTGGGAAAATATTTTGGTAATCACGCAGATAGTGCTGTCTATTGGGTTTCACAGCTGGAAGTGGTTTATGTGGACAAGGGAAGAAGTATTCCATCCCATGGGAGGTAATAGAAGAAGGTGAGGTCCCAGTGTCTGTTTACATATTTTGTTCATGTTATTCTTGGAGAGGAAATTTTATGAGCCTTCCATCAACACACCCTTCAATTTTATCTCTTTCAGAGCTCTGTATGGATCTCCTTTTTGTCCATTATTACTACTGCAGGCTTTTGTCTGTTAGCTCTGTAAGAGTTTTTGCACTATATACACAATTACGGTACATTAGCTGCTCTGTCTGTGCATTGTCCGTTTTGAATCTCTGCTCTGTCCACTCTCCCCTTTTGCGTTGTCCGCTCTCCCCTTTTGGCGTTGTCCGCTCTCCCCTTTTGGCGTTGTCCGCTCTCCCCTTTTGGCGTTGTCCGCTCTCCCCTTTTGGCGTTGTCCGCTCTCCCCTTTTGGCGTTGTCCGCTCTCCCCTTTTGGCGTTGTCCGCTCTCCCCTTTTGGCGTTGTCCGCTCTCCCCTTTTGGCGTTGTCCGCTCTCCCCTTTTGGCGTTGTCCGCTCTCCCCTTTTGGCGTTGTCCGCTCTCCCCTTTTGGCGTTGTCCGCTCTCCCCTTTTGGCGTTGTCCGCTCTCCCCTTTTGGCGTTGTCCGCTCTCCCCTTTTGGCGTTGTCCGCTCTCCGATTTTGGCGTTGTCCGCTCTCCGATTTTGGCGTTGTCCGCTCTCCCCTTTTGGCGTTGTCCGCTCTCCCCTTTTGGCGTTGTCCGCTCTCCCCCCTTTGCGTTTTCCGCTCTCCCCCCTTTGCGTTGTCCGCTCTCCCCCCTTTGCGTTGTCCGCTCTCCCCCCTTTGCGTTGTCCGCTCTCCCCCCTTTGCGTTGTCCGCTCTCCCCCCTTTGCGTTGTCCGCTCTCCCCCCTTTGCGCTGTCCGCTCTCCCCCCTTTGCGCTGTCCGCTCTCCCCCCTTTGCGCTGTCCGCTCTCCTTCTCTGCCAGTGGCTGCTGGTGTTGTTTTTTTTGTTTTTGTTGGAGGGGGGGGGGGGGCGGTAAACAAAATATTAATTTGCCTCTGGCTCCAATCGCGTGCTTCAAAAAAAAAAAAACTTCTGATTGGAATCCATGTGTCCATGCCCTGCTTGTAGATCTTGGGGCCGAATGCATGGATAGGGGGGGGGGGGGGTGGCACCTGTGCGCCCCCTATGGATGGGCTGCCGCTGCTCATTGCTTTGTCCACTCCAAGTCTGTGCACTGTCCACTCCATCTCTTTGCACTGTGCACTTTTTGAGATCCAACTTAATTTTATTTTAAATGGAAAAGCTAATTTTAGATTTAGTACATGATGCTGGGGAGAAGTGGGGAATAAAAGCAAATCAGTTGCTTTGGACAGGGGGGTGATTAGAACTTCAGATTTTTTTTTACAGTTGATGTCTCCACTTCTGAGATACACCATCTAGATTTGTCTCCATGATCGTTTTCAAAAGGACTGAAAGTGATAAGAAAATACACAATTTTGAGTTGCCACCAGAATAGGAATAGAAGTAAAATCTTTAACTGGGAACAGTTGCTCCAGTAAAAAAAGGGGATTTCTTTTTACTGTACTTTTGTAGGGATTTTCTCTCAGTTCATGTGGAAGATAAATAAATTCGCTCCAGTGTGATTCAATCAACCGACATAAGAAATTACGAGCTTTGTCTATTCTCACCTAAACCAAAAACAATAAGTGCATATGTAGCCCACAGGAGGGAAAAAAAAACCCCACCAAAGCAAAGAATGGGGCCAATGGAGATCAATGGTCCAGGATGTTAGATTCACCTCTGATTATGAACGGAGCTCTAGTGTTGGACAGCCATCAGCCTGTAGTGGACCATCATAAGACGGGGCAGCTGGGGTGCCCAAAGCTGCTTGTTCATTCATCAAATAACTAGAGACACCAGACAGATACCGGATACCCCCTAATTAGAAATGTGTAAAGTCAAGAGGCTGGGAGGAAAGGGACGGAAGCAGGCTTTTATGAGATGAGGGTATTTCAGGTCATACTGGTAAATACTGGTATAACTGGCGCAAGACGTCTTCCTTCTTCCAATTTTTATTTACTAAGCTTGCATGATCCATTAATTCACACTGTAAACAAACCCGCGTGTTCCGACATGTAGATGGGTACTTTGTTAGATTGCAGCTTCCTTTACCTCCATCAGCATAACCTTGGTGAATCTATTAATCATAATAAAGTCCAATAATGATTTCAAAATACTTCTATGACACAAAGATTCATGTCAAAATGGAGCTGGCCAAGAGGAAAAAAAAAAACACCAGTGCTGTATTGTACATATTGGGCATTAGTTGTGGCATACTTGGCTCTGATGGTGTTGCTTGGTAGTTCATAGGCCTCTGGTGCTGTTGTTAGTTTTATATTGACTCAAAGGAGATCATTAATCAACTATAGCTTATCCCTCCCACAGCTCAAGCTATGAGAAGCACAATTATGATGTCACTGCTTTTTTTTTTTTTTACAAACCTAGGTTTGCAAAGGCTTTTAGTTAGATGGTAAGTGTTCCTAAACCCACAACAGTAAATCAGTCTGTATATGCAGTAAAGCATGCTTGTCATACTCACTGTGGAAGGTGTCAAAGGAGAAGTACATGCAAAGCTCATTTGGTTGTACTTCTGTGGATTACAGGAGTGCATTTCGTTCTGTACTCCTGTGACCTGTTTTCAGCAGTCTATAGCCCGCTGTCAGCTGACAGCACAGAGCCAGCCCAAAATCGCAACAGTGAAGTTGGGATCCGCCCACATGCCTGGACCGCCACCCGCTGAAAGCCTGAGCCTGCTGCTCCCGCTCCCACCCCCTCCACAGCCCAGCGCTCCAGTGAGCACGGGGGGCAGTGCAGAGAGCCATCGACTGACAGTCACCAGCTCTCTGCCTCGGGAGCCCTGAGAACCGAGCGATCAGCGGTGTTAGATCGCTCGATTCTCAGTGTTAGAGGCATTGGGGGACAGATGCAGCATCTAGGTACGCATGATTCCTAAAAAAACAAACAAAAAAAAACATACATCTATTTCTTTAAAAAGGCTCTTTGATCCTGCCTTCTCTGATCCTGCCATTCTTTCACAGTCCCCAGTCTGCTGATAAAAAAAAGAACACTGAGGGCAAGTTGCACATTCTCAGTTTGGTGTGTATTGCTAGAGTTTTATTTTTATTTTTATTGGAGAGTGCATGTGATCAGCATTGGGCCAATCAGCACTGTCCAGACAGAGGGTCAGAGGTCCTGCATCCTCGTAGGACAGTCAGGGGAGAATGAAAACCCCTCCTACAAGCTTTAACCATGCACTAATAGATGTCACAAGACTGCTCTAACTGCTGATAGGAAATGTATTTAGCAGTTTATATTTACTAAAATAATTGCATTTCCATGTTTTTTGTACTACGGTAGACCAGATATAGTGAATGCAGGGCCCTGGATTTAGTAACACTTTAAATTCAGTGGACATCCTGATTGTAGTGCAGGAGTGATGTCTCCTGGATAGACTCAGCAATTCACTGAAAGTTTTACTTACCCCTTTCAATAATTGTGCAGACTGACAACCTCAAAATGTATTAGTGAGGGGTGAGTTCCAGACTAAACAGAACCAACATATATAGCTGAGACAGAGCAGAAGGGAGACAGGAGGCCAATTAAAATTGGGCCCCAAAGTGGAACTATCCTTTATATCAACTCTTTGGCTTACTGCCCCTTAACTGTTCATTAACAGCAGAGTGAATACCATAAAGGAGACCAGCACGGGGCCAGCCTCATACATCTGTGCACTGAGTTAACAGCATTGGTTGTAGCGTAAACAGCAGCTGTTCAGGCATGCTTAGATCTCCGATCCCCCTGTCTGTACAATGACATTTCCTGAATGGTTTTCATTTCTGTGCAACACATAGGAACATATTTATAAAGCAGGGAATGCGACTTTCACTAAACATTCACTGGTGGTGAATCGATCACTGTCATTTTAAAGCTGAACTCCAGCCTTCGATTTAGTCTTTAACGGTTGCACAGGCTCCTCTCCTAAACTGAAATTGCCTACTCTGATTTCACTGCACACTGTGAGCTTCTCATAATGTGCGTTAGAAGCTGAAGCAAGTCAAATAGGGCTCGCGTTTCCTGGCTGGAGAACCTGCAGCATCATCAAGCCGTTTCTCCCCAGCCTTTCTGCCGCTGGCTCGCCTCGTTCATTCATTGGATTCCAGTTCTTTCAATTATGGAGGCACTGCACCACATGTTGGTGTTACATAGGGTGGTCTCCATTAAAATACAGCCTTCCTAGGAAAGCCCCTTCCTCAAAACTGACATCCACCTATCAGGACATTTAATGCTTGCATAACTCCTCCCAAGGGCTAGCTTCTGCTTGCATCAGGACAAAGGGCTCATAAAAAGCATACAGAGGTGCTGTAGAGTTTTCTGGAGCACCCTGACGGGCCCTTCCTACCAGCCCTGATCATCCTGCATAGAAAAGCACAAAGCACCAGTGCATAATGAAGGAACATCACTGCAGTTATGAAGCTATCAATCTGCTTACTCTGCTGTGTGTTTGATTTACTGCATTGTACAATATAGTCCGACATCGCTGCCCCTCCCCGCCCCCTTGCATTCTAACTCTTGTAAGAAGGAAGGTTTCAGAAAACCAATATAATTGACAGATTTAGGTAGTTACACCAGCTAAATATATTACAAAATACTTTAATGAATGCATTATTTTTTTTTTTAATGCCTAATTCATCAGGCATCTCAGGCTGCAGCTTCTTGTCACATGGCTCTGTGCTGCCTAGCCTTCTCATGCTCCATTGTTTAATGAGACTGCAATGGACTGGTGCTGGGACCATGGGAAACATGGATGCATGTTCAGGGCATTGAAAAATGAGGATACCTGCTACAGTATGTTAGCAGTCGGGTACAGAAGACGAATGGCAGGATCCTGCTTGGAGCCATCGGTACAGTTGCATCATCTGGGGTAGCATTATTGGGTTTATAGGCTGTTTGGAAGAACAACATGGTTCAGCGGTTAGTAGAATATAGAGGAAAATTTATACCTGTTTAGGCTGTCTTGGAATTTCCTGTGTAGTTCTTTTCTATGCCGCCTTCTCCTGGGCAAATTCTGGTCACCCACAGATAACCATTGGTGGATGGGTATGTAAAGATATAGGTAGATTAGCCCCAGTACATCAGAGTGGAAGACAGTCCTTGTGTCCATACACTACCCATGGTCATTTGTTCTCACATATAGCAAGTAGTAATTGGTCCCATTCAACTTGTTCTGTCATGTTGATGACATTCATTCAGTTCCAATGAGCGTCAACATACCTTCATGTTCAAATCCACACAGGTAGCACAGACCTCTTAATCCAGCCTTTCTAAACCTTTTTACCCCAGAGGAACCCTTTGAAGAATTTTCAGGCCTTGGGGAACCCTTGCGAAAACCCAATAGATTTGTTCTCATGGGAAAATGGCCATTTCATTGGTGCCAGTGGGAAGGTAATTTTTGTCTTGCAGCTGGCTCTGCCAAGTGGCGTTACCTGACAAAACTATGCAGCCATCTTCAAATTGGAGGCCAATCAGTCACAGCTCAAAGAACCAATAGCAACCTCTGTAAAAACCCAATATGTTCCACAGAACCCTGGTTGAGGATGGCTGCCTTAATCTAATAACCATGGAATGTGTCAGGGCAGATTGTCCAGGAACAGAATGGGAGAGGTGAAATATGTGGAACCACCCTGTTCTAGTTACATAATCCAATACTTGGTGTTAGGAAGTCTGCTTAGGTGTTAATTCCTCAATTCACATCGCTGAAGATTTGAATTTTCAAATTGTAGGGGTAGAGATCTTAAAACAGAATTATATACAACCCCAATTCCAAAAAAGTTGGTTAGCTGTGTAAAATCGAAAAAAGGAACAGAATGCAATGATTTGCATATCGTATAAACCCATATTTTATTCACAATAGATAACATATCAAATGCTTGAACTGAGAAAATGTACAATTTTAAGAAAAAAATAAGGTCATTTTGAAATTAATGGCTGCAACACGTCTCAAAAATGTTGGGACAGGGCAACAAAAAGATATATACATGTTTTTAGAGCAGCATATGCTCCCATCCAAGCAATGGAGTTGATTTTACTAAAACTGCAGAGTGCAAAATCTGGTGCAGCTCTGCAAAGAAACCAATTGGCTTACAGTTTTTATTTTTTATTTTTGTCAAAGCTTAATTGAAGAAGCTTATTGGCTGCCATACACAGCTGCACCAGATTTCGCACTCTCCAGTTTTAGTAAATCAACCCCATTTTCTTTTTTCATGGTAGGCCTTATTTCAGCAGGACAATGCTAAGCTGCATACTGCATGTATGATAACATCAGGGCTTCGTAGGAAAAGAGTCCAGGTGCTTAACTGGCCAGCCTGCAGTCCAGACTTTCCACCAATTGAAACTATTTGGTGCAGTTGAAACAAAAAAAATACAACTAATGCCGCGTACACACGAGTGGATTTTCTGTCGGAAAAATCTTGGATGGTTTTTCCAACGGAATTCTGCATACACACGGTCACACAAAAGTTTGCTGAACTTTCGACCGTCAAGAATGCGGTGACGTACAACATTACGACGAGCCGAGAAAATTAAGTTCAATGCTTCCGAGCATGCGTCAAATTGTTTCCGAGCACGTGTAGGAATTTTGCGCGTCGGAATTGCTACAGACGATCAGAATTTTTCCGACCGAAAAATTGAGAACCTGCTCTCAATGTTTTGCTGGCGGAAATTCGGCCAGTAAACTCCGATGGAGCATACACACGGTCACATTTTCCGACCAAAAGCTCTCATCGGTCTTTTGCTGGCCGAATTTCCGATCATGTGTACGTGGCAAAAGAAGGCCCAGGACTGTGAGCAATTAGGGCTAGTTTACACTTGCTTCAAAACATGGCTTCGGATAGGCTTTGTTAAAGCTCTCTGAACGCCAGTCAAAGCTCCTGTCACTAAATAAAATGGTTGGCTTACAGTCCTGTTTACACCTTGCTTTTGCTTGGTGCTTTGATGAGGCTTCCATGAGCCTTTGGTGGGGCTTCAGTGGGGCTTCAAACAAGATTTTCCATAGACTTCTATGGAGGCCTTGAAGACGCTTTGAATCACAACTAAAGCTATATGGGGTATCATTTTTGAAGCAAAGCAAAAGCAAGGTGTAAACAGGACTGTAAGCTAACCATTTTATTTAGTGACAGGAGCTTTGACTAGCGTTCAGAGAGCTTTAACGAAGCCTGTCCGAAGCCTTGTTTTGAAGCAAGTGTAAACTAGCTCTTAATGTGTGTTGCCGAACCAAGTGTAAATGAGCCCTTAGAATCCTATATCAGGCAAGGATGGGGCAACATTCCTGTCCCAAAACTCCAGCACTTGGTCTCCTCAGTTCCTAGATGTTTACAGAGTTTTGTTAAGAGGGGATGCTACACCGTGGTAAACATGGCCTTGTGCCAAATCTTTTGTTTTATGTTGATTTTACACAGCGTCCCAACTTTTTTGGAATTGGGATTGTATGTTGATTTTTGTCAAATATTTTAGGTGAAGTGATTAGTCCAGTGTTTGCCTGTTGTCAACGCATTAACATGTTAGCACATTGAGGTGTTCTGCGCTTGCATGTTTATAGAGTGATTGTTGGCTCTTAGATGAGGTCCACATGTCTAACCGCCTTCTCATATCTATGGTCAGCTTAGCACTGCTTTTTCATTCAAGAGTTTCTTCAATGACTTGTTTTTCAGGCCTTCCATCCCCATAACTGCTATATACACACACCTCATTATATCTAGTCTAAACATAAACAAGACACTTCAAACATAACAAAGTTGGCTTATGTCCTTAGTGAGATTCCATTCAAACTACTTTAAACATTTCACTTTCGCCCAACCTGTTGCTCAGATTAGATGGTTTCTGTTTTTTCTTTGCTTTGCTTTTTCATGGTCTGCTTGTTATGAATGTTGTCTGCTGAATCTCATACTTTTTACCTTAAACGGGTTCAGCAAAACACGCAGGCTTGTTTAATAAGGCGAAGGGCGATAACCCATGAAAAGCAATCAGCTCATTGTTTAGTTTCAGTCGGGTAGGACTACTTTTTACTCCATTGCGTATGACACATATTGATATGATCATTCAATCCATCATTGAGCTCCCGTTCACATTGGGCCGATTTGACATGTCAAATTGCATGCCCAATCGGAGCCTATTGCCAGCAATGGCACCATCCGAACTAATTTTGGTTACTTTGTGTGGCGATTTTAATAGACATCTTTGCATGAACCCGCATAGATGTGTCTCAAATCGCCCCTGAATTCGGACTGAAATGCCGATTTGCAAACCCGCCCTCAGTGTGAACGTGGACTCAGTGGGGGAGATTTACTAATAACTAGTGCATGTAGAATCTGGTGCAGCTGTGCATGGTAGCCAATCAGCTTCTTAATTCAGATTGTTCTTTAAAAGCTTTGACAATAAAACCTGGAAGCTGATGGTTTCTATGCAGAACTGCACCAGATTTTGCACTCTACACTTTTAGTAAATCTCCCCCAATGTGACTAAACCAAGAATCGTAAACCATAGACCCTCCATTTGATCTAGTGAGCTTCTAATGGATTTCAACGCTACAAGCCGAATGGCCCTGGGGGAATTTTATCAATCGTTTCCGATTTATTAAAGAGGTGCTCTAGTCATATTTTTGGAAATTAAAAGTCAGCAGCTATAAAAACTGTAGCTGTTAAATTTTAAGAAACAGACACTCGCTTGTCCCAGGATCCAGCGCTGTGCTCACTCGAGCCGTTCTTTTGGTTCCTGGAGTCGGCATCTTAGGCCTGGTTCACACCCATGCATATTTTACGCTTTCAATGAATACCTTCATGGGTCAAAAATCTATCCCATAGCAGATGAATTAAATTATCCCTTCTAAGGCTCCATTCACACTTTTATGACTCCAAAGTTTGGCGGCTTTGTAGTGCAACTTTGACACAACTTTGGATGGGTGCGACTTGGATGTGACTTGTTGTCCTCCTGCAAAGTCTGACCCACTGTTGCATGTAAAACATTCAGGTACGACTTTCATGCAACTTTTGAGGGTAAACATTGAAGTCTATGGCCCTCAAGTTGCATGAAAGTCGGACCAAAGTTGTGCATGAACTACTTTGAATTTGCTACGACTTTATTTTGCACATATATGAATGGCTATAATTGGAAAACATGGAGTATGATTTGTCATGCGACCTTGATATTTTTTTCTTTTATCGATTTAATCGCTTGTTTGTGTTCACTGGAACCTATATTAATCACAAATCCGTATGTATATGGCCACCTTAAAGACTCTTTTGTGTTTCCCATTTGGTGTTGGTTTTTGCTGCCTTACACCTGTCCATATCCGGTTGCTGTGGGGTCATCTGGCTGGATGATGTCCCTGTTAGGTGCTCATGGGGTACCAGCAGGATTATGTGCCTGCAATTACAGCTGCCTATTTTATTGCAGCTTTCGATTTTTACATTCCTTTCTCATAACCCTCTTTGATTTCACCATCAACAAAGACCACCTTTACTTGATGTCATCAGGGTCATACCATGGCACAGCTATTCAACAGTTACTAATCCGTCTTCCATTTCTGTATGAAAGGAAGACCCTCTGCCATACTGACTACCAGGTGCCCATCTTTTTCATTTATTAACTTGGCAATGTAACTCTGAATTCAAGCTTACTGGCATGACTGTTTTAAAGCACAGAGTTAAACAATCAGACCATAGAAATGATATGTTCTTCCAAGTGTCTGAATCATTTGTTTCTGCATTTTGAGACTTCCTGACTTCCTAAAAAAAAAAAAACCTTTGCATGGGCGATCACCAATCTTCAGTTTTTCTGTGAAGAAAAGGGAATAACATGTTCCCCAGTTGAATGCCTCATCTATTCTGTGGTTTTGGGATGGAAAAGTTTTGGAGCAGTTCTAAGCCACAAGTTTTTTTAAATGATAGGAAATCTCTAGAGATTTATTGTCAATGCTGAGTGGTCTCATCTATGGCCATGCTTTGTTCACATGGCCTGATCCTGGGATTTGGTCATCCGTGGTAGAGTGAGAAATGATTGCTTGATTTTTTTTTAAACTAATTTTTGGAGTCAAGCTTGAGAATTTTCAGTTGCTTCCTTGTATGTGACCGGGACAGGAAGCTGAAGGAACTCTCTCTCCACCAGAGATATAGACCCCCAATAATACCTTTTTTATGCAGAGGTTGGAACCTCTAGTGGGTTTTTATTGCTTGTTGTTAAATGTTTCAGAACCTTTTCACCCATGTCTGAGCTAGGTGCTACCTATGTGTTAAAATGTGACAAAGGTTGCAGTCCTTCTCCATGCTATCCAGACATAAGTTGTAACTGGAATTATGTTTATAGAGCCATGGACTAGAGAGGAAAAAATAACATGCAAATTGGCACAAATTTTTATATCGAGTTTAAGTCATTGGGCACAGTTTGAAAGGTTTGTGGCATAATTCATTAGATTATATGCCAAATGTTTGGATCATATGTGCAACTATGTATTATTGTTATTATATTTTAGCCATATATTTGTTAACGAATGTCTAGCTGCATATATTCTTTTAAAGTATGTCTAAAGCCAAAGTGGTTTTCTTTTTGGATAGAGTCGGCAATGGTTGAAACCAATGTTTGTTTTTTCGCCATCTGTGTCCTTCTCAGGAAATGTAATATTCTGTCCTGCAGACACAACAGGAAGTCGGGGGAATCCCCTCTTTTTAACTAACAACATTTATCAACCGAACAAGTGTCCTCATTGGAACATTTTCTTTCTGTTCCTGATCTGGTGACCACCCAAAATTTGGGATTTTTCCTCACTTTCTGTCTCAATGATAGTGGTCACCTGGACAGGTAGAGATTGTACATTTCCCCAGTGGGAACACAGACCGCATTAATAAAAAAACCTGACCGAGTTTTTATATCATGTATATACAGACCAGTAAGTGATCCAACGTTTTTCATGATAAAATTATGAAAAAGAACACTAGCATAACCTGCCTTCTGAAGCTGTTTCATGCCGAAAACCACAGATCTATCTGGTATCTACATATTTCACTGTCCATTTAAGCACAGGAAAAATTCCTGAACACTGATGAAGGGGATGCCCTTTTGGCCCCTGAAATGCAACCTTTTTTTTTCTGCTATGAACCAATTTTATCATTTAAGACTTTGGATTCTTGGACATTTGTTTGTTTGACGCTCTCATTGGACTGTATGTAATTGGATTCTCAACTCTGAGTTTTCCCCTGTTTTTGAGGGGTGCCCCTCCTTTGTAGCATGCTGTTGAACTAGCGATAGTGTGACCAGTGATTATTCGGCTCACCCATTGAAAATCTGTGTTCAGCCCCTCGTTTTTACCTTTTGTTAGGGTCTCTAAACTATAATTACTCAAATCAAAATGTCAAAAAAAGTTTGGCTTTAGATACACTTTGTTTAATCAGTGTGACTGAAAAAGAGATAAATTGTAAACTACTGTAGGTGATCGGAATTGAAGTGATACTAAAGGTTATTTATTTATTTTTAAAATAAAATAAAAAGATGTTATATTTGCCTGCTCTGTGCAACAATATTGCACAGAGAAGTCCCTTACATTCCCGCTGGTGTTATCCGCTCCTTAACCTCCCTGGCGGTAATCCAGAGTGTGGCTCGGGGTTAATTTTCAGTATCAAAAGTTGTAACCCAGAGCCACACTCGGGGTTACACCGTAGTTTCCCTCCTAATGTTACTTACCTTGTCCCTGCGATTCCCCCCATGTCCTCCGGCCATTGCATCCATCTTCCATTCCTTGTAAACTCTGCGATGAATGGGGGCGGAGCCGGCGGGAAATCAAAGTTCAAAACATAACATACACTCAATACATTGTAATATGTAGATTACATTACTGTATCAAACAATTTTACCTCAGTTTTGTCCCTAGTGCCCTGCCTGCTCTTTTACCGTTCTTTCTGCCTGGAAACAGGAGAACATCCGTGGCATCCAAAAAGCATCCCTTATAGGTCAAAAGTGGTTTTAGACATCTAGAAAACAGCGATAGTGAATTAGAATCACTTGCAGAATTGAGTGATAGTGATTTGTGGGGAAATTTGTCATCAGACACTGAAAGTGATAACAGCGACGATTCTGCAACTGAGCTCAGTGATGTGCGGACTTGGTGCTCTATCGACTGTGGTACAGATCAGGCGGCGCCCCCAAGATTCCCATTTACTAGAGCACCTGGTATGAAAGACAACCCCTTGACATAATTGCAATTATTTTCTGACTGATGAGGTTATTGAAAAAATAGTTACTGAGACAAACCGGTACAAAGAGCAACAATCAGCTACTACGCATGGGAAGTTTCCAAGAAGCAGAAAGTGGGAACCAGTGACCAAAGATGACATTTGGAAATTTCTGGGCCTTATACTTCAGGGAGTGGTGGGGAAACCCCTGCATAAGTGGTATTGGACAAATAATAAATGACTTGCCACTCCATTCTTTGGCACGGTCATGTCAGATTAAAGATGTTCCCTGATCATGAAATATTTACATTTTGAAAACAACAAAGAATTTGATGAATCTACTCATCCTGCTTCAAAACTAAAGAAAATTTGGGAAGTATCTCGAATGATTCTAAAGAATTTTCAATGGAGCTATGTGCCAGGAAGCGATATCAGCATAGATGAAAGTCTAATGGCCTACAAGGGAAGGCTCCGCTGGATACAATACATTGCATCAAAGAGAGCACGATTTGGCGTAAAATCCTACATGCTATGCGAATCGTCAACTGGCTACATTGCAAATTCAGTCATATGCACTGGAAAAGGAACAAAATTCAACCCAAAATACAGCAACTATGGAATGGCAACATCTTCAGTTCTTTCACAGATTGAGCCATGGCTAAATCAGGGCTATTGCGTAACAACCGACAACTTTTATACGTCTCCTGAACTTTATAAGTTTCTTTTGCAGAACAAAACGGATGCCTATGGAACCATTAGGGCTAACCAATAAGAAGCTCAAGACTGGAGAAATGGTTGCCTGGCAGAAAGGCAAGACAATGGCACTGCGATGGCGTGACAAGAAAGATGTGTGCCTAATGAGTACAGTCCATAATACCTCCACTGTGATGGTACGCAGGAAAGGTGGGAAAGAAATAATGAAGCCACAAGTAGTGATAGATTACAATAACACCATGGAAGATGTGGACAGAGCCGACCAAGCAATGACATTCTACCCAGCAATGAGTAAATAGCAAAATAAGTACTACAAGATCTCCAGGCATCTCCTTGAGCAACGCTTGTGGAATGCCTATATTCTGCTCAAAAAAATAAAAATAGTGACAAGCCTGTGATTCAGTCTGCCTTAATTTGGAAAGTTGCCAAACGTATCTTTGTGAATCACCAAACACCATCGATGGCTGTAAATATAGCTGAATATCGTGCTGTTGGCGTTGTCAACCCAGAACCCCTGACTGGTCGTCACTTCATGGACTACATCCCACCAACCGAGAGTCAGCACCTACAAGGTTTCAACATTTTTCACACCCGGGATGTTTGCTAAACCAATATGCAGTGTCTAGCATTACAGCGACTAGTAATATTGCACCCTTGTTTGGGCACATTTCAGTGTTTTTGGTTTGATTACATTCTTGAATAAAATGTATTATTATTTTTTTTATAATTTATTTGTTGTATTATAATTTTATGATTTTGTGTTTTCAAACTTTATTATACCCGGGATGTCTACTAGACTCTTGGACAGATTTAGGTGAGTTATTCCTAAGAATGACATGCCTACAATATAAAACAACAAATTTCCATGCAAAACAATGTACCACTTTGACATTCGAAAATACTGACATACCGGTAATCAGAGTTTAATCCTCTGTGTACCTCCTTGGCAAGCTGGGTGCTGTGGAAGCACACGTGCATGCGCGCTACCTATCCGAGCTGTGTTTGTCCATAGACACATACTGCGCTAGTTAGCCATTCCCCCACTCCCTCCTCACAGGAGTTTAACTGACAGCAGCAGGAACCTATGGCTCCCACTGCCCTCTGTGTCTTCTGTGAAACCAGAAAGCGAGGGGAGCGCTGCTGCAGCCGGGAGAGTGGTGGATTAGTGACAAAAGCCAGGTAAGTGTTTAGGGATGAGGGTGGATATGATGGGTAGTGGGGCATGTTTTACCTTAATGCAGAGAATGCATTAAAGTGGTTGTAAACCCTAGATTAAAAATCCTAGATTAAGGCTTACCTGTAGGTCCAAGAAATATCTCCTAAACCTACACGGTTTAGGAGATATTTGCTAAATATCTCCTAAACATTTTAACTTTACATTTTAACTTTAGAGCCATTTTAATCCATTTTCCCAATACTGAAGTCCTGGCCACAAAAAAATGAATTCTGATTGGCTTCCATTGGTTATTGCCCTTGCTTTTTGACTTGCTGATGAAATGTATATTAGTGTTTTAGTATTACTAATCAGAATATCCATATGGTGGGTCAGTTGTGTAAGAATTTAAGGAAGGAATGATGTGTTGCTTATAGCAACCAATCAGATTCTAGAATCCCAGAAACACTTTGGTTGCTGCAGGCCGTTTTTATACAAGGCCCATTACGTCTGTCATTTCCGTGTAGGAGATTTCGCAATAAGACATTTAAAAGTTTCACTTGCCAACATTTTAACCTATAATGAAATTCTCCCCAGGCAGCTTGATTTGACCTTAAAAAGAGCTTTCTAAAGCCTCTTCAAGATTACTTATGGGTTATTGGCTTCTCTGTTCACATTTGAAGGCCAGAGGTGATCACAATTTGAGGATGAACCAAAGTGCAGTATCCCAGTACACCGCTTGAATTACAGGTTTGTAACGTGCTTTTGAGTAGATTTTCAGAAATGTAGGAAAAAATTTTTAAAAAAAGTACATCTTATATCAGTATAAACTGTTCTATTTTTGCCCACTTTCTTCTAATTCTGATCCAACTGTTCACATTTTGCTGCAACAGACATCAATTAGAATCTTCAATTAGACAATGCAATGAATGCAGGTTAAAGCGGAGGTCCACTCAAAAGTGGAACTTGCGCTTATCTATCTTCTCGCCCCCTCCGGTGCCACATTTTGGCACCTTTCAGGGGTGGAGTGGGGAAGGGGGACCTGTTTTTGACAGGTCCCCTTTCCCCACTTCCGGAGACAGCGCCTTCCATCAGAAGTTTGGCCCTCCTTCCTCTGCCGCCGAGCCAATTAGAAAGCTCAGCGTGCTTTGCGCATCCGCAGTAGGGAACCGGCTGTGAAGCCAAAAGGCTCCACTGCTGGTTTCCCTTAATAGGAATGGTGGCAGCAGCACCAGACAGCCGATCCAAAAAGCAACATCGCTGGATCCCTGGACAGGTAAGTGTCCTAATATTAAAAGTCAGCAGCTACAGTATTTGTAGCTGCTGACTTTTAATTTTTCATGGAGGAGCCAGAACACCTCCTTTTTTATGTCCCGTACACAATATAAGTAAATTGGGCGAACGATCATCTGGTTTTTCTCCATGTTTCGCAGCAGGTCAAAACCAAGGATGGTGCTAATTGTGCAAAGATGCTCTTATGACAAAGGCTTTTTTTTTTTTTTTTTTGTCATTGTATCTGATAATGCACAGTCTTTTGTATCTGATTTTCCTCGTACGAAAACAGTACCTATAAAACGAAAATCGATTAGTTCTGTTTATGTATGAAAACATTTTTGGAGTTTGTCCCTCTGCAAATGTTTGTTTGGAAAGTCTGAATCAGATGTCGAAAGTGGTGTACACATTATACAAAAATCTAACGATTGTGCCTCATACAGAATTTTCCTTCCGATTTTCTCATAGTGTGGGTACTCCACCTTAAATAATTAAGAATGCATATATAATGTATTTTTTTCAATTACAACTAGTATAAGTACCTGATTGGACACACAGAGCACATATGCCGCAAATAATTGGCAGCTCATTGGATCGGTGACAAATGTGTAAAAGGCCTCATACACACGGGCTTATAAAAATAGGCAGCATTTTTTTCTGGCAGAATTTTGCAGAAAAATTGCCATTAAACCATAAAATCAGTTGAAAAGCTCCCATCGGACTGTTTCCATCGGAAATTCCGACTGTGTGTGCGCAGCATTAAAATCAGCATCAGAGAAGAGGACAGACTACTCTACCAGATCCTGCGGTTCTTCGTGCACCCGCAGCACCCCCCTCGTCTCCACTTCCCCTGGTCTCAACATTGATCAGACTCTGGCAGCTAACTTCAGCCCCGGTCCTCCACCAGACCCTGCATATTTTGCTTCCCAGCTCTGCCCCCAGCTTCTTCCTGGCAGCAGCACAAGGTAGGGTGCACTGTTATATGAGGGATGGTGGGGGGCTCTTGACATGTGATTTAAGGGGGAGTGGGGTGTTCAACCAGCCCTTTGAGGGCAACCATAATGCTGATGCAGTCCACAATGAAATTGAGTTTGACACCCCTGCTCTAGAGGATGTTGTCACCTAAACTAACCCCCTTTCCCCCTCTACTGACCCAGATGTTAACTCATCTGCATCCCATGGCCTTGGCTGGCACAATGTTTTTGACTTGTGTCTGCGATGCCAGTCCCCATAGCCTTTTATGGGATTGTCTACCATGACTTTATCCTTTAAATATTCATTTTGTCTGGGGTTGACCTTTCACGCTACATGGTTTGGTTGCATTTGATTACATTTGTGGTGTTTATCTGGGAGCCCCCACCCCTAGATTAAAAAAACACTCAGGGACATTCCTGCAAAACTAAACAACTCAGTGGAGCCAGCAAGCCTGTGGTTATTGTTAATAAAAATAAAAAGGGCCCTAAAAAAGTCTTTACAGAGCGATCCCAATTTTAATTTTTTTTTTATGATGTGGGACCGAGCTCTATAGACTACGGCTCTGTCCACGTCTGTGCTTTAAAGGTCATTGTTTATTTACAAACATTTGTAAAGTTATTTTAGATACAACTAGAATTTTTGTAAATATTGTCCCTGACGACATTTGTTGGATGTGTTTGGAAATATCGAACAGCTGGACCTTAGGAATAGCAAGGGTCTTGTCTCCAGACCTTGATGCTGATTATGTGAGACGCTCCTAGACCGTCCTTGGATGACCGCTCCGGGCCACCGTGCATGGAATTCTCAGGAGATGGTGGAAGATGTTAGAGCAGCTCAGATATTCTGAAGGGAGAGGAAATCTCAGGGCATCTTCAGCTGCCGTTCTAGGGTTAGATCTCCTATTATAGAACATGACATCAGGGACGTCTCCCAAGCAGACATGCTGCATTAATAATGCGTCTCTAGTGTCATCTTCTTTTTCTAGATTTATTGCATCTTTCTTTATATTTATTTTTACATTTTTGAGATTTTTTTTTTTCTTTCTTTTGAATTTTCTTTGTCTTTGAGGTAAGCTACATTTTTTTTTTTAATAGCGCAACTACATAGGTAGGAAAGTCAACATTTATTGGGGAACAGATTCCTTTTGTTGGACAACCAAAAATATTTTAACCACTTCAATACTGGGCACTTAAACACCTTCCTGCCCAGACCAAGTTTCAGCTTTCAGCGCTGTCGCACTTTGAATGACAATTGCACGGTCATACTACACTGTACCCAAACAAAATTTTTATCATTTTGTTCCCACAAGTAGAGCTTTCTTTTGGTGGTATTTGATCGCCTCTGGGATTTTTATTTTCTGCTAAAAAATAAATGAATAAAAAGATCGAAAATTGTGAAAAAAATAATATTTTTTTGTTTCAGTTTCAAAACTTTGTAAATAAGTAAGTTTTCTCCACTGATGGGCACTGATGGGGCTGCACTGATGGGCACTGATGAGGTGGTACCAATGAGGTGGCATTGATGGGCGACACTGATAGGTGGCACAAATTGGCACTGATAGGTGGCACGGATGGGCATTGATAGGCGGCATGGATGGGCATGGATAGGCGGCACGGATGAGCATGGATGGGCACTGTTAGGTGGCACGGATGGGCACTGATCGGCGGCATTGTAGTGTAATTTATTTTACTGATGGATGCCAATCGGTGCCAAACAATAATGCATGCCAATCAGTGATGCCAATTTGTGGGCACTGATTGGCATCCATTGTGGGCACTAACTGGCATCCTTGGTGGTCTAGGGTGGCATACCTGGTGCTGGGCATCCCTTGTGGTCTGGTGGCGTCCCTGGTGGTCCAGTGTGGGCATCCTCGGGGGTGCTATGCTGATAATAGATCAGCACATCCCCCCTGTCAGAGTAGCAGCCGATCGGCTCTCCTCTACTCGCGTCTGACAGACGCAAGTGAGGAAAAGCCGATCAACGTCTCTTCCTATTTACACTGTGATCAGCTGTGATTGGACACGGCTAATCACGTGGTAAAGAGTCTCCGTTGGAGACTTTTTACCGAGATCATAGTTGCGGGGTGTCAGATTGACACGCCGCAACAATGATCGCCGCGATGCGCGCCCCCGGGGCTCGAAATCCTGATCACGTCATGTGACATCCGGTCAGGATTTTGAAACCACTTTGCCGCCGTCATTCTGCTATATGGCAGGCGGGAAGTGGTGGCAGAGTTTAGGGGCAATTAAACATCTCTTTCCTGAATGCCAAAGAATCGCATTCAGGAGATGAACATTTTGGCAAAAAATGTAAATGCAGCAAAAAACAAACAAAAAAAAACACTTTTCTTGCCATGTTTAGCATTTTTCTGCTGCCAGGAGAGTTACGTTTGGGGGTGTCCGGCTTACATGTACCCTTAAATGTATTTCATTTCTGCATTTAGCTGCTTGCCTGGACTTTTTCTTTAATGAGGACAATTAGGGCAATAGAGTGCTATTCAGAGTGTCTTTATTAACAACACATAACAAAGTGAAATAAACCGAATCTATGTATGGAAATTAAAAATTCACAAATGCAGCAAGACAGCGAAGGGATTTTGCTGGCTAAATTAACAGTTTGCAAGATCAGATTGCAGAGATAGTCTGTGATTATTCCTGGCATATTGATGCCTGGAGGCCAGTAAGCTTTTGTCTGATGACGTCCTTCTAATATTTCCACTAATACCATTGCAACCAATTTTGTGTGTGTGTCACTCCAATTACATCTGTCTGCTACTGAGATTCTAAATTACAATGGTGCCGGATTAATATGACGCCAGGAATTATGGGTAGTATTTTAACATTTACACATGAAAATGACTAAATATAAAACAATGATTTCTATGGCTGACCTATATTTGTAAGTACCTTTTCAGCTTTTTTTGGGATGGGGCAAAAACTACAGGTATTATACTGGGTTTCTTGTATAAGGCAGTGAACTTTCTAAACAAAGGGCAAGTTTACTGTACTTCAGACTTGAGGGGGGCCGGACTGTGGTCATTGGGCGTAGAAATTGTCTTGGCGACAGTGGGAGTTAAATCGTGCAGCTTTGGTATTAGGGTAAGGAATTCCTCCCACTGACACCCATCATTGGTGTCAGTGGGAGAAATAGTGCCCCATCATTGGTGTCAGTGGGAGAAATAGTGCCCCATCGTTGGTGTTTGTGGGAGAAATAGTGCCCCATCGTTGGTGTCAGTGGGAGAAATAGTGCCCCATCGTTGGTGTCAGTGGGAGAAATAGTGCCCCATCATTGGTGTCAGTGGGAGAAATAGTGCCCCATCGTTGGTGTCAGTGGGAGGAATAGTGCCCCATCATTGGTGTCAGTGGGAGGAATAGTGCCCCATCATTGGTGTCAGTGGGAGAAATAGTGCCCCATCGTTGATTTTGGTGGGAGAAATGGTGCCCCATTGTTGGTGTCAGTGGGAGGAATAGTGCCCCATCATTGGTGTCAGTGAGAGGAATAGTGTCTTGCATCAGTGGGAGGAAAAGCTCCCCAAGTGCCGGATAAAGGCAAACAAAGCGCCGCAGTTTGGAGACCACTGGTGTAAGGCAATCTATGATGTAATAATGTTGTAACACATAGCGGCCAATTAGATTTCAGGGTACCACTCAAAGGTTAGACATTGCTAGACACAGCACTCATCCACAGACACTAAGGCGATAACCAGGGAGAGACCTTTTGATGGAAGTGGGAGAGCCCAGCAACTCGTGGGGGGAAGAAAACGCTGTTTTTTTTGGGGGGGGGGGGGATCGTATTACATGGAGGTTGTGGTTTTGCTCTTATTTATTATTCTTATTTAGAGAAAGTCTTGTCCTTTTTTTTGCAATGAACACGAGGCATCCTATGATTGGATTAGGTTAGAGGAGGGGCAGATGATGTCATGATCTCTACCCCGTTAAATTAGAGATTTCCTTGTGTTCATTGGGAAAAAATCAAGACGTTCTCTGAATGGCGGAGGTGGCCTTGTGAGCAACCTCCTGTGTTCAGTATACAAATGGCCAGTTGCTCGAGCAGCACCTGGAAGAGACCATCTCTGACTACATGTAGCACAGGCTACTACAGTGAATGTCTGCATCCCTCTGGATGTGACATATGAAGAAGTAGATGTAGCCAAGCTGGACTGATGTAAGCTTTTGAAGAAAAATATAATTCCAGGGGTTCAGCATTAATTTAATCATCCAAAAAAAAAAAAGATTACACAGGTTTATAGGCTTACTTTTATTGTATTTTATTTAATATAGGTATCTATACAGCGCCAACAATTTTTCATAGCGCTTTTCATGTATTGTACCTTCAGATCATCACTTTAATGTCCCGTGGTTTAGTGCCCCTTTTCAGGACACTGAAGGAGACGATTATTTTGTCCCTTTGTTTTACTGACTATAACACCACATGAATTCTTATGATTAATGCTGTGTAAGCTTGGAGATCTTACAACTTACTTCTCCGGTGACAGCAGAGGAGGATTCTAAAAGGGCTGCATTAATTAACTTTTGCTGTCTCTCTCTGCTGGGTGACATTGGCATTCAGTAAGAAGAGAACGCATTCACTGACCGTCTTCCCGAGGGAAGGCTGAAGCTGCAGCTGGGCCTGGAGGTCTGGGGACTTCCTGTGGGCCGGAAGCAGATGGGTCGCAGATAACAAAAATGTCTCTGTAAGCGATTTGTTCCCTAGTTATCCTATTCGCAGGAACTTCTCTGACTTTTTTTTGGGCTATTTACTCCTTATCCTTCCTCCATTTTATTTCTCTGGAAGGGGATTAAAGCTGAACTCCAAGCAGATCTACAAAAATATGTATACAGTTTATACATCCATTAAAAGTCATGCAGTGAATTTTTAAATGCATCTGCAGTTCGGTACCTTTAAAGGAAACATGAGGGCCAAGCAACAGATTTTCTTCAACCACTTGCTGTCGAGGCTAGTTTTGACATTTTTCTCATACATGTTAAAATCTGCATTTTTCTTGCAGGAAAAGAACCGCCAAATGTTGTTGACTTTCTGAAAGCAGAGGCCCTGGAGAATAAAATGGGGGTTTTGCAGTGTTTTGTGTTACACGATTTTTGTGCAGTCATTTATCAAACACCGTTTCAGAAAAAAATGCATTTTAATGAACACAATTTAATACCCAATTTTTTGGTCAAATATAAAAGATGATGGTGTGCCAAGTAATTAGATAACAAACACGTCAAGGTTTAAAATTTTGCGATGCATGTTGTGAAATAGCAAACTACAGTACCTAAAAAAAATCTTCATAAGCAATGCTTTTAAAAGCCTTTACAGGTCACCAGTTTAGAGTTAGAGGGACTGCAGCCCCCCCCCCCCCATTTTTTTATTATCAATTATCAAAATACCTGCAAATGTTGGGGGGGAACCCATGTTGCTGTGACCTTCAGGTTCTTATAGGGTATTAGTGGACTCTAAAAGAGTCAGTCTGTCCTAGAAGCATCATTCATTTATAACTGGTGTGTGGTGGGTTGAACGATCTTTACCGCGTTCTTTAAAATTCCAACTAAGATTTAAAGCACAACTAAGGCTGGGTTAAAATATAAGCACGCTCTGGCTCACAGCACGAGTCTGGTGCGTCTCCATTCACGGTTTCAGGTCCGATTTCAGCCTGAATTTTGGGCTGAATTCAGATCTAAAATGGACCAAAAGACGCACAGGACTCCTGTGCAATTCACACCGGAGCAGCTGTGTCGTGTGAACTGGCACCATAGAGAGCAGGGCACAATCTCCTGCTATGCTAATTGGATGCGGGGAAACACTGGTGAACCCAGCCTTTAAGACCCCTTTCAGACTGGGGTGGGACATTAGCGGTAAAGCGCCACTATAGATAGCGGCGCTTTACCGCTAATGCCCCACCCCAGTCTGAAAGGGGTCTTAAAGCGGTTCTGCACCCATCTCCTAATCTTACTTTCAATCTATTCTCCATCATGTTAGATTAGAGAATTGATGGGTCAATTCTGCATCTTGGAAGCCTACCTTGAATGCTGGCTTCATCTTTGGTGTTGTCCCTGTGGGGGTGTGCGTCGTGCCGCACTGTCTCCTGGGATCTGGTGTCATTCATCCCAGGAGTCAGTGCGGACATCGACCCGAAATCTCGCGAGATTTGCGGACATCGACCCGAAATCTCGCGAGATTTCCGGACATCGACCCGAAATCTCGCGAGATTTCCGGACATCGACCCGAAATCTCGCGAGATTTCCGGACATCGACCCGAAATCTCGCGAGATTTCCGGACATCGACCCGAAATCTCGCGAGATTTCCGGACATCGACCCGAAATCTCGCGAGATTTCCGGACATCGACCCGAAATCTCACAAGATTTCAGGTCGGATTTGCGGACACGCTCGTTGGGAACAAGAAAGTGACTGCTTGTGGGCTTCAAATGCCCACAAGCAAGATGACATTGGCCGACAAAGTTTTTATAAACTATTGATTCTATATCAAAACGGACAGAGATAACGGGCAGCGTCACTACAAGTAAGGATATTATTATCAAGACATCATTTTTAAACATTACCAAAAAAAAAAAATTAAATAACATTAGTGCAGAACCGCTTTAAGGCTGGCGCTTTCGACAGTGCTGCCCATTCTTTTTTATTTCAATGGGCAGGGGTGGTGGAGGAGTGGTGTATACACCGCTCCCCCGCCGCTCCAAAGATGCTACTTGCAGGACTTTTTCTTCCTGTCCTGCAAGCGCACCGCCCCAGTGTGAAAGCATTCTGGCTTTCACACTGGGGCTACAGAAGTGGCAGTTTACAGGCGCATTTCAGGCGCTATTTTTAGGTGTGAAAAGGGTCTAAAGGGGTTGTAAGGGTTCATTTTTAATTTTTTTTTTAAATAACAAAAATGTCACATTTATCTCCTCTGTGCAAGGGTTTTGCACAGAGCAGCCCCGATCGTCCTCTTCTGGGGTCCCCCAATGGCGCTCCTGGTTCATCCCCTTTTTCAAGTGCCCCCACGGAGAGCCACATACTTGTGTGGGTGTGCTTCCGAGTCCTGCTGCTGCGTCCATCGACACAGAGAGCAGGACTCGGCCACTGGATTTGAATCTATCCAATAAGGACCCGAGACATCGGCTGGATCTGCTGTGCTCGACCCGTTGCTGGAACGATCAGCTTCAGGTAAGTAAAAGGGGGACTGTGGGGGGCTGCTGCACTAAAGAAAGGTTGAGGGTTTACAACCCATTTTTAAGGCAAAACTTTTTGTTCGTTTTGGATGTAAGTGGAGTCCTTTTTACCATTTTATTATTGAAAGTGAAAAAGCCCCACATTTTGGGTTGTCCCCAGAAAAGTAATAGTGGGGTCCCCATCTTCCAATGGGGAGACTAGTTCTGGGGGCCCCAAAGGATTCACTTAATTTGCAGGGATTTTCTCTCACTTCCTGTTTGGCTATGGGACAGGAAGTGAAGTGAAATCTCCCCAATGGGACACAGATGGTGTAAAAAAAAAAGGGGGTTATAACCTATCCAAAGTGAAAAAAATAAAAGTTTTGGCTTTAGTTCTACTTTGACGTTGAACTCTGAAATATCTCTTTGAACGGAGAAACCCTTCAGACAGAACAAATATTAAATAGTTACACCTCAAAATCCAGGGGATAAACTGCAATGCTATTGGTTTTCTTTTGAAATATATCAATTCTGTTTCATGTCTCTTGTCCTGGAGCTGCCTTTTTAAGTAACATTTCCAGCATTAGCTCTTTGGACATTGTGCACAGTCATGTTGTTTTAGCTAGCTTGGCTTGGTGCCATGAACTTGGCTTGGCTTGTCTTACACTAGACCTGCATTTGGGAATAACTTACAGGCAACTTTTTATTTTTCAATCAAATGTGTAAACCTGCAATCTTCAGAGTTGGCAATAAGGCAGACTTGGGCTGTAAATGACTCCCAGCTGCTGGAGAACTTTTAAAGAGTTAGTTTAACCAAAGAAATGTGCCCAATGCGAAGAAGAAGGTAAATACTCACCTCTTCTGCTGCCCATTATCAGTGTTTTTAAGAGAAGCTGTCACTTGCAGGATCTTCCAGGGATGTTGGATTCCCCTGTCCCCCATTGCATTCAGTGGTCCCTACATCACTACTGTACCCTATGAGGGGGACCACAGTGCACACTCTACCACAACCCCCAATCTGATACTCCCAGAAGTGTCCGATTCTGAAGATTGTACAAGTGATGAATTCTCTTCAATATGAGATCATTTATATTAGCGGCAGTAGTGGGGAGTTTTTTTTCTTTATCATTTTTTTTGTTGCATTTCTTTGCTGCTTATCTCATCCAGTCTCTCAGCAACTTCTTGTCTACGTGCACTCTCTCCAACATTGACTGCATATCATTTGTAAAGCCTCCATTAATCTACATGTAATATCCCTCTGTTTAGCTGGTTAGTGGGCATGGAGGAGGAGCAAGGGTTGGGCTGTCATTTACCACTCTATATACGCCCACATGTTGTGACTCTATAGTCACATGAGCTGCTCCGATGTGAGAGGAAATGCTCAGCATAGAAACTCGCTTAAAACTGAGCATGTGCAGAGCTGCCAACACTGATCTGCAAAATCCCTAACTGATTTGGGGACATGAAAAGAAGGTGGAAGTTGAGAACAGCAGGGTCAAGCAGGTTTTTTGCAGAATACAGAAAACGAATCTCATAGTGACTGAGTGTGAAGAGCATGTAATACACCATATATTTATAGTTCGTTTTTTGTTTTTTGATGTGGGGTTAGTGACACATACGTTTTTTTATTTTATTGCGTTAATGTGTTAAAGTATATGTGAAATTATGATTGGGGTTTTAGGAGAGCATGCTAAGTAAAGACTAGAATATTATGCTGTGGCTTTTCGTTCTTTCATGATTGCAAGCCTGGGTTTTGGAAGTGCCTGAGATAATGTATAGCTGTTCTGCATTTGTAAGTCGCAGATGTAAAGGCTTAAGACATTTTTACATTACAGTGTACAGTGTTCATGTCAGTAACCCATTTTACTACAATACAATACATTGTGCTGGTGAAGGCTTCCTTCCTGCTATGTACCGTCATCTTTGAATGTCTGTTATCCCATAATCTTCCTATATGTGTGCAGGAAATCTAGAAATAGAACTTGCTGCTCTGCCTTGAATAGTTTGTCCATGCTGTGCTCCACCTAAAGTATGTAGATCTGCTTTCCGATGGGATGAATGGGTCTGTCCATGCAGAGGGGTTAGTATGACCTCCTGGGGGAAGGGGGGGGGGGGTAAACCCTCACCTTGTAAAACAACCCATTCAGATTAATATAGAAATAAAATAAAAAGGGAAAACATTTATGTATGCCTAAAAAAAAAAGCCTGTTTCTTGCTGTGCATGCGCAAGTCATACTGCACCTTGTGAATGGTCCTGTAGTCTTCTGGGACTTGTGATGTGTCCCGAAGGCTGAGGGGGAAGGAGGGGGCCCGAATTTCCATCTCAGTTCGCCACAGCGATCAGAGCCGGAAGTAGGATCGGGTACCTGTCAAAACCAGGTACCCACTCCCCCCAAAAAGTGGCAAATGTGGCAGTGGAAGGGGGGAGGGTGCAAACAAGTGAAGCTTCCCTTTTGAGTGGAGCATAACTTTAACATATTCTTTAAATAAGTTATTGGCTGTAGCTTTAAGCAACCCTTTAGCTGGGTTTTCCAAACTTTTCTGCTGCCTAAAAGATACAGATTCCCTTAAAGAGGAAGTAAACCCTGATGCGTTTTACTTCCTCTTTATTCCCCTGCAAAGTAAAAGCATAATGGGCTAGTATGCATCGCATACTAGCCCATTATGCTGTACTTACCTGCAAACGAAGCACACAATGTCCTCAAGGTTCCCTCTGGTGGCCGTGTCCATCTTCACCCCTCTTCCTTCTGGGGCCGTGGACTCTGGCTCTGTGACTGGCCGAAGTCGCGTGTCACGGCAGGGGCCCTATAGAAACGGCACGATTGTGCCCTTTCGCATGCGCCGATGACCTTCGGCGCAAGCGTTTATGGTATATATCTCCTCCTTAGGAGATATTTCCAGTACCTACAGGTAAGCCTTATTATAGACTTACCTGGAAGTAAAAGTGGTGTGTAATTCCGTGTACACGAGGCTGGACTTTTCGACAGCAAAGGTCCGACAGAAAGAAACCGTCGGACAATTCGATCGTGTGTGGGCTTCATCGGACGTTTGCTGTCGAAAAATCAGACGGACTTTAGATTTAGGACATGTTTCAAATCTTTCGAGTCCAGTCGAAAAATCCGTTCGTCTGTATGCTAGTCCAACGGACGAAAACCGACGCTAGGGCAGCGATTGGCTACTGGCTATGAACTTCCTTATTCTAGTCCGGTCATACGTCATCACTGTCGAATCTGTTGGACTTTGGTGTGATTGTGTGTGGCCAAGTCCGTTCGTTCGGAAAATCCCTCGGAAGTCCGCCGAAAGTCTGTCGGGAAGACTGTCGGACCTAGTCAGTCGGAAAGTCCGGTCGTGTGTACACGGCATAAGAGTTTCCAACCACTTTAATACAGCCAGTGCTTACATTATGCATTCAACATTTCCAAACTGGAGCTGAAGTGTGTTTTTAAAGGGCTTTATATGAAATTACTACATCTAGATAAAGTCCTCTTAAATCTCGGGCATTACAAAGCACATATAAAACTTGTAAGCACCCAGCATCAGATAAGCTGGCTGTAAGGATCATTAGAGGTCATCCACATTAGCCATGAGCATCCCCTACCGCCTACAACTCTCTAATTTCCCACTGGCAATTTTTGTGTGTATGTTGACTCGTTCGTGACTTTACTGCTTCCTGTGAGAGTTACTGAAATCTAAAACCTGTTCTTCTCATCCATCCTCTGGATGGTAAAAGGAAACACAGTGGGGCACAGGCTTGAATGGAATTTGGGAAGCGAATTACTAGATTGGACATGCTGACATTTTCTCATGGTAGGTCGAACGGTTCCATAGCCCACGGAAAAGCAGTATAGAATTAGAACGCTTTAAAAGTTTCTTATCTGTGTAGTCAGAAACCAAAAATGTGCCCGTGTTCACATGTGGCCGTCACATGGCGAGGGCTTGCATGGGAATGTTCCTGCAGGCAAGGCAAACAAAAAGGAATAGAAGATGTATAGCACAATTAATGTTGCCTGACTCCGATAAAGCAGAATAAAATGGCCCAAGGGAAATGAAAAGGAAAAACAGGGAATATAATCAAAAACATAAAAGCTTAGGAAAGCTCCATACATCATTTAGGCCGGGGGAGTAGAAGCCATATATGTGACACTGAAAGCTAAAAATTAAGTATACAGTTTTTATCTATTTAAAATATAACTACATTTTAGAGATAGCTGTGTTATGGTCTTTGTAGCTTATTATACATATCAATTGCAGAATGTAATCCTGAACTCCAGGCACCTTAATGCAATAAGGCCTGGTGCACATTAGTAGAGTTATGAATGCAATTCGAAGAAGAGTGCTTTGCGATTATCATGCGATTTTACTGCTGTCTGCTTTTGTATGTTATTCTTTGGCTTGGGTAGCATTGCCTGCTGCCCCTGCCAAAACCAAATTTGCATGTGTTTATTCATGCATGTCTATTGAATGCTATGGCCCTCAAAATTACACTGCATTGCAAAAAAGTAGCACAGTACCCTTCCTGAAAGTTGCATCACACCTGTGTTGCATTGTCACTGCATGTCTGTTTCCATCCAATTGTCATCATCTGATCCGCCCGACGGATGGCGAACGTATACCCAGCCTTCTGTTTTTAGCCGATCGGATGCCAGCTGGGGACAGCGGACCCAATCGGTCCGCTGGTATGAAAGGGACCTTAGATTTTTCCTTGCCTCTGAGGAGACAGGAAGTGAGGGGAAATCAGCAACATGGAAACTCCCCACAGTAAAAAGCTGACAGAGGTTCTAGCATTCCCCTTACTTAACTTTAGAAAAAGGCATTTATACTTCGGTCTGTGGTGTTGTTAGATTTCCCCTTTTCCTTTCTTGGGGACAACGTTTTTTACCAGTCAAGAAGTGAAGAACTTTCTCCAACAGAGGCGTTGACTGCAATAAAATTTGACAGCAGTTCTAATCTTTCCATACTCTGTCCAAAATGAGAAAAACAATTTGGTATAGATAGGTTTTAAAGCATAGTCTTCTAGGAGGAGGGACGCACACAGAAGGGGCTTGCAGTTACAGCAATGCCATATTGCTGCTTGTCTACACTAGATTGCCCAAAAATCATTGAAAAATGGTAAGAGTGGCAGCAGTCCAGAGCGGGGCAGGATCTGAGCCACAAGTCGAAGGGTGATGCTGCTTGGGTACTCCTGTGTACTCCAATTAACCTGGAAAAAAGACTAGATTTCCCTTTCTTCTTTTTTTTTTCCCCTTTTTCCTTTTTTTTTCCTTTTTTTTTTTCCTTTCTCTTCATTTCTTTTTCAATTTCCAATCGTTTTGCTTTCATTTTTCTTTTTTCCTTTCCTCTACCTTACTTTTCCTTTTCCCAACCTTTCTCTTTCCTTTTTCTTTTCTTTTTCCTTCTATGTTTTTTCCTTTCTTTTTTCTTTCTTCTATCCTTCTTCTTTTTTTCATTTTATTTTTCTATCCTTTCTTTTTTTTTCTTTCCTTTCCCTTTTCCTTTCTTTCTTTTCCTTTTTTATCCTTTTCCTTCCCTTTTTTTTTTTTTTATCCCTATTTTTTTATTTTTTCCCTTTTTTCCTAGCTTTTTTCTTTCCTTTTTTTCCTTTCCCTGTTTCTTTTTTTATCTTTCCCTTTTAACATTTTTCCTTTTTCCCCTTTTTCCCCTTTTTCCTTTTTCCCCTTTTTCCATTTTCCCCCTTTCCTTTCCCTATTACCTTTTCTTTCTCTTCTTCTTCTCCTCTCACCTGTTTATATGAGGAGTGATCTGACTCATCATAATCATTCTTCATTCACTAGTGCATGTTTTCTGGTTGACCTTTAGCGGCAGCCTTGGTCTACCTGTGCCATCTGAAGATTGGCCAAGCTTTCTCACATACAGATGGCTGCACTTTTCCATACCGCGTCAGATCATCTCACAGTTGAAGTAGCTGGTCCTGACCATTTGATCCCGCCACATGCGTATGTATATACATATGTATACGAATATCATATAATTCTGATTGGACTCTCTATGGTCTACTCTGCATATCACTGCACTTTGTGCTGTTAAACAAAACCAATAGAGTTTATCCTCACTATTCATCTGCTGGCATTATTCCTCCAAGGCCGAAGAAGGTTTTTCTTCCTTATTCCTTCACCTCTGTATGAAGTGCATCAATCGGCCTTGGGTCACAACGGAGAAAATGTTCTGGTCATGTTGTTTTCCAGGAAGTTTGCTCATTTTAACAACTTTGTCTGGGAAAATGTGTTCCAAAACAACGAAACGGAACAGAATAGGAAGGCAGCTCTTCGTTATAATCTGGAATGCATATATCATCCAAGTAATACATTATCGTGACATGAGGAGCTTAAATTGCATAACATTTTTGTATGAATTTGAAGCTGGTCTCTTGGCAGCACATACATTTTGGAGGCCATTGGATTTGGCCAGAAAAGGATCTGGAAAGAATTCCATTGAGGACATTTTTGTCTTGATGAATAACGTAGTCGGACCAATTTTCCTCTCATGCACAGCCCTCCCACCCCCTCCTCAGCATGTTTAACTGTGGCCTGGAACAGTGAGAATCTATCACACTGGGCGATGGGCTTTTACAGCTGTGAGGGCCTTAAAACCCGCTCACTGGCTGATGTGCAAGGTTTTTTTTCTTCTTCTCACTTTCTCTAAAAGGAGACATTTGAAGGTCCTGAGCTGTCCATAAATTGCTTTTGTCTCCTAAACCTTAAAGTGTACCTAAATCCAAAACCTAAATAGAATAAATTACAGATGGTAGCTGCGTAAGTTTTAATGTTTTCCAGTTCCTTAACTGTCTTTATATCACAGGTACGTTGGTCCAGCTTTGCACAATGTAAGCATGTATATCTTATACCTAAGGGACCGCGGTGGAAGGTGACCATCACTGTAGTGCACTCTGTGTTCTAATGAAAGGCTGCAGGATCTGGATCTTCGTTTTTAACTCTTGGGGATTATCCTTCCAAAACTGAAATTCCTATTGCAGAGGAGGACTAAAATGTGACTTGTATCTTAGTGCAGACTTCTGGGAGAATCAGTGAGCCAATCACACAAGCGGGAAATTACATTTCTGGGGGCATTCTGTACATCTAAACTGTACAGAACACCTTCAAGTTGCCATATTTCATTAATGTTTACAAAAAATTATAGCAGCTGCAGATTGATAACATTAAAGTGATACTAAAGTCTTGTGTTTTTTGTTTTTTTTAAATAACAAGCGTTATACTTGCCTGCTCTGTGCAGTGGATTTGCACAGAGCAGCCTGGATCCTCCTCTTCTCAGGTCCCTATTCATCACTCCTTCTGTTGAGGAGGGAGGGGACACTTCAGCCACAGCTCCCTGTGTGCATTTAGACATGAAACTGCGACCCGCCCCGCCCCATCTCTCCTCATTGGCTCACTGACTTTGACAGCAGCAGGAGCCAATGGTGCTTCACTGCCGTCTCAGCCAATGAGGAGGGAGTGTCCCGGACAGCCGAGTCTCTTGTGCAACATCGCTGGATTGAGATGGGGCTCAGGTAAATATTAGGGGGGCTGCTGCACACAGAAGGCTTTTTATCTTAGTGCATAGAATAAGATAAAAAAAAAACGTTCTGCCTTTACAACCACTTTAAAGCGGAGCGACACCTGAAAAAAATAATTTAAAAGTTTAATAAATGGACACTTGCCTGTTCCAGGTTCCAGCGGTGTCGGCAGAAGATGACGAGCGATCGCTCGTCTCTCGCTGCCCCGCCGCCATCCTCTGTCAGGGAATCAGGAAGTGAAGACGCAAAGTCTTCACTGCCCGGTCCCCTACTGCTCATGCGCGAGTCGCGCTGTGCGCCTCTATTGGTCCCCGCTGTGTCCTGGGAACTGTGTTTCCCAAGACACAACGGGGCATTCTCGGATAGGGGCGGGACAGCTCGGATAATGCGTCCCGGAAGTGGGTGCACATACCTGTATAATACAGGTATCTGCACCCCCCTCCCCCCTGAAAGGTGCCAATTGTGGCACCGGAGGGGGGGGAGGAATCCGATAAGCGGAAGTTCCACTTTAGGGTGGAACTCCGCTTTAAATTAAAACATACCAATTGTATATGCTATACTAGTGTTTTTTAACCGGGTGCCGTGGCACCTTGGGTTCCTCAAAGAATTCTCAGGGGTGCTGTGGCAACATCTCAGTCTAAGTGCAACCCCGTGTAAACTCCCGTGCACAGAGAGGAGAGAGAGCGCACACCCCGCACCTCCTCCCGGCTCTCTCCTCCTTTCTACTTCTATATGTGTATTATTGCTGGCAAAACAGAAAGCTGTGCGTGCCACCCGCCCACGTTCTACCAATCAATGACATCATCGGTTTCTAAGGCCATGTCGGGCAGCACACACAGCTTTCTGTTTTTCCGCCAATAGTACACATAGCAGCAGGGAGGAGGAGAGAGTCGGGAGGAGGTGCGGGGTGTTCTCCCACTCTCCTCTCTCTGCGCTGGAGTTAACACTGATTCACACTTGCATCTCGGTGTTCAGGGTTTGATTACTGCTCCCTATCTCCTCCCTACATTGCTCCTTTACAGGTAGTAGGAAGAGGTATTTGGGGGAGATTTGGACTGAGGAGGTTTGTGCTAAGAGGGAGCGATTTGGGAGCAAGGGGTTTGTAGTAGGCGGGAGGATTTGGGGGGGGGGGTTGGGAGTTGTGGGAGGAGGAGGAATTGGGGGGGGGGGGTTGTGCACAGAGGAGGGATTTGGGGGCTTTGTGCGAAGAGGAGGAATTGGGGGGGGGGGTGTTTCTTGGAAGGGTGGTTTGTGCTAGAAGAAATTTGGGGAGGAGGGTTTGTGCGAGGAGGATACGTTTGGGGGGGGGGGGTGTGCTCGGAAGGGGGGGGGTTGTGCTAGGAGGAGAAATTTGGGGGGGTTTGAGGGGAGAAGAGTTACGACCTAAGACCACTGAACTCTGCCTCACAGACTACATTTTAGGGTTTGTTCACACCAGGTGCAGTGCTGTAACACATGTGAAGTTGCATGTTTTTTCCTGTACGGCAGAAAAATGTGCTACCTTTTGCAGTCATGTGTGGGTGCCATTAATTCTTAATGATACCCCCATGCGTCTAGCAAATGCATGCATGTATGTTTGCACCCATTAAAAAATGCAATGTGCAGGAACATACAATAAAGCATGCGCACTTGGCGCACCTCCTGCTGTGAGCGAGCCCCTAGAATGGTAAACCCCAGGATTATGCACAGTTCTAAAGGGTGCCTTGACTGAAAAAAGGTTGAAAAACACTATGCTATACTATTTTTTATTTATTATTTTTTCAATTTTTTCCCCCATAAAAGTTGAATTACCCTTTTAAAGTCTTATGAATACTCTGGCCTTTACTCTAGCTCAGAATTCTGCATATAGCAGAGGCAAATGCCAGACAATGAAGTAGAATGCGACATGGCAATGTGTCTGGTTTCAGCCTATTTTATACGTATGCCCCTAGGTATCTGTGCTTATCTCCATTATTTGTACTTACTGACAGTACTGCTGATGCGGCGGTAGAGGACAGAAGGCCCCTGTTACATTATTGGGTATATGTTTTTTGTGTCACATAGCATCGCCCTGTACAAGAACAAAAGATAGCAATTTCTGGTGATGGGCTTAGCAGTTAGCGCAATGCTGATGCCATACTTCTTTTTTTTTTTTTTTTTTTTTTTGTAGTATAAAGGAAAAGGATGTATAGTTTAAAAATGTTACAGGTTATGCAGTTTGATGTAAATGGTGTTTAAAGCTGAATTCCAGCCTTCCCTTCAGTCTTGCACCGTTGTACAGGCTCCTCTCCATTACTGAAGTTGTTTGACCTTCTCACAGTGTGCGTTAGAAGATGCAACCAGTCAGATAGAGCCTGCGTGATTGCCTGGCTGGATGGCCAGCAATACCATTGCTGGTATTATTGGAAGGAATAGTGCCCCATTGTTGGTATTATTGGGAGGAATAGTGCCCCATTGTTGGTATTATTGCGAGGAATAGTGCCCCTTTGTTTGTATTATTGGGAGGAATAGTGCCCCTTTGTTGGTCTTATTGGGAGGAATAGTGCTTCATTTTTTGTATTATTGGGAGTATTAGCGCCCCATCGTTGGCATTATTGGGAGGAATAGTGTCCCATTGTTGGTGTCAGTTGGCAGAATAGTGTCTCGTATCAGTGGGAGGAATAGTGCCCCATTGTTGGTATCTTAGGGAGGAATAGTGCCCCATTATTGGGAGGAATAGTGCACATTGTTGGCATTATTGTGAGGAATAGTGCCCCATTGTTTGTATCATTGGAAGGAATAGTGCCCCATTGTTGGTATCATTGGGAGGAATAGTGCCCTGTCGGTGTCAGTTTGCAGAATAGTGTCTCGTATCAGTGGGAGGAATAGTACCCTAAGGGCCAGTAAGGGCCCAAGGCAAGCAAAGGGCCGCAGTTTGGAGACCACTGATCTAGCCCTTTCCTCCCCAGCCTCACTGTCTTTGGTCTGCCCCTATCATTCAGCATCACATGTCAGTGTTGGCTAAGGCAGCTTTCAGTCACATACAGCCTGCTCCTCCAGACTGACCTACTGATGATATTAATGGGTCTAAAATAAAGTATTCATTGAAAACTGAAAAGTTGATGGGGGGGGGGGGGGGGGGATTAAGGAACCAGGGAAGTAGTATACAAGCTTAAACTTCAGCTTTGATAGAGTTGCATATTAAAAAGATAAAGGCTGCGCAAGGATATTGTTTGCTGCGGCTTTGCATGTAGACTGTAATTAGCGTATAGTAGATGCCGGCATTTAATCTTTAAATAACAGAGCAATATGTTGCTGATCTGGGAGAAGAGAAGATGATTTTGTCTCGGGGCATTCTCTGTCACACAATCTGTTTTCTTCAGCTACTGTCCTATTAATCGAGTGTGTGACGCACATGTACACACAAACCTAAGGCAGGCGTGCATGGTTTTCCACTGTAATAATTATAGACTCTGGGATATGAGTACATGTATAGAGAGAAAGAAAGGAGATATATTTAACCCTTACCTGAAGACAGCAGAGATTCCATGGAAAAAAAAATGTATAATGTATTTGTTATTGGTGTGTGCTGAGATTATTCTTCTGGCACGCGGCTAACTACACAGTTGACGTTCACCTGTCAAAGCATGTATTCTTTTTTTTTTTTTTTTAGCAAGCCTTGTGATCCAGCCAAACATAGCCAGGTCCTTGACCTCCACTGTAGCAGCACAGCCAGCTTAGTCAGGAACACCCCCTCGTTTGCTGATTGGACAGTGAAGGAGCAGCTCCTTGATGAGTCATAATTCTGGTCACATTGTCCTCTGCACATTGGCTCCTAGGGCTGCCCCTCCCTCTCTGTGTAAGTGCCATTGTGCAGAGGTTTACATGAGGCTAATATCAACAAATTCAGATAATTGGAGTAGTTGCAAAAAAAAAAAAAGTTCCTTGATTTAATGAATACACAGTTGTGTTTATTTCATTTCTGCCGTAAGTTTTCACTTTAATGCCTCTAGCACGGACATAATAATTTAATGAGGTTTATACTCAGGATCTTGTTTACTGAAAGATCCTGAGGAAAATGTTCTGTAAAGACCTTGCGTAAAGGTGCGTATGCATGTATAAAATTCTTCTTCATCCTCTTCTAGTTGCCAGTGTTGCAATATACGTGCATATGTGCGTAAAATTACTGCATTCAAATGTACAATTTTCTATTTTTATTTTACTGCTCTGTACTTTTACCTGTATTACTGAGCTTTATGCAGCCGTGTGCATTGTTCCATAAAAGAAAAATACACCTGTGTTCAAATTGGTAAAAAACTTACAGTTGGGCGGGAGGCGCTAAAAATAGGTGGTTGCTGCCCACCTTAAGTTGCCATGGCAGCAAGACGTTGGTTGTACGTAAAATGTATACCCACTGTGAATGCAATCCACCGCAAATCACTTTTTAAAGGAGCAATAAGGGCTGCCGCAAATGAACACTAGACCTCGGGGTCGTGTGTTAAAGGTACCAAGATACAACAAAATACTAAAACCAATCTTCTATTATACAATATACATAATACCATTTGGCATAAAAATGATATAGTAAAAAGAAGTTGTATATAACTTTACAAATTCTCCCATTTAGGTTTTACTATTATATGTATTATACTTTGGAACTCCACCAGTTTTCACAGCCCTTTACACAATAAAGGTAGATAGTACCATTGCAATACAATTTGAGACAAGGTTAGAATATTCCCTCTGAGGCCTGGTTGACACCTATGTATTTTTTTTAGTGCGTTTTCAGTTTTGCAGAAACACACTACAGTCCATTTTCTTTTTTTGAATGGTGTTTAGTTTTCAGCAATACAAAAAAGAATAAACAATATAGCATCCTACATTGAAAAGATAAATGTGTACCATATGAAAATATATACATTTCATGTCTTGTAGGCCAACAAGGTCAACTGAAATTCTTGAAAAGGGGGCAATACCACCCAATCCCCCCACAACCAAAGTATTTTTTTCAATGGACTAAAACCAAAACCAATACAGTCCATTTAACATGGTTTCCTATGGGTCACGTTCACATCTGTGCATTTTATGGAAGATGCCAGAACTTTATTCTTGGTTTTGGTTCCATAGACTTCAATGGATCAAAAACTTATATTGAAAAACGCAAAATACACCTGGAATATGCAAACTGCAACCTGCATAGGTGTGAACCAGACCTAAATGCCACCTCCTCATTACTACAGTCAAGCAATTTCAGTCGTACACATCCATGTTGTGTGTTTCTCATTAAGCCACATGAAGCTGCCAAACATGGTGGACTAACAAGGGTCTGTCATTAAAACCACCCAGTCCTCTGATATAAAAGTGGAAATATTTAGAAGATGATGTGGTCTTAAGCAAGGGGAGACAAAGGAGCCCTATGCCCGCAGGGGTAATTTAGTAAAAGACCAACCACCAGGGTTGTACATATATGGTTGTGGTACCATACCTGCCCACTATATTTTATGTTGGCTACTGTCTAAAATAGGGTTGATACTTGTACATACATGGATGCGGTACCATACCAGCCCACTATATTTCATGTGCTGCTTACCATTTCCAGGTCAGTGACATCACTTGTAGTAAAGCTGAACAGGGTGACCTCCCACGGGACAACAAAAGTCCTTCTTAACCACTTCAGCCCCTGGAGGTTTTACCCCTTTCCTGACCAGAGCACTTTTTACAATTGCGCTCTGCGTCACTTTAACTGGTAATTGCACGGTCATGCGACGCTGTACCCCAACATGTCAAATCGCATGCCAAATCAGCGGCAATTGCACTGTCCGAAGCATTTGCGGAGCCTCACCAATTTCCAAAAGTAGTTACTGTACTACTTTTGGTGACTTTAAGGTGCGATTTCCATAGACATCTGTGCAAAAAACCCAATCAGATGTCTCTGAAATCGCCCCCAAAGTCGGGACTGACATACGGGAATGAAATTGTGCGAGTTCAGCTGAACTCGCACGATTTAATTCCTGCGTTCAGTGTGATTCCAGGGTGACAACATTAAGTGCCATTTAAGTGGCACAGTGTGAATTTGTCACCCTATGCAATGTAGTGATGTCCAGGCAAAGTTTCTGGCAGGATCAACAGGTGTGTATTCCTACACGGAGCACTCATACAAATTACTGAGCTCATTGTGCAAGGTGCGCAAGTGTCTTATGACACTTGGAAGGTTTGGGTTACCTATGCATACACGTTAGAAACCAACGATCATTCTTCAAGGACATATCTACTCTCTGTATGCAGAAAAACCTACAATAATAGTATTAATCATAATTTCTTGTCTAAGCGGTGCATCTCCCCTATATTAAGAGTAGGCTTTTCAGATGTTAGCGCAGTGCAGATTGCAGTTAATCATCATCGTAGGTGGGCAGTCATGAGCTCATCTTGAGCAGTGGGTGGCTCATCACCTTTCTTATCTGCCAGATGCAGCATCTGTTATCTATCATGGCTATCGTGTGCTCTTAATAATAACAGAGGATAGTGAAAGTCTTCAGGACTGGGAGAGTGGGGCCATCGGTGAAAGCCAGGGACCCTCATGTGACTGCATGCACCTTTTCAGGCTGTTCCTCCATGCCCTGAGCACCCCAAAACCAGGGGTGCTCTAATATGCAAATGATGACGGGCTTTGTGATCAAATTTCTTAAAGCAGGTTTTAAAAAAAAAAATGGGATTTATTGGATTTTTAACCCAAGTGGCTTCCTCCATAAGTCATATTCAGACTTCATGGGACCTCTTACTTTTTACTTTCAAGCTGTCCAACGCTGACTAAGTACATAAAAGGGAACAAATAAAAGGGGCCATACTACCATAACACTTCACTGGCAAAGGAATGAGAATTTGGAAGGAAAAGAAGCAAGGGGGATAGCCCAGTCATGTGACCTCTCCTTCAATCATGGAGCTCTCTTCGCTGCGATAACATAAAGAATCCCATGAAGCATAGCAGGTTCTACATTGCGGCCCACATTGAATACATGGGCTGTAAAATGTGTGCTGTGGTGGACCTTAAATTCGAAACTATAGGCAAAGCTGTTTTTTCATTGTGGATATAACCCCTGTTGGTTTATTCTTTGCCATCTGTGCCCTATTGGGGAGATTTACCCTCACTTCCTGTCCCATAGCCAAAACAGGAAATGAGAGGAAATCACTGCAAACTAACAGAACCCCTTGGGGACCCCCAGGTCACCAGAACTAGTGACCCTATTGGAAGATTTCCCCTCAATTACTTTTCTGGGGAGGACCCAAAATTTGGGATTTTCTTTTACTCTCACTCTGTGATAATGGTAAACAGAACAAAAAGAGAGGATGAATCTGCTAAATGGGGGCACAGACAGCAATAAAAACCTGACAGGGGTTTTAGGCCATCTTCACTTTATCCAAATCGAAAGAAAAAGTTTTGCCTTTAGTTATACTTTAAAACGCAATGAGAATATCGGACAAATGATCGTCCATTTTTTTTTTTTTTTCTTTCCTGGCTAGTATCATATCAAAAACCAATAGGTTACTAGTTACGAAAAAAACTTGTATGATGGAGTACAACTTCAAAAGTGATGTCATTATTATTATTATTATACAGGTTTGTGCAACACTTTACAGTATGTATTGTATTGCAATGTACTCTTAAATTTCCGAGCATGCGTGGTCTTTGTCTTTCGATTTTTTTCGGATGTATACTGCGCTGATTAAATGAAAATTGTTAGTTCTGGTATTGTACAAGAAAAAAAATTTGAGTTGGTCCGTTCGGATATTGTTGGATGAACTGTTATGATCAGCTCTCGAAAGCTGAGTGCAAACGATCAGATTATCATACGAACGTTTCGAAAGCAGTATTTTTTGTCCTATTTTCTTATCGTGTGTACTAAGCCTAACATAGAATGGATAATGTTACTTGCTCTCCTTTATAAATATACCCCGGCTTTGATGTTTCCAAAGTAATCCTGCATACTGTTTGTTTGCAGCATATTTAGACTTTGCAGACATTAAGGCCGGGTTCACATATGTTGCGAATTGGATGCGGATTTCTCTGCATCCAATTCTCATGACAGGCGAGTGTGACCGAGGTGGCCGCGGACCGCATTCAAAAAGGGTCCTGTGTGTCGGACCTGATTCTCACCTGAACCAGTGACCAGGAATGCTCTGGACCCCAGATATATATGTGAACCCAGCCTTAAAGTCCAGTCTTGATTGGTTCTCTTTTACATTTTTTGCAAGTCCAACGTTTTTACAGATTTTAGTGTTTTGTGTGGCGTTCTGGTTAGCAGTGGGGTTTATTTTTGGAGCACGAGTGACTTAGTAAGTGGAGACAGATTCCCCCATGTCTGGCTCTCCGCTGTGCAGATAAAACATGCTGGATGGAAAGCCATCTGTTTATAGGGGTCATAGCCTTGCTCATTAGTGATCAAGTGAATGTACTTTGGATAATAGTCATAAGAGAAGTGTATAAAGATAGAATAAGCATCGTGTCTTCATTATGGGTAGTGCTTTCGCTCACAGCTGGCACAGGGATGGCGCATCATGGTCATCTATATGCAAAGAATAGAGCTGTTGGGAGGAACCACACAAGGCCAATGGGATGATTTTCACAGATGGACCATCAGACAGAATTGTGAATTGGTATTCATAAAATCAGATGTGTATTTTTAAGAGGCATGGTTAAGGTGTACCTGTACTTGGGGGGTGTCCTATTTTTTAATTCTGTGTGGACCAAGAAGAAGGCTTTAGCCACCCCAAAATGCATGTATCAAAGACCATGCTTAACTGTGTTGTTCAGAGGAATGTCAAGTTTACATGCTATCCTTGCTGTACATTCCTATCTGTCAGGTGGTCCTGCGTTATTTCAAAATATAATAGCAAAAAAAAGTTAAACTAACATTGAAAGGGAGGGAGCGGTACTCAGGAGACAACACAACGCACATGCAGTACTGGATTTGTACCATAATGACTTACTGCCTGGAGGTGTCAAAGGGGGTAGCGCATAGCGGAAGATGTATATGTGTGTTAGAGAATCTGGGTGGGAAGAGGCAGGAAGGTCATTATTGCAGATGATTCTGCACTATTTTATTTATTTATTACAGGATTTATATAGCGCCAACAGTTTACGCAGCGCTTTACAATATAAAAGGGAGATGATACAGTTATAATACAAGAGGATTAAGAGGGCCCTGCTCAGAAGAGCTTACAATCTAATAGCTATCTTTAAAGAACTCCGCTAAACGCCATTTGCATCTAAACTGATTCTTTTTTTTTTTAACAGAAAAGTTTTTATTTATTTCACTAATTAAGTAGTGTACATACATCCAAAAAAAAATAAAAAAGGGGAAAAATCGTGAGGCACAAAGTACAGTGCAAAGAAATTAAAAACGTATACAGCTCGTATGGAAAGTTCTAATCAGTATATACATAGTGCACTACTGTATATCCTGTGTAGGTAGTTCAACAAGCTTAAGCAATTATTTGTTGACCAGACAATCAGAAATATTAAGCAGGTTTGCTAACCAGGGGAGTGGGCCAGGTGGGAAAGCCAGGAGAATGGGGGGGGGGGGGGGGGGTGGTAGATTAGGGACACATATAATCTCCTACTATGCCAGGATACCTATTGTCCCCTCGGGATTAGGCCTTTGCCCAAGACCCCTGAACCTTATCAAACTTCTTAGGGCATTTTCGGATCATATATGTGCGTTTATACAGGGGTGAAATCGAGTCAACCATAGACTTCCATTGTGAGACTTTGGGGGACTCTGCTGAGTATTATTCTAGGGTCCATGTCAATGGAAAGATCTGCTACGACTTTTATCTCTGTTACCACTGCTTGCCAGAAGTTCTGAATATGGGGGCAGGACCACACAACATTCATAAAGGTACCGATCTGATCCCGGCATTTAGGGCATTGGTCAGATTGAGTGGGATATGTTCTTGAAAGTCTCTGAGGGGTGTAGTATGCCCAGTGAATAAATTTTAAGCTGGATATATCTATCTCAGGCTGATATATATATTTATATACACACACACACACACACACACACACACACACACACACACACACACACACACACACTGTGTACACAATTATTAGGCAAGTGAGTATTTTTGACCAAATCATATTTTTTTTGCATATTGTCCAACTCCAAGCTGTATAAACTTGAATGCTTATTGGATTTAAGCATATCAGGTGATGTGTATTTGTGCACTGAAGGAGGGTGTGACTTAAAGTGGGGTGCCCCTTAAAAAAACTTTTTTAAAAGTCAGCAGCTACAAATACTGCAGCTGCTGACTTTTAATAATAGGACACTTACCTGTCCCAGGGTCCAGCCATTCCCCGCTCCGCTCGCGGCACTGGCATTCTTACTGTGGGCACCCAGCTGTGGCTTCACAGCCGGGCACCCACTGCGCGAGCGCCGTGATACGCCGCACAGTCATCTGGGACCTGTCACGTGTCCCAGATGACTGACTGCGCTGAGGGGAAGTGATGTCAGTGCCCGTGCACTGAAGGAGGCAGACTACGAGGGACCCCCTAGCAACAGGCATTTAGAGGCGAGTGAAAAAAAAAATGTTTCCAATTATTTTTTTTATTTTTATTTTTTTAATGAATTTTAAGCTATTTTTTTTTTTGGGTGGAAACACCACTTTAAGGAGATCAACACCCTATATCAAGGTGTGCATAATTATTAGGCAGCTTCTTTTTTCCCCCCAGCAAAATGGTCCAGAAAAGAGATTTGAGTCTTTCAGAGGGATGCAGCACTCTTGAAATTGCTAAGATATATTGAGCTGTGATCACAGAACCATCAAAAGCTTTGTTGCAAATAGTCAACAGGGTTTACAAGAAAAGTGTTGAGAAAAAATAACGCAAATTAACTGCCAAAGCTTTGAGAAGAATCAAACGAGAAGCTACCAGGGACCCATTATCCTTCAGTGCTGTCATATTCTAGATCTGCAACCTACCTGGAGCACTCAGAAGTACAAGGTGTTCAGTACTCAGACACATGGCCAGGGTAAGGGAGACTGAAAACTGACCACCATTGAACAAGACAAAAGTTGAAACGCCAAGACTGGGCCAAGAAATATCTGAAGACATATTTTTCAAAGGTTTTATGGACTGATTAGAGTGACTCTTGACTGACCAGATGGATGGACCTGTGGCTGGATCAGTAACGGGCACAGAGCTCAACTTCCACTCAGACGCCAGCAAGGTGGAGGTGGGGTACTGGTATGGGCTTGTATTACTAAAGATGAACTAGTTGGACCTTTTCAGGTTGAAGATGGACTCAAAATCTACTGCCGGCTTTTAGAAGACACTTTCTTCAAGCAGTGGTACAGGAAAAAGTCTGCATCTTTTAAAGCGGTTGTATACCCTCTATTACAACTTGCACCTACAGGTAAGCCTAGATTAAGGCTTACCTGTAGGTACAAGAAATATCTCCTAAACCTACACGTTTTTTTCTTGTTAAAAAAAACCTACACGGTTTAGGAGATATTTGCCAAAAAGTTTTACAACGTTGTCTACGGCGCATGCGCGCTGTAGACAACGGTGCATTCACAGGGTTAATCCCCATTCACAAATTCGGCTTGCCGAAGTTAAAGTCTTCCGCGCGCATGCGTGGAGCGACGTCTTCGCTGCTCTGGCCAATCACATCGCTGCAGCGGCGCTGTGATTCGTCTGAGCGGCGATACCTGGAAGGTTACCTGTGTATCTGTGGAGAGATGGCTGCGGCTGGAGGGGAAGACGAGGATGGCATCGGGGGCCCCAATCTAAGGTAAGTGCATAATGAGCTAGTATGCTAGTCATACTAGCTCATTATGGCTTTGTCTTGCAGGTGGTTTTAAAAATAAAAAAACGGGTATACAACCACTTTAAGAAGACCATGAATTTTATGCAGGACAATGCTCCATCGCATTCATCGAAGTACTCCACTGAATGGCTAGCCAGTAGGCTTTAGATGAAAGAATAATGACAAGCCCCCTTACTCACCTGATCTAACCCCTATTGAGAACTTGTGGGCCCTCAAATAGGAGATTTCTCTGAACAGTGTTTGGGAGGCTGTGGTTGCTGCTGCACAAACAGTTGATCCCCAACAGGTCAAGAAACTGACACACTGCCTGAATGGAAGGCTTATGACTGTAAGGCCCCTTTCATACTAGGGCAGGAGTGGCGTCGGCGGTAAAGCAGCGCTATATTTAGCGCTAATTTACCGTCGTTTTAGCGGCACTATTCGGCCGCTAGCAGGACGGTTTTAACCCCCGCTAGCAGCCGAAAAAGGGTTAAAATTGCTGCAGCGGCGGTATAGCCACGCTGCCCAATTGATTTCAATGGGTAGGAGTGATTTAGGAGTGGTGCTCCTTCACCGCTCCAAAGATGCTGCTAGCAGGACTTTTTGGACCGCCCTGCTAGCGCACCGCTCCAGTATGAAAGCCCTCCGGCTTTCATACTGGAGTGAAAGGGGCCGTTTTTTTCAGGCGCTATATAGGCGCTATTTTTAGCACTGTAGCGCCTGAAAAACGCCCCAGTGTGAAAGGGGCCTTATTGAAAAGAAGGGTGGCTATATTGGTCACTGTTTTTTTTTTTTTTAAATGTCAGAAATGTTTATTTGTAAATTTTGAGTTGTTTATTTTCATCTGTTAAAGTGAGAATAATAAACAAAGTGAGATTGGAAAATTTTTGTTTTTCATTTAGTTACATAATAATTCTGCACACTAATAGATGCCCAATAATTGTGCACACATAGGTATTCTCATAAGAAAGCCAAAACCTCACTTTTACTTTATTAAATATTCAGGTTTGAGGTTTATTAACATTTTGGATTGACCAAGAGCACTGTAGTTGTTAAATAATGAAATCATTCCTCAAAAATCCAACTTGTCTAAAAATTATGCACACAGTGTGTATATATATATATATATATATATATATATATATATATATATATATATATATATATATATATATATATATATATATATATATATAATATAGGATTTTATGCATGAAAGTGAGTGAAGGGGAGAACAATTGCCTTTCCTATAGCAGTGACTCAGACCTTTCCCTTTGTACTCTGGACTTATAAAATCAGCATTGGATTGACCAATATTGTGGCTTCCTCTTGAGATATTTTCATAAATGAGATGTGATGTATTTATCCTAGAATCCTGGCGGTACAGGATTGTCCTTAGTACCGTCTTATAAATAACCCTCCAGTGGCGGCTGGCTCTATAAATGGCTGCAGCTTGTTCTATTTTCAGCATGTCTCTTCCAGTGTGCTGACTATTCCAGTCACATTCACAGTCACGTGACGAGGTAAAGGAAAGGCTGCCGTGACATCACAGAGGCTCCGTCAGCTGTCACTGCATCCTCCAGGGTGAATGAGACCTGTTAATTCATGATGAGCTTTCCCCTGATAAATGGGGAGAGGTGCTCGGATCTTCAGCATAGTCCTCTGAGCCTAGTATCCATCCTAATCCCCATCTCCCTGCCAGTTGCACCTGCGTCCAGGCCCTTGATGTCCGCGGATCCTTTTATCTCCTCTCACCCATCGCCCTGTGTAATTGGCAGGTTTCATACACACACGCTGCTAAACTGCTCAAGTGGGATTCATTTGTAAGCCTCTCGCTGTAGTGAACAATGGCAACACTGAACAAGTGGACATGACTTTGACATGTTTGGCGGATACAGGAGAAGCAATGAGTCTTATTTTTATTTTTTCATTTTATTTTTGGACAGGCTGTCCTAGTTTTATGCTGTGTGTTTTTTATGATGAGTCCTTAACCCCATCACAACATGGATAGTTTTTGCCTTTGCTAACTGTAGAGAAGGCTGGTGGCAACATTGCTTTGCAGGTGATCAGGGTGGAATGACAGCTGTGATAGCTTTTAGTTCCTATTCTTTAAAACAGGGGTCTCCAAACTTTCTAAACACAGGACCAGTTTACTGTCCTTCAGACTTCAGGGGGCCGTTCTGTGGCCCATGGGATTAGAGATTGTCCTGGCATCAGCCGGAGTAAACAATGCATCTTGGATATTAGGTGGTGGAATAGTGCGCCATCATCGATGTCAGTCGGAGGAATAGCGCACCATCGTTGGCATCAGTGGGAGAACTAGTGCCCCATTGCTGATGACAATAACAGGAATTATGCACCATAGTCGGAGGAATATTGCCCCAAATGCCAGATAAAGGCAAGCAAAGGCCACAGTTTGGAGACCACTGTTATAGAACATTCTCACCAGGTTTCATAGAACCCTAGGGTTCCTCCAGAGGTCGTTAAGGGTTCCTTGAGATGTGTTCGGCTGACCCTCCCATTTGATGATGCCTACATATTTTTGAGACCAGCCCAGCAGGATGATCTCCTTAGCTGTCTGTAAGGATGGCAGTCTGACTACCACTGTATGTGGGGCATTCTTGCTACAAGCCAGCAATGTAGGGGGCATTTTTCACAGTGACCACTAATGAATTGGTTATATCAAGTGTTCCCCAAGACCTTGAAAACCATTTCAAGGGTTCCTCTGGAGCAAAAAAAGTTGAGAAAGGTTGCACTAGGACCTGTTCAGTGTAAGTTGGTCACAGTAGGTGTACAAAGTTTGTCAAAGTGCACACTGGTCTGCAAGTCAACCTGTAGTCCGTTTTACACTTTAAAAGCCCCGTCTATGAGCAGAAAGCATAACATACCTTCTGATTTATTGAGTTTAATTTTACTTCTGAGACCTTACCTTGCCTGATTTTTAATGGCTAAGCTACAGTATCTTTTACTCTCTTGTCAATGAGAGTGTTCTGGACAGTGGAATTGCAGCTGGCAGGGCTAAATCATTAATATTTTGCAGCTGAAATGCTTAAAGGGTTAAGCTTAAAAAGACATGCTTTCCATCACCCCCACATTGCAAAGCACTATTCAGATTTTTAAAAGCTTCCCCTCTTGCATTGCATACAGTATCTGTATGTCCTGCATATCCTGTCTGCAAAAAAGCTTTAGGTTGTCAATCCCCCTCTGTCCTTGATAAACGGCAGGATTTTCCAAATGTTAGAAGTGTAACCCCAGGGGCCACTCTCTGCTCCTTCAACTTCACCCATACTTGCCCAATGGTAGAGGGGCAGTGGCAGTGCTTTAGAATGTGCTTGGGAAGATGGCATGGGGAGTCCTTTTAGAAAAGGTTAGAAAAATGAACTAACCCTTAAAAGTGTATCTCTAGTCTAGTTTAATTTGAGGTAGAGTAAAGAGGGGTTAGAACCCCTGTCAGATTTCTATTGCTGTGACCCCAATGAGGCGTTTTACCCTCTCTATTTGTCCTGGTGATGATTGCCATAGGACAGAAAATTATGTGAGGTTCAAACTTTTAGAGGTGTCAGCAGGCTAATAGGGGATTCCCTTATTGTGGGGAGATTTCCTCTCCCTTCCTATCATTCGGATTGCCACCTCATCCCTTTAAACCCAAACACATATGAATTACACAGGTTCTGTGGCTAATTTAATGCAGACGAGGCACCAAGTGAGTTTATAATTACCAGCTTTACCAACCACAGAACCTGTGTAATTAATATGTGTTCTGTTCTTTAAAGGAATGAGGTGGCAACCTTACCTATCATATCCACCATTAAACACAGAGAGCAATTAAAAAAAATGCCAAGTGTTTTTAGTCTTTCCATGCAGTTTCCAAACCTGCAATAATTTTTAGCTAGAAATACACAAAAAAAAAGATTTTCAGGGAAACTTCAAAACTTCCCTTGCACTTGGGCTCCCCCTGCAGTGTTTATTTTTGTTTAGGTTGCCTAAAAAAAAAAGCACATTTACCATAACCTTTAATCCCGCAGGCTTCCTCCTCCCCAAATCTGCTTCTCCTTGGTGCTCTTGCCATCATTACATTCTGATATCACTTGCAATGCAGGACTAGAGATGAGAAGAAGGCCCAGAAAAAATAAAATGGAAAAATTGGAAAAAATATGTTTTTTTTTTTCTGTGGTTTTTACTTATTTAGTGTGGAATATGTTTTTACAATGATAAATATCAATGTCTATGACATGGTATTCAAACTATAGAACATGAAGACCTTAATGAAAGATTTGATGTAAAGTCTTAAATTATTGCAAGTTCTCTCAGCTGAAGGCAAGCTAATTCTGGAATACAATTCAAGTAACACTGTACTCCTTAATGCAGTTCTCAAACAAGAAACATATGCATTTTTGCCTAGGGGCACTGTAGGGGAAAAGAAACAACAATACACAATCCCTTCGTTTTATAGATGGTGACACCTGAAAACCAGGAGAACATTGGTCAAGCTCTTGCCAGAGCAAAATATGCTTCTGGATCAGCATTGTCCAGAACTGAAAATGCATATGGGCAGGAAGATTTTAAAGGAAGGGGGGTTACCTGTTCTCCTGTATAGGTGAAACGTTCCTAACATATAGTCCGTGTTATTCTGTTTGTAATAAATACAATTTAAAAAAAGCTAATTTGGTTTATTTACTGAAAAAGCTGTACTTTTATTTCAAGCATAATACTTTTATATACACTGCACACCTTTCCAATTTAACAAAATTCTATTCATTCATGCCTTTTTTATAAATTTTTTTCAGTATTTTTCCAAAATTTCTATTTTTTCTGGAAAAAATAGAGGAAAAAAGTTGTTTTTTTTTTTTCTCATGGCTTCAAAATTTCTGGAAATGTTACATCTCTTGAACCAGCAGTCCTGCATTGTGAGGACCTTCAACCTGGAGCATCAAAGGGAAGAGAAAAGTGCCAGTTGCCCGGGTTTGCGAGGGATAAGGCCAGTAAAACTGGTACCCTAGGCAAAATCGAGCATTTAATTCTTGCATTGAAAGACGAGTCCCACTGAAAGGGCAGTTTTAAAATGTCCTTGAAGTTCAGCTTTAAAGTGGATGTAAACCCACTCTCATCCTTTCTAAACTATGGCAATATTGGTTATCTAGAAGGATATACATGCCTCCTGCATGTATACTTATCTGTCAAATGTCTCCCCTCTGTCTGCTAGGAGACCCGAAAAACTGCAGATTTTGTGGGTGGGTCTGTTTTCCAGGGCTCAGTGGGTGGAGTCGTGATGTCAGTAGACTCCCCGCCCACCTCTACATTCCCCTTATCAACATGCGTTTTCTCCTGTGTATTTCTTACACTGAACTTCTGCTATGATCACTAACATCCAGTCAAAACCCAGAAAAGTCCCCACATGACTTCAGCATGCCAAATCATGCTGAGGTGTTGAACAGCCAATCCTTGCAGAGCTGCTGAAGAAAGGAGTGGGGTGGGAATTAAAAAATAATGCATGTCTTAGGCTAGTGCACGAGATATGTAAATCACCTGTCACTCACAGCAAGGGGGAAGAACGGACAAAGTTTTCAGTTTGTCCGTTTTAATTTCACTGAAAAAAGATATGAGGATTGCTCAGAGCTGGATTAACTCTTTGTGGCAAGACTGGGCACAGCTGATCGGAAATCCCATACTCTATATTGTGGCAGACAAAAAAAAAATTAAAAAAAAATTTCGGGTTTACATACACTTTAAGAACTGAGCTCACTTGTCTATCCTAGGTTGACTTTGTTTCCCCACCCGAAATTTCAGAGAGGCTGTTTACTCTTAACTGGAGTCTATTATCATACTATTAGTGTACTGCAGCTGCTGGTATTATGAGCTGACTGGTGAGTACGGGCTGGTCTGGCTGCGGGTGATAGAAGTGAGACCAGCATTAGGTGCTTCATTTGTAGACTGTGAATCATTCGCATCTAGAAAAGGTGAAGCAGATGAATGTACAAAGGTTGCATTGTCAGCCATACCTGCACTGTGTAATTGGATGATCTTATGGAACTTGTAGAGCAAGTGTGCCGGCAGTTGAGCACCCCTATGCACGCAGGCTCTTAAGAGGATATTATTACAACTTCACAGAACGGAAAAAAAAACAACCTAAAACAAAACATTTGACTGTGCTCTCCCTTGATACCGAAGGAATTTTGTGCTGTTATCAAAAGCAAATACTATAGTAGAATGAAAGTTGACTCTAGCTAAAACCATTGAGCGAACAAACGGTGAAACTTGCAGAAGCAGTAAAAAATAAAAAAAATAAAAATATAGATATATATATATATATATATATATATATATATATATATATATATATAAAAAACGAGGGTTTAGTAACCCTATCTGTAGCTTGGAGTTGCTCCTTTAAAAAATATTAATACTTCTTAAACTATACAAAAAAAAAAGAAAAAAAATGATAAAAAAATGATATAATATATATATATATATATATATATATATATATTATATATATATATTTTTTATTTTTTTTTTTTTTTTTTTTTTTTTTTTTTTTTTTGTATAGTTAAAGAAGTATTGATATTTTTTAAAGGAGCAACTCCAAGCTACAGATAGGGTTACTAAACCCTTGTGTTTTTTTAAAATAACAAACATGTCATACTTACCTCCGCTGTGCAGTTAGTTTTGCACGGAGTGGCCCCCGATCCTCCTCTTCTGGGGTCCCTCAGCGGCGCTCGTGGCTCCTCCTTTTCTGGAGTGCCCTGTTGGAGAAGCGCTCTCCTTCGGGACACCCGTGCGGGCATGCTCCCGTCTATTGACACAGCAGGACTCTGCCCCGCCCCCATGCATCACTGGATTTGATTGACAGCAGCGGGAGCCAATGGCTGCGCTGCTATCACTCTCCAATCAGGACACGAGACACCGGCTAGAGCTGGTGTGCTCGTCCCCGGGGCGAGAGAGAACGGGTTCAGGTAAGTAAAACGGGGGGGGGGTCTGATGCATGACAGAAGGTTTTTTTACCTTAATGCATAGGATGCTTTAGGGGAAAAAACACGAGGGTTTACAACCACTACTCATAAGGGGTCAGAGACTTCACTCACTTTAATCTACATTTTACGTCAGCTGTTGCTGCTAGATCCAGCAGGCTTTTTGCAGGGCTTCTGGGAGAGACTGCAACTTCTTGGCAGATGTTTCTGCCCTATGCCATCTCCTTCTCAGAAAGCTATACAGGGTGATGCTTGACAACAGAGGTCCATGCTGGAATTGCATTCTTTTTGCTTTAAATTTAAATGCCAGCTTCAGGCTTTGGAAGCCCCAGTTGGAGCTCCTCTCCCATCCGCCACATATTCCTTTTTTTACCCATTGCTCTCTGTCATGTGATATGACATCTGGGGTCCTCTTCTCCCTGCGATGGTGGTGGCCAGTCCTCTACGCTATAGAGAACATTGCTCATGTAGTGATTTGCGAGCCATTGGTTTTGGCAGGAGGGTGCCGGCAGGGTCACCCATGAAAGACATTTTATGTGGCTCATCAGGAAACTGACAAAATATGCTCTGTGCATGCCAAGCTTTAGAACAAAGTAGAACAGCAGTGCAATGCCTCGCCAGTTTGGTCAGAAAGGGGCAATGCTGTAGGAGCAAATGAGTGTTATCACTTCTCATAGATGAGTTCTTTTTTTTTATCGTTCAACCAGTGGGTTGAATAAAAAAAACTGACTGGATTCCCCCATCTACACATTCGAGGTCCGAATTCACTGATCAGCGTTGAAGGCTGAAGGGATTAGAAGGAAGGACATCCCGCCCTCCCTCCCATGTCACGGGTCACAGTATGAGGTTTTTGTCTTTTTCTTTGAAAAGGGACTTTAAGTTATTATTTTATTAACTTTAGTTTTAATGGCTAAGCTAAAATGTGTGGTTGCTGTTGATATATTTAATATCAGTATTTTATCATATGCTGTTAATATATTTATTATATATACCTATAATAAAAATCAGCGACCAGTTAAATCCACACAAATATGAGTCCAGTGTTGTATCTTATATTTATAAGTTTATGTTTTATTGAAATGTTCTGCCTAGCATATACCATAACTGTCACTCCAGGTATAATCAATGCCTTACAATCGACGTGGCCATTGCACAGCGCCAATCTGTAACGTGTTGAACATGTTGCTGTAGGGAGTATTTAGTAGCCCCTGCAGTATGCAAATGTTGACTTTACTAAAATACTGGTGATAAGGAAGGCCCCCAGCACTATTCACAACACCCTCCGCTTTGCATTGTGGGATGTACTGAAAGTGTTCCTCCACATCAACAATGCTGGTGGGATGCCTGGAAGTTTTGATGCGTGGTTCCAGGGTGTGCCTTGCAGCAACAAATTAACTAGCAAGAAATACTATTTATGGCCGTTATTTGTATCTGTCACACTGGGGGATAGCGGCACGCTGAATAATTGGACACTGACTAATCGTAAAACCTATACGTCACTTTCTATAAAGGTATCAATACTTTTATTTATTTTTTTTCTTCTATTTTTTTAGGAAATTTGGTTTCAAAAGTAACAAAGCTAAGGTTTCTTATACCTGGTAGAAATAGAATGTCCTCCGATGTATGAATGTTAGCTGACACGCTTCCAAATCTCTCCATTTCAGGATTCCATGACCCTGTTAAAGCTGTGTTAAACCACCATGCTTTTTTTTATTGATTTTTTTTTTATTTGCAAGGTAAGGTTATAATGTGCTTGTATCGCATACAAGCACATTATGTGAAACTTACCTTAAAATGAAGCCCTTCAGCGATGCACTGTCACTGCTGTCAGGCCTTCCAACCTCCCCATGGTCTTCCTTCTGGTTTTGCGTCCTCTGGCCGCCTGGTTGTGCCACAATGTCACTCCCGCACATGCGCGCAGGAGCTGCTATTCATGGCACAGGACCTTCCTTCAGAGCGCATGCGCCAGTGATGTCACTGGCCCATTAACAAGTAAATATCTCCTAAACCATGCGCGTTTAGGAGATATTTACTGTACCTATAGGTAAGCCTTATTATAGGCTTACCTATAGGCAAATGTCAACCGCAGGAATTTACTCCCACGTTAAATGGTACACAATTTACATGCAAAAAAATCATGCACTCAATCTGTGCAGTCCATGCACATTTCCCCCTGTCTAACCTCTTCAAGGATCCCACAAGTACAGAAGAATACCTGTTGATCTGCAAGAAATCTGCTCAAGTCCTAACTACTGATGTGGGCTGACAACACAGCTTTTTTGTGGATTGAGTGGTATCAGCCCTGACAAGTTTTATTTTGCTGAGCTACTCAGACCCTCCCACTCTCCCATCTATACAACATAAAGGCTAATCATTCTGTAGTCCCAGGCTAAGAGTTAGGAGAGCTAATTAGACTCATTGGGAATAACATTTCTGATCAACAGCTATTTTTTACTCGTAGAACAGATCTAATGAAATGCTTTCAATTGTATACTGTATTTAACAGACTAAAAAGGAGCTAATAGGAGAATTTTATGTTTAGGGTTTTTTTTTATACACTTTAAGAAGAGCAATTAAATCCTCATCCTAAACTGATGTTTTGGATCTACCACTAGTTCTACAATAAGACCAATGTACTCTTTTGGCTTATTTAGTAAGGAAGTGAAAGGGGCAGTTATGATAAAAGTTCAAGTGTACGTGTCGGCAAAATGCTTTGGATAGAGAAGAGAAGGATTAGTACCCCTGTCTTGGTTTTTGTCAGTGCAGTTGTCAGGCAGCTAGGAGGCGACGTCTGCTTTTACCTTTTGAAAGCCCGGACATTCACTTGAATGGATCATGTTTGTTGGCAGTACTGCCCGCCGAATGGGGCATGATTCTTTCTGTAGCAGCAAAGCAAGATCTCGTGGCTGTGGCATCTGTACCACCCCCCTGGCTGCAATGTTGGCAACAGGAGGCAGCAAAACTGCAGCCCAACAGCCTATTTTTACCACCACCTAGCCACAAATGGGGAAAAGCCATGCATTTTTTAGTTAACCTTAGCAACTGGTTGGTTGCACTTTGATATGCTGACCAAATACATACAGATCCTGGTCTAAAGAAGCAGTTGCCTATCTAGTCAGATGTGATGGGCTGGGTCTGAGGATTTATGGTCATTTTTCAGACATTGCGGTGTACAGAAAAATTGACTGGAAGGGGAAAAAAATGTTTTTTTTTTGTTTGTTTTTTAAGAAACTATTGGAAGTGAAAGTTGTCAGATTGATGAAAGCATGTGCCTATTGTCCTCCCTGGGTGAGGACTTTCCCAGACTCCACGGCAGTAGAATGGCTCCCAGATTGTTCTATGTGTTGTCTGAGTTCTGTAGTTTTCTGCATCTCTATTTAGTTATTAATGATATCGCTCCATTGATAACATTAAAAAAAAAAAAAAAAAATCTGTGTTGACTCAGTATGGGTTTAGATGGGGTTAAATATTCTGGCTCACAATGGTGAGAACAGTATTTTATAGTATTGAGGGTTCCCAGTCAATAATCTCTCCCTTGACATCAGCTTTTACTGACGGAATGAGGCCCGGATGCCTTCTCTTAAGAAGTGATTTCTTGGAAAGGAAGGCGGCCCAGACAGGCAGAAGTTCAGGGGAAACTGGCGAGAAGACAGGGGTCCCGAATTTCTTACATGGACCTAGATATTCCAAAGAAATGAGTCCAAACATTTGGAAATAAAGTGTCTAGTTTTCTTTTTGAGCCTTTAATCCTCTGTAACGTAGCCGTATTAGGCTCACTTGTGGAGGCTTCAATTATATCAGTAAATGTAGGCCAGTTCTGGACATAAGGTTTTGGTCTCAAGAAATGGGTAATTTCGAGCTGAACATTCAATCATCTAAGAATGATTGTTTGTATGAACTTGCACGATTTCACTCCCGCATGTCGGTTCCGATTTCGGTGGCGATTTCAGTGACATCCGTGCAGGTTTCTGCACAGATGTCAATGGAAATCGCACCCCGTAAACGCAAAAAGTAGTACAGAAACTGCTTCTTGAAATCGGTGCAGCGCCGCAGATGCGACGTTGCACAGATTAAGATGGTGCCATTGACGGCAATTACCGCCGATTAGACATGTCAAATCACATGTCAAAACGATCCAGTGTGAACCAGGGCTTAAAGTGGTTGTAAACCTCAATTGTGAAATATGAACAAAGCATATCCCCTCTATAGTGTGTACTTGTCTCAATTAAGAGCACTAAGTGTCATTTCTGTCTGCTGCTTCTTTCCTCTGCTATGAGATTGAATCTTTTCTGACACCCAAAGAAAGAATGTGACAGGGGAGGGACAGCTTCAGCTTTGTTCCTGTGTGCTGGGTGGAGGGGTATTGGGTGTCTCTTCCCTCCAGAGCTCTCCTAGCTGAGTAATTTTAGCTCTGCACCTCCCTTTTTAACTCTCAGACAGGCTTTATAAATTTAGCACTTTGGATCTAGAGAAGAAATGGCTGCAGAGAGACAGGTACAACTTAGGTGTAGGATTTGCTTAATCTCTGTGTATCACCTGAGAAAAGTTGCTTCACTTGGGATATGCAAGGGTTTACTACCATTTTAAGCTTAAGAATAAAGAACACAATTAGGTGGAAAAAAGTTAGATAATATGTTTAGGGTGATGCCATTCTGTATTCAGCAAGTTTCCAGGGAAAGTTTAATAGACCAAATCTTGTAAAGAGGATCCTTTTTGCTTCTGAAATACTATTCTTAGACGTCTTGACGGAAGGATGTGCCATCACTCCCTGAACTTTTAAAAACTGACATTAACCAAGATTGAGTAAAATTGTTGTTTGATTTACAAAATTGCTGTCCGTTTTATATTGCTGTCTGTGTACCCGTTAGGGAGAATACCTCTCTCCAATTTTCCTGATCGCCACTATCACCAGGAATGAAAGTGAGAGTAATTCCAAAATTTGAGTTGCCACCATAACAAGAATAGAAGGGAAATCTTCCAATGGGAACACTTGTTACCTTGACATTGGAGAAAAATTGAACAGAAGTACCATTGCCTTTGGCTGCTTATGGTTTTAAGATGGAAACCAATTTGTTGCTTTTTTTTTTTTTTTTTTGCATAAAACTTGTACATATTTTAAAGCTAGTTAATGAAAATGGGAGCTAAAGTGGAACTTTTTGCTCAAAGTAGTCAATAAAAATTACTCTAAAAGAGAAACTCCAGGACCGAGTTACCAAAAGTGTGAAGTGCGTTGAAGTTAATCTCCAGTAAATTTAAGGAAACTCCTACTTTTTTTTTTTTTTCTCTTTATGGCCCCTTTCACAGGGGGCAGATTCTCTCCACTGATCCCCACTGAGCATGCGGATGACAGGTCCATGACATGGACACAGACCGCTTATCTCTATAGGAAGGTCGGATGGAAACGGACCGCCTGTCCCCTCTGGGAGAGGGGCCTGAGGGCACTCTGGGTTGTTCAGGGGCATGGCGGGTCACTATAGAAGGTCGGGAGGCACTAAAGGGGCTGGGAGGCAACTGGGTGGAGGCCAGTGCTTGAGAATGACTTTTCAAGAGGGCACCAGCTTTAGCAGAGTCTCATTTTCGGGTTATAATGCCTTGCCTACATTTTTCATAATTCAGCTCTGGTGCTTTTTCTGCGATAATTCCCAGTATGATACAAAGCCATGATGTTTATGACATCCATAAACAGGATAATGCATGCAGTATGCTGAGGTTTGCTGCTGGCAACCAGATAATTAGACAGAAACGAGGAGCTGGTATGATCTAAAGGAATATGGATAAAAGTAGGGATGGGGGGATAAAACAGGGCAATGATTAATAAATTCCCTTTTAATTATTAGCTCAAATTATTGTGTATGCCATAAATGGTGTCTTTTTAGATGAAGATTCCTGGACCCGCATTGTATATGCAATTAAAAGTCATTCTGCACTGGGACGTTGGTTCGCAGCCTCGGGTTCTTATGTAACTAGTGATTTAGGTCTCTCTGCAAATACAATGCATGCAGCTAGATAATGATATTAATTAATGCCTCCTGGAAACTGAAATTAATTTTTTTTTAAAGAATTGTAATTAAGGTTCTAGATCCCATTACACGCTGAAGAATCGTTCCTATAAAGTAGGTCACCTTAAATCTGCATTGAAAGTCAGATGCTGTGCTGGCTTATGTGGGTATAAAAACAAATTTGTGCATATTACTTAACCTACATTAGTCAGCTAGCATACACTGATCTGTTGGAAACTGAGTTTTGAAGTTTTTAGGTGTTTTTATGTGCGTTTGACACAACTCATCTTGTAGGTACATTCAGGTGGAAAAATAAAATGTAAAACTTTAAATGAGTACAGTGCCAAACCACTCCCTGGTCAGTAATCTGGTGATTTGAGAACCCCTGCTTGTGAAGACCTATTCCCAGACACACCCACCACATGCTCGGATAAAGGGTCTTATGCCGCGTGTACACGGTCGGAATTTCCGATTGGAAACAGTCCGATGGGAGCTTTTCATCGGATTTTCCAACCGCGTGTATGCCCATCGGTCTTTTTCTGTCGGCATTTCCGACAGACTTTTGATTGAGAGCATGTTAGGTTTTCCGGCGGAAAAATTTTCTATCTAATTTTTCGATCGTGTGTATGCAATTCCGACACGCAAAATTCCGACGCATGCTCGGAAACAATTCGACGCATGCTCAGAAGCATTAAACTTCCCTTTTATAGTGCCATCGAACGTGTTTGTATGTCGTGGTGTTATCGACCGTCAGAATTTGGTGTGACCGTGTGTAGGCAAGACAGTTTGAGCGAAATTCCGACGGGAAAACCATCAGAGCTTTTTCCGACGAGAATTCCGATCGTGTGTACGTGGCATTAGGGAGATCCCACCCAATAAACACTATTTCTACAGCAGATGGTACATTGGTGCGGTGTTAGTGATAAAAATGGGCCCTACATTGGTGGTTAGTGAGAAGAATGCTCTTTACATTGGTACTAAGGGGCTGATTTAATAAAGCAGTGCGCCATCAGTAGAGGCGCGAGGAGCAATGCACATTTTCATATTTACGAAACGGTGCGCCAGGAACAGAGCGCAAAACCCCCATTTACTATAGCGATCTCGGCACACGGGAGTAGGAATCTGTGCGCCACTATGGACATCTTCAATTCAATATTAACAGAAGATGGAGATGCCAATATTATGGGGTGATGTGAGGAGTTTGGTAACAACTGCCCAAGTAACAAATATGCCCAAAATAGAATGAGAAAGTAACTTTTCAAAGCCCGCTGTGCCTGCAAGTACGTGTAGAATTGCGTGAGATCAATGTAAGCAGTGCGCATGCACGTAGAATCACAAAATCTTAGTAAATGTTAAGCAACGTACATGCAATTGCGTGGGTTAAACGGGTGCACCTCTAAACTTGATTTTTTTTTTTTTTTTTTTTTTTTACGCTGGTTCACCTTTATGTATTTTTTTAAGGAGATTTGCACACGGGTCATGTTTAGCATGTTATGTTGCCAACATGTGACATGCACCTTGTTAAAATTGTGTAAAAAGACTCTCGCTCCTCCAGCCCCTCCTAAAAAGGGCATTTAACCTTCCCCCTCAGATGCATACGATTTCCTTGGGCTCGCTTTTGCTTTTAAAGGGGAACTCCACACTCCATTCTCCAATGCTCTTGTCTTCCCCCTCTAACCACTTGGATTTCCATGGGTAAACTTTTGCTTTTAAAGGGGAACTCCACACTCCACTCTATTCTCCAAAGGCTGTGAGCTGCCTTCACCAATCCAAACCACATCCTTTTTCAAAGCATACAACAGGACCAGCTAGGAAAGGGGCTAGAAGAGTGATCACCCAGCCCCCTACTGAACCATACAACACCACATGCACTCAACATAGCTGGCTGCCTTTGGGGCATGTTGGGCTCAGCCCAATACCAACCACAAAGTACCCACCAGTTTAAAGGGGCTTTGCACATTCCGTAAAGCCCAATGTCTGCGACCCTCGACAACCCCAGCCGAGGGTTGTGTGGAATAGGCCCTTGTCCCCCTGAATATGGGAACAAGGTGGTTGACTTTTGGGGTGCCCGAGCCCCTCCTGCCCCCAAACATCCACCCCCCTTTCATGGGCCAGCTTGCTGTGTGTTCGGCTAGGGGTTTGTTAGTGTGTGGGAGGGGCACAATATTTTTTGAGGTGAGATTTTTCAAGTGGGGGGTTCTCATTTTAAGCCTCAACAGCCCCAAATGGCCTAGTATGTATTGGGGGGGGGGGGGGGGGGCAGGCTATTTTTTGTTTTGGGTTAAAGTCTTACAGCTGCCATGTAGATTTGTAAGTTTTCTCTAAAGCTGTATCGTTATTTGCGCTTCAATGTGCGCTGGTTCGCACGTTCAATTAATAACTTTTTCAGCGCACCAATTAATGTATGAACTGGTTCAGTGCCTTCTTAGTAAATCACCTCCTAAATATAAGAATGCCTCTTACATTGTCTGAATGACAACTAGCAACCTTTAGAAGAACTCTAGGGTTCCACAGGACCCTGGCTAAGGAAGGCTGCCCCAAGAAAAGAAACCCAACTTAAAGTGATTGTAAAGGTTCTATTTTACCTATAAAAATAACAAACATGTTATACTTACCTGCTCTGTTGCAGCGGATTTGCACAGAGCAGCCCCGATCCTCCTCTTCTCAGGTCCCTCTTTGCTGCTCCTGGCCCCTCCCTCCTGTTGAGTGCCCCCACAGCAAGCAGCTTGCTATGGGGACACCCAAGCCCAGTCACAGCCACGTGTGTCCGTTTAGACATGGAGCACTGACCTGGCCCCACCCCCTCTCTCCTTTGATTGGCTAGCTGACTTTGACAGCAGTGGGAGCCAATGGCGCAGCTGCTTTGTCTCAGCCTCTCAGGAAGGAGAATCTCGGATGGCTGAATTTTTTTTTTTTCATATAGTCGTGTGCCTGATGCACCTATTAGATAGGGAAATGTCGCACCAGGAAATGCATGCTTGCGTACAACGAGAGAATGGGCACTATTGTGACAGGATTGTTGCTGTCAGCCGGAATGGGAAAGGCATAAATATACACAACGGCAAGAATAGCTACAAGGATTTGTAGAGGAAACAGGAAAGTTACTATCCTTCTGTCAGCAGCTTCGGATAGCTTGGCCCGGTGTCAGGAATGACTTTATTACACCAAGAAAGTCTGTGAAATAGCCAGGTTATTCTGTACATCTGTGTTTTCTTTTTTTAAATAGTGGTCGCTGTTTTTTCTAGTACATTTAGAGCCAAAATACACACACACACACACACACACACATTCTACTATTAAGAACATTTTTTTTATAGTGTATAAAGTCATCAAAAATGTATCTGCAACCGTTTTGGGCACCCCTCCCCTTTATCGCGGACACAAAGCTATAGGATTTTACATACTTCCCAACTTTTTGAGATGGGAACGAGGGACACCTATTATCAAACATATGTAGGCATAGGACACACCCCCTGCCACGCCCCCGTACAAGGAGAATTATACATAAAAAAATTATTAGTTAAACCCACAAGTGCTTTTTTTTTTTACTACTACTATTGCTTTATACTGGCTGTCGAAATTTACAAATTTACCACTACTATTCCAAATATAAAGGAATAGTAGTGGTAAAAAAAGCACTTGTGGATTTAATTAACCTTTTTTTGGGGTTAATTCTCCTTTTAAGGGGGTGTGGCAAGGGGTGTGTCCTATGCCTACATACATTTGCTAGTAGGTGTCCCTCATTCCCATCTCAAAATGTTGGGAGGTATGTCTAAACCCAAAATCAAACTAGCCCTTGGGTGTAGTGGCTGAGTTAGTGTTTTGTCTTTTTCAGATTTATTTCCTTTATTTTAATTGGAAAACCAACTTTATTGAAAAGTATATGCATGGTACATAAGTCGATATAAGCCAACGTGGCCAAAACAGTAGTACATACATGAACACATTGAAGTATCTGTGTGACATAAAGCGAAATACCCAACGGAGGTGGAGCCAGTACATAATAAAGAAAAAGAGAAAAACAAGGGGAAAAGGGGGAATCGGGGAATGTTCTTTCCTTTATTTTCACCTGGTAATTCTGCTAATAACACACTCGCTGTCTTGGGCCCCTTTCACACTGGCGGAATGTTCATGTCAGCCTGTCAGTTTTGACGGTGGACCTGAACGGGCGCTCCATGCTAGTCTATGGAGCGACGGATGTCAGCGGAGACATGTCCGCTGACATCCGACCCGGTCCGATCCGCCAAAAGCAGACGGATGGCTCTACGTCCAAATCTGTCGCTGGCGGATCGGATGAGATATGATGAAAACGGACACGCTGTCCGTTTTCATCCGATCTCTCCATAGAGACCAGCGGCGCTCGATAAGCCCCTCCCCGCTCAGTGAGCAGAGAGGGACCTGTCATCCGTCGGCTCAGCGGAGATCAACGGAGAGATCTCCCGTTGAGCCTGACGGACAGAGGTGGACTCCGTGCAAGCGGATCCGCCTTGTCTGAAAGGAGCATTAGGGTGGCTACACTCACTCCTCCACTTTATCTATGGAGAAGCAACATTGTTGCCCTAGGCTGCCCACCATATATGAACTACAAACAAATCCTTCTGTCTTTAACTCTGTTACATAGGGGACAGAGTATTTTCTAAGATGTAGAAGATTTTTGTAAATTGTAGATTGGAACCTTGAAAGGAAGATAACATTGTTTGAGATTTCAGTCCAGCTCACAGGAAGTGTCGAGAACACTACATTTCTGGCAAGATCAGTAGGACTGTTTCTTTGCTTGCTGCTTTTAGCCAAAAAAAATGAAAAATGAATGCAGCCCCCAATCAAAGGACTGGTAAACTGCAACATATTACATTTTTGGTCTTGAGTTTAGATATTCTGTAATGGAATATAATCCCCTCCCTCTTCCCTCGCAATGAGATATCCTAGTTTTGAGGTAGTTGTGGGGCCTCCATGGGTAGATGATCCTAAAAGTTATATTAGCAATAGCATAGTAATGTGTAGGGTGACCCAGGGGAAGGTGTTTGGTGAGATAACCTGGCCCAGATGTACAGAATGCATGTGTGACCTTCGTATACTCCTGGCTGACTGTTCTAAACTGATCTGATTGGTTGCTCTGGGTTACTGTCATCTTTAAAAAGGTGAGCAGAAAATGTAGTTATAAATATGTAAAAAAAAAAGTACTGTGCCTGGATGTACCTTAAAGAAGGAGTTTTGGGCCTGTAGCAAAAAAAAACGCAGATAGCGCCCTGCCTCTGTGTATTGTAAATTCTGTTTTGTGTCCTCCCTTATCAGTTATTATCCTTATACATGATGTGCGCATAGCAGTTAGATGACAGTGGCCTGTCTCAGAAGTGTTTTAAAGTGTAACCACAGCCAGGCAACTAGCATTTTTAGCAATGGCATCCCATCCTTTCTCTTATGACATGTTATGGTAAGCCTTATGCGGCGTACACACGGTCGGAATTTACGATGGAAACAGTCCGATGGGAGCTTTTCATCGGATTTTCCGACCGTGTGTATGCCCAACGGTCTTTTTCTGTCAGAATTTCCAACGGACTTTGAATTGAGAACCTGTTCTCAATTTTTCAGACGGAAAACCTTTCTATTGGATTTTCCGATCGTGTGTATGCAATTCCGACACGCAAAATTCCGACGCATGCTCGGAAACAATTCGACGCATGCTCGGAAGCATTAAACTTCCCTTTTTATAGTGCTGTCGAACATGTTTTATGCCGCTGTGTTATTGACCGTCGGAATTTGGTGTGATCGTGTGTAGGCAACACAGCTTGAGCGGAATTCCGTCGGAAAAACCGTCAGAGTTTTTTCCAACGAGAATTCCGATCGTGTGTACGCGGCATAACCCTCAGCTGCATGGCAGCTTATTTGGATCTTACAGGGTCCATTCACACTTATGCTTTGTGGCAGCGCACCTACTCTGTGTGCGGCGTGTTGCGGTGCCATTCATTATTAATGGTCCCCTAATGCATTAGAGCTCAACAAAAAGAGTTGTGTACATTTTCTCATCTATTGTGCTTTGGCAGCGCATTCATAATGAATGGGCTGCCTTAATGCAACACAAATTAATGCGTGCCATACCATGTATTAACACATGTGTGTTAATGCACTGCAATGGGAAGGCACTACTGCAGCTTACAGTGTAAAATATTGAATTAGCACCTAACCTACCATTAATTTTTCCTGACTAAAGAAACCATGCACAGTCCTGAAAACTCAGAAATAGCTGGCATCTGCCAATGGAATGTCACTTATTTGGGCTTATTCGCTTTCCTGTGATTAATGCTCGTAATGATAGGCCATCTCCAACAGAGACGCGTGCTCCCACTATTCTCCTGTATTGAGTTCTTTCTCGTTTCAAAGTGTGTCTTTGTTGTCATTACAAAGCCAGGGGAGTCGGTCCTTTGTCTGAGTCAGCAGGATGGGAATCAAACGTTTTGGCGTGATCGAGCTTTTGGACTGCTGAGCAGGCAAGCCTTTCTAGAACCAGCAACCAAATGAGTCTGTCTCTTGTCTCTTTGTCCCTCAATGGGGAGATTTACTGTGAGGAGCCATTCTGAGGGTAGAGAGTTTATTAATGGTGAATTAAACATGTAAAGCGGGTACGGTTAGGGATGAACTGTGTTGTAACATCTGTTGCCACACTTCTGGCATGTCCGTAATGGATAGTCGTCATGGATTTTATAAACTGTCCTTGAATTTACTGACCGTTGGCAACCCTTCCTCCTGCTCTTACTATATGTCACAATGGCTGCCCCTATATTTCTCTTAGGAAAGGTTTACTTCAAATTTCAATTTGAATTAAAACTTGATAGAACACCCTCCGTAACTTAATGAAACATGGAGCATACATTCAGATGTTTGCTTAGCTCTCCATGATAGCTGGGGCCTCCTCCTGTCTTTACATGATCCGGGCCCCATGGACCTGAACTATTAAGATACTATGAGTACAGTAAGATTGAAGTCTGTGGGGAGAAGGCACGGGCTGGAGATTCTGAAACCAACAGAGGAGGCCACCAAGTGGTAAATAAAGGCATTTCTAGGTGTGTTCTTGGTTGGAATATTTAATGGAGGTCTAGTAAGTTTTTAACTAATAATGAACTTTTCCCTAAGCATATTGCTTTGGGCCCAAAAGCCAGCAAGGGTCCAATTTACACGTCATTTATACTTCTTGGTTTATCTTATTTAAGTCTACATGGACACTGATATATTCGAAAGACCATAACGTACAGGCAAATGTGAATAATGTTTTTTGGTGGTCCTACAGACTTGTCTCCTGATGCCCAAAATGTGGCCCTGTGGCCCTTTGGCACTTATTTTGCAGCCCTTGTAGACATTAGTCTGTGTTTTCTTTGAGTACTTGCTCAGGCCGGTGAAGGAAACTATTCTTCACACTGGTTTCTAGTAGGTAAATAGTTGGTTTATTTATTTCCCATTATCTCTATTTATGCTGTTTTGTCCATTTTATGCTGTTTTTCTTCTAAGGTAAATGTTGAAAGGGCTATAGTAAGTACAAATGGTGAATTACTGATATGTAAAGGGTCTGTAATAGCAGTGATCTCCTAGCATTTTCGCATAATGTGTCCCTAGTCGCCAACAACTCCTACAGGATGTCTTCGGTCTCTTACCATCTCATAGCATCCTTGTCTCTGGCAATCTCTTATATCAGGTTTGCAGCATCCCTGTAGTCCCTGACCATATCTTGTATCATGTTTGCAATTTTTTACCATCTCATATAGCATCCTTGTAGTCTCTGACCATCTCTTGTAGCAGGCCCATAGTCTGACCAGCCCATATGCCATCCCTGTAGTTTCTGAGCATCTTCTATTGTATGTCTGCAGTTTATGACCATCTCATGTAGTATGCCCATAGTTTCTGACCATCTTCTATTGAATGTCTGCAGTCTCTGACCATACTTTCTCTGACCAGCTGTTGCAGGATTCCTGTACTCTCTGGCATTCCTGTACTATCTGTCAGGCATGTACTCTCTGACCATCTCATATTACATGTCTACAGTCTCTGACCATCCCTTGTAGCATGCCCGTAGTCTCTTATTATCACTTAACACGTGTATGTCTCTGACCTTCTTTTGTATCATGCCTGTACGCTCTGACCATCTGTTGCAATTCTGGTTCAGTAGTATTACATTCATTCAGTAGTATGAGCAACCCTTTGATGGTTTTAGGTGCCACACTTAAGGACCCCCTTTTCAAGAAAGCTGACCACCACTAATCAAGTTCACTTTTTTGCAAGGGAAGTAAAGATGGATCAGTGTCAGCAAACACTCATTGGGAAGCACTAGCTGGATTGGACTTTGATGTTATTTGACTTTGCTGGTAAAGGAGTATAACTATAGGGGGTTTCCTGAAAAACAGGACATTATCTGTTTGAAGCTCAGAGATTTGTGCTCCTCACACAGCTGCTTCTCCTCATTTGAACTGTGATCTTCATATTTCACCTGCAGCACCGCCTGTTGGTGAAATTAGGTATTGTGCTGCCACTATAAAATATGATTTATGTGGGAACCATTGTGTTTTTAAAGTCAGACTTTTTTTCCACCAAGCTGTTCAAACAACATTGGGGTCCTGCTGTTGTTTATCTAGTAATTGTGAGAACTCGGGACCCTTCTATAATTCTACAGAGAGGGCTCTCAGCAAATTGCGTATTTCTTATACAAACTACCTTTAAGCAGGCCTACTTGAAAAATAAACAGTTTTTTTTTTAAATTTAGCCTGCATCATATAAAGACATATTAGTGAAATAGCTGAAAAACAAACCTAGGCTTTAAGTTAACTTCATCAGTTCAAGTGGCTTGGATAAGCTACAAAATGTTTTCAGCATTACAGAAGTCCAGTTAAATGTGACTACTACTAGTGAAATGTTTTCTGCTCTTTTATAGGCATTTTGGTATACATCATAGTCTGAATTAGTGAGCCTTTTCAGCAGAGGTCTTCATTATGCTGGCTGCACCCTAGGTGGTGATAACTATGTGAGTGATGGAATTGTAAAGAGTCTTCCTTAACCCCCTCACGTTGACCTAACACAAATATGCGGCTTTACTGGACTGGGCTTTTTTCTGTGGGGCCGCATATTTGTGCTCAGAGCCCACCGCATGACTCTCACCCACCCACCCACTGCACGACTCTCACCCAGCACCGAGACTGGGGTCTCATGGAGAGCCCCGAGCCCCATACTAACGATCGGGACCCAGAACGCCCAATTCAGGGGCACCCAATTGCTGCGATAGCCTCTTATCACAGTGATCAGTAACTGCGAAGCCCACCCCTGTGTTTTTTTTTTCTCTGTGAATGGAGGAGAGAGATGCATTGTTTCTCTGTCTCTCTCTTCGCAGAGTGTGTGTTAAAAAAAAAAAAAAAAATAATAATAATAAAAAAATGTAATAAAAAAAAAATACCTAGATCAAAGTTTGATCTAGGCCAGCGCCAGGGTTAGTGTTTGGGTCAGGGTCAGCATTTGTTTGGACAGGATTTTTTCTAGCAAAAAAAAAATAACTGATTTTAACTTGTAAACACCAAATCTCAGAAAGAGGTTCGGTCCTTAAGTGGTTAAATTATTATCAGTGTCAGTCAGTGTCAGTTAGTGTCAGTGTGTTTTAGGTAGGATAAAAGAAAAAAAAAATGCACACTATTATTTCTGGGCTGCACTACGGATACAAACAATAACTAACATACACATATGAGGTCTCACTGCGATTGTCAGGAGCAGGAGAATTGAATTTGGGTTGTTCTTTGGTGGAAGGTAATGGTAGTAGCACGAAATATACAACTAAATTTAAAAAAACTATATATATATATATATATATATTATATATATATATATATATATATATATATTTTATTATATATAGATATATATAGATATTTTTTTTTTATTATTTTGGACCAGTTTTTTTGATAATAAAAAAAAAAAATCAGGAGATATCCTTTTACCAATTACCACCAAATTAAAGCCCAATTTGTCCTGAAAAAAATCTGGTATAATCCATCTGGATTTGTAGTTGTGATGATATGCACGGTTTTACTAACACATGTCAAAGTTGCAAAACTGTACTTGGGCATTTAGATTTGTTTTACCCTTATGCGCAAAGGGGTTAAAAAATTGTGTTTCGCAATTGACCAAAGGTATTAACTGCTCCTTCTTCTTCTTTTTTTTTCTTTTTTCCTACAGGGCAGCGATAGATGAGGTGGAAACAGATGTGGTGGAAATTGAAGCCAAACTTGACAAGGTGAGGAATACATTGTGTGTGCTGAGCACTTCAAGGTCACTATTGTCACACGCAGCCTGGCTGCCCTTATAGCCTCCATCTCCCAGCATAGGAGTAGGTGACCTCATCACTGTGCTCTTCAGCCTTAATGCAAGCACAATTTTCCCACTGACAGACAGCCGGGACACAACATCTGCAGCCATTGAGCTGGAAACATTCCTGAAAGTGTTTTCCACAGAGCTGTAGAGCATGTCAGACATTTGTGCTGAGGGAGCATTCTTGGGTTGTATGTATCCCCACACAGCCATATCTCCACGTATTACAGATCTGGAGCGACCTGCTACCCGTCTGGACACCAGATGAGAAGGAAACCGTTCCCACGTCTGCACACGAGACACCCACATTTACTGGATCTGACAGACAGACATTTAAATAAAGCCATGAGGCTGTTTGAGCTCAAACAGAAAACAAAATTCCTGCACGGGAGAAATATTAAAGAAGAATCCTGCTCTAAATATAAAGCATGGCATTGTTTAAAGGCTCCTGGCAGATAAAAAAAAACACTTTTTTGGAGCTCTTTGTACATGAAGGCAGCCTTGATGTATTAGAATAGAACTTTGATGTATGCCGTGTCGGTACTTGGATTTGATTTGGTATCTTGTAGTCCCTGTACAGCAGCGTTCAGACTTAGAGAGGAAGAAGCAGCAGTGCCAGTCAGTTGGTGGCATGCTGATAGGATACCCCTGTTGAGGATTTGCTCCCTTCCATTTGCAATTGACAGGTATTTGAGGGATAATCTCTCAAGTGGAGGCACAAAGTGCAATAAAAACCTGACAGACGTTCTAACTTTCTCCCTACTTTAAAGTGTAAGTAAACCCCCCTATCCTTTTCAGCCAAGGAAGCTGCCATCTTTACCTCTGTTTTTTCTACAACTGCCATTATGCTGCACATGTGATCAGTTATGACACCAGCCATTGGATGGTTTGACACTTTGGTTGAGAGCACAACCAATGGGAGTGTTACATTTCCAGCACTTGCCGGAAATAAAACTGTTTTATTGATGGGTTTACTTCCGCTTTCACTGTCTGTGCTGCCAGAATAAGGTAACTAAAGGTGAAGTTCTACTTTATGTCCCCTCCCCCCCTATCACATTGGGCACATGACATTTTTTTTGGGTAGCGGGTACCTAGTTTTCATACTTCAAGTGGAAGTTCACCCTTCCTCTTTTTGCCCATAGTCTTCTGCAGTGTTGGTCATCTTACTTTAAAAAAGTAATTAGTTAAGTTACAAATTACTTCTCCAAAAAGTAATTGCGTTAGTAACTCAGTTACTACATTGGAAAAGTAATTAGTTACGCAGCAAAGTAACTGACTTTTTTTTTAAATATTCTATACGTGTAACTAAGGGGCGGGCCTAGTATTACTGTAACCAAGGGGCGCATTTATTATTATTGTTATATATAGTGTAACCAAGGGGCTGCTCTATTATTACTCTAACCAAGGGGCAGATCTGTTATAGCGTGTAAGCAAGTGGCGGGTCTCTTATTATTATATCATGTAAGGGGCGGATGGCTACAGAAGAGGACGAATGTTAAATTAATGGGCAGAGCTCGATATATAACAATAATAATAAATGCGCCCCTTGGTTACAGTAATACTAGACCCGCACCTTACTTACACGATAGACGCCCCTTGCAGAGTAGCACGAGCATCAGGAGCGTGCGGCATCGCCTCGTACAATTACATGTTAACTGCACCTGCGCGTTGTAGAGTTCACTCAGATCTGTTTAGGTTCGGCAATTTTCGGAAGCTCCGTAGTCCTTCGTACTGCGCAAGCTCTGCGCCTGCGCAGTACAGGAGGTCCTTATCCGGCGGGGGAACTTTTTCGGCAGGACACCGGTATTACACTACTGACATCTAGTGGCGGTAGATGTAATTGGGGTAACTAAGCCAAAGTAATGGGAACTGAGTTACCACGAGGGGAAAAGTAATCAGTTAGATTACTCGTTACCCTCTAAAGTAACTGCGTTAGGTAACTCAGTTTATTTTAACTCAGTTACTTACATCACTGGTCTTCTGGGACATGTAATGGGTCTCAGAAGGCTGCTGGACCATTCACAGGTGCAGCACAGCTCATGTATGTGCAGTGTGAAGCCACAAGGAGTCACAGCCGGCTTCCCACAGTAAACATGCTGGTGCTGAGGACACGAAGACTGGCGAAAAACCAGCCCAAGTTAGGACAGCGCTGGATCCCTTGACAGGTAAGTGTCCTTTTATTTAAAGTCAGCAGCTACAGGATTTGTAGCTGCTGACTTCACATTTTTTCCTCTAGGGTGAAGATCCTCTTTAAGCTGGGCATACATGAGTAGAATTTCATTTGATTTTTTTTTTTTTTTTGGTTTTACAAAAATGTTCACTTGATTTTCTGATTGATAATGGGGTCAAATCAACATTCATTTTCAACTGTAGTGAGAAAGTTTGAAGGGCCGTGATGAAAATTCTGTTCTCGAACAAACCAATTTCAAACGACATTTGTCAAGTTGACATAAGGAGAGAGTTTGGGACTTCGTGTGAAGCAGGCAGCCGAATTGAACAACATGAACAAAGAGTGACTGGTGGCTTTTGGCTAAATTGCCTAATCGCATAGTGTGATGGCATGTACATAGTAACATAACATGAACCAATTGCATGATTATATGATTTAATTACATATCAATCACATAATAAGAAGATAACATAGTAACATGATGACGTGAAAGTACATGACATTAATAACACGATAAAAAGGAAACCGCCAGACTCTAGAAATCTATCTTCACATAATGTAAGAGGTCAATGACAACTTGGTATAGGCCAATAAAACCAACATGATAATGTACATAATGTTTGATATCACTCTTGGATTAAAAACGTAGTGAAGGTATCTATATAGCTTGACGCGTTTCATGGGTAACCTCCAATCTTCAGGAGCAGTTATATGGTGTGACTGGCCACATAAGGGTGGGGGAGGGAAGTGGAAGAAAAATTGGTATAAATAATGAGGGTGATATCCATAGATCACCCATAGGTAACTTACAGATAAACTGTGAGTGTAGGTGACAGCGCCATGGGCTGACACCGACGGGGGGGGGGGGGGTGGGGGTGGGTTAAGACATTTTTAGTTAATTGCTTTCATTATTATTACACCTTCGGTCATATGGGTGACTGCTCCCCAGGAATTTATTTATTTCAGGTACTTGTATAGCACCGTCAATTTACGTAGAGCTTTACATATACATTGTACATTCATATCAGTCCCTAGCCTCAAGGAGCTTACAACCTAAGGTCCCTAACACACATTCATACATATACTGGGGCTAATTTAGACCAGGGACAATTACCGGTAACTTATGTCCTTTCCCTCCCGGCCTTCCACCATTTACCGCCACAGCTCCCGGGGCTGATGATGCCTCCCCCCAGTCCGTCTCAGCCTATGACGCTGTCACCTACACTCAGTTTATCTGTAAGTTACCTATGGGTGATCTATGGATATCACCCTCATTATTTATACCACTTTTTCTTCTACTTCCCTTCTCTCCCCCCCGCGCCCTTATTTGGCCAGTCACATCAATTAATTTTACATTATGTTTATAGATTGTTGCATCTGTTCTTGAAGATTGGAGGTTACCCATGAAACGCGTTGAGGTATATAAATGCCTTCAGTATGTTTTTAATCCAAGAGTGATATCAAACAATATGTACATTATCATGTTGGTTTTATTGGCCTATACAGAGTTGTCGTGGACGTGTTACATTATGTGAACATAGATTTTAGAGTCTGGCGGTTTCCTTTTTATCATGTTGTTAATGTACTTTCATGTTACTATGTTATCTTCTTACTATGTGATTCATATGTAATTAAATGATATAATCATGCATTTGGTTCATGTTATGTTACTATGTACATGCCATAACACTATGCGATTAGGCTATTTATCATTTCTATACCCACCAGTCACTCTTTGTTCATGTTGTTCAATTCGGCCGCCTGCTTCACACAAAGTCCCAAACTCTCTCCTTATGTAAATTTAATACGGATGGAGGCACTTGACGGCTCATGTCTTGGCCTCATATAAAGTCCCAAACCCCCTTTTTTTCCTTAATTGACATTTGTCAAGTAATTGAATGGACAGAATTTTCATACGACTACTATTGTATGGTTAGCTATATTGGGATTTTCCCTTGCTTCCTGCCTCAGTGACCACTGCAGGGTTGTCCCTGGCAGACCCAACTCTGACCATGATTTAGAAGTGCTTGTCACTTTTCTCCTCTTCACCAAAGTAAAGCATATTCGCCCTTAAAAGACGAGCATGGGATACTTCTTTTTTTGCAGATTCATACCTACTTAGCTGGGTGCAGCATCGCTCTCGCGGCACCTCTAATACTAAGAACCGAGAGATCTAAAACCGCAGATCACTCAGTTCTCGCAGATCCCCGAGCAGAGAGCTGGTGACTGTCAGTCACCACTCTTTGCTCTGCCCCCTCCTTGCTCACTGTAGTGCTGGGCTGGAGGAGGCAGGAGTGGCTGGGTGCTGGTTCAGGCATGTGGGCGGATCCCGACCCCTGTGTCACGATCTTGCCTGAGCCTGGATCGGCTCTGTGTTGACAGCAGACTTCAGCACGCTGTTTGCTGGAAACAGGTCACAGGAGTGCAAAATGAACTGCACTCCTGTGATCCACAGGATAAGTACAGCCAAATGAGCTTTGGCTGTACTTGTCCTTTAATAGCTAGATAGCACTGTTTGTTCTCATATTACATGAACCGTTTGTATGTAAGAGATATATTACAAAGGAGATCTGTAAGTTTAATTTAAATCAACGGCATGAAGTAATATATATATATAATTATGTGCTGAATTTGTGCTAAAACTGCTTAGCATGGCCAGGCTCATACTGGACCAATGCAGTGATTACATCCTTCAGTGTGCAGCATCTTTTTCTAGGGGTTGACAATTGTTCAAAAACCCCACCCATCTTGAAGTGAGCGCAAACTTCTGGTCAGAGAATAGAGTGGCAGCGGGTAGCAAATATTGCACAAACCCTATGCAGGCTGGTAGACTAATCAGCATTACAATACAAATAATGGGAACATCTTGCTTTTCTGTCTTCCTCTGGCTGGGGATTATCCTCAATGTAGAGAGCAGCTCTAATATGATTACATCAGCACCACACTCCACACCACAATGAGTGCATGGCACCCCGGGGATTAGGGCAGGCCCATGATCCATGCACTCAAGACATGTAGGAGTGTTGGACCCAAGCGAAAAAGTCTAATTTTATCTCTAAGTCAAGAAAGGCAGCTCTCAGTTAATAGGGGTATTCACAGGGTTCCCAAAAAAGTCTGAGCAATGTGTAAAAGCATGAGAATGCCACAAGTTGGTGCCAGTCGAGTTTTCTTGAGAAAAACACAGAAGATAAAGCCAACGCATTTCGGGGGCTCAGAACTTCCTCTTCATCAGGGCTAATAAAAAAACAGATAAAAAAGTATATAACATCATATAAACCAGAAGATGCCATATTATACAATTGCCTATCTAAAGAACTTTATGTATCCCAAAAAGTATACAAGAATAAAAAACTATATGTAATGTGTGTGTACATCAATAAGGACAACTTTGTGTACATCGTCGGAATGCTACCCCAACTGTCTTTCTATAAATCGTGCTTTTTAGCCCTGATGAAGGGGGAGTTCTGAGACCCAGAAATGCATTTGGATTTATCGTCTGATTTTTTTTTTTTGTCGAGTATTAATCTTTTTCTGGACTGGCACTAGTAGAGCTCTCATCCTTCTACATTTTGCATTCACGGTCTGTTCTAAAAGCTAAGATAGCCTGGGGTGGAGGAACAAAACTTGTAACTTCTGTACTTGAAGCTAATGAAGGGCTCCAGTGGTTGTAGTTATACTTTTTGGGTATATGTTTTTTTTGTTTTGTTTTTTAATAGTGGTATATTATGACTCCAAAATGTATGTTGTTGCTCAGTGTGAACTGTAGGGCATGCTGTGTGATCATGCCAAACTAATTGTAGACAGGAGAAGAGAGATTTTCTGGCTTTAAGCCAACAGTGAACATAATGCGTTAGGTAGATTATATACATCACATGTTTGTGCAGGAAATAACTGAACAAAACAACTCCTTAATTCAGTTTACATCAGATTTTACAGAAAGATTGTGATACCTTTAAAGCAAACCTGTCATTAGAGAAATATGTAGGCGGTAGCTGACTATTCTAATTGATTTACTGTCACGTTTATGCTTTGGTACAGTTTAATGCAGACCTTCACTCAAGAGTCTCAGTGTTCCTCCCTGCATGCCTCCCCCCACCACAATATAAACTTTTTTTTACCCCAAGACCACAAACAACCCCCCCCCCCCCTCCCATGGCCCACTACTTTCGCCTAGGCAAGAATGGCATATCCCACTCTCACAGCCTCCTGAGATATCTACATCACATATCCCAGTAGCTTGCAGGGGTGGGACACAAAGCAGAGGCAGCTGGCTAAGGAGGATCAAGATGGCGGCATAGGACTGGGCTGTCACACACAGAAAAATTTAGGCCAGACACAACCAATCGGTCAACATTTTCAGTAACGTAAGAACCCATTGTTTATTCATGACAGGTGTAATTTGACTTGGGGAAATTATAGTGGCACATTGATATCAATTTAAAGAACCTTTCCCTCTTTAAAACCTACTGAAATTTCCTGGGTCTTTCAGTTTGCACTATGTAGCCCCACGCCATCAATTTTTCCTTTTAATGGGCGCATTGCCAGTTTGTCCAGAATAAACAAAATTATTGGTTGTGTGGCAGCACTGGTCCAGATTCAGGATCCTGTTTGGTCAATAACCAGGGCTACCATTTGGGGGCTCTCTGATGTGTGGTCTGTGGGACCTTGTGAGGGTCCAAGGCTACGCAACTCTTGGAGGTACCCAACAGGACGCTTGTTCCTCAGGCTCAAAGTTTGTATTTGTGTGCGATGAGGGGCATCTTGAGTGAAGTGTCATACACTCTCAAACTTTATTTGTAGGAGGTGAAAGGAATACAGCCAATGCATTTCAGGGGATTGACACTTCTTCACGGCTTTTAGTGATAATTTTGGGTGTTGCCACTCTGGTGACCAGTTCAGGATCTGTGGATTGTGACAAAGTGTCTGTTTTGCTCCAGTGAGACATTCAAAGATTAACAGGAATTTAAAGAGTTAAGTGGCTTGCAGCCAGTCCCAATTGTGGTTCACTGCCAACCAGGCTGAGTCAGTGCATTTTTGTTTCCATCCTCACTGCATTTGTGTTGACATTATCTTGCTGCCATCCCTCAACTACCTTTATTTTCTGAAGGTAATATAGGCGGCAGTCTATCTGGACTTCAGCCATAGCAGTCACGTTGCATCTACAAGTCTGAGGTAAAGGGTTACAGGGACACACTGATAACTTTGCTATTTAAGAGCTCAACAGTCTTCTCCCTGTGCCAGGTAATAACTACCTTCTCTCCTATATTTCTTTTTGTTGTCAGTTGGTGAAACTATGCAGTGGAATGTTAGAAGCCGGGAAAACCTACCTTACTACCAACAAGCACTTTGTGAGCGGCATCCGAGATTTGGCCCAACAGTGCAAGAAAGATGAGATGATCTCGGTAAGTTTATTTTTAACACCTAGGAAGAAATCCATTGCCTAGCTAGTGTTTTTACTGCCTTTCCCCATAACTTGAAGGTTTCTTTCTTTCATCAAAGTTGTCTCATAAAACAGATAATTACAGAAAGGCATTGCATTATTCAGGAAGGACACCGATACATATAGTCATTGGCAGACCTATCAGGAAACGCTGATGGTCAGTCACACATCGGACTCCATACACAATACATTTGTGACCTGCATAGCTGCTTCCTGATGGATCATTCCGTGTTCCATTGAACTGCTATCTACGGTCTATTGGTACTTAACCAATCAGCATTGTACCCTATAAATTCAAAAAGACTCATATTGGCAACTCATCTGTTCCTTATTTCTATTTATTTTCAGGAATGTTTGGACAAATTTGGGGATAGCCTGCAGGAAATGGTTAACTATCACATGGTAAGAGCATGCCAATTTAAAAGATAAAAAAGTACTGTATTCTGCATATGTCTGCTTGACTATTGTGTAAATGACATTGGTTCTAAGACTGAAAAAATCAATGCTGTTGTTGTTTTAAACACTATAACAGGACTGTGTTCTTCCTTTAATTAAAGGCGATTTTCTGGGAATAATTGGGTCTCTTCTATGTAGTAATGTAAGAAAATCCCACAAGCATAAACCCCCTAGTAATCAACATCACAACCTGTGCTCCTTCATTACTCTAAAGACTGGGCTCTGCCAAGGTTAACGTGGCTATACTTATACAGAATCATTGGGTCCTGGATCCCAGAGGCTTTGTAGAGCTTGGAACGTTAAAAACCCTATGTACACATCCTACCTGTTCGCCACATTGTCTCATTATTTAGTCTGCTGACTGATGCTGAGGTTTCCCTCTCCCACTTCTCTTACTCCTTGCTATGACAAAGAGACTGTTGACGAAGAATCTGTGCCCTGGTTTAGGGAGATCCACCCTCTCTCTGTGCCCTGGTTCAGGGAGATCCACCCTCTCTCTGTGCCCAGGTTCAGGGAGATCCACCCTCTCTCTGTGCCCAGGTTCAGGGAGATCCACCCTCTCTCTGTGCCCAGGTTCAGGGAGATCCACCCTCTCTCTGTGCCCAGATTCAGGGAGATCCATCCTCTCTCTGTGCCCTGGTTCAGGGAGATCCACCCTCTCTCTGTGCCCTGGTTCAGGGAGATCCACCCTCTCTCTGTGCCCTGGTTCAGGGAGATCCACCCTCTCTCTGTGCCCTGGTTCAGGGAGATCCACCCTCTCTCTGTGCCCTGGTTCAGGGAGATCCACCCTCTCTCTGTGCCCAGGTTCAGGGAGATCCACCCTCTCTCTGTGCCCAGGTTCAGGGAGATCCACCTTCTCTCTGTGCCCATGTTCAGGGAGATCCACCCCCTCTCTTTGCCCTGTTTACTGTTATCATTGAAAGTGAAAGTTACAGAAAATCCCAAATTTTGGGTCCCCAGAAAAGTAACACCCCTTTCACACTGGGGCGCTTTTCAAGCATTTTGGCACTAAAAATAGCACCTGAAAAGCTCCTCTCAAGCCGGTGCGCTTGCAGGATGGGAAAAAAAGCCCGGTAAGCAGCATCTTTGGGGCGGTGCGGGAGCGGTGTATACACCGCTCCCAAAATGCCCTACCCATTGAAATGAATGGGCAGCGGTGCCGAAGCACCTGCAAAGCGCTTCGGCAGCGCCGCAACACAGGCGTTAGTAACCTTTTTTTTGGCCACTAGCAGGTGTTAAAAGCTCCCTGCTAGCGGCCGGTAAAGCTCCGCTAAAACTAGCCCGCACGCCCGCACTGCCCCAGTGTGAAAGGGGCCTAAAATAGAGGGGAAATCTTCCAATGGGGACACTAGTTCTGGTGACCTGGGGGTCCCCAAGAGATCCCCTTAATTAGGATGGATTTCCTCTCATTTCTTGTATTGGCTATAGTACAGGAAGTGAAGGGAAATCTCCCAATGGGACACAGATGGCAGTGTTATAATCCTCCCTTACTCTATCCAAAATAAAAATAAAAAAGTTTTGCCTATAGTTCTATTTAAACGGTACATGTTTTGCCTGTTTATTTTTGGAAATCCATTAGGAGGCACTCTGTTAATCAGGAACTAGAGCTTCATTCACAACTGAGCATTTTGTACCTGGAAGCTCAAACTATTCACACTATTGCGAATTGGATGTGGATTTCCCTGCATCCAATTCGCATGTCAGGAGATTGTGACCGGCTCTCAATGGAGCCGATTCACACATCTCCGGGGCGGCTGCGGAACAAACTGTGCAGGAGTCCTGTGCATCTTATGGTCCTTTTTAAGGTATGAATGCAGCCAAAGATTCAGACCAAAATCGGACCTGAAGTGGTGAACAGGGACGCAGCGGACCCCTACTGTGAGCCGCTCCATACAGCAGTGTGAACCCAGCCTTAGGCCTTGTTCACACCATGTGCAGAGACGTCAGTTTTTCTGCAAGTGTTCTACAAAGGCACAACAAAAAAAAACTATTGTTTTCTATGTGCCCTGTTCACACCACAACACTAGTATCAAGTGTGGATTTTTTCTGAGCAGGAATCTAAAATGTGCAAAAAAACTCACTGAAACGCACATGAAAACTGATGTAAACTGGTGTCTCTAAAAGTGAAATCTGGGCATTGGTTTCCATCAGTTTCTTCTGCATGTATGGTGTGAATGAGACCTCAAAGTCCATGGTTTTCAAATGTGCCCTTTCTCTCAAGAGCCAAAAATTCAAAACAGTACACGGGCTTCTAGTCTCTTTAGCTTTTCATTGCTTAAAAATATTAATAACAAAAAATGCTCAAAACCGCCTGTATAAACGTTCTGAAAAAAGCCTGTAAAAACAACCAAAGAACCTCAGCAATGCTCGGACTGTTCCTGGTAATCACTGTTTCGTGCAAAGCTTACCGATGCCACTACCAGTTGAGCCAGTCCCCTTTTACAAGTGGTACAGTCTTAAGCTGGCCATACATCTGATGAACCAGTTGAAATTTAGTCAGTAGGGGGTCTTGTTGCCACCCTCCTGCCTGACCTTTTTCAATTTAAAAAATTGAAGGAGCCTGATGGAAAATTTCTAGCGAAACAGCGGCTGCATTCAGTCAGGTGCAGACACTGTTTGGGTATTTTGTCTGCCACTACCTCTGGTTGTCAAAATACAATTGGCACAGCAAGAGATTTGTCCATTCATGCTGCATAGTGTAGACAGAGGAATTGGTTAATTTTTTTTTCATTCAGCTTTTAGGTTGAACAAAACATTTTAATGCCCCGTACACACGGTCGCATATTCCGATGGAAGAAGTCCGATCTTATAATGTTGTCCGAAAATCCGATCGTGTGTGGGCTCTAGCGGGCTTTTTCCGACGGAAAAAATTTGAGAACAGGATCTCAAATTTTCCAACAACAAAATCCGGACTTTTTCCGATCGTGTGTAGGGAATTCTGACGGACAAAGTGCCACGCATGCTCAGATCAAATTACGAGACCAAAGCTATTGGCTACTAGCCTCTATGTAGTTCCGTAGTACGCAACGAACGTCACCACGATCGGAACGATCAGATTTTCCGACAACTTTGTCCGACCGTGTGTATGCAACACCAGTTTCGGACAGAATCCGTCGGAAAAAAACGGACGGATTTTGCGGTCGGAATTTCCGACCGTGTGTATGGGGGCTAAGAGTTTCTCTTTATTTCTCAGCCTGCTCCTCCCTGTTACATTAGAGATCAAAAAGTTGGAAAGTTACTCAGTAACTTGCAGGGAAAAGGGTTCAAAGGGGAGAACAACTTGGCTCCTTCAGTTTGAAATTTGAGGATGAATTACTCCACGGTGCCTGCATCTACGTGGATCAATGAGGGGCTTGTTTTAAAACCTATTTACTGCTTGTTAAGAATATATAAATACTTGAATGTCCATTAATTGGACAAATATTCACTTTAAGCCTTATGCCGCGTACACGCAACAGGACTTTCCGGCAGACTAGGTCCGACAGAATCAGTCTGTCGGACATTCCGATCGTGTGTGGGATAATCCGATCGTTTTTCTTTAAAAAATTCAGACGGACCTAGAAATAGAACATGTTTCAAGTCTGTCCGACGGACTCAATTCCTATCGGGAAACTTCCTTTTCTAATCCCGTCTTACACCATCACGTTCAAAACGAACAGACTGTCGAACGAACTTAGTCCGTTTGTGTGTAGGCAAGTCCGTTCGCTCGAAAGTCCGTCGGGAAGACCGTCTGACCTTTTCTGCCGGAAAGTCCGGTCGTGTGTACGCGGCATTATGCCGCGTACACACGTTCGGACTTTGTCCGCCGGACCCAGACAATCCGCCGGACCTAGTCCGGCGGGACTTCCCCACACACGCCCGGACTTCCGAGCGTGTGACTTGCCCACACACGCCCGGACTTCTCCGGCGGACAATCCGCTGGAAAAAGTCAGCGGGAATGAACAGACTTTCCAATGAGCGGCAAGTCTGTTCATTTCAAAAGTCCGGCGGACTAGCCTACTAACGGCGGGATTGTCGGCCGGACTGCCAAGTCCAGCGGACAATTTTAAAACAAAACTTAAAACCTAGTCCGCCAGACTTTTGGCGCCAAAAAGTCCGCCGGCGCCCACACACGAGGGGATTGTCCGGTGGACTTGAGTCCAGCGGACAATCCCGCGGGATAGTCCCTTCGTGTGTACGCGGCATTAGGCTTCATGCACACTAAATGACAACTCCACATAAGCATTCATTAATTTCAATGGTCAGAATAATGGCGAACAAGCGGAGCTTCCCATTTTGGGTGGAGCTGCTCTTTAAGGCACATTTTGGAGGCTTTTTTTCCTGCCAGGAGAAAGACATTTAGAAGAGCTGGGCAAACTCCCAGTGGGCATGGGGTCTTATTCTAATCTTTAGTCCACACCGCTGGTGAAATTTACATTTTATATCTAAATACTATGATGTGTCAAAGTGATTAATATGGTCATACCAATACTAGTGGCTAAAATTGTATATCATTGGAAGCATCATTTGACAAATGCCTCTTTCTAGTGTGCCTTGCTACTGGTAACAAAACCTATGTACCAAAATGAAATAATTCAGCTGGCAGGCATACTACTACTTGTCATATTTATTTGCGGTGCGCCCTGAGGGTCGGAGTGCATTGATAGCTGAAAATGACTTTTAACTGGCATTTACATTTTCTGAATTTTTTTCCTCAACTGACCGGGGTGAATCGGGCAAGTAGGACTTTTCGCTGCTTATTTAAAGCATTCATCTCATTTGCCTGTTGAGACTGGATTATTCCAGAGATTGCTGAGCACATCTGCTCGCCCGGCTGGGTGTTGCATAATCTCGCAGTGATGGGGTGCCAGATGTTGCAGAATTTGCAGCCCAGGAAATGAGAGAGAACCATGTCATCTCTTTCCAGTTTTTCACCCTGAATCAGACAAGTGACAGTTTTAAGGGGGACAGAGAGCTGTGCGGAGATAAGTCTCTTCGCTTGGAGCGGCAAAGGATGATCTTTTAAAATTAAGCTTGCTGTGTGGGTGATTAGCAGAGGGATTCAGGCAGACGGCTATACAAAAGCCTTACCACCTATAAATACTGGCATTGGAGGAGTCAGGAAAGCTTCATTCATTAATCAATAATATAAATAAATTCCACCCAGGCAACTGGTAAGGGAATGCACATTCAAGTGTAAGGCTACGTTTCCACTAGTGCAACTTGTCATGCGACTTGGGACTGCAAAATCGCATGACAAGTCTTACGCCATGATTTCCATTGAACACCATTCATATCTGTGCGACTTCAAAGTAGTCCTTGCACCCTGATGCGACTTGAGGTCAATAGACATCAAGAATACACAGGCATTGCTTCAAGTCTCATCAAAATTGCGGAAAAATCACGTGACTTTCAGACCACAATAGTGGAAACCTAGCTTAAAGCGGAGTTCCACCCAAAAATGGGCCCCCTGACATGCCACATTTGGCATGTCATTTTTTTGGGGGGGGGGGGCCCTCTTCTTAGAGGGTCCCAGCTCTCACTTCCTCCCAGCGCACCACGGCACCGGAATGGAGAACGCCTCTCCCCCCTCCCTCTCGGCAATCATCTGGGACACGTCACAGGTCCCAGATGATTGCCCGGCCAGTCACGGCGCATGCGCAGTGGGTCACAGCCGGGGGCCCACAGTGACAATGCTGGTGCCGCAGAGAGGAGGGGAAACGAGCAGGGCTTCGTTCCCCCGCATCGCTGGAGCCTGGGACAGGTAAGTGTTCGATTATTAAAAGTCAGCAGTATTTGTAGCGGCTGACTTTTTAAAAAAAAATTTTTTACGCAGAACTCCGCTTTAAGTGGAAGAAAGGCAAAGCCTTTTTAGTTATGGATAGACTGGAGAGGGATTAGAATGCTTGTCAAGTTTTTATTGCAGCCTCTGCCCCCATTTGGGAGATTCATTTTCTCTATTTGTGCAGTTTACTGTTATCAGTGTAAGTAGATCCTAAGCTTTGGTTGTCACCAGAACAGGAATAGAAGGGAAGAGGGAAGTCCGCAAATGGTGGGTATTGGTTCTGGTGACAATCAGGGATTTCCTCTCACTTCCTGTTGTGGCTACAGGGTTTATTTACTAAAGCTGGAGAGTGCAAAGTCTCACTTCTGCGCAGATACCAATCAGCTTTCAGGTTTGATTGCCTAATTGAACAAGCTAAGGTTAGAAGCCGATTGGTTTCTCTGCAGAAGTGAGACTGATTTTGCATTTTCCAGTTTTAGTAAATAAACCCCCTATAGTACAGGAAGTAAAGGGGAATCTCCCCAATAAGACACAGATGGCAAAAAAAGATCTCATCGGGGTTAAAACCCTCCCTTAGGCTCGATTCACATCTATGCATGTTGCTTTTGAGCGTTTCTGCAGTGCCTTTTGCTTTGCTTTTTGCGTTTTTGTAACTGTGTTTTTACTGTGACTTTACTGCGATTTTGCTGTGATTTGGTTCAGGATGAGCGAGCGCCCCCTCCTGAACCTTACCAGGCTGCATGCCCTCAACATGGGGGGGGGGGGGGTGCTTTGGGGCAGGAGTCCCACCCCAAAGCATCTTGCCCCCACGTTGAAGGGGGCAATGGCCTCCTCCCGACAACACTGGCTGGTGGTTGTCAGGGTCTGCGGGCAGGGGGCTTATCGGAATCTGGAAGCCCCACTTTAACAAATGTACCCCCCAGATCCTACCCCCCCATGTGAATGGGGAGTGGCCATCCGATGACGTCACCTGGAGAGCCCGCCCTTTGTGATTGGTGGGCTCTCTGGGTGATGTCATTGGATTGCCATTCACATAGGGGGGTGGGATCTGGGGGTCCCCTTGTTGAACCACCAGCCATGTTGAGGGCATGTGGCCTGGTATGGTTCAGGAGGGGGGGGGGGGTAGCGGGGATGCTCGCTTGTCCTCTTTAAATCCTGACCTACTGGGCTGCATGCTTGGATAAGGGTTTAGTATGGATTTTGGGTGGGACACCATGCCATTTTTTTTTTTTCCATTTTGGCGTGGCGGTGTCACCTCTAAGTCCATATTGCCTTTAGGGGCCCACGCCATTTTTTTCGTGAATTTTTTTAGCAGGCGATTTTTTTTTTTTTACATTCAGCTGTCAGCAACCAGCTATATACAGTGAATGTAAAAAAATGCAACGCATGGATGGCATAGTGTTTTCTATATAGCCTTGGCTAGGTGTCTCCCTCCCCCACTGTCAGCCCTTCTGCATCAATTATGCCTGCAGTGACCGGATGAGGGAAGACCCTTTCCATAGTTGCCAACATTGCAAAAAAAATAAAAATCGGGACACTTTTTTGCATGGTAGGCCTTGGTATAATTAGGGGGCGTGGCATTCATTTGTAGGCGGGGTATACGGTAGCAGAAAAATGCATTGCGGTTTGCGCAAAATAGTGGGCGTGGCTCGGAAGGGGTGTGGTATGAGATGAATGAGGGATGGAGGGAGAAAGAGAGAACGAAAGAGAGAACGAAAGAGAGAACGAAAGAGAGAAAAAGAAAGAAAGAAAAAGAGAGAAAGAAAGAGTGATGGAGGGACAGCAGGCCCAGATCCTACACCACAATAGAAATATGTGTATTCTAGAAAGCTTAAGGCTATTTTCACACCGAGGCGCTGGGTGCGCTGGTGGTAAAGCGGCGCTATATTTAGCGCCGCTTTACCGTAGTTTCAGCGGCGCATTTCGGCCGATAGCGGGGCGGTTTTACCCCCCGCGAGCGGCCGAAAAGGTGTTAATACCACCCGCAAAGCGCCGCTCCAGCGGTGCTTTGCGGGCGGGTTCGGAGCGGTGCCCCATTGTTTTCAATGGGAGGGGGCGCTTTAGGAGCGGTAAATACATCGCTCCTACAGCGCACCAAAGATGCGGCTTGCAGGATATTTTTCAGCGTCCTGCAAGCGCAGTCCCCCCTTACGTCGGGCATCCCCCCAATGGAGCCCCCCCCTCCTTACATCAGACATTCCCAGCAGTGGAGACTCTCAGCCGCCATTACTAAACAGAATGGGACAAACTAGCCGGCTGGGTGGCTGACAATAGCAATTGAGCTGTGGCGCCGCCCACCCCCACCCCTTCCCACATCATGTCACAGACAGGCGGGAGGTGGGTAGCCACCTGGCCATTACTAAACAGGAAAATGGCATCCGACGCATGCGTACTAGGGGCCGGATTTTGCAGAGCCATACTGCGCATGCGTGGGGCGGGAATCTGACGCATGCATACTAGGGGCTGTTTTTTGCAGTGCCGCACTTCGCTTATCCGATGCATGCGTACTAGCGGCTGAATATTTCGGAACGTGATGGGCATGCGCTGGGCGGGAATCCGACGCATGCGTACTAGGGGCCTGAGTTTGCGGAGCCATACTGCGCATGCGTTGGGCGGAAATCCGCTGCATGCGTACTAGGGGCATGATTTTCTGGGGGGGTCGCACTGCGCATGCGTCGGATGGGAATCCTGAAAAAAAAAAAAAAGCACTGACAGGAGATAAGGAAAAGCTCAATGGATGCGTATTTTATATCCAAATGTTTCCTGTGTGGCAGCCCCCCTCCAGGCATCTCCCCTCACTCCTCCCTACTGTCTTCAGCTAAACCCTTTACATGAAGTCATCAGGAAATGAGAGGGGATTTGCGTGGTGACCTTCCGCTGCCTCCCACCTCTCTGCTATCAGTCCTGCTCTTGACGCACATGCAGGAGGCTCGCAGCTCTTGGCAATGTAGCTTCTGCTATTCTGAGGATGGAGGAGGGATTATAGTGAGCAAACTGCTAAATCCGTTTATTTCGCTTTCCCTTCCAAACCAGAGGGAATCCAGCTCAGTCTCCTGAATGAGATGGGATTCTGAAGATAGTAATAATGACGCATACACGCTACAGCTTAAACACTAAGCACATATGAAAAAAAACACACTCATTAAGTAAAAAAAAAAAGTATGACCTTCTTTACAAACTTACCTGGGTCTAGCTTGGTACAATGCATAGTATGTATATCTCCATAGGTCTATTCCATTAGGGTGTGCACCCCAAAGCTGCATGTGTGTGTCTACATATAGATTGCCCGACACATTGATCTCCCTGCTGGCACAGTGAAAAAAGTGCGTAAGCGCCGGAAAGAGGGAGATCTTTCCCATCTCGATAATGCTGATGCGCACAATGTGATTAAGATGTGCCCAGGTACACCCTGCACACCCCTATGTGTATCTCATAGCTGATGGGCCGCCGGGAAAGCTGACAATCAGTGTAGGAGTCAATGCTGGTTCAGTTATGTTGTAATCTTCCGGGTCCTGTGCTGAACGGCTTCCCCTGTACACACTGACCACATGGGGTCACTTGCTTGGCACTGTCACCCTTCAAGGAACGCCTTGTATTATTTTAAAACGGTAGTAGACATCACTTGGACCTACAGGTAAGCTTATAATAAAGCTTACCTGTAGGTACAAGAAATATCTCCTAAACGTGCACCGTTTAGGAGATATTTACTGTTTCTGGAGCCAGTAACGTCCCTGGCGCATGTGCTCTGAAGGGACGGCATACTCATGGCCTAATGGCAGCAGATCAGTGGATTATTGCTAGCGGTTGTAAACGCTACCTGGCTAGCATCACTACTGTTCACATGTAATAGCCCCTTCAAGAGGTTACCAAGCCTGGACACAAACTGTGTGCATTCAAGGCTGGTGATACGAGAAGTTGTGGCCAGTGGCAGCCACCCTAATCTCCATGCGCCTGCCCCTAATCTCCATGCGCCTGCCCCTAATCTCCATGCGCCTGCCCCTAATCTCCATGCGCCTGCCCCTAATCTCCATGCGCCGGCCCCTAATCTCCATGCGCCGGCCCCTAATCTCCATGCGCCGGCCCCTAATCTCCATGCGCCGGCCCCTAATCTCCATGCGCTGGCCCCTAATCTCCATGCGCCGGCCCCTAATCTCCATGCGCCGGCCCCTAATCTCCATGCGCCGGCCCCTAATCTCCATGCGCCTGCCCCTAATCTCAATGCGCCGCCCCTAATCTCCATGCAGGGCACATAGGGGTTGATTTATTAAAGGCAAATCCACTTTGCACTACAAGTGCAAGCAAAAAATGCTGTTTTTTATTTTCCTTGCATGTCCCCTCGGATCTACAGCAACTGCACTTCCAAGTGCACTTGCATTGCACTTGTAGGGCAAAGTGGATTTTCCTTAGTAAATAAACCTAATAGAGTTATACGGGTTTTTTTGTGAAGCGCATGATTAAGAGACAAAGGCTCTAATTGGCTTTAAAACGGTTGGGCTCAGGGCGCAGAGCACTATGCCCTGAGCCCAGCCCAATAGCGAATCAACATTTGCTATGGTCTTTCTACTTCTCCTCCTGGCCAATCAGGACACAAAGCGTATAACAGTGTATTTCTGCCTGTAAACGCAGCAAACTAACCACACGTATGTGTCTGTGTGAATGTAGCCTTAGGCCACTTTTGTTTGAGTGGTAATAAGGTGGCCAATGCACTACTTGAATTTTGCCTGATTCCTGCTGGCCCTACTGCCACTGCTTCATTCACTAAATGTCGATTGTTGAATTGACTTTTGTAGAAGGAATCGTCTGAAAATTTGTCAGATCGAGCAGCGCCTGCATCCAATCAGGTGCAGACACTGTTGGGGTATTCTGAAAGCTGGTAGCTCTGGCTGTCAGAATACACTAGGCCGGCAGGGAGGGATTCATCCATCAGTGCTGTTAGTGTAAATGAAGAATTTGTTAGCTTTCTTGTTCAGCTTGCTGAAAAATCTATACATGCTTGTCCAGTTTTAGACAGGAAACCAGAAATATTGGGCACACGTTTGACTGTACAAGAATCCTAGAATGTGGCACTCGGCAAAATCACTGAGTTCACCCACAAAGTCCTCCATCTTGTATCGCCCTCTGTGCTTTGGAGGTTCTCAAACAGCCTGAATACGCAGCTATATGGCAGCCCATTGTTGTATGTAGGTTAAATAACTGCTCCCTGAGAAGCCGTCATTGCCTCATGACACAATGTATACATTCCTATCATATAAGCTGACTAAAGATGGTGAAACTTTTTAAGCCTGTATGAACCTGCCAGTATGGAGCGCTGCGTTCCGCTGTGGTGACTAGAATCATGATTGCTTTGTGTCGTGATGTTTACTGTTTGGGGCATGCAGACAATGCGATTGTATAATTGTGTTCCTTCCGGCTGCCTGCAGTAAAATGAAGCTTCTTCATGCAGCATTCCCCTGTCATGACTCCTAACGGCACATTTCTTCATCGCTGACCTCTTTATCTGTTGCTCACTGAAAATTGGTCTTGTGTCAGTAAAAAACAAGCACAGGCCTCACCCCCATATACTTGATTTAACCCTTCAGTATGCTGCTGACATGTCATGAGAGAAACATGGAGGCCGACATTGCAGAACTCTCTCTCTGAATTCTATTTCTTGGCTGTCTTGGTGACTAAGGTTGTCACCTTGTCTTCAAGTCAAACCTGAACACTTTAGCGGCGCACAGCAATTTTTTTTTTTTTTTTTATAGTATAAACTATACATATATTTTGCTATTAAATAACATTTCTAATCATATGAAGTTAATAACAAGAGCCCCCCTTTACATCAGAGTCCACAGAGTTTCCCTTTTACATCTGAATCCACAGAGTTCCCCTTTTACATCTGAATCCGCAGAGTTCCCCTTTTACATCTGAACCCGCAGAGTTCCCCTTTTACATCTGAACCCGCAGAGTTCCCCTTTTACATCTGAACCCGCAGAGTTCCCCTTTTACATCTGAACCCGCAGAGTTCCCCTTTTACATCTGAACCCGCAGAGTTCCCCTTTTACATCTGAACCCGCAGAGTTCCCCTTTTACATCTGAACCCGCAGAGTTCCCCTTTTACATCTGAACCCGCAGAGTTCCCCTTTTACATCTGAAACCGCAGAGTTCCCCTTTTACATCTTAATCCGCAGAGTTCCCCTTTTACATCTGAACCCGCAGAGTTCCCCTTTTACATCTGAACCCGCAGAGTTCCCCTTTTACATCTGAACCCGCAGAGTTCCCCTTTTACATCTGAATCCGCAGAGTTCCCCTTTTACATCTGAATCCGCAGAGTTCCCCTTTTACATCTGAATCCGCAGAGTTCCCTTTTACATCTGAATCCGCAGAGTTTCCCTTTTACATCTGAATCCGCAGAGTTTCCCTTTTACATCTGAATCCGCAGAGTTTCCCTTTTACATCTGAATCCGCAGAGTTTCCCTTTTACATCTGAATCCGCAGAGTTTCCCTTTTACATCTGAATCCGCAGAGTTTCCCTTTTACATCTGAATCCGCAGAGTTCCCCTTTTACATCTGAATCCGCAGAGTTCCCCTTTTACATCTGAATCCGCAGAGTTCCCCTTTTACATCTGAATCCGCAGAGTTCCCCTTTTACATCTGAATCCGCAGAGTTCCCCTTTTACATCTGAATCCGCAGAGTTCCCCTTTTACATCTGAATCCGCAGAGTTCCCCTTTTACATCTGAATCCGCAGAGTTCCCCTTTTACATCTGAATCCGCAGAGTTCCCCTTTTACATCTGAATCCGCAGAGTTCCCCTTTTTCATCTGAATCCGCAGAGTTCCCCTTTTACATCTGAATCCGCAGAGTTCCCCTTTTACATCTGAATCCGCAGAGTTCCCCTTTTACATCTGAATCCGCAGAGTTCCCCTTTTACATCTGAATCCGCAGAGTTCCCCTTTTACATCTGAATCCGCAGAGTTCCCCTTTTACATCTGAATCCGCAGAGTTCCCCTTTTACATCTGAATCCGCAGAGTTTCCCTTTTACATCTGAATCCGCAGAGTTTCCCTTTTACATCTGAATCCGCAGAGTTCCCCTTTTACATCTGAATCCGCAGAGTTCCCCTTTTACATCTGAATCCGCAGAGTTCCCCTTTTACATCTGAATCCGCAGAGTTCCCCTTTTACATCTGAATCCGCAGAGTTCCCCTTTTACATCTGAATCCGCAGAGTTCCCCTTTTAACATCTGAATCCGCAGAGTTCCCCTTTTAACATCTGAATCCGCAGAGTTCCCTTTTAACATCTGAACCCCGCAGAGTTCCCCTTTTAACATCTGAACCCCGCAGAGTTCCCCTTTTAACATCTGAACCCCGCAGAGTTCCCCTTTTAACATCTGAACCCCGCAGAGTTCCCCTTTTAACATCTGAACCCCGCAGAGTTCCCCTTTTAACATCTGAACCCCGCAGAGTTCCCCTTTTAACATCTGAACCCCGCAGAGTTCCCCTTTTAACATCTGAACCCCGCAGAGTTCCCCTTTTAACATCTGAACCCCGCAGAGTTCCCCTTTTAACATCTGAACCCCGCAGAGTTCCCCTTTTAACATCTGAACCCCGCAGAGTTCCCCTTTTAACATCTGAACCCCGCAGAGTTCCCCTTTTAACATCTGAACCCCGCAGAGTTCCCCTTTTAACATCTGAACCCCGCAGAGTTCCCCTTTTAACATCTGAACCCCGCAGAGTTCCCCTTTTAACATCTGAACCCCGCAGAGTTCCCCTTTTAACATCTGAACCCCGCAGAGTTCCCCTTTTAACATCTGAACCCCGCAGAGTTCCCCTTTTAACATCTGAACCCCGCAGAGTTCCCCTTTTAACATCTGAACCCCGCAGAGTTCCCCTTTTAACATCTGAACCCCGCAGAGTTCCCCTTTTAACATCTGAACCCCGCAGAGTTCCCCTTTTAACATCTGAACCCCGCAGAGTTCCCCTTTTAACATCTGAACCCCGCAGAGTTCCCCTTTTAACATCTGAACCCCGCAGAGTTCCCCTTTTAACATCTGAACCACGCAGAGTTCCCCTTTTAACATCTGAACCCCGCAGAGTTCCCCTTTTAACATCTGAACCCCGCAGAGTTCCCCTTTTAACATCTGAACCCCGCAGAGTTCCCCTTTTAACATCTGAATCCGCAGAGTTCCCCTTTTAACATCTGAACCCCGCAGAGTTCCCCTTTTAACATCTGAACCCCGCAGAGTTCCCCTTTTAACATCTGAACCCCGCAGAGTTCCCCTTTTAACATCTGAACCCCGCAGAGTTCCCCTTTTATCATCTGAACCCCGCAGAGTTCCCCTTTTAACATCTGAACCCCGCAGAGTTCCCCTTTTAACATCTGAACCCCGCAGAGTTCCCCTTTTAACATCTGAACCCCGCAGAGTTCCCCTTTTAACATCTGAACCCCGCAGAGTTCCCCTTTTAACATCTGAACCCCGCAGAGTTCCCCTTTTAACATCTGAACCCCGCAGAGTTCCCCTTTTAACATCTGAACCCCGCAGAGTTCCCCTTTTAACATCTGAACCCCGCAGAGTTCCCCTTTTAACATCTGAACCCCGCAGAGTTCCCCTTTTAACATCTGAACCCCGCAGAGTTCCCCTTTTAACATCTGAACCCCGCAGAGTTCCCCTTTTAACATCTGAACCCCGCAGAGTTCCCCTTTTAACATCTGAACCCCGCAGAGTTCCCCTTTTAACATCTGAACCCCGCAGAGTTCCCCTTTTAACATCTGAACCCCGCAGAGTTCCCCTTTTAACATCTGAACCCCGCAGAGTTCCCCTTTTAACATCTGAACCCCGCAGAGTTCCCCTTTTAACATCTGAACCCCGCAGAGTTCCCCTTTTAACATCTGAACCCCGCAGAGTTCCCCTTTTACGTAAAGGGGAACTCTGATATAAGGGGTGCTCGGAGAACCCTGATTTTCCCTAGTGTACTTACTCAGATGCAGGAGAGAGAAGAGGGAGACTTCAGTCACAGGCAGGGATGGATGGTGAGCTCACTCACCCCTTGGCAGTCAGCACCTCTCATCCAGATGTGTCTGAGGCTGCTGGACTTCAAATTTCCGGCCCCCCACTTTCCTTTTCTGAGGCACAGCATCGGGGATTGGAGTGTGGGCAGACACAGAGGGGTAGGGGTGGGGGAAGAGGTGTAGATCGAGCCCTCTCTCCTCTCCTGTCTGTGTATGTGTGTTTTTGGGGTGGGGGGGTTGTTAGTGCTGGGTTTGGACAGTGTGAAAGAGTGTAACAGACACTCTCTCAGCTTAGACAACTGCATGCAGCAACCCTGCTGGGAAGCCATAGTCCAGTCTAAATAATGTGTCCGGGTTTCAGGCAGTCTGAAACCCGGACACATGATTCCAAATCCGAACAGTCCTGGTGAATCCTGGACAGGTGGCGACCCTATTGTTAACCCTCTAACTTTCATATTTTGAGTTTCCAACCCAGAACAAGTGTGCAGATAGAGACTTCAGACTTCCTGATCTGTATACATGGTACCGGGTCCATGTACCGAAAATTGAGGCCAGGAGCTCACTGTGTAACAGCCAGGCAGGTAGCATTTGGAGAAGGAGCTAAGCAATGGCAAGCCTGGGAAAGTTTACTTAAGTCCCGGTTCACATTTGCACGATGTGGGAACCAGCGCGATGCATGTGCGGCTTCCCCGCATCCCATCTCACTTGCAGGCAGTTCACACTGCTCTCTGCGAACTGCTGCGAGTATCAATGTAAAGTTAATGACATCCCCAATAGGACAAATGGGACAGGAATCTGTTTGCATGGTTATGAACACCCAATGAGATCCGATTCCAGTGCTGACCAATAAAAGGGTCTCGCACCATATTGGTGCGAATGTGATGCGATTTCAGTTATATAGCTCATATGGCTGAATTTGCATCACACAGACATCGCATGTGATCTTCCCAGTCAAACTCTGGGAAACCGGACTACTCCCTCTTGCAGTGGGGCTGCACCTGCACTGCGTGGGTTAACTGCTTGTTTAGTCTAGGGGGCTGTGTAATACATTTTTAATTACCTGATCCTCTGTTCCTCCAACAGACAGCTCTCCCTCATGCTTCCACAGTGGACTGCTCCTCACCATACTCAAGTTCAATGCAAAGCTATGGAAGTTGCATTGGTCTTGATCAGGGGTCTCAAAACTTTCTAAACCAAGGGCCATTTTACTGTCCCTTAGACTTTAGGGGGGCCGGACTGTGTCCAGTGGTAGCAGAAAATGTCCCAGCATCAGTTGGAGTAAACTATTCCCCATCTTTGGTGTCGGTGAAAGGAATAGCGCCCCCCTTTTGTTTGTGTCATTGGGAGGAATTGTGCCCCATTATTGGTGTCATTGGGAGGAATTGTGCCCCATCCTTGTTGTCACTGCAAGGAATTGTGCCCCAGCATTGGTGTTATTGGGAGGAATTGTGCCCCATCGTTGGTGTCATTGGGAGGAATTGTGCCCTGTCATTTGTAGGAATTGTACCCCATCATTGGTGTCATAGGGAGGAATAGTGCCCCATCATTGTTGTCACTGCAAGGAATTGTGCCCCCATCATTGTTGTCACTGCAAGGAATTGTGCCCCATCATTGTTGTCACTGCAAGGAATTGTGCCCCATCATTGTTGTCACTGCAAGGAATTGTGCCCCATCATTGTTGTCACTGCAAGGAATTGTGCCCCATCATTGTTGTCACTGCAAGGAATTGTGCCCCATCATTGTTGTCACTGCAAGGAATTGTGCCCCATCATTGGTGTTATTGGGAGGAATTGTGCCCCGTCATTTGTAGGAATTGTGCCCCCATCATTGTTGTCACTGCAAGGAATTGTGCCCCCGTCATTGTTGTCACTGCAAGGAATTGTGCCCCATAATTTTTGTCACTGCAAGGAATTGTGCCCCATCATTGGTGTTATTGGGAAGAATTGTGCCCCATCCTTGTTGTCACTGCGAGGAATTGTGCCCCATCCTTGTTGTCACTGCAAGGAATTGTGCCCCATCATTGTTGTCACTGTAAGGAATTGTGCCCCATCATTGTTGTCACTGCAAGGAATTGTGCCCCATCATTGTTGTCACTGCAAGGAATTGTGCCCCATCATTGTTGTCACTGCAAGGGAATTGTGCCCCATCATTGTTGTCACTGCAAGGAATTGTGCCCCATCATTGTTGTCACTGCAAGGGAATTGTGCCCCATCATTGTTGTCACTGCAAGGGAATTGTGCCCCATCATTGTTGTCACTGCAAGGAATTGTGCCCCATCATTGTTGTCACTGCAAGGAATTGTGCCCCAGCATTGGTGTTATTGGGAGGAATTGTGCCCCATCGTTGGTGTCATTGGGAGGAATTGTACCCCATCATTGGTGTCATTTGTAGGAATTGTACCCCATCATTGGTGTCATAGGGAGGAATAGTGCCCCATCATTGTTGTCACTGCAAGGAATTGTGCCCCATCATTGTTGTCACTGCAAGGAATTGTGCCCCATCATTCTAACTGCAAGAAATTGTGCCCCATCATTGTTGTCACTGCAAGGAATTGTGCCCCATCATTGGTGTTATTGGGAGGAATTGTGCCCCGTCATTTGTAGGAATTGTGCCCCATCATTGTTGTCACTGCAAGGAATTGTGCCCCATCATTGGTGTTATTGGGAAGAATTGTGCCCCATCGTTGGTGTCATTTGTAGGAATTGTACCCCATCATTGGTGTCACAGGGAGGAATAGTGCCCATTATTAGTGCCATTGGTAGGAATTGTGCCCCATAGTTGGTGTCAGTGAGGGACATAGTGCCTTAAGAGCCAAATAAAAGCAAGCAAAGGGCCGCAGTTAAGAGACGACTGGTCTTGATGATGACCTTGTATAGCTAGAGCTTAGGGGGGAAGGCACTGTGGGGACCACTTTAGCAGCATGGAGGTACAGGTAAGTAGGGCTACTTTCCATGCCCCCTAGACCTAAATGAGCAGTTAACCCTCGCATTGTGGGCACAGCCCCACTGTAAGTGAGAGAATTTTCAAGTTTCCTCCTGGCGTTCCACTTTAAAGCTGCCCTTTTCATTTCTTCTCTCCAAAAGTTTAGGTGTGATTATACATGCGGTCTGTTGTTAATGTGATAAGTATTTTGCAAAACAATGTTCATATAAATAAAAAGAATAAAAAGTATTATAAGTAATTCCAGTATTTGACACCCAGGGCATATCATTTTGCTCTCTACAACCAAATTATCGACGGCAATAATTTAAAAATAAATAAAAATGATGGTGTCCCGTAATGTTGGTGATCGGTATAGAAGTTCCTCCTTGCATTGGTGGTCAGTGAAGGTGGGAGGCCAATTGCTCAAAGCTCGAGGATCCCCAACAACCTCAGGGGGACACTGGTTGGGAGAGGCTCCTTTATATTATCCAGGATGGAGATTCTTGCGGCTGCTCTTCATGCCTGTCTTTAATGTCTGTCACTGGACTTTCTTATCCAGGATGAATCAGTAATGAGTCAACACAGACTGTTCAAAATGCAAAGCATCTGACGGATCTGGCATCTTGTTTTGTTTGCATATGCATTTCTTTGTAGTTGGGGAAACACAGGCCCATGTGAGTGCGGGCAACGTGTCACACTGACAGCGAGGCAGTGGGAATGATGATGTGACAATGTCGATCCCAGGCACAAGCACTTTCATTTAAATACATTACTCAATAGACACAGAGGATATACAGTAAATCCCTATTGTGTGCACCAAACACCTTTGTAAACTCAGCTTTTACATGATAAAAGTAGTAGTGACATCATTGTTGTGCTATACATACCCTGTGCAGAGAGCAGATTTGTGGGAGGGGCCCAGCAAGCCCACCCACAACAGGCTGCCTGCAGAAAACTACAGGAGGGGGGCGGAGACCAGACCAGTCACTCTGCACAAGGAGAGGGATCACCAGTGACCGGTCCTTCTAAGTGGAATTTAATACATAAAGCACCATTTAGTTTAATCATATATTCCTTTTAAAATCATTTTCTGTTGGGCTTTTATTTATTGAAGTCTGCCCTACACCGATCTGCCATAACATTGTGATCACCCACCGTAACCCATTGAGTCATGGACTCCACTAGACCTCTGAAGGTACACTGTGCTATCTGTAACCAAGCAGTCAGTAGCAGATCTTTTAAGTCCAGTAAGTTGTGAGGTGGGGCCTCTATGGACCGGGCTTGTTTTTCCAGAACATCCCACAGGTGATCTGGAGAGTTTGGAGGCCAAGCTAACACCTCAAACTTGTTGCTGTGTTCCTCAAACCACTCCTGAATTCGTCAGACCAAGCCACCTCCATCCATTGCACTGTGGCCCAGTTCTGATGCTCACATGCCCATTGTAGGCACTTTTGGCTGTAGAGACGGGTCAGCACGGGCACCCTAAACAGGTCTGAATCAACACAGCCCCATACACAGCAAACTGTGATGCACTGTGTGTTCTGACACCTTTGTATCAGAACCAGTATGAACTTTTTTAGCAATTTTAGCTACAGTAGCCTGTTTTGTTGGATCAAGCAACACAGGCCAGCCTTCGCTCCCCACATGATTAGTGAGCCTTGGTCGCCCATGACCCAGTCTTCGGTTTGCCAGTTTTCCTTCCTTGGACCACTTTTGGTAGGTGCTCTCCACTGCAGACCAGGAACCTCCCACATTTTGAAGATGCTGTGACCCAGCCTTCTAGCCAATACAATTTGGCCCTTGCCAAAGTCGCTCAAATCCTTATGCGGCGTATGGAACAGTCCGATGGGAGCTTTTCATCAGAGTTCCGACCGTGTGTATGCCCAACGGTCTTTTTCTGTCGGAATTTCCGACGGACTTTGGATTGAGAACCTCATTTTTCCGACGGAAAACCTTTTCCGTCGGAAAAACCATCAGAGTTTTTTCCGACGAGAATTCCATCGTGTGTACGCGGCATTATTTTTCTGCTTTCAACAAATCAACTTCAGGGACAACGTGTTCACTTGCTGACTAATATATGCCACCCACTTTCAGATGCCATTGTAACAAGATAATCAATGTTATTCACACTACCTGTCAGCGATCATACTGTGATGGCAGATCGTTGTATATTGCGCTGCCACCGAGCTAAATTCTAGTTTGCAGATGGAGTGCCAGTGGCCAGGGATGAAGCATTTTGGTGGCAATACGTGAGATGGAGCATTCGAGGCTGGTGTCTTTAGTGTGGTAAAATCCACTAGTATTGTAAAGAGCAGGCGGGAGGAGGCCAGGACCACAGAGTCTACAGGATAGAAGGTCCTGAAAAGTGCTGCCACTCTACTTATGCTCTGCAGCCTCACAGCACAAACACAATACTGTACATAGTTAAACTGTAAGCTTTTTGGTTGGCGTTGCCGTAAAGCTAAACTCAAACTTTAAAAAAAAAAATTATTTAAAAAAGAAAATCCTGAATTGGCTTAGATATCAGCTTCTTGTAATCTCTTATACAATAGCACTCAGGCTGGGTGAGGTGGTGGAAATTTGTGTAGAAAAGTAATGTGCTGACAGGAGCAGAGGGATGTCTTCATCAATCTGTTGGTGCTCCTAAGCTGTCCAATGACAGGCAGGTGACCTATTTTACACAAGTACAATGGAGGCAAATCAGCTCAGTGGATAGGTTGTGCTGTGTGGAAGAGCTGTGTAAATCTCAGGATTGGATTGACAGAAGTACAAATCTTTTGGCAGGTAACACAATTACCATATTCACAATTAATTGTGCATTTAGGTGTTTGCATGGAGGTCAGCTCTAAATACACAACCTGCCTGACAATAGAAATGTAGAACATTTGGCATATTATTTGATTTAAAAAAAAAAAAAAATATGTCAGCAGTTTGGAATGTACAGTATCTCACAAAAGTGAGTACACCCCTCAAATTTTTGTAAATATTTTCTTCTATCTTTTCATGTGACAATGTAGTGAGTGTACAGCTTGTATAACAGTGTAAATTTGCTGTCCCCTCAAAATAACTCAACACACAGCCATTAATGTCTAAACCGCTGGCAACAAAAGTGAGTACACCCCTAAGTGAAAATGTCCAAATTGGGCCCAAAGTGTTAATAATTTGTGTGGCCACCATTATTTTCCAGCACTGCCTTAACCTTCTTGGGCATAGAGTTCACCAGAGCTTCACAGGTTGCCACTGGAGTCCTCTTTCACTCCTCCATGACGTCACAGAGCTGGTGGATGTTAGAGACCTTGCGCTCCTCCACCTTCCATTTGAGGATGCCCCACAGATGCTCTATAGTGTTTAGGTCTGGAGACATGATTGGCCAGTCCATCACATTTCCCCCTCAGCTTCTTTAGCAAGGCAGTGGTCATCTTGGAGGTGTGTTTGGAGTCATTATTATGTTGGCATACTGCCCTGCAGCCCGATCCCCAAAGGGAGGGGAACCTGCTCTGCTTCAGTATGTCACAGTACATGTTGGCATTCATGGTTCCCTCAATGAACTGTAGCTCCCCAATGCCGGCAGCACTCGTGCAGCCCCAGACCATGACACTCCCACCACCATACTTGACTGAAGGCAAGACACACTTGTCTTTGTACTCCTCACCTGGTTGCCGCCACACATGCTTGACTCCAAATAAGTTTATCTTGGTCTCTTCAGACCACATGACATGGTTCCAGTAATCCATGTCCTTAGTCTGCTTGTCTTCAGCAAACTGTTTGTGGGCTTTTTTGTGCATCAAAGAGGCTTCCTTCTGGGATGACAGCCATGCAGACCAATTTGATGCAGTGTGCAGCGTATGGTCTGAGCACTGACAGGCTGACCCCCACCCCTTCAACCTCTGCAGCAATGCTGGCAGCACTTATACGTCTATTTCCCGAAAACAACCTCTGGATATGACACTGAACACGTGTACTCAACTTCTTTGGTTGACAATGGCGAGGCCTGTTCTTAGTGGAATCTGTCCTGTTAAACTGCTGTATGGTCTTGGCCACCGTGCTGCGGCTCAGTTTCAGGGTCTTGGCAAACTTATTATAGCCTAGGCCATCTTTATGTAGAGCAACAATTCTTTTTTTCAGATCCTCAGAGTTCTTTTGCATGAGATGCCATGTTGATCTTCTTCCAGTGACCAGTATGAGAGAGTGAGAGTGATAACATCAAACTTATCACACCTGAAACTATACATGTCACAAAAGCCAGACAAGAGCACAGTCTATAAACGGTGGCAGGGGAAATCGCAACACAGCGGTGGGTGATCAATTTCTGTTGAACGGGGACAGCCACACACAGATCAAAATTTCGGTCAGCCCCTGCTGAACGGGCCAAATTTAGATCTGTCTATAGCCAGCTTAAACGGGGGACAGTTGAGGAAAATGGTTAAATCTGGAACTAAAAGACAGGCAGGGGTTATAACTAGAGAAGAGCATAGAGCAGCACAGAAGATGCTCCCAATCAATAACAGGATTATTTTGCTCTGGCAGTGGCTTAGAGCACCAGATTTAGGCTGGCCATAGATGAATCAAATCTCAGCTGGCTCAGCAAAGATCGGCTGAGATTGTATGGGTAGGCTGGTTGTACCCAAGTCGATCCATCCATTGACTTGAGTACAACCAGCCTGTCATATATTTTACATGCGGTTGCTGCCAGTGGCTATAGCCCCTAGCAGAAAACATTGTATTCTGCCAGCCGGGCAGGCTCCCCGCCAGTGGAACACAATAGTGCTGCAGGAGGAATTCCGCCATTAACACTTACTGTGTTGATGGGGGAATTGAGTGCTTTTTTTTTTCCTTCCAGTTGTGGTGGAAGAAAAGAAAATGGCATAATCTATGGGCTGCTTTATTCACAGTCCTAGGTCTGGCAGGCAGTATTTAGGAAGAGTGGTAGCACAGGGTACAATTGAGACAGGCAGCTGACAGTCAAATTGGGAATTAAAAGACCGGCAGGGCCTCCGTCCATGAACACACAGGGCCCTAAATGCCGGTATCACTCGGTACAGCCCTGTCCAGCTGCAGCCTGCCATAGACTTTGGATGGGGACGCTGCACCTGGCTGTCCTGGGTGCACTAAAATGCTGCAGGAGACAAGGGGCCCTAAGGTCAGTGCAACATTTTTACTTCCGAGTGCCCTAAATAGTCTGACAGATAAAATCGTACTATTTACTGTACCGGGGCAGACACCAGACTCCCACCAGACTCCCAACAGATTGCTGAGATGCTGTTATTGATATTCGGATTCTTCATCTGTAGGTGGGTTGTGTGTTTTCTTGGAGAGGTTTCTGTAAGCTGATATTGCATTTGTCACATCAAACAATGGCCACCTGTTCGCTACCAGACTCAACAAAGCATGTGGTTTTAAATAGATTTTTTAATGTGCTTACCTACATTACAGAATTTAAAGAGGGTTCCACCTTAAAAAGAGGACACCTTTCCATGGAGTATTATGAAGAGGTCCTGCACTTCCAATGAAACCGCTAAATCCCTCAGCCAATCGCAGGAGAGCCGCTGGTTGAGGGGACCACCTAAGGTGATAGCTGGGAGCCAGAGCTATCAGTGGTGGCTGTGAGGTCACCCGAGTGACAGTCTTCTCAGATCTGTTTCTGTGAAAGCTGCTTAGAACTTCAATATGTGGGATACATTCTCGAAGGCATATGTTCCTAAATGACAGCATCACTCGTTACAGTGTCCAGCCGCAGCGTATTTCAGGTTGCCATAGATTATGATAGACTCCTGGACGCTGCATCTGTGCCCTGGAAAACACTGTGATTTGACGCTTATGGACGAAGCACCCAGTTGGCATGTAATCTTATTTATTACAGGTACTTGTATAGCCCCGTCAGCACTTTACAAATTTATTGTACATTCACATCACTCTCTGCCCTCATGGAGCTTACAATCTACGGTCCATAACTCACATTCATAAATACACATACTAGGGCCAATTTACACAGGAGCCAATTAACCTACCAGCATGTCTTTGGAGTGTGGGAGGAAACTGGATTACCCGGAGGAAACCCACGCAGGCACAGGGAGAACATGCAGACTCCAGGCAGGTAGTGCCATGGTCAGGATTCGAACCAATGACTCTAGTGCTGCTAGGTGGAAGTGCTGACCACTTAGCCCACTGTGCTGCCACCTCATTCTTTGACACAGAAAATGAAATGCCTTGGTGCAGCAGAAAGGCTCCATGCACACTGGAAATTAAAATAACGTTATAAAAACGCCAGTAGCTTTGCAGTGAGTCTTTTAACGTTTTTGCAATATCGTTTATTCGCATTTTTTGCATTTTTCCGCGTTAGTGTTTTTTTAAAGTTTATTTTTTTTTTTAAGAAACTTTTTATTTTTTTAATCGTTCAAAAAGTTAAACGCTGGTGAGCCACGTTTTTGAACGTTTATCAACGTTTAACATTTTTAAGTGTGGTCAGTTTGTGGTCAGAAAAAACAGCTCCTGAACGCAATTTTAGGGTGTTCAGACAACAGCCAATAAACTCCACTGCTGATAATTGTCCAAAAACGTCCTTGTGTGCATGGACACATAGGATAACATAGAGGGGAGTTTTTGGGCCGTTAAAAAAAAAAAAAAAAAAAACGCCCAAACTCCCAAAAATAGCCGTTTATGAGCTTCAGTGTGCATGGAGGCCTAAAAAAAAAAAAAAAAAAAACGCTAAGAAATGCTATTGCAAAAACTTTGAAAGACTCACTGCTACTGGTGTTTTTGTAACGTTATTTTAAAGCGGAGCTGCACCCGCACCAAAAATATTAACAGTCAGCAGCTACAAATAGTGCAGCTGCTGACTTTTAATAAATGGACACTTACCTGTTCCTGGTTCCAGCGGTGTAGGCAGAATGTGACGAGCGACCGCTCGTCTCTCAGCTGCCCCGCCGCCATCCTCTGTCAGGGAATCAGGAAGTGAAGACGCAACGTCTTCACTCCCCGGTTCCCTACTGCGCATGTGCGAGTCGCGCTGCACGTCTCTATTGGTCCCCGCTGTGTCCTGGGAACTTTGTTTCCCAAGACACAACGGGGCATCTCCGGATAGGGGCGGGGCAGTCCAGATAATTTGTCACAGAAGTGGGTGCAGATACCTGTATTATACAGGTATCTGCACCCCCCTCCCCCCTGAAAGGTGCCAATCGTGGCACCGGAGGGGGGGAGGAATCCGATAAGCGGAAGTTCCACTTTAGGCGTTAAAGCGGAGCTCCACCCTAGTGTGCATGGAGCCTTAAATTTAGGAAACAACACTATTTTAATATTTTAACTTCGGATGTAAGAGCTGACCGCTTGCTTTCATGAGTGCTATCTGAAGTTCCTGGATTGACTTGTCCATATTTTGCTAAACTTCTACCCTTCCTTTACCCATCCAGGAGGCCTCTCAACTGCCAATTCAATTAGGTTGTCTGCCAGTGCCATTAGGAAGATGGACCCACCCCCTATTAGGCCCTTGAATTGCCCTGGTCCTTGCCCGGACTCTGTATTGCTAGACCACAACTCTGCCATATTTCACCCCTGGGCTAAGGTCACCAAGACGTATCCTAGGCCTAACACTCTTAATAGCTTTGAGTTTCTGAAGCTGGGTTTTATGAAGGCTGACACTTCTCTTTTATTGATTTTTTGCTATACTTGCATCGTCTGTAACATATTTTAATGCTGTTTCAAGTGACGTACTGACAAGCCACAATAACCAATAAACTTTATTCTTTAAAAAACAATTTTAACTTCGGTAAACAGTAAAAGTCGGCAAAATCAACTTCTCTTGTATCTTCTTAAATTCATCCCACCATGAAAAAAAGTATGAGCGGGGGATCAGGGGGATGATCTGTCCTGAGGTATGATTTTCTTTTTTTTGGGTGGCTTGAGTGATTTTTCTTTTGTAGTGAACATTCACATCTTTGGCATAATGACCCTGTCACTTGTAGATAAATCTTCAGTTTTGACAATCCACATGTCACAATGATAGAATATGCACGTGTGCCTTTGTGCCATGCTAGTGTTATTCTACTGACCTCTAGTGGCAATATAGCAGAATGCGATAACCAGCTTATCCGAATCTCCTATAAGCATTTGTTCTTTGGATTATATGAGTTATTTAGTGTATCTCTTCTGTTATTTTCTCATCAAAGTGTTTAGTTCACATGCATAAATATTTAGTTATTTAACATTAACGTTAAATTAACAGTTAAAACCCTTTATTTTTCATAAAACTTTACTAAAGCGTAACTCCACTTTTGTTGAGAAAAAAACATTCCCTTCTGGGTGATCTATGTAAATTACAAGGATTATAACAAACTTTGCAGATTCCTACTTTTTGTTATTCTGAAGAAATTCCTGTTTGTTCCTCTGTGCCCCCTGTGCTGAGTGAGTCTAATGGGAGTGGTTTCATAATTATCAGTCAGCTGTGAGAGCTGCAGAGCATTAATGAGGAAATCTGCTGGGCCTGCATCCCTTTAGACGTGTTCTTATTGGGAGGAGCTCACCAAAAATTACATTTTTGTTTTAGGGGATTGCCTGAAATCTGACTTGTATCTTATCTAGAACCCTAAACAGACCTACGTGGTAAAACCTCTAGTAAATCAAGCGTTTCGTTTTTAAATGTTTGAAAAAAATCAATAAAAAAAATCACACACAGTAGTGAAAGTAATGCAAGCTGTAGGCTTTGTATGCCTTGGTAAAATAAAGAAATCCTATTTAGTTTAAAGTATCTCTGCAGGACACACATTTCCTTTTTGTTTTTAGCTCCTCAAAAATTTACAAGTATAGAAAATACTTATTGATTTGCTAGAAATTCAATAAAAAGGGAACTTCCTGTAAGATGACAACATCGTTTTCTGCAGGCTGCCTGTAGTGGGTGGAGCCTGCTTGATCCCTCCCACAACTCTGATCCCTGCACAGACTATGTACAACACGGTAATAATGTCATTGCTACTTTTACAGTAATTTCTATCCTTTGTGACTATTGAGGAATATCCCGTATTTAAAGGAACGTTTTTGTTTGCGGAGTACAGCTTTAAGGAGACACTACACAATATCCTTATTCTATAAAACAAATCCATACACGTTCCCTACCTAATGGTCCTGTAATCTATTTTTCATTAAATAGTTTCTTACAGTGTTTTTCTGCCTCCTTGTAATGTCCTCCGTCAGCTTCCAAATCACTCCTATTCCCTCTCAGTTCTGTTTGTGTAGAATAAGCAGTTTCAATCGTGTGCATTGTTCTGTGCGCACTACAAATCCCATAGTCCATCTCGGGAGCAAACAGCACCCCCCTTCCCAGGCCACCAGTGGAGCGGCACTAGCACAACTGCCACCTACCCCCCTCCACACGGCACTAACACAGACCACCACCCACCGTCCTTACCCTGGATGTGAGAGCAGAGGTCGGATGTGGCCATCTTCCAGCGTGGCGGGCTCGGGGGAAAGCTGTTCCAGTGTCCTCTCCTGGAGCAGCTTCCGCAGTGTCTCCTCTCCGCTCCTCCTGGTCCTAGGCGTCCAAATGGATCGCCAGACATTTTGGCCAATCAGGAAACAGGTTTCATGCCTGCTTCCCAATTGGCCAGGAGGAGGGTCAGTCTTGCAACAGCAAATTTTCATTCGCTGTTGCAACACACCTGGGTGGGCTCCAGACACAATGCTCTGCGCCCCTAATGGATGGGCCTCCACTAAAGGGGACCATAGAGAACGTACATACCGTGTTTTCCCAAAAGTAAGACCTACTCCAAAAATAAGACCTAGCGTTATTTTCCAGGAGGGCTGCAATATAAGCCCTACCACAAATATAAGCCCTAGTTTAAAATTCTTGTAAAATCCTATAATCCACTCTATTACAGTAGTATATAATATACAATGTGTGTGTTTCTGTAATATAATTGCGGGGAAGAGAGCTCAGACGGGTCACAGAAGAGCAGAGCGGCGCTATAACGAAGGTATTTGGCAACATTATATTACAGAAACACACACATTGTACATTATATACTACAGTAATAGAGTGGATTATAGCATTTTACAAGCATTTTAACTCAGTTCACACTGGGGATTCCTGTCAGGCAGGGAGAGAGTGGGGGAGAGAAGACAGCACATTACATGGTAAGACCTACCCCGAAAATAAGCGGCCAAAATTAATATAAGACCCGGGCTTATTTTCGGGGAAACACGGTAGTCACCCTCTAACAGGAAGTCAGGTCACAGCAGCAAAGACAAAGGAAGTTGAAGGGAATTGAGAGCAATATAAAGGAATTTTTGCGTAAATAATACATAGTTGAATAGAATGCTTTCTTTGTAAACCAGAGTTCACTGTCACTATGCTATGTTATTGTCATTATGTTATGTTTCTTATTAACACATACAGTATTTATACATGCTCTGTGTAATGTATCTATTTTTTCTTTTAGATCCTTTTTGATCAGGCTCAGCGGTCGGTGCGACAGCAGCTTCATAGTTTTGTAAAAGAGTGAGTAACTTTTTGCCGTATTATCACTGGACTGTAACACTATATTAGTATTATTATTATACAGGATTTATATAGCGCCAACAGTTTGCGCAGAGCTTTACAACAGGAGAGCAGACCATACTGTTGCAATACAATTCAATACAGAAGGAATCAGAGGGCCTTGCTCATTAGAGCTTACAATCTAGGATCTATATAGCTGTCTTGTATAAGAAGTATTTTCTCTGTTTTGTGATTGTGTACTTTGATGATATTTTACATGAGAAGATGTAAAGTCAAGCGTGGGCACATGATAAAAAAATATCTGCTACAGAATTAAAGTGGTTGTAAACCTCAGACATGAAATATGAACAAAGCATATGCCTCTATAATGTGTATGTTGTCACAATCCGGTGCACTAAGGCCCCTTTCACACTGGGGCGTTTTTCAATAGCGCCTGAAAAAAAAAACAGCCCCATTCACTCCAGTGTGAAAGCCGGAAACGGTGCGCTAGCAGGACAGTAAAAAAAAGTCCTGCTAGCAGCATCTTTGGAGCGCTGAAGGAGCGGTGTATTCACCGCTCCTAAACCGCTCCTACCCATTGAAATCAATGGGGCAGCGTGGCTATACCGCCGGCAAAGTGCCGCTGCAGCGGGGCGCTTTGCGGGCAGTTTTAACCCTTTTCCGGCCGATAGCGGGGGTTAAAACCACACTGCTAGCGGCCGAATACCGCCGCTAAAACGACGGTAAAGCAGTGCTAAATATAGCGCTGATTTACCGCCGACGCCGCTCCCGCCCCAGTGTAAAAGGGGCCTAAGTCTCATTTCTGTCTGCTGCTTAGTTCCTCTGCTATCTGTATGAGTCACTTCTGACAGGTTTACCTGGCGCAAGAGAAAAAGGTAAAGGGGGGGGGGGTGATCTCCAGCACACGGTCTGTGATTGACAGCCTCAGCTCTGTTCCTATGTGCAGTGGGGTTATACGGCGGCAGGTTGGCTCCCCTGCGCAAAGCGCCGTAGCTGTACGGCGGCTGCTTTAAGGGCTTTATTGGGCGTGCACCAGCAGCGTGATGCTGGAGCTGATGCACATGGCTGGCGGCCGTGATGTCCGCCGGTGACCCGCAATCGCTCCTCAGAGAGCCAGAACGGGGATCTGTCAATGTAAAGAGAAGTAGAAAGAGATCTGCTGTTCCTAGTGAACAGCGATATCTCTACTCCGTATGTACACTGCCCCCACCGTTGGAAACATCTCCCTAGGGAACACTTAACCCCTTGATCGCCCCCTAGTGTTAACCCCTTCCCTGACAGTGACATTTATACAGTAATCAGTGGCTATTTTTAGCTCTGATCGCTGTATAAATGTCAATGGTTACAAAAAAAGTGTCAAGTGTCCGCTCTGTCCGCCGCAATGTCGCAGTCCTGCTAAAAATCGCATATCACCGCCATTACTAGTAAAAAATAAATAAACAATAAAAATGCCATAAATCTATTATGTAGACGCTATAATGTATGGCCAAACCAATGAATATACGCTTATTGCGTTTTTTTTTTTTTATTTTTTTTTACCAAAAATATGTAGAAGAATATATATTGGCCTAAAATGATGAAGAAATGTATTTTTTCTTTTTCATTTTTTGAGGATATTTATTATAGCAAAAATGATATATACACATATATAATATTTAATTGTCACTCTTTTTTTGTTTATAGCTCAAAAAAACGCAGTGGTGATTAAATATCACCGACTAAAAGCTGTATTTGTGGGGAAAAAAGGAACATAAATTTTGTTTGGGTACAATGTTGCACGACTGCGCAATTGTCAGTTAAAGCAACGCAGTGCCGTATCGCAAATAATTACCTGGTTAGGAAGGGGACAAATCCTTCCGGTCCTTAAGTGGTTAAAGTACTTGCAGTTCTGGAGTGCACACCTTAAAGCAGAACTAAACTCAAATGTTTAGTTCCTTATCCCGATGCAGCAGTTAAATTTCTCGCGGGCCACTGCCATCTTCTCCCCGATAACTTCTGGGTGCCAGCGAAGCTGCTACACTTGGGGCCTACATACTCTTGTTTGACTAGTCGGGGAATGACGCCATCCCACACACAGGAGTCTGCCAATCTGGTACAGCCAGAGTGTGCTAGGAATGCATGCAGTGCTGCTCGTGCGCAGCTCAGTGTTCATTCAGTTGAAGTCTGTGAGCAGGCTGGTAAGTGTTTGTTATTGCAGAAGAGACACAGAATGTCTCTTTTTCAATAAAGAGCTTCAGAGTTTTATTAGTTTTGTTTAGTTCCAATTTAAACAATGCCTGGTGAAAGATGAAAACCTCCTTTAGCAAATCAGAGGATCTTCATACGACTAGTACAGTGAGGTTCACCTTCCCCAATGAGATATACGTACATACGTTCATTGATGCCAGCTGGACCAATGTAACAATCAAATAAAGTTCACACCCAGACTTCAGCCTTGAGCATTGGGCCTCAACACAACCACTTCTAGCCTCCATCAGAAGCCCATGTGACAGGCTGAGAATGCAGAAGAACAGTTTAGAGACCACTCTAAAAAAAGGAAGTGCCTGAACAAGGACCTTCATGTCAGACCATCATCAACTATTTTAACCGCTTCAGGACCGCCCACCGCACTTATACTGCGCCAGGGTGGCCCCACTGCACTGGTTCACGTACATGTACGACATTTCATATTTCTGGGAAGGGGGCACCCTGCCCCGGCTGTGATGTCGTTCGCTACAGCTGCTGATTTAAAAACATCACTTATAGTAATACTAATGCCTTGTACACACGGTCGGACATTCCGACCACAAAATCCGTCTGATTTTTTCCAACGGATTTTGGCCGAAACTTGTCTTGCATACACACGGTCACACAAAGCTGTCGGAAAATTTGATCATTCTGAACGAGGTGACGAATAAAACGTACGACGGGACTACGTAGAGGCCAGTAACCAATAGCTTTCGTCTCCAAATTTTTTCTGAGCATGCGTGGCACTTTGTGCGTCGGAATTCTCGAGTACAAGGCATCAGACTTGTCTGTGTTGCTTGTAGCAACCATGTGTGATGAAAATGAAATGTGGTCAGAAGGATCACATCAATGTCTATGTACGGTGCATGGTGAGAGTGAAATACAAATAACAGGTGTATTTGGAAAAGCTATCCTCCTAGGCAGCGTTGCGTAATTCAGGCGTCACTGGAAGTTATGAGGCTTTATCGAGGAGAGCAGAGGTAGACTCTGCCTGGGTTCAGCAGTGCGATCGATGTATGTAGGCCACAAGAGTAGCAGCTTCGCTGGCAGGCCCGGGGAGACAGTTTCCATAGTAACGGGTAATTAAGTGAGAATCTGTCAGAAGCAGAAGCCCTGTGTGCTTGGGGGAGGGGCACATAAAGGATCTCGACATCCTCCATATTTACTTTTCCTCCTCCCTGTCCTGAGCGACTCTCAGATCAGACTTCCACGGCTAGATCATAGCCCTGCTCATTCTGCACCATTTCCTTCTGATCATGTTCTAAATGGGGAAAATCTGACAACGTAATCATAAGTCATAGCGTTTCAATACCTACCGATATACAGTTTTAAGCATTCACTAACATTTATCGTTTGGACTAGCTGGTCAACCATAACGAACCATAGGTAAAGGAACACTAAGCCTAAAAAGGACAAATATTTGAAGGACTAGCTTTTTATTACACTAGAAATATCTGGCCTATATAATAAGGATATGCATAGTGCAATGGCTGTGTACAAAGAGTGGCACCTGTGGTGACCAAATCAGAAATCATCCCTAAAGGAGACCCAAAAGACTCAAAAAAAATAAAAATCTAATAGCACTCTCCTGTATTCGGGTAAGTTCACACAAGTGCGGGATGCGGAGAGTAATCGCATGCCATCTTACACCTGCAGAAAAAATGCAATGCAGTTTAGAAGATGAGTGGGGCTACTATTAATCCCAATGGCACCCCCACACACTGGGAACCACACTGCACTATGCGGTTTCCCTGCAGCCATGTTTTCTAAAGAGGTGCAGGGACCTTTTACTTCCATTTTCAGCTGTGCCCGAGGAAATTTGGTCACTGGGAAGCTGCGAAGATCTGAACCAGGACTTAGGCAAGGTATTATGCTCGCCTCTCTCTCGGGCAGCCTGTTCCGGTGCTGCAGCCTCCATAATATTCTTCAGCATTAAACACTTCTGGAAAGATCAAGTTGCCTATGTCCCTTGCTACAGTGTGTTTCCATCTTCTGACCACTATGTCAGTACAGGATTCAGCAGCGATGTAGGGGGTCAGAGGACAGAGCCACAAGTTGGTGCGGGATACACAGACCCCCAAATTGTTGATTGCTCAGGAGTCCTACTGAGGCTGCAGAGTTGGAACGGTGAGAACATAGGAGACACAGGCCACAGGTAGGGGAGTATAGGAGCTCTTCTTTTGTAGGGGAATGCCATTAGGATTTTTTTAAAGACTGATGGGGTCTTTTTAAGGTGAACTTGTGAGTATTGCAGGAAGTGAGCTATCATTGATAACTTTTCTTCAAAGGTGCGGACTCTGGGGCTGCCATCCTGGTTTCACTACCTGGTGTTTCACTGATTTAGAACAAGCACATAGCCAGTGAAGTTATAGACGACTGACCTGCCGTCCTGTGTTCTTGATCTAGGTCATTGACTTACCAGGTACTGAAGCCAGACTGATGCTTATGGCCCTGGAGCCTTTACTTTTAAAAGCTTACATATTTCTTTTCAACTGATCTGACTTACGGAATTCCTCATTGATTGCTTTCAGTAACCACACTTTGCACATCGTCATTGAACGTTGCATTTCTCTATGTATGCAAATCTATCATGGGAGGAATACTAGGCTATGGACCGGCCTCCTTCTGAAGATGCTGTTTTTTAGCTTCAGTATCTTCAGTCTTCAAATTTAGTTACCTGTAACAAGTATGCAGCAAGTGAAGTCCGAATTCTTTGCTTGCATATTTAGCCTGGGCTTTAGGTCAGCCATAACTCAGGTCTGGATTTAACACCCAATACAATACTTGGGTGAGGACAGGAACTTGTACTTACAACCATCAGAAGTGCTCATGGCTACCAAAGGTTCCCAACTTGTTGGAAAATCTGTGTGATCTAGCTGAGCATTCCTTCCTACAGAAGCCCATGTGCACTGCTTCAGTCCATTGGGCTAGTCACATAACAAAAGTCAGTAGGTCCCGGGACTACAGAGGGCAAACGTAAGTCTCTCTGCCTGTCATTCTTTAGAAGACTTCAACCCTTTAATGGCTGGTCCTAAAAGCACTAATGACCAGGGTATCAACATGACCGGCAGCTAGTATTTTTCAGAAGAACAACCCAAAAACTCCGAACCTTAAAAAAAAAAAAAAAAAAAAATCAAAAAGGCAACAATACTTGTTTTATCTAGCAAAGGCTGATCTCTTATTTGGCTGCTGTGATTCCCGGTAATCATTGTTCTTGATATCAGGATGAAGATGGTGAAAGCTGCAGGAGCTCCTTTCATTGCCCTATAAACCAGTCAAAAAGTTACCTAATGATCACTTTGTGCCCTGGCTGTTTCACATGTGCTCATCTGTGCTTTGTGCATTAATTTCAGAGATGTGAGGAAATTCAAGGAGTCAAAGAAGCAGTTTGACAAAGTCCGGGAAGATCTGGACATTGCACTAGTGAAAAACGCTCAGGCCCCTCGCCATAAACCGCATGAAGTGGAAGAAGCTACGGGTACCCTGACAATTACGAGGAAGTGCTTCCGTCACCTCGCCCTAGACTATGTACTACAAGTGAGTGCTGTTCATTTCTGTTAATTAGTTATAAGAACCTTTACAAATGTACCTGCAGTTGAGGACTGGGAACCTTTGGCCTGGGGGTGGCAAACACATCCAAGTCCTGTCGCAGTGTTTGGTGGGCACTGGGCACATTGGGAAAGGTGCTATTTCCTAAAGGATATGATGCACTTTTTTACATTTTCGGAATCTATGTTGTTTAGTGTTTAGTTCCCCCTTTTTTTTTTAAATAACAATTTTATTAGTTATCTCAGCAGGTAAATGAACAGAACACAGTACGTTCCAGGTATTACTAGAGCAGGAATATAGCCAGTATAGACATTGTAGCAGTAATTGTAACATGGTGCAGGATCATTGCTAAATCATACCAAAAACTGTTAGATACTAATTGAAGTTTGCCAGAGGCTATGAGTCTAAGCAGTGTGAGAGGAGACGGAAATTAGTTCCACTTTTAATGCTAGAATAACTGATTGATGTAACGCAACACCAGATACTGTATACTGTGGACCAATATGCAAACATAAAATAAGTACCTTGCTCTGGCATCGTTACCGTTTTTATACGACACCTGACCTGCACAGTGCATCTGATCCTATCACAAAAAACAGAGATTGGAATCTGATTGATTGCTTCTGTGGACAGGACAGGTGCCTTTTATACAGGTAACAAGCTGAGATTAGGAGTACTCCTTTTAAGAGAGTGCTCCTAATCTCAGCTCGTTACCTGTATAGAAGACATCTGGGAGACAGAAATATTGCTGATTGATAGGGGATTAAATACTTATTTCACTTGTTAAAATGCAAATCTATTTGAGATGCATTTTTCAGGATATTTTTGTTGTTCTTCTGTCTTCACTGTTAAAATAAACTTACCATTAAAATTATAGACTGGTCATTTCTTTGTCAGGGGGTCAAACTTACAAAATCAGCAGGGGATCAAATACTTTTTTCCCTCACTGTATGGCAGCCCTCGTTGTCCCTGGTGCTCATGCATCAAACACATGCAGCCATTGTGTGACCTTTATTAGTATCTAACATATCAATTTAGTAGAACTGGTGGCATAACTGCAATATGAAGCACACCTAATGTAGTATGTAGTTGTAGTTTTCTATGTGACACCATACATTGATTTAACCTGCTGATAACTGCAATATGAAATCTTGTCTGCTTCTTTCATCTAGATCAATGTCTTACAAGCCAAAAAGAAGTTTGAAATTCTGGATGCTGTGAGTATTGATGTGATTGATTTCATTTTCCTTTATGCAACACAGCCATCAGTCTGGTGATCATTGCAGGAAGCAGACTTGCCTGCAGAGACGGATCAACACTGATGTTTGTTCTGCTTATATTTTGCATTACCTGGTTCCTTTCTCCCCTTCTTTCAACATGCAAATGTAGTTTTAAATGTAACCTTTCCACATTGATCACATTCTTTATTTTGGATTCTCTGTGCCTCTCTATGCAATACAGACAGACATTAGCTGGTGGAAGGGGCTGGCAGGCATTAGACTCTTGTGAAGTGACAGGCAGGTGCACAGCTTTTCCCAACTGCACTGGTTTATTGCAGGAGCATGAAGCTTGTAGCCTAGAGATCCATGGGGCACTAGGCTCATGCCTAGGTTGCCTTGTGGATGGCCCAGCTCAGCTAGCTTGTGGTGTTTTTTTAGAAGACAGGTCCCATTAAGAAGACCAGTATAAAATGCAAACTTTAAGTGTGCCTGATCCTAATATTTAGTGGCTTTAGGGCAGCTCTGTACCAGATATGTATACGCCACACAACAGGAATTGCAATTATATATGGGCATCATGGTGTTGGTTCACCTGCTAGGTTCTCTTGAAGCCAGTAGACCTTACCAGCCCTCCATTGCAGCTCCTAACTTTGCTTTAGCTGTCACCAAAATCCAAGGTGTCAGCTGGTGTCAGACACTCCTCTGGTCACGTGATGGTGCACGGGCCTAGTGGTTGGAAAAATGCTACATCTTTAGACATGTTGTTACCTTGCCCTTAATGGACAATATAACAGTGTCTGTTTAATGTATGGCCAGTATCTTTTTTATTTATTTTTGTACTACTAAGCTTTCTGGAAAGATGGTATGTGCTTGATTAGTTCCATGCATTCCATTACTGTCCTGATGATAAAATGTAGCACAGTCCATGTTCAAAAGACCCTTTGCTTCATTCCTGTTATCAGAGACTTCTAATAGCTTATCTCTGTCCATATTTTCTATATACCCAATGTCTGTGTGTGTAGAAGATTCTGGTTTATTCCCGCAGGCCATTTCCCTTTTTATGGAGGTTGGATTTATTTTTAGCTTCTTGCATTGTGTCCTTGTGCTGACTTGTTAACCTTACTATGCTTCTGCCGCATGCCTCCTAGGTAGAATATTAATAATTCAGATAGTTCTATGGTCCATCACCTCTGTTTTTCATTTTGTTAGATTCTCTTTTTATTTGTTGGCCTTTTCTGGTATTAAAGCAAACAAAGCATGCAAACAGGCAAAACAAATTTAAAAATACCTAGAGAGGGACCACAGAGGGAGTGATAATGTTATGTAGGATATTGACCTACGGAGACCTGCTAGACCCGCTCCCATCATACAAAGAAATTATTTAAAGGAGACTCCCCTTTGGCCTTAAAGTGGAAGTTCACCCTAATACTAAAATCTCTAAATTTACTGGCATCAACACTTCAAGACTAACCTATCTAGCCCTGTAAAGAAGAAATGACTATACATATCTTTTCTGAAGTTGCCCTGGTCCGGTCTCCAGCAGCGGAAGCTCTGCAGAAGAGACAGCCGGCAACAGCTGGGAAGTGACGTCACCCATAAAGTTACTATGGGACTTCTGTTGTCGGCTGCCTCCTCTGCTCTGCCTCCGCAAAGAAACTGACAGCCCAGTGTGGGATCGGACCAAAGCGGCTTCAAAAAAAGGTGTGTATATATAGTGATTTCTTCTTTACAGGGCCAAATAGATTGTGGATGCCAGTAGATTTGGAATATGGGGGTGAACTTCTACTTTAATTTTTGAACCCCCTTCTCCTCAAACTCGTTTTATTTTTACAGGTCCTGTGTTTTATAAGAAGTCTCCTACCTTTCCTAGTAGTGCATACCATGCTACCATGGTTTAAAGTGATTGTAAAGGCTTGTTTAAAAAAATGAAATAAATAAAAAACATACCTCTTTTGTGCAGTTGGATCCTCCTCTTCTCGGGTCCCTCTTTGCTGCTCCTGGCCCCTCCCTCTTATTGAGTGCCCACACAGTCAGCAGCTTCCTATGGGGGCACTGGAGCCGATATACAGTTCCGTGTGTCCATTCAGACCCGGCCCCATCCCCTCTCTCCTCTGAATGGCTGACTGACTTTGACAGCCACAGGAGCCAATGGGGCCGCTGCTGTGTCTCAGCAATCAGAAGGAGTGTCCTGGGCAGCTTAGACATTCATGAAAATTGCTGGAGAGAGATGGGACTCAGTTAAGTAATAATGGGCGTGCTGGGGAGGCTGCTACACACAAGTTTTTTTTTTTTTTTATCTTAAAGGGGTTGTAAACCTTTGTATTTTTTCACCTTAATGCATCCTATGCATTAAGGTGAAAAAACACCTGGCAGTGACCGGCCCCCCTGTTTTACTTACCTGAGCCCTAGAACTTGACCCGATGGGGACGCGCTGTCTCTCTGCCCAGGGTTCTCGGCTCTTGATTGGATAGATTGATAGCAGTGCAGCCATTGGCTCCCGCTTCTGTCAATCAAATATTATGGACGCCAAATGCTGAACTTGGGAGCGCTTCTCCCAGGGGGTTATCTGATGTAGGGAGGAGCTGCGAGAGCCGCCCAGAAGAGGAGGTTTGGGGCCACTCTGTTGTGCAAAACGGGTTGCACAGTGGAGGTAAGTATGATATGTTTGTTATTTAAAAAAAAAACAAAAAAACGAACCCTTACAATCACTTTAAGGCATAGAATGCCTTAAGATAAAAAACCTTCTGCCTGTACAACTCCTTTAAGCGTGACCATGTTTAGAAACAGATTTATAAAGTTGAAAACATTTTCTTTTTGCACATCACTGATCTTGCACTTCAACTAAAGGATTTTTCACATCCAAATTCAGCCATTTATGAAGTTCCAAATGTATGGCGGTCAATGCAAACTCTTGCAGTGTTTGTTGATGGTAAAGCTGTGTGTAGCACTGACCCCCGAAGGAGCTGCTGGTTTTTGTTGGGCTTACTGTTATCTCACCTGTTCACTGTGTCCGTCTTAGGGGTCCAGTTAAAAGGGTGGTCAAAGAAGATGGCTCCGACACTTAGTCCTTTTTCTGAAGATTTATTTGACAAAAACACAAGTTTGCAATAAAGGGATAGAGGGCTAAGGGGAATTCAGGTACCTTGTAGTTTGCGGGTTAGAGGTATTTCCTTGATCCAGAGAACAAACAACTTCCACAAGCTGGATCTAGCAACCACTGAATAGATCCCTCTCCTGACCTAGCAGCCGATGAGATGCTCGTTCAAAGTCTCTGCCACAGACTTGTTAATTTTAGCAATATCGTTGTGTAATCCTCTGCCACAGGAAGGCACAATCAGCTTCTTGTTAAAAAGATGTCACACAGCACCAGTTTCTTTCAGCCGACCCGGCGATACTGTGTGGTAGGTAACCCAGGGTGCATCCTCCAACTGAGTCTCCAGGCCTTTTCAGAGGTACCGGCCTTGTTGCTCGGTCCTCTCCAGAAAAAGTCCTCCCCTGGATCATCCAGTCGCGTGGCTTCTCCCCGCAGGCAAGACTGCACAGGACCAACCCTGGATCAGTAGACCCCAAAACTTCTGGGCCTACTCTTCAGTTGCGAAGCCTCGGGCCAGCCGGCCCCAAGACACAGGAAAAGGCAGCACACACCTCCGGCCAGGAGGGCCATGAGGTCGGGGATAACGAACCCCAAAAAATGGCATCTATACCTTAAGTACCCTTACCCAGAATGCTCAGCGGGTAAACCACTCCCTCTGAGCTGTTTCTGTGTAAAAGGGTACCCAATACATTTAGCCTGTTGCATTTCCAACATTCACCGGTGGTGACAGCCACACCCACGGCCAAGTGGAAATTAGCACAACCCAGCTAAACTGGTACAGAAACCAGAACTTTAGTATAATTATTCTGAGTCAAACTGCAGCTTCAGACAAACTTAAATTTACAAAAATAACAGCGTCTGCTCATTAGGAGCAGGGCGCTACATGTGCAATAACTTTGTGATAAGTACCCTGAAAGTGAACTGCTAAAGGTGTTTTTAAGCCTGTATAGAATGTAGGCGTGCCAATCCTCGTGTTCAATCACTGCAGCACTATAGTGAATCAGTAATGGGTCCATTTGCATAGCTCACAACTTTTTAGATGGGAACGAGGGACACCTATTAGCAAAAATATGTAGGCATAGGACACACCCCCTGCCACGCCCCCTTAATGGAGAATTATACAAAAAAATAAGTTAAACCCACAAGTGCTTTTTTTTTTTACCACTATCTTTCCTTTATACTGGCTTTTGAATTTACAAATGCTGCATATTGGATTTTTAAATGTAGAAATTGGATGAAAGGTTTAGCTCTGGGAAACACACTTTTTGAAAGATAAAAGTGCATTTTATATACAACTATATAGATCAGAACAAAATGTGGGACAAATGAGGAGGAAAGAGGGACAGGAGGGCCTTTGTACCAAATCAGGGACAGTCCTTCGAAATCAGGGGCAGTTGGGAGCTATGCATTTGCAAGTTGATTTTGTAGGGGCATTATTTGATGATTTGGTTAACCTGTACTCCACAAAAACAATACACAGGAGAAATACCTATATAGGAGTTTTGGTACCTGCCCAAGAATGTTTAATCTTGTTCAGAAAATGTTATGATCCTGGCAACCCAGACAGTAACTAGCAACAATTGATCAATCATAGATTTGAACATTTAAAGCAGTGCTCCAAACTGTGTCCTGCGGGCCAAATGTGGCCCTTTGCTTGCCCCTGTGTCACTGTTCCTTCCACTGATATGAGGCAATATTGCTCTTCCTGACACCAACAATGACACACTATTCCTTCCACTGACACCAGCTGTGGGGCAACATGGGATCTATCGATCAAATTGTGTGCAACCAGCCTGTTGAAAATGTTTCTCTCGATCAGCCCCACGACTATAATAGGCCCGTTCTGATCAGTGTATACTGATGGTGGGGAAGACGCCACGCTGTCAAAATACAATAGGACAGCAGGAGGGGTCCTCATGGACTGTGTGGATGGGGGGGATCCTTAAATTCTGATTGAATGAAAAAAATAAAAAGACTCTTTTATAGCCAGCCTTAGACCTACTGCATCTGGTAACATAACAGACCTGGTCAAGTCTGTCTGAGTGTTGTGATTGTTACTCGGCTATGCCAGAACAGACCATTGCAGTGAGGCAGGAGACCAAATTTTCTCAAGTGACATGCGATTTTAAGGCATTTCCTAACAAAACCGTGTAGCAGTACATCGCTATAAAAAGGAAAAATGTGGAAGACTTACTTTGGATTTTATTGAAATTATTGTTATGTTGAATAATTGATTGTATATTTGTGAATATTGCAGGTAGTACAAAAGATTGAATCCTTTATTCTTCTTTACTGTCCACAGATGCTATCATTCATGCATGCCCAGTACACCTTCTTTCAACAAGGCTACACTTTATTAAATGAACTGAATCCATACATGAAGAAGCTGGCTTCAGAGGTATGCATGTCTTTGTATGTGGACTATGCCATATTGTAACTGATCTTTTTCAGCATCATGCATTTTGTGCCCTTTGTTTTTTAGATTAAATTTAAAAAGATAAAGAAAAAAAAATAATCTAGGGCTACCAATCAGAGCATAAAATGTAATCTGTGCGTATAAATGGGCACCATAATGCCTGTCCATACAGCTGTTTATATTCCAATTCCCCTCTCTGAATCCCCCAAAACTTGCCTAGGCAAATACCGACCTGCAGGCATCATCACATCCCTCCTCTTCCCAAATGTGTTTAAAAGGATCATAGAGAGCAATATAATCCTTTCCCACTCTATCCAGTATAAAAAGTTTGAGCTGGAGTATCCTATAGAAACCCATTATAATTCCCTGTGCTGAAAAAAAACCCAATACAAATTAATTTTGATTGGTTGCTGTGGGCTTCTGAATTTAGGAATTGGCACTTAGAGCTATTTATAATTTAGCACGCAATGAGTCCTGCATTGAATGTTTTGTCTTGAAAACATTACATATGCTTTAGGAATACTGATAATTAAAACAATTCATTGGGTACTGTACATTATATTCCTAGTGATGGGCTTTTTAAGGATATTCTTCATAAATCTCAAATATATGAGATAATAATGATTTCTTCTTTCTGTTATAGCTGGACCAATTAGTCATCGACTCGGCTGTAGAGAAGCGAGAAATGGAACATAAGCATGCAACAATACAGCAAAGGGTGAGTTCAGTACTTGCATGCCTTCGCAGTCAGTAAATCTGGCAAAGCCTTTAATTTCTGTACACATTGTAGAAGCTTACTGAAAATCGGTATACACTGCAGTGCCTTGAAAAAATATTCATACCCCTTGAAATTTTCCACATTTTGTCATGTTACAACCAAAAACATAAATGTGTTTTATGTGATAGACCAACACAAAGTGACACATAATTGTGAAGTGGAAGGAAAATGATAAATGGTTTTCAATTTTTTTAAATAAATATCTGAAAAGTGTGGTGTGCATTTCTATTCAGCCTCCTTTACTCTGATACCCCTAAGGCCCCTTTAACACTGGGGCGGTGGGTGCATTGGCGGTAAGACACCGCTATTTTTAGCGGTGCTTTCCCGCCAATTTTGCGGCGCTATTCGGCCACTAGCGGGACGCTTTTACCCCCCCCACTAGCGGCCGAGAAAAGGCGTATAGCCATGCTGCCCTATTTGATTTCAAAGGGCAGGAGCGGTGTATACATATGCTGCCCCATTGATTTCAATGGGCAGAAGCGGTGAAGGAGCAGTGTATAACACCGCTCCTTCCCAGCTCCAAAGATGCTGCTAGCAGGACTTTTTTTAGCGTCCATCTAGCGCACCGCTCCAGTGTGAAATCCCTCGGGGCTTTCACATTGGAGACACAGCAGCGGCTCTTTCAGGGCGCTTTGCAGGCGCTATTTTTAGCGCTGTAGCGCCTGCAAAGAGCCCCAGTGTCAAAGGGGTCTAACTAAAATCTAGTGGAACCAATTGCCTTCAGAAGTCACCTAATTATAAATAGAATCCACCTGTGTATAGGTTAATCTCAGCTGTTCTGCCAAGCCCTCAGAAGTTTTTTAGAGAACCTTGGTGAGCAAACGGCATCATGAAGGCCAAGGAACACACCAGACAGGTCAGGGATAAAGCTGTGGAGAAGTTTAAAGCAAGGTTAGGTTATAAAAAAAATATCCCAAGCTTTGAACATCTCACAGAACACTGTTCAATCCATAATCCGAAAATGGAAAGAGTATGGAACAACTGCAAACTTACCAAGACCTGACCAGCCACCTAAACTGACAGGCCGGGCAAAAAGAGAGCATTAATCGGAGAAGCAGCCGAAAAAGCCATGGTAACTCTGGAGGAGCTGCAGAGATCCACAGCTCAGGTGGGAGAATCTGTCCACAGGACAACTGTTAGTAAGGCACTCCACAAATCTGGCCTTTTATGGAAGAGTGGCAAGAAGAAAGCCATTGTTGAAGAAAACCATAAGAAGTCCCGTTTGCAGTTTGCGAGAAGCCATGTGGGGGACACAGCAAACATGTGGAAGAAGGTGATCTGGTCAGATGAGACCCAAATTGAACTTTTTTGCCAAAAAGCAAAACGCTATGTGTGGCGGAAAACTAACACTGCACATCACCCTGAACACACCATCCCCACTGTGAAACATGCTGGTGGCAGCATCATTTTGTGGGGATGCTTTTCTTCAGCAGGGACAGGGAAGCTGGTCAGAGTTGATGGGAAGATGGATGTATCCAAATACAGGGCAATCGTAGTAGAAAACCTGTTAGAGTCTGCAAAAGACTTGTCCTTCCAGTAGGACAACGACCCTAAACATACAGCCAAAGCTAAAATGGAATGGTTTAGATCAAAGCATACTCATGTGTTAGAATAGCCCAGTCAAAGTCCAAACCTAAATCCAATTAAGAATCTGTGGCAAGACTTTGCTGAAATTGCTGTTCACAGATGCTCTCCATCCAATCTGACAGAGCTTGCGCTATTTTACAAAGAATAATGGGCAACAATTTCACTCTCTAGATATGCAAAGCTGGTAGAGACATACCCAATAATACTTGCAGCTGTAATTGCAGTGAAAGGTGGTTCTACAAAGAATTGACTCAGGGGGGCTGAATACTAATGCACGCCACACTTTTCACATATTTATTTGTAAAAAATGTGAAAACCATTTATCATTTTCCATCCCATTCACAATTATGTGCCACTTTGTGTTGGTCTATCACATAAAATCCCAATAAAAAACATTTACATTTTTGATTGTAACATGACAAAAGGTGGAAAATTTCGAAGGGTATGAATACATTTTCAAGGCACTGTATATGGCCAAAAGGTCTCTCGACACCTGACCATGACACCAATCAGCTTGTTGGACATCCTATTCCAAAACCATGAGCCTTCATATGTACTTGACAACCCTCTGTGGCTGTAGCAGCCTCCACTTTTCTTGGAAGGATTTCCAAGGATTTAATTTGGCCAAAAGAACATTTCTGCGGTCAGCTACTGTTTTTGGACAAGAAGATCTGTTTCATAGTTAGCATTGGGATTCATCACAAAGGTGTTCAGATAGGTTGTAGTCAGGGCTCTTTGCAGTCTATTTTGAATTCCTCCACACCAAACTCATCAAACCATGTTTTTGGTGAGATGACTTTGTGCACAGGGGCACAGTCATGCTGGAACAGAAAAAGGCCTTGCACAAACTATTACCATAATTGTTTAAAACTTTTTTATTTTTTAGCTTTATTAATACCCTTCATTGAAAACACTTGAACTCACATCTCTATTTGGATATACTTGTACTATACATTCCCTTTAGGCTGCATTCACACCTGAGCGTATTATTTTAGGCAGAAAGTGACACGTTTTTACCACGATGTTGCCACGATTTTTGCCACGATTTTGTACAGGTCAAAAGGTCACCAATGTAAAAAGCAGAAAAACGCTTGTAATCTGCCTAAAAAGAAGCTCATGTACTTTTTTTTGAGCTTTAGGCCTTTTGCTTCAGGTGGCAAAACGCTCAGATGTGAACAGGTGCCATTGAAATTAATGGGATTTTGCTCGTTGGGCGTTTTTTTCTGGCGTTTTACGAGCTGAAAACGCTCAGGTGTGAATGCAGCCTGTAGGCTTTTTCACACTATGTAGAGTTACCTGCATTTTTCCTCATAAGTAAATGCAGGTAATTGCTCTGACATACAGAAAACAATAGTTTTCTGTCATGCTCACATCAGAACTTGGTGTTTCTCTGTGTTCCAGAGCTGAGTGATATTATGCAACATGTTTGTGCAGTGACATGAACTTTTGGATGTGTACTAGAGACCCCGGTAGCCATTTTAGTGTGGATCACCAGAGGAGAGATCTCAGTGCTTAAGAGCAGCTCTCTATGCATTTCTAAGGCCCCTTTCACACTGGGGCGGTGCGGGCGTCGACGGTAAAGCAGCGCTATATTTAGCGCTGCTTTACTGTCGTTTTAGCCGCGGTATTCGGCCGTTAGCGGGCAGTTTTAACCCTCGCTAGTGGCCTAAAAAGGGTTAAAAACCCCCGGCGGTATTGTCGTGGTGTCCCATTGATTTCAATGGGTAGGAGCGGTGAATACACCGCTCCTTCACCGCTCCAAAGATGCTGCTAGCAGGACTTTTTTTACCGCCCTGCTAGCGCACCGCTCCAGTGTGAAAGCCCTCCGGCTTTCACACTGGAGTTAAAGGCCCCGCTTTTTTCAGGCGCTATTTTTAGCGCTGTAGCGCCTGAAAAATGCTTCAGTGTGAAAGGGGCCTAACGGGTCAAAATAAATGAAGTGTCACTTTGTAGACTACTCATAAAGTTAAAAAAAAAGGATCTGTGTAATGCGATGAAATGAACATCACAGGACCCCTGCTGCATGGCTGTGCATTCGGGAATGTACAGCTGCCGAGACAGTAAACTACTGAGGGTTTAGTGTCTGGGCTAGTGTGAATGGGCCCCTAAATTAATATTTCTGATTATGATACATTGCAGCTGCAACTTCAAATTAGTATTTCTTAAACATAATTTGTTTGAGAACTGAAAGTGAAGGTGATTATGACGGTGTTCTGTTTTTGTTACCGTTTTAGTCTTTGGTTAATGCTGTTGGTGTAATTATGTGTCCTGCTTGGAGGAGCTCATCCAATTTTCACACTATAGATAATAGCAGCATGTAAAAGCCAGTGCTCCTGAAATGGTCTTTTCATTGTGCCTAGTTTCATTGTATTCAAGATTACTCCCATTCTCACTATATTATATGTCTCCTTATCTTCGCATCGTTCCTTGCAAAACAATGACCCCCACTATACTCTGCAGTACTGTCTGCTTTTAATGGCATGGACATGTATTGACATCTGTGAGGAATAGTACAGTCTAAGAGGAAAACGAATCAATAACTTATGTTCATTCTTACTAAGGCGGGGGGGGGGGGGGGATGGGGTTATTACTGGATTATTGATCCACTGAAGCTTGCCCATATAGTAGGGAGGCGGCTCACCTTTTGTACTCAATGTTAGCCAAAGGATATAGTGGGGAAAGGTTTGATCGTCTTATTAGGTTGTTATTGCTGTCTGTTACCTTGGCAGGGACAATTTTTCTTACTTTCTGCATGATGACCATTAGGGCATGCTTGTTGTAAGGTTATTTTTGCTTTCCCCTTCTAAAATGTTTGTAGATAATCCGTTAGTAGATGGTGTCAAATCCAGGCCAGCAGCATCAGTAAATGCTTCAGAAATTAGAAGTCACTCCTAACAGGGGTATAGCTCACATCGGTGCCCTGGGTTTTATATGGACAGGAAGGAAGAACTTACTCTCAATGGTAGAAATACAGAGGACTGAAACCCTTACTTCCCTTCACCGTTCAAAGCTAAAAGAGGCTTTGGCATGAGTTCCACTTTGAAATATCAGATACATGCCTGTTAATGTACAGTATGTAGGCAGAGCCAGCAGAACATGTAAGGCATTTGGACAATTGTATTGTATAATGCATGCTTTTTATTGGTGCCTTATTATGAGCTGTTGGCATAGATCTGCCAGCTTGGGTATACCTGTTTCAGACATTGAAAATTTAGGCTTGGTTATTATGTTTTTAAATCCGCACATGGGATGGTACTTTTATTCAGTGAGAAGTGTCAATTGTACTGGTGGTTGCTCTCTTATGCCGCGTACACACGATCAGAATTCTCGTCGGAAAAAGCTCTGATGGTTTTCCCGTCGGAATTCCGCTCAAACTGTCTTGCCTACACACGGTCACACCAAATTCCAACGGTCAATAACACCGTGACATACAACATGTTCGACAGCACTATAAGGGAAGTTTAATGCTTCCGAGCATGCGTCAAATTGTTTCTGAGTATGTGTCAGAATTTTGCGTGTCGGAATTGCATACACACGATCGGAATTTCTGGAAAATCAGATGAAAAGCTCCCATCGGACTGTTTCCATCAGAATTTCCATCAGAAATTACAGCCGTGTGTACGCGGCATTAGTTGAAATCTTCAGCACTTTAAAAATCTGCTTATATCCATTTATGAGTAACACATATTCTTTTTTTTTTTTTTTACTCTTTCTTTCAACAACCTTGCTGATCAATCTACGATGTCCAGACCCTCCTACAGGTGAGTGTTTTATTTCCCATTAAAAACCTATACCACCCAAAAATATTCCTGCTTACAAAAAAAACTGTAGTAAAAAGGAAGAATGTACCCATTAGGAACCTGTCAGATTTAATCTCCTATTCTCTGTGAAGATTCTGATTTATTTTATATATTCATTGATTTTGAATGAGCATCAGTGGATAGCATCATCCTCTGGATTCTTGTGTCTCTCAGTGGTATCAGTGGTGAGGTTTTTCTGCAACAACTTAAGCAGAGGCCGCTTATAATTCAGCTTGTAAGTAATCAGTAACACTATTATTATTATAAAGGATTTATACTGCAAAGTACCAACAGTTTGCGCAGGGCTTTGCAAAATAAATAAAGACAATACAGTTATAATATTCAAGACAAGAGGGTTACAGGGCCCTGCCTGTAATAGCTTGCAAATTTAGAACAACATGATTTTTTTGTGGGGTCTTTAGTGGACGTTAAAGATGACTTCTTCAGGCAGAACTTCACTTTTCATAATAAATGGAAGCCTTTTATGTCTTTTCTACTCAGGCCATCCCAATGTGTTTATCTCTCACTTAAAAAGCTTTCTGCTTCCATCACTTCCTGTAGATCATCTCCCATCATGCACTGCCTTAGTGCATTACAGAATAGGTGTGGCTTACCACTCTGGACCACGCCTCCTTCGTGACTATACCACCTCTTGTTTTACTTCCATCTACAGCAGCAGGAGTGAGGATTTGGTCCAATTAATTACAAGTCCTGAGTAGGTCCCAAACAGTTCAATCACAGCCATGGCTTCCTTTAGGGAGTCAGCTGCATCTCCCAGAAGTAGCATGGTGTCGTCCGCATATAGCATTAGCTTCTCTTGGATCTCTCCATATTGGAGTCCACGGACTACCCGATTGGCTCTAATCAAGGCTGCCATGGGCTCAATGGCAATGGCGAAGAGGATCGGGGACAGTGGGCATCCCTGACGAGTGCCCCTATGTAGGTGGAATGGTAAAGAGATGTGTCCCGCCTCTCTGGTGACCGCCTGAGGTGAGCAGTACAGCAGTTTCACCCAGGATAAGAACCCCTCGCCAAAGCCAAATTTGCCTATGACAACCCAGAGGTACCCCCATTCTATGCTGTCAAAGGCCTTATGGGCATCCAGTGACAGCAGGGCCCTATCCCCCATGTTATCTGACTGCGTCCGGAGATTCAGGAAAAGTCTGCGGAGGTTTATAGCCGTGGATTTTTGGAGCATAAATGATGACTGGTCCGAGTGGATGATGGAGGAGATAGCCTTATTAAGTCATCAGGCCAAAACCTTTGCCGGGATTTTGCAAGAGCAATATTGGTCTGTATGAGCCTGGGTCTAATGGGTCTTTACCTGGTTTTAGAATAAGTATAATGTTGGCTCTAGTCATGGAGTCAGGCAGGCATTGACATTCCCTAGCTGAATTGAGAACCTTTAGCAGGCGTGGTAAAATAATTCCTCCATATTGTTTGAATACCTCCATGGGGAGGCCATCATCTCCAGGGGCCTTCGAATTGGGGAAGAGGCTTAGTGCCTCCTGCAGTTCCTCTAGTTTGATAGAGGAATCAAGGAGTGCCCTCTGAGATGCTGACAAGCTAGGTAGCTCAATTCCCTGTAGATAATCCTGTAGCTCGTTGGCCGAATAGCTTGCCCTGGATATGTGCAAGTCGGAATGAATAAATCACCTCTAATGTTGTGCATTATGTAAAACTATTAGAATAGTTTTTACATTTTAGAATGGGGTGAATCGAGACGGTTATAATTTTTAAAGGATGTCTCGAGACTGTCCATAATTTTTAATGGGTGCCTTGACTGAAAAAAAGGTTTATAAACACTGGTTTAAGAAGGGCTTTTCTACTTCCTTCTGTAAAAGACAAAGCCCTTCTTAACGTGTGGGTACGGGCAAATAAAAATGAAAAATGTTCAAAAATATCTTACTGTGTTCTGAGCAGACTCTGGATGGCCTAATCGAACAATATGCAGAGTTCATGGCCCATCTGTCTTTTGTTTATCATAGTGGTTCATTAATCATCAGTTTTACAAGTGTTCAGGCTGTGAACATGATCCTCCTGAAAGCTTTGCAGGGTAATGAATAGTAGACAGATGTGTAATGCCTGTGGACACCTATGTATTTAGGAGAGCTTGGATAAAGGGTCGAAGGTCACCAGGCAGTACTCATGGAGGTCTGTCTAGGTCTAGGATTAGAGTCAAAGCAAGTTTACTGGTTCATTTATTCTAGAGACCGACTTGCCAACTCCTAGAAAAACCTGATGTGCCCATAGATGCCCATAGTCCACCAAAGATGAACAGCCCTGTGTGAAACTAGGAAAGGATCAGGACATTTGGGGCTTCCAGGAGGAGTAATATTCACGTTCAGTTGCTTGTTGTGCATAGTTGGAAAATCCCTGTGCAAATAAACATAGATCACCCAGAAAAGGAAATGTATGGACAGTATAGAGAGGTCATACACAATTTCCAGGATAGATAGATATCTCGCCTAGTTATTTGGATGGTGTAGAGACATTTGCCAGTCTACAAAGCGGTTTCCTGTACAATTTAGCTGACATGTAGTTCACAATTGCCCCAATCGGACACAAATATTCCTGCACATTTTAAAGATTTAAATGCACACCAAACAATGGTGGGAGACGCTTGAATTAGGATGTCATCAGGACTTGTAACATTATCTTTAAAATTCTTTCTACAATCTGGTGCTGATTCGGTAGGCGGTTACAGTTTACAGACAATAATGACATTTTGGCTTATTCAATGGAAAATTAAGAAAAATATGATATTAATCCAATTCCAGCCTTGTGAAGGCTTGTTATTGTCCTTTATTCCACATTTTTTTGTGCATTTTGGCTCATTATTATCATTCACAAATGGTAATACTATGAAAGTATAACTTCAAGTCCAAATTGAGAGTCAGGAAATGTTGCTTATGAGATGCAAAATCCAAAACAGATTTTTAACTTCCTTTAATTTTGAAGAGAATACCCCAAGATGCACATGTTGACATTTCAGTCTTTAACCCTAGGTTTACAGCTTTTGCATGGGCACAGAAGCCTATTCATTATGATAGGCTGCTGTGCCTGCGTTTCCACAAAAAAGGAGCATGCACTTTTTCAAAAACACGGTCCCAGGGAAATGGCATGGTAATTTTGACCATGCCTTTTGCCTGCGGTCCCGACACACGCACTGCGATTTCACAATGGCGTTTCCACAGAGCAGTGCGTTTTTTAATGCAGACGGTTGCGAGTGTGGGAATCGCTGCAATTCCCACACCCCCAGTCACACACAGAAGTGTGAACCTAGGGTTAGTATGTGATGCTTTAGATCTCAGCACATACATACCGTTATTGCTAATATGCTACCAAAAGTTACCCCTGCTCTCAAATAAATAAAGTATAAGTTCATCTTTTAGAAAAAACAATAAATGCACATAATTTTGCAGAAAAAAGTGCATTTATTATTTTATTTTTTTCCTACAGCAGCCTGCAAAGCATTGCTGATCATGGGTGCAATGTTGGGTACCTGCTTATAAGCGCCCTTGCAGTTCATTGAGAACTACAATTCCTGTCTTCTGCAGTGGAAGATGGAACTTGTAGTTTATTTGTTCACAGGTCCCTGTAAATGAATGATGAGGCTGTGTGGGTGGAGCCCGGCACAGCTGCACTGATTTTGAATGTGACAGCAGGGAGAAGAACATTCTCCTGCTGTCAGTTGGGGGCACAGAAGGTGAGGAAGTGTGATGTTACATGTTCCATGTTACACCCTAAATATGGGTGTAACATGTTTCAAAGGTGAAAGTAGCTTTAAATTAAAGCAGCACTCTGGCCAAATTTTCTTTTGTTCCCATGCAGTGGGGCTGTGCCCACACTACATGGGTTAACTGCTCGTTTTATGTCTAGGGGATCGGAGAGCAGAGATATACTCAACTAATCCTCTGATCCTCCTAGCACAAGACTGGTCCCTGTGGCTCCTGCCTCCCCACCCCGAGGTCTTGTGCGATGGACTGTTCCTGATGTCATCGCCACGCCCATAGACCTGCTCTGGTTGTGAAGACGCCAGGAACAGTCCACCGCTGGATCGTGGTGGAGTGCTGTGTACCGCTGGAACAGAGGATCGGGTGAGTATAAGGCTTTTTGATCGCTACCTGACAAAACGAGCAGTTAACCCATATGGTGCGGGCACAGCCCCACTGTATGGCAACAAACTTTGCCAGGAGTTCTGCTTTAAAGGTTTCCATACACATGCAAGCATTTGTAGACAGCAATATGTATTAAAGGGACACACAAAAATTGTGGAAAATGTTAGCTGTTGTAAAACTCAATACCCCTAAAATAACTGTCTTTAAAAAATAATAAATGCAGGTAAAAAAATCTGCATCTATTATTTTTTGTTTTGGGAGCGTGTAAAGCGTTGCACCAGCGAACAGCAGATTGCTGATGCCATGCAGGTCTCCTGCAGACCTGTCAGTGTATCTGCTTGCTTATACCTCAGAGCAAGCCGATACACGCTGACAGGAAGAATAAATAAACTACCAAAGAGCCGTGGTAGTTCATTGAGAACTGCAAGCCGACGGCCACTAAGGCTGTTGGGACTTGTAGTTTTCCATTCACAGAGTGACTGGGCCGGGTGGTCAGGAGTTTCACTCGGCTGTGATTTTTTAATTTTGACAGCTAGTGGGGGGAGAAGATCCCCCGCTAGCTGTCACAGCGGGGGAGCCAGGGGCCGGTCCTTTCATAACATGTTACACCCTGAATATGGGTGTAACATGTTACTAAATATGAACTTATCTTTTAAGAGAAATATGAAGGCTGCCATTGGTGATCACCTCAGAAAATGCTAATTGCCTGGCTGTTGTGATGAGTTTGTTCTAGGTTCAGTACTTTCTGAATCACTGACTTGAAACAAGTTTGCAGATCTGGAAAGTTGATGAAAAGTCAGAAGTGCCCATTTAGGGCAAAGGAAAAGCATCTCCTGTTAGCCCATCTCCTGGCCCACCTATACTCACAGATCCATGCTTCTTTGACCATTGTAGGATTCCACTCTGGATACGCTCCAGTGTCTGATGGTGTTGGAGCTTACCCAGGTGGATTATTGGCTGCTCAGCTCCCGTATGGCCAGAAACTCATTTGAGCAAAGGAGAGAGGGCTCAATTGAAGCTGGGAGGCAGTGAGATGGCATGAATTGGTGTGTATAAATGGATCGAGGTGGTAGGCTTTCAATTTGCAATAAATGACCAGTGTGATGGTGGCTCTTTACCTACATACTTGTTCCATGTTAGTGACTCATAATATTGAAAAACCAGGATCAGTATGACACGGGTTAACATCTTTCCAATGAAAAGGTTAGCATTGGCAGCATCTTTGTTTTCTTACTACAAGAAGCAACTTTTAGCTATTCCTACAGGGGTAGGTCAGGCCACACAGGACATCTCCTCCATACACAGCAAGTTTAGCAGTCCCTTAACATGATCAAATGTGACAGCAGAGACTGGTCCAGGAAGGTGTTAACCTGCCATCGTATGGGGCTAATGAAGGCAATCATAGAAGAAATGTAAGGCTGGATTCACACCTAGGCATTTTTAGTGCTTTTTGCATTATGCAGATTTGCACTACAGAACGTGTTCCATAGTTAAATGGACTGTAGTGCAAATCTGCAAAATGCAAAAAGCAATAAAAATGCCTAGGTGTGAATCCAGTCTAAGTATGCGTTGAAGGTACTGTAAAGTTCGGGGGACCAGCTAGACCGCAGGACACAGGCTTTTAGTTCAAAAGGAGGTTTTATTAAACTTAAACAGCTTCACAGCAGCAAAACAAAAGAAAAAGGTTTCAGTCTCACCGACTATCAAAAGTCCCGAATTGCTATCGCAATCAAACACAGTCCTGGGGTGCTGTCGCAGGTGACTTCATCTGCTAGGAGGCTTCCAGGCCGAACGCTGCTGTTGACTTTGGTTGCTGCAAATCAAGCCAAACACAAACCACTATCTCCTCTGCACTCCTCCACCCATCTGCAACTTCCTGTCTTGTTTTTAAACCCACCTCCTCTGACAGGTGAGTTAACCCTTTTTGTTCCCTTAAAGGGCTCACAGACCAAACAGAGGGGAAACATAGCGTCCTTCCAGGACCCAGCCACTGCGTCCTGTACATATCCCCCCCCTGTGCCCCAACGCCAAGGAGGTGGAGGCAACCGTGGAGCTCAAACAATGGACTCGGGAGAGGGCATCTGCATTTTGATGCAGTCTCCCGGGCCTATGCTCCACTACAAATTTAAATTCCTGGAGTGCCAGGAACCACCGGGTAACCCTGGCATTAGTCCCTTTACCTTGTCTCAGCCATGTTAAAGGGGCATGGTCAGAAATCAGCCTAAACTTCCTCCCCAAGAGGTAATATCTGAGGGATTCCAGAGCCCACTTAATGGCCAGACACTCCCGTTCAATTATAGCGTAGTTTTTCTCCGCTGGTGTTAACTTCCTACTGAGGAAGACTACTGGGTGCTCCTCGCCATGAATAACCTGTGACAAGACCGCTCCCAATCCTACATCGGAAGCATCAGTCTGTACAACAAACTCTTTTGAAAAATTGGGTGCTACTAGGACAGGGTGTTGGCACAGTGCCGACTTGAGCTCCAAAAAAGCTTTCTCAGCGTCTGCATTCCACTCCACCATGACCGATTTCCGACCCTTAGTCAGATCGGTCAATGGAGCTGCCAACGTGGCAAAGTTGGGTACAAACCTCCTGTAGTATCCCACCATACCCAGGAATGCACGTACCTGTTTTTTTGTGAGGGGGCGGGGCCAATTCTGTACAGCCTCTACCTTGTTGACCTGAGGTTTTACTACCCCTCTACCCACAACATAGCCCAGGTATTTCACCTCCTCCATTCCCAAAGCACACTTTTCCGGGTTTATTGTAAACCCCTCCTTCCAAAGAGAGTCCAGTACTGCCTGGACTTTGGGCAAGTGTGACTCCCAGTCTCTGCTAAAAATGACTATGTCATCCAAGTATACTGAGGCATACTCCCGATGAGGACGTAAAATCCTATCCATTGCCCTCTGAAATGTGGCTGGAGCAGTTTGCAATCCAAAAGGCATTCTCTTGTACTGAAAACTTCCCTCTGGGGTAGAAAAAGCAGTTTTCTCTCTAGCAGCCTTAGTCAACGGGATTTGCCAATACCCCTTGGTAAGGTCTAATGTAGTGATATACCTGGCTGGACCTAGTCTCTCAATAAGCTCATCTACCCGGGGCATGGGGTAGGCATCAAACCGTGAAACTTCATTTAGTTTCCGGAAATCATTGCAGAATCGCAGAGTCCCGTTGGGCTTCGGTACCAACACAATCGGGCTTGACCACTCACTCTGTGATTCCTCAATAATCTCCAGGTCCAACATCTTCTTCACTTCCTCTGAAACAGCCTTCCTTTGGGCCTCTGGAATGCGGTAAGGCCGGACAAAAACTTTGACTCCTGGTTCCGTGACAATATCATGCTCTATGACACTAGTGAGCCCTGGCAAGTCTGAAAATTTCTCTTTATTTCTCTGCAAGAACTCCTTTGCCTGCTGACTTTGGACTCTAGACAGGGTATTTGCTACTTGGACACTCTCCACCCCAACCCTAGGCTCAAGTCTTGCACCAGCCAGGGAGGTCACCGGTTCCCTGTCTGTCCAGGGCTTTAACAAGTTTACATGATATATCTGATAGGGTTTCCTCTTACCTGGTTGGTGGACTCTATAATTTACCTCTCCCACTTTTTCTACAACTTCAAAGGGGCCTTGCCACCTGGCCAAGAATTTACTTTCCACAGTGGGGATCAACACCGCTACTCGATCCCCCACTTGGAAGTTCCTTATTCTAGCAGCCCTATTATAGACCCGTCGTTGAGCCTCCTGGGCTTTTTGCAAATGTTCTTTGACTAGAGGCATCACAGTTCGGATCCTCTCCTGCATTTGGGAAACATATTCAAGAACACTCTTATGCTGAATAGGTTCACTTTCCCATTCCTCTTTAACAAAATCCAGTAGTCCGCGAGGTCTCCGCCCATATACCAACTCAAAGGGCGAAAACCCAGTGGAGGCCTGGGGCACTTCCCGGATAGCAAATAGGAGAGCGGGTAACAGGCAGTCCCAGTCTTTCCCATCCCTTTGTACAACCCGCTTGAGCATAGACTTAAGGGTCTTATTAAAGCGCTCTACCAACCCATCCGTTTGTGGATGGTAGACCGATGTGCGCAGCTGTTTAATCCGGAACAGCTTGCACACATCAGCCATAACCCTCGACATAAACGGGGTGCCCTGGTCCGTGAGTATTTCCTTGGGAAAACCAGTCCGGGTAAACAACTGGAATAATTCCCGAGCAATAGCCTTAGAGGAGGTATTCCGCAGAGGTAGCGCTTCAGGATACCGGGTGGCATAGTCAAGGATCACCAGTATGTAAGAGTGACCTCGAGCTGACTTTACCAAAGGACCCACTATATCCATGGCTATTCTCTCGAATGGGACCTCAATTATGGGCAGAGGGACCAAAGGGCTCCGGAAGTGGGTCACCGGCGCGGTCAACTGACAGGTGGGACAAGAGGCACAGTATCTTCTTACCTCTGCTTTCAGACCTGGCCAGTAAAACCGGTCGGTGATCCGTGCCTCCGTCTTTTCAACTCCCAGGTGTCCCCCTAAAACATCATCATGGGCCAGGTCCAGGACCTTGCGTCTATACTGTTGGGGTACCAATAATTGTTCTACCACATTTTCTCTCACTTTGGTAACCCGATAAAGCAATTCATTATATATGGCAAAGTGGGGCCACCGCTCATTCGCACCTGGCTCTTGGGGTACCCCATTTAATACTACAACTTGTTCCCGTGCACGGGCCAAAGTGGGGTCCTGCATCTGGGCAGTACCAAATGTCCCCTGGGGAACACCCAAATCCGGCAGGGCAGGGGTAGAGGCCACTTCCTCATCCTCTTCACCCAGCATTACCTGAAGTGGGGAAGGTTCCCCCTCCTCAGTGTTCAGGTAGGTCTGCGAACCACACATTTTGACACCCTTCACAGTATCAGCACTACTTTCATCACCATTAACCCAATCATTAGCATTTGTATCAACTGGATCCACATTAGGTTCATTTGGCATCTCAGGGTTATTACCCTCAACCATAGGAACAGAGGAACTAGTTTCTCCCCAGTCTTGGGATCGTTCAGATAGTTCTCCTTGTCCCCACAGTTTTTCAAAAAATGGACAGTCTCGTCCTATGATAACATCATGTATCAAGTTCTTTACCACCCCCACCTCTTGAGTACCAGTGCCATATGCTGTGGAGATGGACACCGAGATGAGAGGGTACTCTCTAGTGTCCCCGTGAATGCATACAACCCGTAAAGTTTTGCTTACCGGACCGATCTTCCCAAGTACTCTAGGATGAACAAGGGTTACCATGCTTCCGGAGTCCAGCAAAGCCCAGGCAGGGAGGTGGTTCACTTGGACTACACACTCAAATTTCTCTTCTCCGCGGTCAAGGTGTGTGGTACATGCTCTATGAGCATAAAAAGACCCCCTCCGAAGAACCCCGCATTCCATGGGCTCCTCTTGCAGTGGGCAGTGGGCCCGGGTATGGCCCCAGGAATGACACCGCCAACATTGTACATCCCCTCCTCTCCGAACAGGAACAGATCGCTGAGGAGGTACTGGGAGTGACTCTTGACCTTCTGGGGTGTTGATTCCAGGGCTCCGGGGGACATCCTTTCGAAGGGCGGCAGTCGATCGAATAGGCCGTGGCAGACTGGGCCCTTGGCGCTTGGTAGGGCCAAGCAGATCCTCCACCACTGTATATCGCTCTACCATCTCGACAAGGAGGTTCACTGTTTTGGGGTCTCCATGGCTGACCCACCGTTGAAGGTCGTCTGGCAGTGACCGCAGGTACCGGTCCAGGACGACCCGCTCCACGATTTGGGGGCCCGATAACACTTCGGGCTGCAGCCATTTTTTTACCAGTTGCACCAGGTCATGCATTTGAGACCGTGGTGGACGATCTGGACAATACTTCCATTGGTGCACTCGTTGGGCCCGAACGGCCGTAGTCACCCCCAAACGAGCCAGTATTTCTGCCTTTAGTTTTTGATAGTCTTTAGCGTCCTCTGGTGGCAGGTCGAAGTAGGCTTTTTGAGGATCTCCGGTGAGAAAAGGGGCAATTAGGCCGGCCCACTGGTCCTGGGGCCACCCTTCTCTCTCTGCCGTCCTCTCAAATGTAGCAAGAAATGCCTCTACATCATCACTCAGGGACAATTTCTGCAAAAAATGGCTTGCCCTCACGGTCACCTGGTTGCCAGGGGCAACAGCCGCTTGCTCACGACCCTGAGACAACTGCTGTACTACTTCTTTTAAGGCAGTCACCTGAGCCTGCATAACCCCTTGCTGGGTTGCTTGCTGTGCTGCCAACTGAGCCACCAACAGGCGAGTATTTTCTTGCTGTACCTCCAGCTGAGTTGCTAAGCGCTGATTAGCTTCCTCATGGCGGGTCTGCGCTTGTATATTAGCCAGGGACAGTTGTTTAATTAGTTCCTCCATTGCTTCAGCTTTCAGGGTTTGGGCAGCTTTAACCCAGGACATAAATTTACTGTACTGTCCCTTTAAATGTCAGTTTTAAATTCAAATGCAAAAGCCAGCAAAAAAAAAAAAAAAAACACGCCTGTTACTCTGTCCTGCCCGCATTCTCCACCACTTGTAAAGTTCGGGGGACCAGCTAGACCGCAGGACACAGGCTTTTAGTTCAAAAGGAGGTTTTATTAAACTTAAACAGCTTCACAGCAGCAAAACAAAAGAAAAAGGTTTCAGTCTCACCGACTATCAAAAGTCCCGAATTGCTATCGCAATCAAACACAGTCCTGGGGTGCTGTCGCAGGTGACTTCATCTGCTAGGAGGCTTCCAGGCCGAACGCTGCTGTTGACTTTGGTTGCTGCAAATCAAGCCAAACACAAACCACTATCTCCTCTGCACTCCTCCACCCATCTGCAACTTCCTGTCTTGTTTTTAAACCCACCTCCTCTGACAGGTGAGTTAACCCTTTTTGTTCCCTTAAAGGGCTCACAGACCAAACAGAGGGGAAACATAGCGTCCTTCCAGGACCCAGCCACTGCGTCCTGTACAGTACCCATGGATGATCAAGTTTCATCCTTGCTGTTTAATACCCAAGTGATCATCAGCGGGTCTTGAAAGTTGGCAATAGTCTATAGACAAATATACTATTAATAAAGAAGGTTTAAAATGATCTTACTCTGCAGATAACCCACTTGATTGTTGGCATCATAAGACAATGCTTTACCACTTCTCTGGTCCTATATGTATGCTACTAATACCATTACTGGTAATTTATGTCATTTTTATAATTGGTGCCTACAAAGTCCATTTTTGTTGTTCTTCTATTTAAAACCATTACTGGTAACATATGTCAAAATACAAGCAACTCTGTTATCTGATGAACTTCACACTGTCACAGCCATAGGGGGTCATTATTTAAATACCAGGCATTCTTAATAGTGTCAAGCAGCTGCATTCCAACCTCCAATACTGGTCCTCTTTACATATAATATTGTCTGATGTCCAGTTCTGCTAGATGTTTCAAGGGAAGTAAGTTGTACAGAATACTACCAATCCCAAACAATATTTTGCGTGGACGCATGTAACATTCTGTCAGTTTGGTCTGTTATATGAATCATCTAGTGGAAAAAGCTCCTTTCCACACATGTTGGGCCTGTAACCTCTCTAAAAGCCTATCAGTAAGGATGAGCTCAGGCGTGTTTGCATGGTCCACGTGCAGAGCCCGCTAGGAAGTCGGCGCAGCGCTGCGCTAATCACAGGCATGAGACATTGCCCTGATGCGCGGCTGCAGAGATCGGGCAATGTCTCACTGCCTGTGATTAGCGCAGCGCCGACTTCCTGGCGGGCTCTGCACGTGGACCATGCGACTACGCCTGAGCTCATCCCTACCTAGCAGTAGGAGCAGCTCCCTATCATACAATCTAGAGACTTTTCAGGCAGTGTAATGTAATCCATCAGTGGGGCCTTCTACACGTTTGATGTTAAATTTGCATAGCTACATGGATCTAATTTCTAATGGGAAAATCTGCTCAATGGAGAGTGTTGCCATGTATATATAGCTCCATATTGTGCACATTTACTGAGAAATTCTCACATTATACTGTAGAAGCATTGTTTAATTTCTGTCATGTTGGGGTTTTGTCCCATTTTGCTGCTCCCATAGTTCCTTATCTTAAGTGTACATGCTTTCCATTTTAAACATACAAGTGACTGTCCTACCTAAAAACAGACACTACAGTATATGCAGGTTTTTTTTTTTTTTTTTTTTAATCCAGGCATAGCTAGAGTGAACTAGGCTACCCTGCTGCTTAAAGTTTCCTTGTTAATGGTAATTTATGTTCTGGAAATGTAGTTTCTAAACTATGCGTATATGGATGCCAGGTAATCTCAACACATCCTTTGTAGGCTCATCGCTCTCTGTGGGAGAGAAATTGACCTCACAATCGTGTAAGAAGCAGCAGTGCCACCCAGATGCACAAAGGGACCTTCTAAAACCTGGTTGCAAAGGCCTACATCAGGGATATGCAATTAGCGGACCTCCCAGCTGTTGCAGAACTACAATTCCCATGAGGCATAGCAAAACTCTGAGAGCCACAAGCATGACACCCAGAGGCAGAGGTATGATGGGACTTGTAGTTTTGCAACAGCTGGAGGCCCCCTAATTGCATATCCCTGGCCTACATGATAAGTACACTTTTAGCCTGACAAGCTGACTGACAAGCCCTACCTTGAATGGAGGCCACGATGAATAAGTACAGCATGTATGATTTCATGCTTTAGCACGGTTGCATTGTGTGCTTTGATCAAATATAACTGCGAGGATTGTTTTTTTTTTACTTGAACTTGCTTATTAATAAGCTCATTTATGCTTTTTTTATTTTTATTTTTATTTTTTTTTTTTAAATGGTTCTAATTCATAAGAATTATTTCCTTGGATGTCCCTGTAAAAGTGCTTTCTTGCTCGATTTCATCCACAAGTGCCTGTTTTGAGTGCAGCCCTGGAATGAGCTGTGACATTTGGTAAGCAGGGCTGCCTCTATTGTCTTTTCCGTATTATACCCAAGACAGCCAGGAACCGACATTAGTCAATAAGAGGTCAGAGGTGATCAAGGACCTGTCATCAGTGAAAAAAAGGCTCATTATGGTCGCAAGGCAAATCATAAATCCTGTTTCTTCCCCCCTCCAATTATTTTGTTCTGCAGCGTGTGGAGACAAATGGACGCCACGTTCTGCTGTCATTTGCAGATTAAATGCCTATGATTACATGATTTCTAATAATATTATTAGAATATTAAATTTTTTTTTAGTTCCTAATATATATTTTATTAATGGTTATTACTGGATTAGATAATATTAAAAAATAAGTAAACCATAGCTAAAAACATTTGGTTTCTAAATGTTTTTAGTCCTTCTTTTTTTTAAATGTATTTTTTTATTTGCTTCTCGGTTCTTAATAGTGCTTTGCTGAAACACATCCACGCTGTCCGTATCGCAGGGAAAACAATAGCAGTTTTTCAAAAAAGAATTCATCCAGCCAGTCGCCATTTCCTCCAGGAATGGTCAACTGCTACTTATAGCTAAGTTGATTGGCACCTGATCTATCCAAAATCCCAATAATCATGTCATGTTAGTAGGTGTCTTTTAAGCAGATGTGCAGAATAAAATAATCCATAGACATTAGATGACAATCTGATTGGATCAAGCAACAATCAGATGCTGTCAGGGCACCTACAGATGCCAAACGTGGCACCCTTTACTGAATAGAAATAAGACGCGTTGGGAAAACCTTGTCATATAACGATCATCCTCTTGATAATCTAAAGGTGTCTGCAGAGGACACCACCATATGACCACTTATGTTTCTGAAAACTCCAACCAGAAAAGATGACTTAAGGTAGTTCATGACTGCCTGTCCAACTACTCTTTAGCATCTGTGCTTTTGACCAATGAAAGATCAATCTTACAGAAGTTCTTACCATAAATATGCCTGTTCGCTTTGCCTGGACATGCATGTTCATGATCTGAATAGACACCCTTGATGTTGGCTTTAGCTGGTGGAAACTTAAATACAGCAAAACCCATGTTAGACACTTATTTTTATTTCTTTTTTCCCCTGAGATCTTATGTCTATGGCTAACTTTATAAGAAAGAGAGGAATGAAAGGGATGTGTATTAAAAGGAACCTCCTGTCTTTAATGTCTCAAGTCAAAAAAAAACCTAGCTAAAATTGCCCTAAAAAGGGACAGCTTGGACGATACAGACTCTGTCTTGGAGCACCGCCATCCATACACATGTCTACCTCTCCTCCTCCTCTTGGATGCAGAGAACGGCTGTTAGATGGACGTTCCGAGAGGCAGTGTAGTCATTCTGATTCTGCATCTCTTTCCACTTGATGAAATGGTCATCCTAGTGTTGAACAGGTTAAACCAGGCTGGTGGCAAAGAGGCGGCAGAGACAGATGGGTCTGTTTTATTAACACATTGGCGTGTGCTTCCTTAGCCTATCGGCATTGCTGCCTTTCACTGAGAAAGGATGGAGCTCCTTTGTGATTTGAACAGGGGGTAGGGGAGGTGTGGTCTCTTTCAATGGACTCTTAGGATGAGAAAACATTAGCAGCATCACCTCTATGGCCTGGGGAGTAAGTCAATAAACATGTGCTGGCCACAGCTTTTATCTGTGTCCCGTCCTTCTCATTTGGCTCTACAAGTGACAGCTGTATGCTAATGTCCTGGTCTCTTGTCTGAGCTGGAGCTAGGGGAACAGGGTTCTAAGGCTACCTCCTTTGTGGATATTAGTTGATCTCAAGGCAGGATGTAGATCTTGATACTTTTCATCATCAAAAAGGACAGCAAACATTCTAAGGATGCCTGTTTAGTATTCTGGACATCTAACCACGGAGACATGATTGCTGTCTATACATCAGTCTGACCGCCAGGAACGCAGCTCTCTAAAGCTGAGAAAATGAAGATATTTGGCCGACTGGAATACTTGCTGGTAAGTCATTCAAATTTGCTGCAAATCTGTTTTTCTTTTTAGTATTTTGTGTTAATTGTTTGCTTCTCGCAGAGGCCATCTCTGGAGTGTGCTGAGGTGTTTGTATGTATGTTGGCCATTTTCCCAAGGGGTACTTCTAGTACATACAGTATATTGCATGCGGTGATCGGGAATCACAGGAGCCTTAGAAGTGCTTGTAAATAATAGCTGATAAAGGATTGATTCTTTTACCAAAAATAGGGAATGTGTGCTTCACTGGCCATTTGTGAAGAGAAACTTTGGTAGATTCCAGCAGTGCACAGCCTTCATTACATCACAAAGACTTGCCATACCTGACTATGGCAGATCAAATGCTGGCCTGTCATGTAGACTGCTTAGAATAGAACCTCAACCTCTTCCATTTAGCCTAAGATCACAAAAAGAGCCGTATGGATCAACCTCTTACCAACAGTCAGGGGCTGTCCATCCATTAAGGGCGCACGGGCACCGCCTCCCCCTTGCATCGCCACCACCCACTATTCATGCGTCCAAGCCCCTTTCAGGACACCGGGCGCATGAATTACAGAGTTTTTTTTTAAGCACCTGATTACAGCCAGAGGCTCTAATAGGGTGGGCTCTGGGTGCAGAGCATTGCACTCGGAGCCCACCCAGGTGTGTTAGAATAGCAAATGGCGAATAGCGGCCCCAGGGGGGGGTTCACCAATGCACTTTTTGCCACTCCCCAAAAAAATATTACCACCACCTGCCACTGCCAACACTGCCTATCGCAACTATCCAAAGTTTATTAAAAGCAGTTAAAATGTACTCAGAAATGCTTTAATCTATGGCCAGCATTAGTCTGCCATTTAAAGCACCAATTCAACCATTGCTAGAAGTAATGATGCCAGAGACGAGGCCATGAGGCCCCTTTCACACGGGCCGGATGTGGTTTTGCTCAGCAGGGGATCTGTCTGCTCATCCCCTGCTGAGCTAAGCAGAGCTGCCGGGTGACAGGTCTTGGCTTATGCAAAGCGGACATGGACACGGCCTGCTGTACTCTATGGGCAGTCGGATGTAAACAGACCAGCTGTCCTTTTACACTCGACTGCCCTGTGATCTGATCTGGCCAGACAGGGGACACAAGTCCGTTTACATCCAACTGCCCATAGAGGAGAATGGAGGGTCCGATTGGGTCTGCCTGAAAAACGGACAGGCACCCCCGATCTGACAGCCTGTGTGAAAGGGTCCTAACAGTGATAGAGAATGATCAACCTCAAGCTTGGAGTCAACTGTAGAGATCTTCCAGCATGCTGGAAAATCTCAGCACTAGACAAATGGCGCTAACTGGCATTGACAGTTACCATAATTGTTTCACTTACAGTATATGTATGCCTCTATTGTATTATAGTGATAACATGAGCAGTGATGGGCCTCATTCACACTGACATGCTTATATGCCAAAGAGAAAAGATTAATCCTAAAGGTCTCAGAGGGAGAGAGAGCACTGATTGCAGTTATATTGAAAGACAAGTTTATATGCATTTATAGATCATTTCTGAGCCCATATAAATGCATGTAATGATTTTTTAATTGTAAAATTCTTACTGTGCGCTTAGATACATGTAGGTGCATTTAGCTTAGCTGCATTAAAAAAAAAAGAAATCTGTGCATCCAGGAGTAAATTAGATACTCTGAACGCATGTAAATGCATACAGTGCTTTGAAAAAGTATTCACACCCCTTGCAATTTTCCACGTTTTGTCATGTTACCACCAAAAACGTGAATGTATTTTATTGGGATTTTATGTGATAGGCCAACACAAAGTGGCACATAATTGGGAAGTGGAAGGAAAATGATAAATGTTTTTTTTACAAATAAATATGTGAAAAGAGTGGCGTGTATTTGTATTCAGCCCCCCTGAGCCAATACTTTGTATAACCGCCTTTTGCTGCAATTACAGCTGCAAGTCTTTTTGGGGATGTCTCTACCAGCTTTGCACATCTAAAGAGTGACATTTTTGCCCATTCTTCTTTGCAAAATAGCTCAAGAATTGTCAGATTGGATGGAGAGTGTCTGTGAACAGCAATTTTCAAGTCTCGCCACAGATTCTCAATTGGATTTAGGTCTGGACTTTGACTGGGCCATTCTAACACATGAATATGCTTTGATCTAAACCATTCCCTTGTAGCTCTGGCTGTATGTTTAGGGTCGTTGTCCCGCTAGAAGGTGAACCTCCACCCCAGTCCCAGTCTTTTGCAGGCTCTAATGCCCCGTACACATGATCGGAAATTCCGCCAGCAAAAGTCCGATGTGAGCTTTTGGTTGGAAACCCCGACCGCGTGTATGCTCCATCGGACTTTTGCTGGCGGGCAGGTTCTCAATTTTCCGGTCGGAAAATGTTCCGAACGGAAATTCTGATCGTCTGTACCAATTCCGACGTGCAAAATTTCTACGCATGCTCGAATTTGACGCATGCTTTGAAGCATTGAACTTAATTTTCTCGGCTCGTCGTTGTGTTGTACGTCACTGCGTTCTTGACGGTCGAAAGTTCAGAGAACTTTTGTGTGACCGTGTGTATGCAAGCCAAGCTTGAGCGGAATTCCGTCCAAAAAAACATCCAAGTTTTTTCCGATGGAAAATCCGCTCGTGTGTACGGGGCATAACAGGTTTTCTTCTAATGCGGCGTACACACGGTCGGAATTTCCGATGGAAACAGTCCGATGGGAGCTTTTCATCGGATTTTCCGACCGTGTGTATGCTCAACGGTCTTTTTCTGTCGGAATTTCCGACGGACTTTGAATTGAGAACCTGTTCTCAATTTTTCCGACGGAAAACCTTTCTATCGGATTTTCCGATCGTGTGTATGCAATTTTGACACGCAAAATTCCGACGCATGCTCGGAAACAATTCGACGCATGCTCGGAAGCATTAAACTTCCCTTTTATAGTGCTGTCGAACGTGTTTTATGCCGCTGTGTTATTGACCATCGGAATTTGGTGTGATCGTGTGTAGGCAACACATCTTGAGCGGAATTCCGTCGGAAAAACCGTCAGAGTTTTTTCCGACGAGAATTCCGATCGTGTGTACGCGGCATAAGATTGTGGTGTATTTGGCTCCATACATCTTCCCATCAACTCTGACCAGCTTCCCTGTCCCTGCTGAAGAAAGGCATCCCCACAAAATGATGCTGCCACCACCATGTTTCACAGTGGATGGTCTATTCAGGGTGATGTGCAGTGTTATTTTTCCGCCACACATAGTGTTTTGTTTTTTAGGCCAAAAAGTTAAATTTTGGTCTCATCTGACCAGAGCACCTTCTTCCACATGTTTGCTGTGTCCCCCACATGGCTTCTCGCAAACTAAAAAAGGGACTTCTTATGGCTTTCTTTCAACAATGACTTTCTTCTTGCCACTCTTCCATAAAAGCCAGATTTGTGGAGTGCACCACTAATAGTTGTCCTGTGGACAGATTCTCCCACCTGAGCTGTTGATCTCTGCAGCTCCTCCAGAGTTACCATGGGCCTCTTGGCTGCTTCTCTGATTAATGCTCTCCTTGTCTGGCCTGTCAGTTTAGGTGGACGGCGATGTCTTGATAGGTTTGCAGTTGTGCCATACTCTTTCCATTTTCGGATGATAGATTGAACAGTGCTCTATGAGATGTTCAAAGCTTGAAATATTTTTTTTATAACCTAACCCTGCTTTAAACTTCTCCACAACCTTATCCCTGACATGTCTGGTGTGTTCCTTGGCCTTCATGATGCTGTTTGTTCACTAAGGTTCTCTAACAAACCTCTGAGGGCTTCACAGAACAGCTATATTTATACTGAGATTAAATTACACACAGGTGGACTTCACTAATTAGGTGACTTCTGAAGGCAATTGGTTTTACTAGATTTTAGTTAGGGGTATGAGAGTAAAGGGGACTGAATACAAATGCACGCCACACTTTTCACATATTTATTTGTAAAAAATTTGAAAACCATTTATCATTTTCCTTTCACTTCACAATTATGTGCCACTTTGTGTTGGTCTATCACATAAAATCCCAATAAAATACATTTATGTTTTTGGTTGTAACATGACAAAAAATGGAAAATGTCAGGGGATATGAATACAAATAAATAAAACAAATGCAGGAGCCCAGTGTGAATGAGGGAATGTGTTTACTATTTAACAACCTGCATCTTGCATCAACTGTAAGGCCTGGTTCACACCTATGCATTTTTAGTGCTTTTTGCATTTTGCAGATTTGCACTACAGAACGTGTTCCATAGGAAACCATGTTAAATGGACTGTAGTGCAAATCTGCAAAATGCAAAAAGCACTAAAAATGCATGGGTATGAATCCAGCCTAAGGCTGGATTCACACCAGTCCGGTGCAAATTCCAGCTCCGTTCTTTGTACGAAGAGAAAAAGCAGCTGTTCAGCGCTTCCTCTCCGTTGTATCTGCGGATTAGCTGAGCAGGGAGAGGGGGAGGTGTAGTGAGGAGGGGAGAGAATGCCTGTTCACCATGAAACGCATCTGCGAATCAGATGCGTTCCCATAGAAGATTATGTGCCTGCAATTCGCACCGCACTGCCTAGAAAACGCACGCATTTTTTAGGCAATGTGGAGTGCGAATGAAACGCACGTATGTGAACCAGACTGGTTGAAAGTAATAGATTTTAAAATGTTCTGCGAATTGGATGCGGTGTCAGCTGAACTCCAGGATTAGCAGATGTGTAAATACAAGAGTCATGAGTGTTCTTAGTGTTCCTTGGTGTACTGTATGCATTTCTCAGATCTGTGCAGTAATCCAGTGTGAAACTTTGTATCTGTGCAGGAGCTTCCTGTAATAAAGACCGGTTACTACTGCTGTCTCTCCTTATGCAGGGTGACTGGTCTTGTCTCCGCCCCCCTCCTGTAGTTTTCTGCAGTCAGCCTTTAGTGGGTGGAGCTACTGTGCTCCTCCCACAGTTCTGTTCTTTGCACAGGCTATGTACAGCACAGTGATGATATCACCACTACTTTTACAAGGTAATGTCTGGGTTTGCAAAGGCATATGGTGCACACAAAGTGGATTGATATCCTTTGTGGTAATTACGCAATATATTTTAAGTTTTTGCGCCTTGAGCTCCGCTTAGAAAGGATTTGTCTTGTCTGTCTATGAACGGTAACTAGCAGTCGGTTGATGTGGGTTACTACATATGTCTGCAGTGTGTTTTTCTATATAGACCACTGTGATAATTCCATAAACATGCATGATTGCAAGCATTTTTTTTTTTCTTTTTTTAAGCTATGGTCACTCTGAAAAGTCTACCAACTAAGACTGGAAGACTGGTCAAAATGATGGAAACTGCATTATGTTTGCTATTTAAGCTCCAGCCTTAAGGGCTTGTTTAGACTTGTGGTGGGGGGATGTTAAAAACACTTGGTTGGGTTGTGTTTTTAGCGCTCCCCAATCTCCCCTCTTAAGGCCGGGTTCACATATGTGTGGCCACGGTTCCCAACATGGGGTCCAGTGCATTCCTATTCACTGGTTCAGGTGCGAATCCGGTCCGAATTTTCACCTGAACCGGACCCAAACATGCGCAGGACCGCTTGTATTGCGCACCGCGGCCACCCCGAACATGTGTGAGAGAAGGTTACACTCGCATGTCATGCAAATTGGATGCCGGGAAACCCACATCCCATTCGCAGATTTGTGAACCCAGCCTAAAGAATAAGTTCACTTTTTAATAAAAAATTATAAATGCACATTTTGTTGCAAATAAAAAAATGTGCATTTATTATTTTTTTGTTGTTGCTAGGGAGCATGCAGAGCATTCCGCCTGCGATCAGCAGATCACGATTGCAATGCAGGACGTCTGCAGACTCTCAAGATGGATGTCTGCCTGTACCTCTTATGGACAGGCAGTTACTTGAGAGCAGGAAGAAACAATGAACTATGAATGCGCTCATCAGCACCCTCGCAGTTCATTGAGAACTACAAACCATCAGCCACAATGGGTTTCGGTAGTTGTAGTTCATTAATTCACAGGAGACTGTGAATGAATGACACAGTGGTGTGGGCGGAGCCATGTTCTTTTCAAAAAGTGACCGGGTGGGGGGAGAAGATCCCCCGCCTGCTGTCACAAAGCAAGGAAGATGGGTGGAATTGATGGCAGGAGCTGGAACATAAATGCGAGTGAAATATGTAACTATTCCAAAAGGTGAACTCATCCTTAAGACCTCGTTCACACTGAACTTTGAAATTGTGCACAGATGTCTATTGCCCCCCCCCCCCCAAGTCGCCAAAAGTAGTGTAGGAACGCTCCCATTGCCAGCAGTAGGCTCCGAATTGACATGTGATTTGACCTGTCCAATCGCTCCAATTTGAACGTGGACGTTTTTACAGCTGCTGTTTTTGGCTTTAGGTGTTTTTTTCTACAGCCAGTAAACTCCCCAGCATGTTATCCTATGTGTCCATGCACACATAGGCTGTTATAATCGTTTATTGGCAGGGGCATTTTCTGGTTGGAAAAAAACTAGTGTGTTTTAAGAAGCGTTTTCAGCTGTGAAAACTATCTAACTCTGATAAAAGCTCAACAACGCTGGAAAATTCAGCTATTCTGCATTAACCAGCGTTTCTGAGTTTCCGAGCCTTAAGCTTTTGTGGGAGTATTGCTTTGCTAAAAAAAAAATGCTAAAAAACGCAACAGCTAAAAAATGCTGAAAAACACTACTACTTTGGCTAAAACGCCAAAAAAAACTACAGCTAATGTTACTGATGTTTTTATAACGTTTTTATAACTTCCAACGTGCATGAGGCCTTAAGCTGCAAAGGAAGCAGATGGGGGTGTTCACATGCCATGGTCGTGATGCTTTGTGCCAGTGGCAAAAGCTATTGCTCCTGTCACATTTGGCAGGCAGTACGGCCACCAAACAAGAATGTGGATGTGCTGCAAATGCCCCACAATCTGCATACAATGCGGTGAGATGGTTCAGTATTTAGACCCTTTTGACACTGGGGCGGTTTTCAGTCGCTTTAGTACTGGAAATAGCCTCTGCTAAGCACCTGAAAACCACCTCCCATTCATTTCAGTCTGACTTTTCACACTCGGGCGGTGTGCTTGCGGGACGTTCTGAAAAGTCCTGCAAGCAGCATCTTTGGGGCGGCTGTACTTAGCGCTCCCAAAACGCCCTGCCCATTGGAATGAATGGGCAGTGCTTCTGAAGTGCCTGAAAAGCACTTTGGAAGCGTTGCAACACGGGAGTTTTTAACCCCTTTTTTTGGGGTTAAAAGCTCCCCGCTAGCGGCTGAAATCACTGCTTAAACAGCGTTAAAGCAAGCACCGCTAACCCGAGTGGCACTTTACCACGATCACAGCCGTGGCCCTAGTGTGAAATGCCGCGTACACACGATCTGAATTCTCGTTGGAAAAAACTCTGACGGTTTTTCCAACGGAATTCCGCTCAAACTGTCTTGCCTACACACGATCACACCAAATTCCAACTGTCTGTAACACAGCGGCATAAAACACGTTTGACAGCACTATAAAAGGGAAGTTTAATGCTTCCGAGCATGCGTCGAATTGTTTCCGAGCATGCGTCGGAATTTTACGTGTCGGAATTGCATACACACGATCGGAAAATCCGATAGAAAGGTTTTCCGTCGGAAAAATTGAGAACAGGTTCTCAATTCAAAGTCCGTCGGAAATTCCGACAGAAAAAAACCGTTGGGCATTCACACGGTCGGAAAATCCGATGAAAAGCTCCTATCGGATTGTTTCCATCGGAAATTCCGACTGTGTGTACGCCGCAAAAGGGGTCTTACAGCGTTTAAACAGGTCGATGAGCAGGCATCCATCTGTGAAATGCCTCTGAAAAGTGATTTGAACATGGATCGCTTTTCAGAAGTATTGCCGTTTGGATGCAATCTAAACCTAGCCTTAGAAAAAATAGATTGTATTTGCACAATTAGTGGCTGATGCACAAATGAAAAATGACTTTTGGCATTTATTGCCTGATTCCCTTTTGAATCATAGAGGGTGCTGCCTGTGGTTTCTTTTTATTTTAACATGAATGTGAGAATTACCTGTAGTGGTGTCTTTGAAATTGTGTGAGTTCAAAAAAAAAAAATTCTGTGTAGATTTGTAATTCATTATATGTAGGTATGTGAAGTTTGGACTCCATTCACTTTCTATTGGCTTGCTGGTTACAATGTACACAACAAAGCTGAAAGGCTTTTGGATTGATCAAAGGCTGATGTAGAATATAATCTTTTATCATATTGGAGTATCCCAAATCAAATGGCGACCTCCAGTAAATGGGACGGTTTCATGTATGAAATGGGTCTGGTAGTGTCTTGGTGTCATTGATTGTCTCTGAACCCTGCCTTAGTTGGGGTATATTTAACTTTTATCTTTATACTTCAATTTAAAATCATAAAAAACTGAGATTTATATTCATAATCCTGGATGGGAAATCGCCATTTTACCGTTTATCTCTCGCCTGATTTGATTGCTTGTTTCGGGGTAGCCGCTGTGGATCAGAATACATTAACCTACATCAGAGTACAGTTACATTTTTTTTTTCTTGTGTCCTGTCGGATTGCATAAATTAGCACATTTCCCACGAGGGCACTCGGAAGGAAACTCGCACTGCATTGTGCGGCCTCTTTGGCATTGGATTTTGTTGCCACGGAAACCATTGTGATGTCACGGATGGAAGACAGCGCATATTGCTGAAAGTGAAGGAATGATGAGTTAACCCTTAAGCAGCAGACCATGAGCTTAACTCTTTCAGTAGTCTTACATTGATGTATATCTTAGTTGGGGTGGTGAAGATTTTAGAAAATACCAATATGGGAGGTTATGTACTGAAACTATATGGGGCAAAATCTTGTGCAGCTCTGCATAGAAACCAATCAGCTTCCAGGTTTTATTGTCAAAGCTTAACTGAATAAGCTGAAAGGGGTTGTAAACCTTCGTGTTTTTTCACCTTAATGCATCCTATGCATTAAGATGAAAAAACACCTGTCAGTGATGGATCCGCCCCGCCACCCGTTTTACTTACCTGAGCCCTGGAACTTGACCCGGTGGGGACGTGCTGTCTCTCTCCCCGGGGTTCTCGGCTCTTGATTGGATAGATTGATAGCAGCGCAGCCATTGGCCCCCTCTGCTGTCAATCAAATCCAATGATGCGGGGGAGGGGCCAATAGGAGATATTCAGGTGAGCAGCAACCAGTGACGTCACCGGCGCATGCGCTCTGAAGGAACGGCATACTAGTGCCGTTCCTTCAGAGCAGTGGCGGCCCGTAGAATAATCAATGCGCCCAGCCCCCTAATCTACACGCGGGGCACCGGACGCATGGATTCCAATGATTTTTTTTTAGAAGCACGTGATTAGAGCTAGAGGCTCTAATAGGCTTCAAGAAAGGGTGTGCTCAGAGTGCACTGTGACCTGACCGGGGGGGGGGGGTTATACCACCCGCTGCCACTGCTTCAGAGCTGTGTGCCATGACCGAGACTCGCATGCGTGGGAGTGACATCATTGTGACTCATCCATTCAGATGGCTGTTCCTGAACCCATAAGGAAGACCAGGTGAAGATGGAAGCGCCTACAGCGGTGACGGCGTGCCACTAGAGAGCTTAGTTTCAGGGTAAGTTTCTCATAATGTGCTAGTATGCTTCATACTAGCACATTATGATATACAGACTTTACTACCGCTTTAAATAATGCATTACAATTGAACTAACCCCATTAGATCTTAGTCGACTAAAATATGACTAAAATGGCATTTTAGTCAAAAGACTGACTAAAACTAAATTGAAATTTGACGTCAAAATGAACACTGGATCACTGTTGATATCACCACAACACAGTCCCAAGGATTTCCTGTGCTAGCATGCTCCCCTGTACATCGAGTCCTAGTGATGTGGTGGGTATTATGAAGGCTGATGCTATGCATACGTTGAGCTAGACGTTTAATGGCTTGTGAGTATCGTGGAGGAGTGTGCATTGAAGGGTGACAACGTTGATGATCCCAACTGTGCAAGCAAAAGCAGCGTTGTCACCCTTTTAGTGTAAATGCAGGGGAGGTTTTTTTTTGAACCTCGCAGATCTATATGCTATCCAAAGATAAAAATACATCTTTGACTTTAGATACTGCTCTATCTTAATATCTCATTTTCTGAAAAGTGGAATTCTGCTTTTAATGGCCAATATATGCTCGGGTTTTTATTTGTTTTATGAATAATACAAAGATTTTATAGTTCTGTATAATCTAAGTCTATTCCATCCAACACACCAATACCTTTTTATAGTTTGGCATTTTATACCCTTCAGATATTGCCCTTTCCACCAGACAGAAAGGTCACCTTCCGAAGAACTGAAAAGCCTGAGCTGAATGTTAAGCGCCCCCAATAAAGATGGCTTCCGGAACGCAAAATGCCATATTCAGTCATTTTATCAATAGCCTATTCACTGCCAAAAGGCTTCAGCAGATACTCTCTGAAAGTGTTGGGAGGAATTGAATGCTGGGCAAAAAACATATTCGGCTTCTTAATTACCGCGGAGAGCCAGAATGAATGAAATCTTAATTTGCTGCTGTCCCAGATACCCGGCACCCCCATGACATGACGAGCCGTTTTATTCCTTTACAGGCTAAGCTTTGGCTTAGGTCCAACACATAGATTACTCGTAACACAGAATCTCATGTATTATGCAGTTAGAATATTTTTATCTTAATATTATTAATGTAAGTAATATTAGCAGGAAAAACTCTGAGGATATTTTATGCTGATGGTTTCTATTTATAAAGCGGTGACTGTGACTCTCACCAAAGATTCACTGGTGGTGAATTAATCACTGCCATTTAAAATACATGCACCTGGAAGGTTTGCTTACAGTGCATATCAGAATCACTGCTTTGTAAATATGCAGCTGAGTGACCGTTTTAATGCCCCCTCACTGCCCACCCAAATGCTAACATTACTGCCTGACAGGGCTGTACACATGCTGCTTCGCAGCTACAGCATTTTTACCCTGAGCTGCAGCTGTTGACAGGTGGCACCACCTGTCAAACTTGCCTATTGAGTTCAATGGGAGTATACCACAACTGCAAGCCAAACACTCGACTCATGGTTGCAGGGATTGAATAAAAAAAACACGTTCAGGAGGTGGCAAGATCACCACCTGAACACCTGCCAACCGCTGCTATGCCACCCTCTGAAAAAAGATCCACGAAGGTCACTGGCGGTAAGCACTGCCACCAGTGTGAAACAAACCTTAGTGTAACAATAATTTAATCTATTGCAGCTTACAAGTCCTTATTTGTGGTGGCTGCATTAGATTTCTTCTTTTAGGTACCGGTACATCTTTAAGTACATTTTCTACAAGTGCACAAACATACCTGTCCAACGTGCCAGAAATCCAGTGTGCGCATAAGTTTCTGTGCACTGACCTGAAATCTCAAAAACTGTTACCAGTTTTTCAAGCTTCTTCTGTGAACTACACAACCCCTCCTTCCTATATTGTAGATGGGGGGGGGGGGGGGATATTTGTAGTCCAAATCAGGAGAGCAGCCTAGGGTTATGACCTTGTTCTTCCATGGATACAATATGGTGATTTGTTTTTATGGTGTTTTCACCCTAAGAAGTGTGTTACTGGCAAGATTATACCCTGTTTCGTCCACCTGTCCGCACTGTACAATGAGTTGCGCATGCACAGCTCAGTGTACAACTTTGACAGTGCCAAGATGAATGAACTCTTGCGCATGCATGGGAGTGATGTTATCTTGGCCTGGCTAATGAAAATCAGCAGAGATCAGTACTCGGAAGCCAACAGGCTGAAGATTTCAGCAGGGAGCTCTGGGACACCACTGCGCTGGAGTGAAGGTAAGTATAGTTCTGCTTTAAACAGTGAGATAACCCTTCCATAATTCCTGGCTCTGTTCCCATCTACTGTACTTGGGAATTTTGGGTGTTCCCCGGTCACCTTTGTGTGTTCATGCTCTTCCTTTTTCACTATCTATAATATAAAATAGAATAAAATAAATTAGCACAGAGAATGGGAGCCCCTCACAATGACCATAGCAGGTGTTCAGACCCTGGTACTCAAGAGCAAAAATCTCACCAATTGAGTCCCTGAGGGATATGAGACATTGTCAGCTGGTTTAACCTTCTAGTATCTACTAAGCACTGAAATATAACGTTGGCTGGACTGACCCTTTAAAGCATGTCAATAAGATATAGTAGTAATCTGATATTTGTATTTTACAGGATTTCTCCTATGATGACTCCAAGGCAGAATTTAATGTTGATGCCCCAAATGGGGTGGTGATGGAAGGTTACCTGTTCAAGAGGGCAAGCAATGCATTCAAAACGTGGAACCGGTGAGTACAGGGTTCAGTTTAAATTTCACTAACTAATTTTGCCCAAACACCTCCATTATCCAGCACTTTGCTTCTCTGTGTGAGTTTCCTTTCAGTAGTGACAGAATTATAGCGAAGGAATGATTTTGCTGATCTCTTAAAATGCTAGTGGTCTGGCTTTTTCCCCATCCAGTGACTTTAGTAACTTTTGCATCCTGGTGCCACACCAAGGATCCACATCAGGATTCCGACTGCTCTGACTTTTTACCTCCTGTTTGTTCTGCCTGGTTTGAAGGATTTAGACTGCCACTCAACTGGCATTTTCAGAAGTAGGTTAGCAGTGGTATCTACATGTGTATACTGTCATAACAAAATGGGCACAAAGTTCTTTGTCTCAAGGCCCCCACAGATAAGGGAGCTACTAAGAGAAACATGAGCAATGGATCTTACATTTTGATGTCAATGTCTTCACAATAAATATTCATTCTTCATAAATCTGGTGAAGGTCACTTGAATAAACTGTGCCCTGGGATCTCTTATGCTGTAAGCTCTAAACATGTGGGTTTGAGCAGTGATATTGATCTTTTTTGTTGGGTATATTAAATGGCAATAGGCCTGTAATAATAAGAACTGCTTCTTCCTTTCATAATGCCATTGCATATTAGAAAATAAAAAAAGGGGGCAAATCTGACTGGTTGCCACATGCGGCATACAGCTTATATTCCAGAACCTAACCAGGTTAAGTATATCCTTGTTTCAAGTACAGGGAGCCCAGAAGCAGCCTTAAGAATCCCCAAAACAGGCTCCAGAACTGTGAAGGCCTTTTTAGATGTTGTTTGGCAAACTCTAATCTGGCCTTCCTGTTTTTGAGGCTCACCAATGGTTTACATATTGTGGTGAACCCTCTGTATTCACTATGGTGAAGTTTTCTCTTGATTGTTAACTTTGACACACATACACCTACCTCCTGGAGAGTGTTCTTGATCTGGTCAACTGTTGTGAAGGGTATTTTCTTCACCAGGGAAAGAATTCTACGGTCATCCACCACAGTTGGTCTTCTGGGTCTTTTGGTGATGCTGAGCTCGCCGGTGCATTCTTTCTTTTTAAGGATGTTCCAAACCGTTGATTTGGCCACACCTAATATTTTTGCTATCTCTCTGATGGGTTTGTTTTTGTTTTTTCAGCCTAATGATGTCTTGCTTCACTGATAGTGAAAGCTCTTTGGATCTCATATTGAGAGTTGACAGCAACAGATTCCAAATGCAAATAGCACACTTCAAATGAACTCTGGGCCTTTTATCTGCTCCTTGTAAATGGGATAATGAGGGAATAACACACACCTGGCCATGGAACAGCTGAGCAGCCAATTGTCCCATTACTTTTTGGTCCCTTAAAAAGGGGGAGGCACATATACAAACTAGAGGTCGACCGATATATCGGCCGGCCGATATATCGGCCGATATTTGGTGTTTTTTAATTAATCGGCATCGGCCGATTCTGCTGCTAAAAAAGGCCGGTTTTAAAACTTCAGCGGGACTTGCAAATGACTTCTGATAGAAGTTAATGCAAGTTGCCTGAAGTTTTCCCTGAAGCGTCTTGTGACTTGTCTGGGCAGACTGCCAAGTGTGAGAAAATGATACAATGTTTCTCATCAATGAACTCTGTGTGGAGAAGTTTCCAGTTTAACCATTTAAAGCCTAAATCTTTTCTGACACTTGTTGCTTACAAGTAAAAATCCTGTATTTTCTGCTAGAAAATCACTTAGAACCCCCAAAAATTATATATATTTTTTTAGCAGAGACCCTAGGGAATAAAATAGCGGTTGTTGCAATATTTTTTGTCACACGGTATTTGCGCAGCGGTCATTCAAACGCAATTTTTTGGGAAAAGATACACTAATGATTAAAAAAAAAACGAAAAAACAGCAAAGTTAGCCCATTTTTTTTTCGTCAAAGTTTTGATTACCTGTTTTTGTGTATTTAATATATATATTTTTTTAGTTATCTAAATTATACATATAAGTGAACTGATTGGAGGTTTTGTTTTGTTTAATAAAATGTAAGAATTTTTCTGAATCACTTATTAAGGCTGCTTTCACACTGGAGCGGGCAGGCATTGACGGTAAAACGCTGCTAGTTTTAGCGGTGCTATTCGGCTGCTAGCGGGGCGATTATAACCCAGCTAGCGTCCGAGGAAGTGATTAAATGCACCCATCTGGCGACGCTGCCGAATCGCTTTGCAGGCGCTTTAACAGCAGTGCCCATTAATTTCAATGGGCAGGAGTAGTGGTGTACACCGCTCCATAGGACTTTTTTTTTTTAACATCCTGCCAGCACATCTCCTCAGTGTGAAAGCACTCGGGCTTTCACACTGAGACTGCAGGGGAGCCATTTTGCAGGCATTTTACAGGCGCTATTTTTAGCCCAAAAGCAACTGAAAAACGCCTCAGTGTGAAATTTTAGATTTTTTGAGATGGAGGGGGGGAAAAAAAAATCGCCCAAAAAAAAAAAAATCGGCATCATATATCGGCCATCGGCCGCCGTGATTTCTACATATCGGCATCGGCCAGAGAAAAACCCATATCGGTCGACCTCTAATACAAACTGTTGTAATTCCTACACTCTTCACCTGATTTGGATGTAAATACCCTCAAATTATAGCTGAAAGTCTGCAGTTAAAGCACATCTTGTTCGTTTAATTTCAAATCCATTGTGGTGGTGTATAGAGCCAAAAAGATTAGAATTGTGTCGACGTCCCAATATTTATGGACATGACTGTATTTTTTTAATTAACTGAACAACAGAAAATGTAATTTAAGCAAATTGGTCTTGGGACTCAGATCACATAACGTAAAGTGGTTGTAAACCTCAGACATTACATTTGAACAAAGCATATTCATTAATAGCGTGTACTTGCCTCTCTCCAAAGCACTAAGTGTCTTTTCTCTCTGCTGTCTATTTCCCCTGTTATCAGCTTGAGTTACTTCTGACAAGTTTTCCTGACGCCAAGAGAAAAAAGGTGACAGGGGAGGGACCTCCAGCTGATTGACAGCCTCAGTTCTGTTCCTGTGTGCTGTGTGAAGGGGGGTGTGTCTCTTCCCTCCAATCAGCTGTCAGAGTATTTGTACAGTATGTAACTAAAGCTCCCCGCCCCCTGCTTTGTGAGTCTGTGAAAATCCCTTTTCATCTCTGAGCTTTACAAGGCTGTACAGGACAAATGTGTGTCACTTGAGGCTAGGGGCAAGAGGGGGGTAGGAGGGGAAATTTCCCTGGGCGCAGTGAAGCAAAGGGACAAAAAATGGACGCAGGGTGTAACACCTATTCTGGGGCATGTATTAATAGTGGGGGAGAGGGGGTGCAATTTTGGATCTTTGCCCTGGGCGCTGGACAGCCCTGTCCCAGTACTGCCTGAGGCTAATCACTTCACTAGGTATAGGTAAGGGTTTACAACCACTTTAAAGTAGATCTAATCCCAGTCACTAAAATCTTGTACTAGATTTAACTTTTATAAAGTTGTTTAACCACTTTCAGACCGGACCAATTTGCAGCCAAAGGACCAGGCCCCTTTTTGCGATTCGGCACTGAGTCGCTTTAACTGACAATTGCGCGGTCGTGCGACGTGGCTCCCAAACAAAATTGACGTCCTTTTTTTCCCACAAATAGAGCTTTCTTTTGGTGGTATTTGATCGCCCCTGCGGTTTTTATTTTTTGCGCTATAAACAAAAATAGAGCGACAATTTTGAAAAAAATGCATTATTTTTTGCTATAATAAATATCCCCAAAAAATATATAAAAAAAAAACATTTTTTTTCCTCAGTTTAGGCCGATACGTATTCTTCTACATATTTTTGGTAAAAAAAATCGCAATAAGCGATTATTGATCGGTTGCGCAGAAGTTATAGCGTTTACAAGATAGGGGATAGTTTTATAGCATTTTTATTAATAATTTTTTTTTTATTATTAATGGCGGAGATCTGCGATTTTTTTTGTGACTGCGACATTATGGCGGACACATCGGACATTTTTGACACATTTTTGGGACCATTGTCATTTTTACAGCAATTAATGCATTTAAATGCATTGATTTCTGTATAAATGACACTGGCAGTGAAGGGGTTAACCACAAGAGGGCAGTGTAATGGTTAAGTATGCCTAGGGGTGTGTTTTTTTACTGTGGGGGGGCGTGGCTGTCAGCTAGTGAATGCTGATCTCTGCTCCAATCACAGGGAGCAGAGATCGGCACTAGTTGCTAGGCAGAACGGGGAGATGCTGTTTATCTCGGCATCTCCCCGTTCAGCCGCCCCGTGAGATGATCGCGGGGGTCCCCGCGGCGATCGAGTCCGCGGGGACCGCGATCGGACTCACGGGGGTCCCGACCGGCGCGGGAGCGCACCGCTCCCGGCGCGCTCCCAATGGCACGGACAGGCTAAAGGAGGGACGTATATATACGTCCTCCTGCCATTCTGTCGACGTATATCGTCGTGCGCCGGTCGGCAAGTGGTTAATATTTCAAAATCTGCAGCTTTCAATAAAACAATACCTGATGCAGCTCCTTGTTCAAGCACCTCCGGTTATAGGGGGACAACTGTCTCCCGGTTTTGTTGCTGTGTTGTCCTAGAACAAGAAATGCTGATTTTAATTTGCTGCATGCTTGTTCTAAATCAATGTTTCAGAAATATTGAAGTCGTGTATAGTCAGACAACCATTTTTAGAAGATCAGCATTGGTAGTCTACGTATTTCTTTTACCACAGGTGCAATTTAACTACATTGTGTCTACCAGGTGGGTCTATTATATGTAACAAACTAATGGTAAAGTCCATTACAAACCCCTTGGGCAGGACACATAAAGCATGCTCACATTGGGTTACCGTCCATTAGCTTTTATACTGCACTTATGTCTTGACTTTTGCAGTGGATGTCTGCAGGTTATCACTTATACTCTTTTTATTATTCACAGGAGGTGGTTTTCTATTCAAAACAGTCAACTTGTTTACCAGAAGAAACTGAAGGTATGTAAAATCTTATTATGAATATTTTATATCCTATATACTGCATATTCAAATCTGATCCTGCAGGGCTTTTTTGGCTTTGAACACAAAGAGATTCTCCTTGTGTTTCCTTTTTTTCTTCCACTCCCTGGAGAGATCAACTGTCAGTTTAAACACAATATCATTAATAAATGTAATAAAAAATATCCTGTGTATATGCAGGGGATAAAGAAGATCTACCATACAGTAGATATACAGTAATGCCCATAATCTACAGCAAGAGCCAAGGTCTAGACATGGGATGAGTACTCAATGGCAGGGCAGTCTTCTACAGCTACAAGTGTGCCTGTAAGTCCATTAGACTCTTACAGAGAGCAGAGCTCATGCAACTATGGCCGGTGTGGTTAGTAGGAAAGGGGGCAACCCTGGCTAGTATGCAGTACAATGCAATGTTTTCAACCCTGAAAAGTTTCTCCCTACCTACTTTCCTGGCAGGATGTCCTGACGGTGGTGGTGGAGGACCTTAGACTGTGTACGGTGAAGCCCTGTGAAGATATAGAAAGGAGGTTTTGCTTTGAAGTCGTCTCACCCACGAAGTAAGTCTGATGCAGTAATGCTTTCTGTGTGTACAAAGCTCAAGCTATACAGTAGATTAAAAATCACCCTCTCTAACTTGAAGGACAACACTAAAGGCAACCTTTCCTATATTGGAAACACAAAGGCTGCAATTGCCGCCTCCTACATTCTTGGCTGCCCTTCCGAATTTCTGGCATCAGTACTTTGGATCACTGACCCAGTGACTCTGATTTTACTGATCTCAATACAGGTTCCAGGTCAGTGGCTCAGAAAGCATTGGAAGTAAAGGGTCAGAAAAAAGGCCAAGCAACCAGTTTTTAGAAAGGGGTCTGCAATGTCGGCCCTCTTCCAGGAAAGGTTTCCTCTATTAAAAGTACAATTAGACACAATATAAAGAGAGTGTGGTGAGAAGGAACACTAGCTATAGCTGAAGCAATCTTGGCAAGTCAGTTTATTTATTATGGATATTTATATAGCGCTAACAATTTACACAGCACTTTTACATACTGTACATTCACATCAGATTACATCTATTGGGCCGTTTCAAAATGTGTTATTTAGACCAAATACAAAACTTCTAGAACTGCTACTTTGTAACACAAGTTGTTAAATCAAGCAGAAAGGAGATGGAAGAAGAATTGCACACCAGGGATCCATTTGTATTTGGGACAGGTCTTAGTGACAATTTCCCACACTACCCTGAATGGAGGGGACAGGTCTTAGGGGAAATCGCCCACACTGCCCTTATGATGAAACAACAGGTCTTAGGGGAAATCTCCCACACTACCCTGATGATGAGAGAACAGGTCTTGGGGGAAATATCCCATACTGCTCTGAGGTGAGGGAATAGGTCTTAGGGGAAATCTCACATATTGCCCTGACCCTGTGGTGAGGGAACATGTCTTAGGGGAAATCTCCCACACTATCCTGATGGTGAGGGAACAGGTCTTAAGTTAAATCTCCCATACCACCCTGAGGTGAGAGAACAGGTCTTAGGGGAAAGCACCCATACTGCCCTGAGGTGAGGGGTTAGGTTTTAGGAGAAATCTCCCCTACTGCCCTGAGGTGAGGGAACAGGTCTTAGGGGAAATCTTGCATACTGCCCTGAGGTGAGGGAACAGGTCTTAGGGGAAATCTCCTATACTGCCCTGAGGTGAGGGAACAGGTCTTAGGGGAAATTTCACATATTGCCCTGAGGTGAGGGAACAGGTCTTAAGGGAAATCTACCACACACCCTGATGGTGAGGGAACATGTCTTGGATGAAAACCTACCACACACCCTGATGGTGAGGGAACAGGTCTTAGGGGAAATCTCACATACTGCCATGAGGTGAGGAAACAGGTCTTAAGGGAAATCTCACATACTGCCATGAGGTGAGGAAACAGGTCTTAAGGGAAATCTCCTATACTGCCCTGAGGTGAGTGAACAGATCTTAGGGGAAATCTTACATACTGCCCTGAAGTGAGGAAGCGGGTCTTAGGGGAAATCTCACATATTGCCCTGAGGTGAGGGAACAGGTCTTAGGGGAAATCTCCCATACTGCCCTGAGGTGAGGGAACCGGTCTTAGGGGAAATTTCACATATTGCCCTGAGGTGAGGGAACAGGTCTTAAGGGAAATCTACCACACACCCTGATGGTGAGGGAACATGTCTTGGATGAAACCCTACCACACACCCTGATGGCGAGGGAACAGATCTTAGGGGAAATCTCCCATACTGCCCTGAGGTGAGGGAACAGGTCTTAAGGGAAATCTCCCATACTGCCATGAGGTGAGGGAACAGGTCTTAGGGGAAATCTCACATACTCCCCTGAGGTGAGGGAACAGGTCTTAAGGGAAATCTCACATACTGCCATGAGGTGAGGGAACAGATCTTAGGGGAAATCTCCTATACTCCCCTGAGGTGAGGGAACAGGTCTTAAGGGAAATCTCACATACTGCCCTGAGGTGAGGGAACAGATCTTAGGGGAAATCTCACATACTGCCCTGAAGTGAAGAAGTGGGTCTTAGAGGAAATCTCACATATTGCCCTGAGGTGAGAGAACAGGTCTTAGGGGAAATCTCCCATACTGCCCTGAGGTGAGGGAACAGGTCTTAGGGAAAATCTCAAAACTTCTAAAACTTTGTAACACAAGTTGTTAAATGAAGCAGAAAGGAGATGGAAGAAGAAGAATTGCGCACCAGGGATCCATTTGTAATTGGGACAGGTCTTGGTGACAATTTCCCACATACTGCACTGAGGTGAGGTAACAGGTCTTGACAAAAATCTACCACACTACCCTGAAATGAGGGAACAGATTTTAGCAGCAATCTGAACATTACCCTCTAGCATTTTGAGCTTTGTCTGTTGGACAGCAAGTATTGGTAGGCGTCTGCAAATAGCTGATTAATCCCCTGAACCCTTTCTGAGCTAGTTAGTTAGCTACCTGGCTTGTTAGAAGTCACCCAGAAATATGAAAGATAGTAAATGGCCAGATTGGGTGTATGTTCTCCGTTTGTAGGAACCTTGAACTAGCAGTATCAATTAATGCGACCCTGCTGGGTTTATCTGCATCATTACTGGGCTATCCATGTTGCACCACAAGGGCATGTGTACTCTGATCATTAGTGGTAGAACACAGCATTGCTAGAACACTGCAGGCATGCACAGAAGCATTGGAATTGCTGATTTACACCAGGTCATGAACCCCAGACCTTCTCTATGATTCACCCTATAAATCCCTTGTCTGGGCCCCTGCTCACAGATGTTATTTTTAGAACCCGCTGACTTCTGTGCACATTAAAATATCAATAACGAATATGTCTGGGTGCATCTGCCTCACATTCTCCAGCTCCTGAACCTTTACAGCCTAATTGCCTTTTGGCCTTTCAGAAATGCATTAAAACCATCTGGAGGGAGCTGACTGCTAAGGCCTGATTGAATTAAAGTCCAGCTCATCCAGTGCTCTTTCTTCATAGTTCCATTTGTCCGTCTGTATAATGTGCGTTCTCTAGCACCACCAGTAATAGCAGCTGCGTATTTTCACAATGTTATAAAACAATCCTGTTATTTATTATAGATTTGCACGTGAATGCATATGATCATTTTAAATCAAAATGTAAAGTCTAAAAGGAAAAAAAGAGTAAAACAAAAAGATTCTTCCAGTTGTTCCTCACTGCTAGTTTTACCCAATGTGCCTTAAAGTGACACTAAACTCTGGTTAAAAAATAATTCTATTTAAGTATGTATTCTTGATTTAAAAAAGTCCCTTCTATTAATCTCCCTTCTATTGCTCTCAGCCTTCTACAAATCTCTAAATTCTTTTTTTTCTGCTCTGATTCGACTTCTTGTTAGAGGGTGGCTATGTGCATTCTCCATGGTCCCACTCTGTGTAGTAATGCAGCCACCCTCTCTTGCTCACTCCCTAGACTGTGGACTATGGGATTTATAGTGTGCTAAGAGCAGTGAACTCAACTAATGTATAATGTGCGTGTTCAAAACAAAAGAAAGCAAAGGGAAAGAGTAGAGGTTCAAACACAGTAATACATGATTTTATGAACGATTGATGACAGGGCCATTAATTAGTGGATTTATATGGAATATTTTGGGAGAAAGATATTGTTTAGTATCACCAGTACTCAAATGATAGATCTAAAGAAAAAAGATCCACCAAGATCTAGATAAAATAAAAGGTAGTGCTGCGCTGTACAATTAATAAGAAATAAAGTTCGAAAGTGCTCTGTGGAGAAACCACTAAACCAAACTAACAAGAGACAATGAAAACGCATGTAAATATAAACACAATGTAAAGTGCATATCATGCATTGATGAAATGAATGACTCCTTTTAGTGCAGTAAATGAAGATATATGAGGATAGATTAATAATAATAAATAAAATGAATTATAATATTAAAATAAATAGTAGTAATAGTAAATATATCCAGTGGAAAAAAATGTGATTGAATGTCCGTGAAAAATTCCTCTTTCAAGTTATGATAAAGTGCATCTTAAAGCGGGATTCCACCCTAAAGTGGAACTCCCGCTTTTCGGAACCCTCCCCCCCTCCGGTGTCACATTTGGCACCTTTCAGGGGGGAGGGGGGTGCAGATACCTGTCTAAGACAGGTATCTGCACCCACTTCCGGCATAAACTCCCGTGGGAGTTTACGCAAGTTCCTGTCCCGGCGCGCTGTCTGCTGGGACACACACGTGTCCCGGCAGACAGCGCTGAAGATTCTCATTGCGCCGCGCGACTCGCGCATGCGCAGTAGGGAATCGGGAAGTGAAGCCACTTCCTGATTCCCTCACCGAGAATGGCGCCGGCTACAGCAGAGAGCCGAGCGAGCGATCGGCCTCTGCTGCCAACACCGCTGGAACCAGGGACAGGTAAGTGTCCATTTTTTAAAAGTCAGCAGCTGCAGTATTTGTAGCTGCTGGCTTTTAAAAAAATTTTTTTCAGTACAGTCCCTCTTTAAGGGGACATGGGTGTCAACCCAGAGAAAAAAAAAAAAAATATATATATATATATATATATATATAAGGTGCTGGTGATCACTCTCTGCAATTCAGTGCTGGTGATATGTGGCTTCTGATCTTCTGTGAAGCTAGATATATGGATGTCCCCTTACCTTACTGCTGTAAGGTAACAGCATATATGTAAATCTTTATTATGGAACCGCTGTGTATCTCCTGGTAAACGTCCCCAAAAAACGTTCTCTCCAATACAGCTGGTGTGCGTATCCTAATAGCAGGCAGCGTCCCCTTTAAACTCGTTGCAGTAGGTGAACCTCACAGATAGGGCCTAAGGATGCTGGATAGTGTAGTATTTTTGGTAAAATGTTTATTGATAACAGTAGATAAAAGCAGGTACTCACTTTAAACATGCACAGACTGGCAACAAAAAACGAGCAGCAAGCTCGTCCACATCACTTCCGGTATCTCCTATACCCACCAAGATCTGCGCCCCCCCCCTTCTTCCTTAGCTTCAGCTATAAAAAAAAAACTTACAACCAATATCCAATTTTCTGTTACTACAACTGTGGTATACCTGATATTGCAGTGGAGTATGGGTGGATACTGCTTGGTTTAATCACCCTTTGACATCTTATGTATTTTGGGACTCCTGCAATGTCATCTTCCACTCACCACCATGAAGTCTGATTCCTTCTGCTGCAGCCAGGAGAATCTTGGTTAAACTGTACCTTGAGAAGGCTTTGCGTTTAAAATTTAACACAATCCAGGATGATTTCATGAAATTCATCTAAAGCCATAACTTTTATATTTTCAGTTTTGGATGAAGTCAGGAAGACTTAATAACCCTTTCCAGTTTTAATTGCCATCTATCTTCTCTCTGATGAAATTTACGCTCCCTATGTGTCCTGGTAACCTTTGTTACTGGGACTAAGGGTCAAAACACACTATTTTGCAACATTTTGCGTTGCAGTAATGTTGCTTTGGCACGTTGTCGTATTATTCATTTTAAATGGTACCCCAACCCACCATGTTAATGTGGAACAGGAATGGACTGGAAGTCTTTTGACTTGGGATACATGTTGGGGTGATATCTCCCTGATGGGACACAAATAAAATAAAAAACATATTCGGCTTTGCATGTACTTTTATGTAGGATTTCTCTTTCATTTAATCTCAAAGTACTCATTGATAAGCAAGTGTTTTTAATGTTAATGTGCTTCTACAGGAGTTGCATGCTTCAGGCTGATTCCGAGAAGCTCAGACAAGCCTGGATCCAAGCAGTACAGGCTAGTATCGCCTCAGCCTACCGGGAAACACCAGATAACTACTACATAGAGGTGAGGAAACTGAAAGTAACTGAAGAGTACACCCAAAAATGTCCTTGCATAGAAGGGCTATCCCAACATTTGACCCCAGATTTTATAGGCTTGTTGATGCAGGTGTTGTTCGATAAAATATGGGCTGGCTTAAGGACATCAGTTCTGATTTTTTTTTTTTTTATTGCTATATGTTGCAATATGGGGACAAGGGCACAGATGCGATTATTAAGGACTGCTCAGAGAAGGTTTTTTTTTTACCTTTATGCAGAGAATCCTTTTATCTATAGAACCACTTTAATATATTTTTTTAAGAAAATCGCATGAATCGGCTACATATTGCATTCCATGATGGAACTTCCTATCCAATACACATCATTGACAACCTTAAAGTGGAAGTAAACCCCCCTATCGTTTTCAGCCAAGGAAGCTGCCATCTTTGCCTCTGTTTAATCTTCAACTGCCACAGTGCTGCACATGTGATCCGTTATGACACCAGCCATTGGATGGTTTGACTGTTTGGTTGAGAGCACAGCCAATGTTCAGTTAGCATTCACGGCATGCCTTTTTTTTTTTAGACTGTTAAATCGATGGGTTTACTTCCGCTTTAAGTGTTCATATGTTGTCAAGACATTTTGCACTTCCTCGGTACAAATTTACCAGTTTAGTCTATTGCATAAATATGATTTTAGATCTATCACTATCTCCACAATCATAGCCAGGGTGAAATGTGAGTCCCTCTCAATGAGTTTAAAAATGGAACCCCATTTTCTCACAGACTTCCTAAAATGTGCATGAGCAGTGTGCCCATATGACCCCAAATATAGGAGCAACCAATTTATCTAATTATTTAATAAAGCAAGATTTTCATCTTCGCTTTCAGTTTGGTACATGCTCTGTTACATCAGGAACTTTTATAAATGCATTTATTTTTTACCACTTTTTTTCTTTCTATATAGAGGCTTGACAGGACGGCATCCCCATCCACAAGCAGCATTGACTCTGCCAGTGACTTGCGGGAACGCAGCATTAAGGGGGAAAGCATACTTCAGCGGGTGCAGAGTATCGCTGGAAATTACCAGTGCTGTGACTGTGGCCAGACAGATCCCCGGTGGGCCAGTATCAATTTGGGCATAACACTTTGCATTGAGTGCTCAGGAATACACAGGTACATCAATAAATAATGTTTGAGAGAGAATAGTAATAACATTAAATGGGTTTTCAAAAAGTAATGGAACTTCCCCCCATCTGACTAGGATTCATTTGTTCAAAGCCTCACTTCCCCTTGTATGGATCCTAATTCTACTATTTTTAAAGCAAACCTGTGCTTTGCCCACATGGTGGTAGGAAGAATCCTCAGTCTTGTGTAAGCACTGAGTTAAGTACAGAGTGGGAATAAAAGTATGGCTATTCTACTTGGGGTCAACTAAGTTTTAGAAGAAAAGCCTTTCGTAAACCTCTTCCTCCGCTTAGAGGAATAACTAAAGCAACCTGGAGATGGTATATAGGAAGAGACATATTTACACATCCTGAGGTCAGCAGTATGTGCGAAGATGACTGCATGTGGGTTTGGCGTTCTGTCTTCACATAAAGATTTTCTGACTTTATGTTCACCCATTAGTTTAGCAAATTATGGTTAATTAAAATTAATATTTTGCATTTAGTGGCCTAAAATTCTATTTAAAGAGTTACTTTACTCAAATCCGATATTTCAGTATTTGGTAGATGCTGGAGGGGTAAACCACCTGACAGTTTCTCATGTGGGTCTGCTCATTGCTGTGCCCTTAATAAGGTATATTACTCTCCTTGTTGTATCATTTGTTGGCTTTTTGTTACTGAGAATGAAATAGTAAGTGATTGGGACATATAAAAGGGAACAGAGACACCCAAAACTCACGTGGATCGGAGCGGAGTTGGGAATTAGGACAGGGAGATTTTGCTGTTGGATGTTGGCGTATCCAAGACATATAGGAAGCCATGGTCTGACTTAACCACTTAAGATTCACTTACAAAAGAGCAATAAGAATATTTAGTCTTGGAAACATTTTGAAAACTTAGAATTTGTTTAAGCATAGAATGCTGTGCTATGTTGTTGTGCAAAGGTTCATTGACTATACCTTTGTTGGAGTGCAGTTGGATTTCACTGGCATATATAATTTTCGTATTGTAGGAGTCTTGGTGTGCATTGTTCTAAAGTACGCTCGCTCACGTTGGATTCTTGGGAACCAGAGTTACTAAAGGTGAGTGAAGTACATTTTTATACAATAGTGAGTTGACTTCAATACACAAAAGTCAAATTGCCATATATGTATTGCGCTGCCAAATAGTGATATAAATAAACTAATTTAAATATAACTCAGTAGCATGCATACAAATAAAAATGAGACAGCCCCGAATAAATAGATAAAACCTACAGTTCATGAAAAGTCCAACCCCATAAAGTGCTATAAATGTAAAGACCACAAATTTCTAAAGGAATAATCCAGCCAAATAAAGTGCAAACAACTTATATGTATAAAAAGTGCTGTGGAATAAACATAAAACAGCCTAGGAGTTCCGGTGCAACCATGATCTTCACCACTGTGCACACCACCAAGAAGGTTATTGAAGCCGCTTACCAAATGTTTGGACCTCTGATTATAGGAGGTCTAACAGCATATTAGGGAAAAATCCCACAATGAATGGATGGATAGGTAGACTACCTCCTTCGGTCACACAATCAGCCAACATGGTTAAAGGGTGGATGTGTGTAAAAAAAGCCTCCGCTAGTACCGCTATGACTTGCTTCTTCAGCTGCCATCCCAAACCGGGTCGTTCACACCAAAACACTGCATGCAAGATTAAGGGAAATGATCATGGTGCAGTATTAAAAACAAGTTTATTAAAAAAATCTACTCGTATAAGAAAAAAGTACATCTGCATATCTCATAAACAGCATCCAACACCCCAGCGGGCATGGTGCTGTCACAGCTGTAACTCCGCCCTATGTGTTTCATCCAAACGGCTGTTGTCCTGGGGCATAAACTCTAGGTTTTTAACTATTAATTTACTATTCATTATTCATGTTTTGGGGACTCATTTATATGTATGCATACTAATGAGTTATATTTGAATTTGTTTATGTATATCACTATTTTGGCAGCGCAACACATTTATTTGCTTGGTTTCACTTTTTATATCTGGTGTGTGGATATAGTGAGTGCTGCTGTCAGTACTCTGATGTTTTTGGCTTGGAATTTGTAACAATTTACATATAGACACTTTAGCACAAGAATTCTTTTTATATTTTTTTATAAATTGCCATATGTGTTTCTCTCCCTGACTTTTCCTTAGCTGATGTGCGAACTAGGAAACAGCACCATGAACCAGATCTATGAGGCAAAATGTGAACAACTAGGTCTGAAAAAACCAACTGCTGGATGTTCTCGGTATGTATTATAAATATTTATTTTAAAAATGTCTTCAGTGGCCAGAAAAATAGAAACTCTGCAGCAGAATGTTTGATCAAAGATTGTATGACTGAGAGCAGTGGGAAACAAAGTCTTACATTGAAAGTTTGCACTCAGGGTGTCCAAGCTGAGGTGTCCTCCCACACACCAATAGACAAACGGTCATCGAATAAAAGCAGCCGGCAACTCTATAACATCAAGCGTATTTATTTTCAAGCCTTCACAGTGAGTACAGTCAGCAGCAGACTAGTTTCGGCGATAAGCCTTGTTCACAGCACAGCAGAAGGTGGACCAACCCTTTGTATTTGAGACCTGCAACAAACACTCCATTTATAGCTGCCATGCATATGGACAGAATACCAAGAATGGATTTAAAGCTTCACTCCAGCCAATTTTTTTTAAATTTTGGATAACGTGGGGAAAAGTTAACATTTCTTTTAGAATTTTTTTTTCTGTCTCTGACCCCATTGGGGAGATTTTCCTTCACTTCTTGTCCCTGTGATTTCCATATAAGAAAGAGAGCAATCGAAGAACAGGAAGGCAAAGACTGCAACAAATACATTATTTGTGTCTTTATTGTATAGATTTTCTATAACCTATCCTGACAGGAAGCAAGGGAAATCTCTGTAGGGACGTAAACAGCAATAGAAAACATTGGGGTTGACTTAGTAAAACTTCTACCTATAGCTTGTTCAATTACCCCCTCACGCTGACCTAACACAAATATGTGGCCTCACTGGACTGTGCTTTTTTCCGTGGGGCCATATATTTGTTTATTTTCCTTTTTGTGCTGGGAGAGCCCCACAGGTGCCCAGATTGGGACCCGGAACTCCCGATTCCTGGTCACCTGATTGCTGTCATAGCCTCTGATTGGCTATCACAGCAATCAGTCACTGTAAAGCCTGCGCCGTGTTTTTTCTCTGTGAATGGAGATGCATCGTATCTCTCTGACCTTACGGAGTAAAAAAAAAAAAGTGTGTGTAAAAACAAAATAAAATAAATTAATAAAATTCCTGGATTAAGGTTTGATCTAGACCAGAGTTAGTGTTTGGGTCAAGGTCAGGGTCAGTATTTTTTGGACAGCATTTTTTTTTTTTTTTAATTAGTATCAGTGACAGTTAAAAAAAAAGCCAAATGTGCACTATTGTTTCTGGGCCATACTATGGGTACAAACAACAACTAACATACACCACGATCGTCAGGAGCAGGAGAATTTAATTTGTGTTGTTCTTTGATGGAAGGTTATGGTAGTTGCAAGAAATATACAGCTAATTTAAAAAAAAAAAAGATTTATTTTTTTAATTTTTTTTTACCATTTACCACCAAATGAAAGCTCAATTTGTCCTGAAAAAAAATGCAGTATAATCCACCTGGATGCACAAAGTAGTTATGTACAGTTTTGCTAACACATGTCAAAGTTGCAAGATTGTGTTTATGCATTAAGATTTATGTTGCTCTTAGGCGCAAAGGGGTTAAGCTTTGACAAAAACCTGGAAGCCGATTGGTTTCTATGCAGAGCTGCACCAGATTTCGCACCCTCCCGTTTTAGTAAATCAGCCCATAGGCTCTATCCTTTCTCAACTCTATAAAAAATAAAGCATTCTGGCTGGAGTTGGGATTACATACTAAAAAAAATGATTGTTCATGCCAGAACAGTGGGCTTGAGCATTGAAAAAAAAAAGTATTGATAGGCAGTTCCAAGTGGGCAGTCTGGAAGGTGTACAATGAGTGGATCAAAACACAAGACTCTGGGCTCAGTTCACAAGGCTAACCCACCAGAATAAGGATACTTATTTTAACAAAAAGAGGGTCATATAATTTCAGATCAGTCACGTGGATAAAAAAAAGAGTGCCTTTGCCATGTATAAAGCCTGGATGATGTTGGGTGGTTCAGGCCATAATAGCAAATTGCTAGCCCACAGTATAAAAATTAACATCACAATACAACTATGGACAGTGATCAGTAGCAGAATGCATGTACAATTACATGACCTCTCATGGCCACCAGTTGTCTTTATACATCTCCATAGTACAAGCAATAAGTTCTCAGATCATCAGATGCTGTTGTAGTTTTTTTCTAAATTAAGAGTTATGTAATGTGGCCATTTTATATATAAATAGTTCTTTTGAAATTGTTCTTTAATATTGACATTCCCAACAATAAATGGAAAATATGTCTCTTCAATTGCATTTTTTTTATCAGACAGACCAAAGAAATCTGGATAAAAGCAAAGTATGTGGAGAAGAAGTTCCTGAAGAGACTGGGTAGTGTAGAGGTAGAAAATGACAGGAAGTCTTCCCAGAGGTGGAGTGTAAAGAAGTGTCAGCGGAATAACAGCTCCATTAAAGCTCCCTCTGCGAGGAGGAAGTACAGACATGACGGGGGAAACACGTCTCCTGCAATGCTGTCCTCAGGTATGGCTCTGACAGGTCAATGCTTTAGTTCATTTATACTTGGCTATATTCTCCAATAATGAGACTTTTTTTTTTTTTTGTACAAATGCTGGAGTCTGTAGGTAATTGTACTTTATTTATAAAAATGCAAACAATCCTGAGTATCGATGTTAAAGACTTTCTCTCTGGTACCAAATACAACAAGCTTTCCAAAATTCATGCATGGTTATATTTGGTCTTTGGACAGTGGTAATGTTGTGCACAGATATTATTTTTTTTTTTTTTAAGCCTTGGGGTATAAATTTATTTACAGCAACTTTGTGCACAATATTGCATATGTTACTATCTGTATGATCTTCTCTTTTCAGCTGCAAAGTTTGAGCGGAAGTTCCGTCGGGATTCCTTGTTCTGTCCAGATGAGTTGGATTCCCTCTTCTCTTACTTTGACACGGGTGCCGGGCCACGTAGTAAGTATATATCACTGTTCTTCACCATCCAAAATCTCCATTTTCATTCTATGACCCACAGGAGTATGCACTGTAAGAAAATCTCTCCCTCTTGTTGCATACAGAAAAATGTTCTTACAAAAGTATTTGGAATACTGGGATAAAGAGATGTGGGACTTAGTAATAGATGGAGTATAAGCAAGCAATGGTAGTAGGAAAAAACTGCAGTGATAATTACGGAAGTATAGTATAAAAACAAGTAATTCGTAGTATAAAATTGGAATCTGGTCAAGGCTGGAGAATGGACGGTGATCCAGCTTTGTTTAAATTAACTACGGCAGAGCAAAGTCGGTCATCAGACTGTCTGTGTTCCCTGGACCTGGTTGGCTGAGCAGACAGAAAAATTTATTTTATTTGCCTCTCCTATATATGTATTTTATTGGTATATTATTTACTTATTATCCCAGTATTGTAAATAACAACACTGGGATAACATGTATGATTCATTTATACTGATAACATCTACCCAAAAGATGCTGTTAATTTTGAGGACATGCATCTTTGGGTCTGGCCCTTAATTTAGTCGACATCCACCTCTGAACATGTGCCTTATTTCTCATGGCACCCACCCCTGAGTCTGGCACCTTTTCTGAGGACACCCACCTTTTTGGATATTATTTCTGAGAATGCCCACCTCTGGGTATGGTCCTTATTTTTGAGGACACCCACCCCTGGGTCTAACCATTAATTCTGTAAACACAAATTTCTAGATGTGGCCCTAATTTCCAGAAATTATTGCCTATACCCACAATTTTCTTTGGAAATAATATTCTCCCAGGATATCTCTACTTTTGAGAGGATTTAACTTGCATGGATGGAGGTAAATAGGTCCAGGAGTAAGCAAAAGATGGTGCATGAACAATTTTATCCTTGTAGCACAACATGTCGGGGGAGAGATTTTACTTCCAAGCTTATACCTTTCTTTGCGGAATGTAATTTGTAGAAGAGGCTGAATCTTTGGTCACTGAACCAGCTTAGCACGCATCGGTTGCTATGGCTTCCAGCTCAGCATTGCTCCAGCACCAACAGCAAATGGGTTCATCTTTTTTAACTGTCATCAATAGTATTTGCTTCAACAAATTATATTTGTAATTAAAGTACTGAGTGACACAACCTTTATTTTGCCTGCCTAAGCAATTTTGTTTTCTTTTATTTTTGTTTTTGTTTTTCTTATTTGCATAGTTGTAGTATACTCATTTTTTGTTTTTGTTCTGAGTACACCCCATCTCTGAAATTTCCCTGACATTTGGTGATACAAGACTGTTCTCTGGAGCGCATTGAAACCTTTTTGCTGGTATTTTATACTCATTTAGCTGACCCTGTGCCCATTCCATGTAATTCAAGACAAGAAATTGTGGAAAGTTAAATGTACTCCTAAAGGGATCCCTAGTGGCTTCATTATCCAGGTGTGGAGACACAAACTCTTTACTGTAGCTAAACTCATAGGCTAACTGCCTGCTTCTAGCAGTTTGTGATCTCCACTTATTACATGGGTGTAATGCAGTATGGAAATCATCACACAATCAAAGGAAAACATTTTAAATCCGTAAAGTGTCACTAAAGGCAAAACCTTTTTTTTTTTCATTTTGGATAGAGTAAGGGAGGGTTATAAAATACAAGAGGTAATCCTGTGCCAGCACAAGGAGTGATACCTAGTGTACTGCGGCGCACACTGGGGGAAATGTCTGAACCCAGAGAAAGTAAGTAAAAGAAGGTAGTGGCACGCAGTAAAATTAAACTTAACTAAATGACAAAAGACAGTAGGCAATCAAATAGCACCAGGTCAAGTGGCTAGGGGAATATCAGAGTCCAGATAGGGGGACTGAGTAAAGTGCATCAAGGTAAAAGTGCATCAAAATGTAAAAGAATCAGCAGATAATAATCAACAGTAAAGCAATAATCCTGGATAATAAATAGTAAATCACTCGATTGTGCAACAAAGTAGGTACATCAAAACACAGAGTAAGTGAAAATAAATAAATAAAGTGCAAGAAAGCCAAAACTGGCTGTGGCTGTGTGCCAGTGGTAGTGGTATGTCAAATAAATAAATAATCAATGCTGATTATTCCATAACTGGAGCAGTAAAAAAGTACATATAAAAAATAAATTCAACGAATAAAACTTCAACGAATAAAAAATAGTGTATTTAAAGAAATGGTCCATAAAAATCATAAGGTGCAGGTAGTGTCCATTAATCCAATATAGATAAAAGTGCAGGTGCTGGAAATTGAGGTAGTGAACTCTGATATGCAGTGTTATCCGTGGGTATCCTGTGCATTTCTTGTGTCCTGTACAATCCTAGTGGGGGTAATATGAGTGGCCCCTTACCTTACAGCTGTAAGGTTACAGCATGGGTGTATAAGCCTTTGTGGTCCTTGGTGACCGTCCTCCTATGGATCCCAGATGGATAGCCCAGGTCCTGTTTGGCGTTTCCTATCAGTGTTCCCTTGCATGTGGGTGTTGGTGTGTCCAGGTTGGGGAATTCTCATCAGTATGTTAGGGAAAGGAAGTATGCCTCATGGTGTAGTAAGTTTAAACAGTGTTTATTCAAACAATATTAGCATAAAAAATAGGTACTCGCAAAATAAGTGGTAAATACAGACAGAGTATAAACGAGCGGCGAGCTCGAATGGCGTCACTTCCGGTGGGTATAGGTCAGTCCCGACACGTGTTCGTCACGGGTCACGTGACTTCATCAGGGGCGGGTTATAACACTTGTCAGTTTTTTTTTCTGTGCCATTTGTGTCCCATTGGGGGATTTCCCTTTCATTTAATGTCCCATACCCAAAACACGAAGTGAGAGGAAATCCCTCCAAGGTAAGGGAATCCCAGTATGTTACCAGAAATAGTGTCCAAATTCCTGTTCTGATGTCAACCCTAAATTTGGGATTTTCTTTTACTTTCACTTTCAATGATAACTGTAAACATGACAATTTAAAAGGGTGAATCTCCCTAAAGGATCTTTCACAGGGGCTGTCCGCCCGATGGACACCATTTTGCTCAGATCCCCACTGAGCAGACAAATGACAGGTCCGTCTCGGCTCACTGTGCTGAGACGGACTGTCAGAGCTCACCTCTATGGGGAGATCGGATAAAAACGGGCAGCCGCTGACATCCGCTGCCCCATAGGGGTTAATGGAGTGTTCGATCAGGTATGCCTGAAAAACTGACAGGTGGACCTGATCGGAAAGCCTATGTAAAAGGGGCCTAACGTGGGCACAGGCAGCAATGGAAACTAACAGTTTTTCTAATCCCTCTGCACTCTATCCAAAACTAATAAGAAACATTTTGCCTTAAGGCTCCTTTCACACTGCCGCGTCTTGAATGTCACGCGATTTTGCGTCCACGATTTCAGGGTATGCCTGTGTAAACTTGATGTCTTTATGTCAGACCAAAGTAGTGCAGGGACTACTTGGAAGTCGCACAGATATGAATGGTTATCATTGGGAATCATGGGGTATGACTTGTTATAAGTCGTAGGAAAAGTCGCAAAAGTGTGAAAGGGGCCTTAGTGACACACAATTTTGAAAGGAGCCTCTACTCCTTTAGTAAATCAACTACAAATATAAAACAATTCTTCTCTGTAGATTTTGTCTGTAGATACATTGCAGTTATATGGTATCCCTGAAAATATTAAAAAGCTAATGTGTGTTAAAAGTAAAAGCTTTTAAAATGAGTCTCTCCCAAAACGTATTGGACAATTATTGGTAAAGGTTAAATCCTATGACCAGCTTTTTTCATTTTCTATCACTTCCTGTGACACCCACATTTCCCCTTTTTCAAATGAGTTTTCTACATGTAAAGAACCCACAAGGGGCTGCTGACAATAGAATAAATACTACATAAAACAAAGTATTATTTGGAAGAAGGATTAAAATCTGAGAAAGGAGGATGATGACTGCAACAAATTTCCTATATTTTTATCCCTTATTTTTTTTTAGTAAAGACACCTGTAGGCTTTTACCCTAAACCAGATGCTTGGCAATTGTTCACCTCTATGCAGGATCAAAGATGAAATCATTTAGAAATAACTGACTCTTGTCTGAAAACATGAGAACATGTTCTGCCAGGGTTCATTCTTATCAAATAGAAATAGCGCACATTTAAAAAAACTAGCATGAACCAAAAACTGAGAGGTGGCTGCATTTACCAAAAATGCACAAATTATATCATAACACAAATACTGGAAAGAGTTTACTTTGAAAACATACTTGTAACTAAGGGATTTCCCGTTTTTAGACTGAACTAGTTTGAGTGCCCTCTGTATCTTGTCTCCTGGCACCCTCATTCTTATATGTCGATCAGCCATAACATAATGACCACCGACCAACCCGTTGAGTCATGGACTCCACTAGACCTCTGAAGGTATGCTGTGGTATCTGGCACCAAGCCATCAGTAGCAGGGCTTTCATGGATCAGACTTGTTTTTCCAGCACATCCCACAGAATCCCACAGATGCTTTGTTTGATTTGTTTGAGGTCTGGAGAACTTGAAGTCAACATCTCAATTTAGTTGTGTTCCTCAAACCATTCTTCAATTATTCAGACTAGGCCACCTTCTTTTATTGCACAGTGGTCCAGTTCTGATGCTCATGTGCCCACTCTGTAAGCTTTTGGCTGTGGACATGGGTCAGCATGGGCAGCCTAACTGGTATGCAACTACCCAGCCCGTGCTCAACAAACTCTGATACACTGGGGTTATTTACTAAAATTGGAGCATGCAAAATCTGGTGCATCTCGTTATAGAAACCAATCAGCTTCCAGGTTTCATTGAGTGTGGAGAATATGGTGTTCTGGATAGCAAGGAGGCTTTAACAAACGGTACATGACTGGCTCTTGTAATGTGATTAATGCACCACAGCAGCACTTCAGAAGAAGGAAGCATACTATATAGGAAAAAAAAAGCAGAGAAGAAGGTGCTTCTAAGTGCAGTAATAAAACACTTTAATGACAAGTAAGGGTTAAAAACACTTACCAGGTGGAAGTGAAAAACAGGCATATCAATGAATCCATAATGTTCAGTGGGATGCTTACTGGGAGTAAAGACAGCTGCAGGTGGAAGTTCTAGCTGTGTCTCTGATCCAAGATGGAGAGCCGTGCTGTCAGGACCAGCATGGAATCCAGGCAACCAGAAGTGACGTCAGAGTGGGCAGGACATGTTTCGGAGCATGCCCAGTCGTTCCATTTGGTTTGAAGATGGAGCGACTGGGCATGCTCCGGAACCTGTCCAGCCCACTCTGACGTCACTTCTGGTTGCCTGGATTCCATGCTGGTCCTGACAGCACGGCTCTCCATCTTGGATCAGAGACATAGCGTTTACCACCGCCGGTCAGCTGGAACTTCCACCTGCCGCTGTCTTTACTCCCCGTAGGCATCCCGCTGAACATTATGGATTCATTGATATGCCTGTTTTTCACTTGCATCCTGTAAGTGTTTTTAACCCTTTCTTGTCATTAAAGTGTTTTATTACTGCACTTAGAAGCGTCTTCTTCTCTGCTTTGTTTTCCAGGTTTTATTGCCAAAGCTTAATTGAACAAGCTGACGTTAGAAGCTGATTGGCTACCATGCACAGCTGCACCAAATTCTGAGTGCAACAGGTTTAGTTAATCAGCCCCACTGTGTCTTCTTGACCTCTTTCTGTCGCAACCAGCTTTACCTTTTGAGCAATTTGAGCTACAGTAGCTCTTTTATTGCATCAGACTGCATGGGCCACCCGTCCTTGACCAAGACTGAGATAAAGCTGGTGGGGTTTTTCTTCCTGGTGGCTCGGCAGACGTTGCCAGAGCCTGGCACCAGCCATTTCTAAACTTTGCTGTGGTAAAACAGTGGCTCATGGGAACAATGGTTCACAAGAAACTCACATCTAACCTTAAGGATACCCACATCTAGTTCGTGAAGATCTGGGCCTTCAATGACCACCACCTAGTCCTGGACTGCTCCTTGATGTCCATATGTTGACCTGAATCAGGGTAGGATGGTAGACTGGATCGTATGGTAACCTCCCCCCTCCTCCCCTTACCTCCTCCCCATGCAAGCTCCCCATCTCTCACTGTCCTCTTCTTCTTCTCGCCTTTCTCTGCGAGCAATCGAAGATCATAGGTGGCACTCCTCACTTTTTCCTCTTTCTCTCTTGGTGCTCCCCTTGTGGGCATCAGTGCCCTTTTCCCTTCTCCTTTCTTACTTGTATTGAGGCAAGAGCTTCTATAGGCCATATACTGTATATTCATATTGAATAGCCTTATGAGTTAGGTTAATGTTGAATATGCACCAATTGCTTTCATCCCAGGGAAGAGTTATGTGTTGCCTTCATGTCCAGATGGACCTGTTAACATACACTTGCCTCTACTATACTTCACATTCTTCTTCTTATGGAACTGTTTTGCGCACAATGTTTTGTGCATTTGTAAGATATTCAAAAACCCAATAAAACCTTTGTAAAACAGACTCCCCACATGCATCAAATCAGCCTTTGCTACCAATGACTCTGTTGCCATTTTTCCTTCCTTGGACCATTTTTGGTAGTTACTAAATGCTGCAGGCCAGGGACATCCCACAAGAGGTGCAGTTTTGAAAATTATTTGACCCAGTCGTCTAGTCATTACAATTTGGCCCCTGTCAAATTCCCTCAGATCTTTAGACTTGCCCATTTTTTTTCTCCTTTTAAAAAATTAACTTCAGGATCTTGAGTGCCACTCTTTGGGCACCTTCTGCTAATGTTGTGTTTGGTGAGCATTGATTCCGCGCATGGTTGTTCGTACTTCGGTCTTTTGTGTGACGGACTTGTCTACCGACGATACGAAAATCTGACAACAGACCGTTGTCCGCTGAAAATTTACTAGCCTGCCATCCAACATTTGTTGGTGGAAAGTTGGACAACAATTGGTTTGATGGCGTGTACTAACGGTCGGAATTGTAGGCCAACAGTCTGTCATCACACAATTCCCTGCCGAAAATCCGATTGTGTGTACGAGGCTTTACTGTCATACTGATAATTCAGAATGCAGACTGCCTTTTGTTAAACAGGAAAGAAGAAAGCTGCACTAGCTCTTGCATTGTGGAAATAGTTGTCAAAAGACAACTTGCACCTGTTTTGATAGACTGCTTAATTGTAAGCATAAAAATGTGGAGCTCATAGAGTCCCTTTTCAGGTCATTTCTTGGATTTAGAATAAAGATCCTCAACAAAATGTTAACAGTAATTATTCAGGTAATTCTTCCTGTATATTAAAAATATTCTTAACTGCTAGGTTCTGGCAATGTGGGCATAACAACAAAAACAAAAAAGTAATGCAGCATTGCTTAGTAGATTTGTGCATGTTTATTGCTGTTTTTTTGTTTCTTTTTTGCGTTAATTTTTACCAGTCACTACTGTATATATTCTAGAGCCCCTTTATATATTCTAGGTAAAGTATGATCCCCTTATAAAAGATTAAACCATCAAAACCATAATAGTATTATATCATTTATATAATTTTCAAAAAGTGTTGGATGTGGACTATCCATATTTAAAACTGATTCTGTTTGTTGTGTGATCAGAACCCCCTGAACCCAAAGATTTCACCTCATTAGCAATTGCATGTGTAGTTCCATCATCATGGTATTACTAGTAGATGTAAGAACTTACTATTTCATTGACTATGCCATCACCTTCCTCTTAGGTGCCAACCAGCTTCCAGCGCAGCACCCCCTGCCAGCTGCACCATGGACTGGCAGTGGCGCTGAGCCCGGTGGGAGCGCTATGCCGTTCCTCCCGGATGGAGGTAAGGTCGGCGACAAGAGAAAGTCACCCATTTACATACCTACAAAATTAAATACTGTTAATGCATCAAAGGATATTAATGATATAAAGGTTTCCAACATGGCCGAATGCAAGAAAGGTCGGCCATTTTGTTCTTGAGCAAGAAAATGCAATGTATGGATTTATAAACTTTCTTTTTCTACTTTTGTATGAAATTAAGGTTTATAAAGACTGATTACTATACAATAAGAAGAGCTGTGCATACATGACATATGCATCATACAATTTAATCCTCAGTCACTCTGTAATAGTAAAACTTTGTTTCAACGTGAGGATAGTATAATGAGAATAGAATGCAAACAGAAGACAAATGATAGAATATAAGAAAGGGAGCTTTGTCCACCTGGCTAAGAAGAGCCTTCTTTCCCGACTATGTAAATTCCTAGTTGTTCAGGTCTTCTTGCATTGTCTTATTGAAATATTTGATAGTTTCTCATTTGTCGTGATCCATGTTAAAATTCATTAACTGAAAATTAACTGTAGATCCTTTCTAAAATAAACTACGTTGATTCTAGCTGAAAGACACGTTTGGTTTTAAATTGAATGTTTTAAACTGTTGCCTGAAACGTAACAGGCACCATTGTAGATATGCTGTGTATTTGGCATTGTACTTAAAGCGGAATTCTAGACATATATAAATGCTAATGAATGAAATTGATTGCAATGAATAAATGCATCAATAAATGTCATTTTTATATATGCAAGCAGTGCAAATATCGAATCTTGGCCTTCTGCAATCCTCTGTACAGCAGAGATTAGGCTGGGAGAGGGAAAAGCAGCTCTGCAAGACAATCCGTTGTGTTGTGATACATACGTGCTAACAAGAAACATGCTGCTAGTAAGAGAGAGCAGAGTGATGGAGAGAATAATCTCATCATACCTCTGATTCCCTTTTCACTGTTCATTCACAGGCTGGGGGAGGAACAGAGCTGTAAGTATTGCCTAACTGCAGGAGAGAGAAAAATCAGGTCTTCTGCCAGAGAGGGCTTTGATGTGTAACAGAGCTGTGTAAATCTCACTACTGGATGGACAGAGACAGTCATTTGGCAGGAAACAGCTGTGAGCCTGGAGTTCAGCCTTAACAATGATATAATTATGGATTATCTGTTGTCTTTCTAGCCAAACAACATCTTAACCTAATATGAATATGGAACAATGTATAGTTTGTAACTGTAGCAGCTTAATAATAAAGTGGTTCTAAAGTCAAACTTTTTTTTTTTACCTTAATGCAGTCTTTGCATTAGGGTAAAAAACCTACCAGTTGCTGTGACCCTCCCCCAAACACTTACCCGAGTCCTGTGCTGTTCCCGACTGCAGGTCTTCTCTCCCCTCTCTTACTGACTTGGCTGAGAGCAGCGAGAGCTATTGGCTCCTGCTGCTGCCAGTCAATTACCGTAAGGAAGGAGCAAGGGGGGCGGGGCTGAGCTGCACTGTGTGTGTGTCTATGGATGCACACAGCCTGGCTTGGCAGCCTGCCCCACACATGTGCCTCTATAGCAGGGATATGCAATTAGCGGACGACCTCCAGCAGTTGCAAAACTCCAAGTCCCATCATGCCTCTGGGTGACATGCTTGTGGGTGTCAGAGTCTTGCTATGCCTCATGAGACTTGTAGTTCTGCAACAGCTGAAGGTCTGCTAATTGCATATCCCTGCCCTATAGGAAGCCACCATAGGAAGGAATCCAGAAGAACAGGTTTGGGGCTGCTCTGTGTAATAGTCTTGCACAAAGCAAGTAAATATAACCTGTTTTTTATTTATTTTTTTTAAAAGTGAGCTCTTACAATCGCTTTAATCTCCACAACACGCTTATAATGCCACTATTGCCTCAAATCTGTTCACAGAATACAGAACTTGTACAGATGTGGCAGAAATTTTATTTTATGTATGGTATATATGGTATGTAATAGCAGGGGACACAGCTAAAAAATGAATACTGTTTGTCACGTTTTGTGCTAAATATGTAATATTTCTGATTGGATTTCCTGTACATATTAAAACATAAATGTTTTTAAACAGTACACAATGTAGCACAGTATTTGCTTGCAGACTTTGCTTAGCTATTGAAATAAAATAGTAAGCAGCCAGGTGACAGGCATGTTATAGAGATGAGGTGGGGGAGGTGTTCTGTAGTCTTGGAGAAGAGACCTGGGAACTTCCTGATGACGCTGCTTGGGGATTTATGTGCAGCAGAGGCAGAGTTGTTGGCTCACTACAGGGAGTTGAGGGTTTATTGAACTTCTGTCATATCAATAGGCATATTTCCGCACTTGCAGCATTTTTGAGTTAAAACATGGGAAGATGTGGATGTATTTTACAGGGCACAAGCTTAAGTGTGAGAGTAAACAACAAAACCATGCTACATAAGGTAGCATATGTAAATCTTTCATAAATAAGCTTGTATATAGATGTTTGCAAAGGCCCATTTGTGACGGACACTGTGGCTCTATAGCTAAATCATAATTCCACAGGTTGTAAAGACTGCCTAGCCCTAGGAAGGCCAAAGCCATTAGAATAGTAGGACATCTTCATCTGGGCTCTAATATTCTATTGGCTGTTTTAGTAAGTAGGATGGAAAGGGTGAGATATGCTTTTTGATGCTAAGGTACAGTTACCTTAAGTATAACATGGTTTTTCATTGTAGTACTTTCTATGTTCAAATTATATTTTTGCAGTCTACTTTAGTTTTAACATGGTTTTGGTATTTTTCTTGTTGGCCCCGCAGGTCTGAGCAGTGACAGCGGCCTTGGAGGAAGCACAGACGGAAGCAATGACGTCTTAGTATTTGGCTCGGTAGTGGACAGTGTCACAGAGGAAGGTGAATATTTACACTACAGTTACTATTCCTTAGAAAACGTCTTCATCTCCATTTGCAGACTTTTTTTATCAAGAAAAAATTAAAGAAATATGTTTTTTTTTTTTTTAAACAACCACCAATTGCTCTTCGGTAGTTTTTTGAAAATGTGAGGGAAACCCTTCTTAAACATGTCAGTTTCTCTGCCTTTGGATGCCATGTTTGCACATGTTGGATACAAAGAACCTCTTATCTCTATATGCCTTTCATAAAGTCATAACATGATTTACTAAAGGCAAATAGGCTTTTTACTATGCAAGGAAATTTGCTCCAGAGCTTGGTGAATGAGGTGAAGCTCTGTTGACTTCCATCATCCAATTATGTGCAAGCAAAAATGCATTTTTTTTTTCCTCTCCCGTGATTGGGTAGTCTTTGCAAAGTGAAACTTCATCACATTCAGCAAGCTCTGGGGCAAATTCCCTTGCAAAAATTGCCCCCACAGACCCTTCATTTTATTTCATGCATTTTGCCCAACAAATCAAATTAAAAATCCTAACAACATAGAAAGCCGTCCAAAACTCTGCCCTGAGCTATATAACCAATCTCGTCTCAAATATCATTAAAACCATCCTCTTTGCTTCTCCCAAGACCTTCTGCTCTCTAGCTCCCTCACCATCTCCTTCCATGCTCTTCTCCAAGACTTCTCCAGAGCCTTTTCCATTCTCTGTAATTCTCTACCCCAATCTGTCCAGATATCTTCTACTTTGTCTGCCTTTAGGTGCTCCCTGAAAACTCATCTCTCTTCAGGGAAACCTATCCCACCAGTATCTAAAAGACTGAATTTTTACTTTCTTCATCAACTCATCTCCAGACTATTACTTTTTGTATCACATGCCCCCCCCCCCCCCCCCCCCTTTTAGGTTGTAAGCCCTCACAAGCAGGGTCTTCTAACCCTTTTGTATTGACTTGTTTTTTTGTTTTGTTTTTTGGAAAGTGCTGCGCAGACTGTTGGCGCTATATAAAACCTTTATAATAACAACAATTTAATTTCATGTCCTTGAGCGGAAGAAGCAAAGGGAGATCCCAGGTGCTGTGGAGGCAGTTTTTATTTTGGACATATAAGGCTGAGTAGGGTTTGGTTGCCTGAGAACCTGAGCTACATTCTGTTTTCAATATTTTTCATGACTGACGACTTTTCTTTCTCTATAAATTCAGAGTGTGAGGTCTCAGAAGAGTCTAGCGGAGAAGGAGAGACTGAACAAGACCCATCAGATCCAGAAGACCTGAGGGAATTGCACCCTGGCTTGCTGATGTACAAGGCATCACGGGCCAGGAACCTGCCTGTCATGGCTGAAGCGTTTGCCAATGGGGCTAATGTCAACTGGGTGAATGATGAGGACGAGAGCAAGACCCCTTTAATCCAGGCTGTGATGGGAGTAAGCATTAATGCCATATCTCCAATGCAAAGACATTACTACATGTCATTTTGGTTCTATAGTAAATTATCATTATTCTAGCTCTCCAGCCTCCATCTTTAAGGCAGTCTTCCCAGTACTGTAAAACCTACAGCAAACAAACTGCTTTTTATTAGAATTCCAGAAGACCTATAAACTTATTAACATGCAATTGCCATATTCTAAATCCAACATTCAAAAAAGTAAGTAAATAAAACAATATAACATCAATTAAATAAAGTAAGTGTCCAATAAACCACACAACAAATAAGTGATGTGTGTATAATGGTAATAAATAATGTCCAAATGTGATTAAAGATGTATTCCACTTCTGTAATGCACTTCAATCCACTCTTGGTGATGTAAAGCAGTGTTGTACACTTCCACCTGTTTTACATCACCAGGAGTGGATTGAAGTGCATTACAGAAGTGGAATATATCTTCAAAGTGGTTATAAAGGCACACACAGAGCAGCGACTCAGCTCGGGGCCCCCCATAGCAAGCTGCTTGCTGTGGGGGCCCCCAGCAAGAGGGAAGGGCAAAGAATGCCAATATGGGACCCGAGACAAGGAGGATCCTGGCTACTCTGTGCAAAACCACTGCATAGACCACTGCACTGCAAAAACAGTGCCTTGAAAAATTATTCATACCTCTTGAACTTTTTCACATTTTGTCATGTTACAACCAAAAACACAAATGTATTTTATAGACCAACACAAAGTGGCACATCATTTGGGGATGTCTCTACCAGCTTTGCACATCTAGAGAGTGACATTTTTGCCCATTATTCTTTGCAAAATAGCTCAAGCTCTGTCAGATTGGATGGAGAGCGTCTGTGAACAGCAATTTTCAAGTCTTGCCACAGACTCTCAATTGGATTTAGGTCTGGACGATGACTGGGCCATTCTAACACATGAATATGCTTTGATCTAAACCATTCCATTGTAGCTCTGGCTGTATGTTTTTTTTTTTTTTATCCAAAAAACAAGTTTATTGAAAAAACTAGCACAAAGTAAACAAAAGCATACACCGAACGTACATCATTATCTCTTCACCATTACAGTCATAGTAAACAGTTGTTGCACACATTTTCTTTCCTTTAACAGCAGTGTCGCCAATCCCCGCCAGCCCGCTCCAGCCCCTTACATCCACAGTATACTTAAAAAGCTTAGCCCAATGTGCATTTCTGAGTTTCTACCAATATTTGTGCTTAAGCCAGTATTCTGGCCATTACTAGATCCACCGGGGCAAGCCCCGGAACATCCAGCCACGGCCCCCATAATTTCTCAAATTTTTGGGCGCATCCCCTATGTTGGAAAATTATCTTTTCTTTTCTAAGCATATCACCCATTGTGTTGATCCATTCTTTAAGGGTAGGTGGGTCTTCTGATATCCAGTGAGTCATTATTAATTTCCTTGCTAAGAAAAGGGATCTAATAGTGGCCACTCTCGTGCTTTCCTCCCATTCTAGCTCCTCCAACACATTAAGAAGGCAGTGTTTTGGATCAGGAGGTAGTGAGATTTGAAATACCCTGTTTATGGTATCCACCACCCCTGTCCAGTAGGGGTGTAATTTGGGGCACCTCCACAGAAGGTGGATCAAATCTCCGTGGTCTCTCTTACATCTCGTGCACAGTGGTGTAGGTCGCAAGCCCATAGCAAACAGTCTGTGTGGCGTATAGTACACTCTTAGCAGCAGATATAGTTGTGAAACTCTCTGTGATATATTCAGGGAGCATGAGAGTACCGCCTGTAGGGCCTCCTCCCATTGCTCCCCGTCAAGCCTGCCAACCTCCCCCTCCCACTTGGCCAGCATCCGTAGGGGGTGTTTATCCAGAAAGTTCCCTAGTAGCATGTTATAGCATGTTGATATAAACCCCTTAGTACTGGTGGCCCTTGCAATCATTTTAAAGACCGGAGTCGGGCATAGGGCCCAGTCTTCTGATCTGCTTTGGGCCGTTATAGCATGTTTTAACTGTACATAGTAAAATCTCATGGAGTGCGGTAAACCAAACTGTTCCTGCAAAGTTTCAAAGGTGTGCATGTTCCCATTGTGAAATATCTGCTTAAGGTAAACTATCCCATAGCTCTTCCATAGCTTGCCATGCTGTAGTTTGGCCAATTCTGGGTATGAGTCATTATTCCAGACAGGGCTAAAGTCTGTGTATCCATTCACCCCCTGCAAACTTCTAGTTTTGTTCCAAATCTTTTGGATAAGATTGTAGGTCGGGTAGCGCTTATTAGGTTTGCTAAATGCCTGAGACTCCAAAGCTGACTGTATTGAGTCCCCTTTTACTGTGTGTGCCATCACTAGTTCTGAGGAGGCCCGGGTCCCCCCCTCTTCTCCTGCATCCGCATGGATTGTGCCTATTAATTGCTGTAGCTGCGCGGCAACATAATATAGCCAGGGGTTCGGGAGGGCGAGTCCCCCCGCGTCTTTTGGGCGCTGGAGGTGCTCTAGTTTAATTCTAGGTGCTCGGTTTTTCCAGATTAGCGTACGGAACAGAGAATTAACAGTCCTAAATGTCTTTAGCGTCACTACTGTCGGGGCATTATGCAGCACATAAAGCAGTTGGGGCATGAGAATCATTTTTATTAGGTTCACCCTGCCTGCAACCGACAGGCAGAGTGAATTCCATGTTTTAATCCTGTCCCTAAACTTTTGTAACAGTGGGGCTATATTTAATTTTCCATAGTCGGTAATTTTGGGTGTCACCTGAATTCCCAGATAGCGAAAATTAGTAGTTGTAGGTACTATACTAGACGACGGGGGCGTCCCCCCCTCATCTATTAACATGAGGGAAGACTTTGACCAGTTTATCCGCAAACCAGAGTACCTGCCAAAGTCTCCCACTGTGGCCATTACCTCTGTCAAAGAGCCCTCCACATCTCCGAGCAGGATCATAGTGTCATCGGCGTACAACATTATTTTCTCCTGCTCGTCTCCATATTTAAAGCCCACTATGTCTGGGTTGGCCCTTACTTTTATAGCTAGGGGCTCAATGGCTAGTGCAAAAAGCAGGGGTGACAAAGGGCACCCCTGTCGTGTGCCTCTACCCAATGTGAAGGTTTTGGATACTGCCCCTGAGGATCGAATGGCTGCTTGTGGATTATGATATAGCAGGCGCACCCAGGAGATGTAACGGGCGCCAAATCCGAAGCGCCCGAGAATTTCCCATAAGTACTCCCACTCAACGCTATCGAAAGCCTTCATAGCGTCCAGTGAGAGCAAAGCCCTCTGTCCCACATTTTGCGCTGAGGATTGCATGTTCAGGTATAGCCTTCTTAAATTGACAGCCGTCGATTTATTGGGCATGAAGCCAGCCTGGTCAGGGTGTATGATGCTTTCGATGGCTCCGTTCAGCCTAATCGCCAGCATCTTGGCTAGTAGTTTGATATCGCTCTGTAAGAGAGATATAGGCCTATACGAGCCAGGTTCTAGGGGATCCTTTCCAGGTTTCAGTATGAGGACTATGTTAGCGGTTGCCATGGAGTGGGGCAAAGCTCCCCTCTCCCTGGCCTCATTAAACACTGCCAGAAGCCCGGGAAGGAGCGTGTCGGCATATTGCTTATATACCTCCATGGGTATCCCGTCCGCCCCTGGTGCCTTGCAGTTGGGAAATTCCGCTAATGCGTACTGCAGTTCTTCTAGGGTGAAGGGGGCATCTAGTGCCCTCCTCTGTTCGGTCGTAAGTTGTGGAAAGTCAATGTCCTGTAAGTAATCTGTAAGCTCTTGTCGTGTATATTGCTCGGTCGGGAGGTAAAGAGTCTCGTAGAACTTGGCCAGTTCCGCTAAAATTAAATCGGGAGAATTGACAACCCCACCCCCTGCCGTTTTTATAGCACCAATAGACGGGGCTCGTTGTTGGGAATTGGCAATCCTAGCCAACATGCGGCCCGTACTCTCACCCTCCTCATAGAATGCCAGTTTAGAGAAAAATAGTTTTTTTTCCGCCTTGGAGGATAGCAGCCGCTCATAGGCTGATTGAGCCGACTGCCATGCCTCCCTGGCAGCTTCTGTTGGGGTACTGACGTATGTCTCCTCCAGAGCCTTTACCTGTTTTTCAAGGTCTTCTCTGAGCCCTGAGGAGTTCTTTTTAACCTTAGTGATTTCAGAAATTAGCAGTCCCCGCAAATAGGCCTTGAAGGCGTCCCACTGTGTAGCCGGTGAGTCAACAAATTCCTGGTTCCTCAAGAATTCCCCCATGCTCCGTTCCATCTCGTCATGGGCCAGAAACAGTTTTAGCCAGAAGGCGTTAAATTTCCATGGGGGTCTTGGAAGTGTGGGCATGGTGGATGTAATCAAGTTGATCACCATATGTGAGTGGTCTGATACGGATCGAGGCCTGTATGACACTTCTGAGATGGATGGGAGCATGGCCGGGTTACCCACTGCAAGATCAATTCTCGACAGCGTGCCATGGGTTTTGGAGAAGCAGGAAAATTGCCTAATCCCCGGGTGTTTCAACCTCCAAATATCCGTCCACCCCACTTCAGTTATCAATCTCTGCAATGGCGACTCCCTCGATGTGGCAGAGACCCCTGCGTTCGGGTGTCTGTCCATACAGGGACTCAGCCAGCAGTTAAAGTCACCCACTATCAATAGCGGCAGATCCGGCCTCCCCTCCAAATAGGTCAGCAGCAGCCGAATCACCGCCACCGAGAATGGTGGGGGTATGTACACACATGCCAAAATACAGTACAATATGCCCACTCGACAGTGCAGGAAGACAAACCTGCCCTCTGCATCAATACATACATCAATTTCCTGGAAGTCTATCGAGTTATGTATCATTACACTCACACCCCGGGAGTAAGAGGTATGAGTGGAATGGTATGCCTTTCCCACCCATGCATATCTAAGACAGCTTTTCGTATCCTTGGTCAGATGCGTTTCCTGCATGCACAATATCAAAGGGTGGTATTTCTTCAAACAGGAAGAAATCATCATCCTCTTAAGTGGGGATCCGAGACCCCTCACGTTCCAGGATACGACTGGTATTTCAGCCATTGGGTATCAACACGTATAATGTCAGTATGGGCCGTATCTTGCATCTGGCACCGGTAGAGGTGTACAGTATGACCAGGGCTAAGGGTAAGGGCTGTATATGAAAAAGCCAGACGGCTGGAGCCGGGCCAGGGTAGTCTACTATCAGTTTAGTGCATTCAGCTAGTGCAAGACTGTTAAGTTGCAAAGTACATCTTAGTGGGTACCATGTTCGGTGCAAGCGACAAAAATGCCTCTCTGTCTCTATAGTGCAGAAGTCGGGCAAGGATAGGTCTGGGGGGTGCCCCCGGCTGTGGCGGGCGTCCCGGTGTGCGGTGAGCTCGTTCCACCGTAAAGAAGGGGGAGAAAGCCTCCTTGCCAAATAGCTCAATCAGCCAGGTCTCCACAAAGGCAGTAGTGTCCCTGCCCTCTGTTTTCTCAGGCAGTCCTACTATGCGGACATTGTTGCGTCTTAGGCGGTTCTCAAAATCCTCTGCTCTCTTGGATGTGTCGCTGGCAAGTTGATGGGCCGCATGAGCCTCTCGAGCAACTGGTGGGAGTCTGTCCTCAATCTCACTGACTCTGTTTTCCACAGCCGTTGTGCGCTCCCTAATCTTCTGCATATCTTGCCTTAACAGGGAGACATCCTCTCTCAGGCCCCCAAACTGTTCTTTTAGATTGTTTACAGAGGCTGTGCACACATGTACAGCTCTGAGGATTTCTGCAAGGGATGGTTGCTCTGCTGCCTCATGTTCAGTGTCAGGGGAGGGGAGGGGGGGCTGCACATGCTGGGCTTCAGGATCTGCACCTTTAGCAGTGTGCTGAGTATATTGTGTCACAGTCCCAATGTTAGGCCCATGTTCTGGCCCTGCAGACCCCCCAGCGTCCCTGTCCTGCTGTCCCCCCAGCTTCTGGGTGTAAAATAACATATCCCTCGGGTGTTCCTTACCCTGGGACTTCTGTGAGCTCTTTGCAAGTGGTCCTTTGAGCTTGTCACTGCTCCTCGGTGTGCGCTGTGCCAGGGCCGCGGGTCCGCCATCTTGGATTTCGGAGGGCATTCTTTCCTCCTGTTTTTTAGCTTTCCCTCTAGTGCAGAGGGCCGGTGGGTGGTCGAAAGCCGTTTTGTGGCCGCGGATCGCTGCTGGGAGAGGATCAAAAGCAAAGTCCTTGAGAGGAGCTGTGAGTCTCACTGCTGCTCACATGCCGGTCCAGGCCACGCCCCCCCTGGCTGTATGTTTAGGGTCGTTGTCCTGCTGGAAGGTGAACCTCCGCTCAAGTCTTTTGCAGACTCCAACATGTTTTCTTCTAAGATTGCCCTGTATTTGGCTCCATTTATCTTCCCATCAACTCTGACCAGCTTCCCTATCCCTACTGAAGAAAAGCATCTCCACAACATGATGCTGCCACCACGTTTTATGGTGGAGATGGTGTGTTCAGGGTGATGTGTAGTGTTAGTTTTCCGCCACACATAGTGTTTTGCTTTTAGGCTAAAAAGTTACATTTGCACCTTCTTCCACATGTTTGCTGTGTCCCCCACATGGCTTCTCGCATACTGCAAACAGGACTTCTTATGGTTTTCTTTAAACAATGGCTTTCTTTTTGCCACTCTTCCATAAAGCCCAGATTTGTGGAGTGTGCGACTAATAGTTGTCCTGTGGACAGATTCTCCCGCCTGAGCTGTGAATCTCTGCAGCTCCTCCAGAGTTACTATGGGCCTCTTGGCTGCTCTCCTTGCCCGGCCTGTCGGTTTAGGTGGACGGTTATGTCTGGGTAGGTTTGCAGTTGAGCAATACTCAATACTACATTTTGGGCTGATGTATTGAACAGTGCGCCGCAAGATGTTCAAAGGTTGGGATATTTTTTTATAACCTAACCTTGCTTTTAACTTCTCCACAACTTTAAGCCTGACCTGTCTGGTGTGTTCATTGGCCTTCATGATGCTGTTTGTTCACTAAGGTTCTCTAACAAACCTCTGAGGGCTTCACAGAACAGCTGCATTTACACTGAGATTAAATTACACACAGGTGGACTCTATTTACTAATTAGGCGACTTCTGAAGGCAATTGGGTTCCACTAGATTTAAGTTAGGGGTGTCAGAGTAAAGGGGGCTGAATACAAATGCACGCCACACTTTTCAGATATTTATTTGTAAAAAAAAATTTAAAATTTATTATTTTTCTTCCACTTTACAATTATGTGCCACTTTGTGTTGGTATATCACATAAAATCCCAATAAAATAAATTTACATTTTTGGTTGTAAAATGACAAAATGTGGAACATTTCAAGGGGTATGAATACTTTTTCAAGGCACTGTAACTATAACATGTTTGTTATTATATTTTAAATAAAAAACAAGACTTTAATATCATTTTATACACATTTGGATATTCTTTATCACCATTTTACACACATCACTGATTTGTTTTGTGGTTTATTGGACACTTATTTTATTTAATTTACCGTATATTGTTTTATTTACTTATTTTTTGAATGGTGGATTTTGAATATGGCAATTGCATGTTAATACATTTATAGGCTGCGCAACTCCATTTACACGTATCTACTATTACACTGTGGGAACGCATAAGGTGTTTCCAGCAACTGTTTAATCATTTTTTACACTTTTACGATTGGTTGGAACAATAATTTTATTTACAAAATTTTGATCAGCAGATAGCACAGGGGAATTTATTTTCATGAAAAGATATAAGAAAATATTTACAAAAAAGTGAGGGGTGTACTCACTTTTGTGAGATACTGTAGTTCCTCTGCTATCTGCATGAGTCATTTCTAAAAGGCTGTGCGGACTCCAAAAGATCCAGTGACATGGGGGATGGGAGCTCCAGCACACAGTATGTGCATGTTCCCTTATGGGATTCTGTAGAGGGGTGTGTGTACGTTCCCTCCACTCAGGTCTCAGAGTACACTCATCTCTCTTCTCTGTGCTGTGCAGTGTGTGATGTCAGATCCACACTGTTGTCTGCTTGAGCTGAGAAAAGCTGTGCAAGTTCTGAAATTTAAACAGATGTTGAGGAGAGATGGCTGCAGATTAACAGGTACAACTTACAGTATGTAGGAAGACTTGTTTCATCTTGTGTATCGCCTTCACTAAGTATATGTAAGGGATTACAACCCCTTTAAGTTACTGCCTGGGAACCAGCATGCAAACCAGGAAACCAGAGTCCTTCTTTGCATACTTGTGTCAGGTCACTGGGTACTGATGCATGCAAGCAAGCATGACAGCCATATAATTAGTATTTTTCAGAAGAAGGCGCCTGTAATGGCAGCCTCCATATTTTTTTAAAAGATGCCTAGATAACCCTTATTTGTGGCACTGTGCTTTACCCTGAACTAACTACATTAAATATATTGTATTTGTATATATATTATAGCAATGTATATTGTATTTCCTCAGGGATCATTGATAGCCTGCGAGTTTCTGCTACAGAATGCTGCAGATGTGAACCAAACAGATGTTAGAGGGCGAGCACCTATACATCACGCCACGTATCTGGGGCATACTGGGTAGGTACTGGGCCTTGGAGCCAGAATATAGGTCTTGCAAATAATTAAATCTGTAAGGATAGCATGTTAACGATTTTGCCTCAGTTTTTAAAATATATATACTAATACTAGCTGACCTCCTTTTGGGTCATGGGATCAGAGATTTTTTGTATTTTTTTTTTTTAAGTAATTCAGACTTGCTTAGTTATGATATGATAAGGAAGAAAGGTGGCCACATACAGCTCCTAATTGTTTGAATTCTTCCACGTTTGTATGCCGGCTTGTTGAATTGATATCTTCCTATTAGCTTGTTGCGGTCATGTAGAGCTTTGTAGCTGTACAACAAGTATATAAAATATATGCTGTTGGTGTGTCTGCTCAGCGCCAATGCCTTTATTTGTGTCTGCTTCCTATTCAGTCAGGTGTGTTTGTTCTTAAAACGAGGAGCCAATCAACATGCTGTGGATGAAGACGGACAAGATCCACTCAGTATATCTGTGCAGGCAGCTAATGCGGATATTGTCACTTTGTGAGTTTTCCATTCTAATTTTTGCCTTTTGTGAATTTTTATGTACAACTAACACACAGACAAAATAAGACCTGCTAGACACTGGAGTTAATTAATCATGCGTCGTGATCACCACTGTAACCCTTCAGTTAGGCTGGTTTCACACCAGAGCGGCGTGGGCGGCGGCGGTAAAGCAGCGCTATATTTAGCGCTGCTTTACCGCTGCTTTACCGTCGTTTTAGCCGCGGCATGCAGCCGCTAGCGGGGTGGTTTTAACCCCCGCTAGCGGCCGAAAAGGGTTAAAACCCCCCGCAAAGCAGCGCTTTGCCGGCGGTATTACTGCGGTATCCCCGCGGTGTCCCATTGATTTCAATGGGTAGGATTTCAATGGGTAGGAGCGGTATAGGAGCGGTGAATACACCGCTCCTTCACCGCTCCAAAGATGCTGCTAGCAGGACTTTTTTTACCGTCCAAGCATAAAAACGAAGGACGCCGGCCGGCATCAAATGGAGCCCTTCCTCCTTCCTGAAATAACGCAGTGACGTCACTGCACGCCCTCCCAGACACGTTTCGTCATTAGTTAGACGTTTTCAATGGGGATAGGGCAGTACAGTGAGTCACCGCCATTTATAGAACCATGCCTCGTTATGGGAAGTAAGGAAGTGGCCTATGCGCCATCTTAACTGTGGGAAACAATGCCCATACACGTACTAACTACCAAAAGGAGGTGACAGGCCATTTAACAAACGTAACTCTGTATTAACAGGCTACTCAAAGGTATGGTTATTTGCACAATGTTCACAAATCGAACATATGAGCCCACATAATAGATGGTAAAAAATTTATTTGTGAAAAGAAAAATGGAAAATACCGAAGTGAATTAAATAAGGAAATAATTACATAGCCCAATGAAGGCAAGTGTTTGTATGTGGGGAATCATAGAGATTCCGTGAATGTTTATGTAATTATTTCCTTATTATTTTCCTTATTCAATTCAGAAGTCTATGGCTAAGCACAGCAAACCTGCAAGAAAGCTGCAGGTACACTGCACCCGGGGCATGGGTAAACCGCAGCACATCAGTGTGAAAGTAGCCCTGTACTATTATGCCCTGTGTATTGCTTCACACTTAACTGAAGTTCTCTAATTTCCTGGTGCTGGCACCACTCTGGAGACTGCTAGCCGAGATACAAGGTGGAGTGCAGTGTTTATCACTCCGCATTGGAACAGGAGCCAGCACTACAGAAGAGGCATCGGCCTATGCGGCTCTTACTCCCTACTACAGCTCCAACTTTACAAGTAGTCCCTCTGAACTGCACTTTAATGCTCTGGAATGGCGGGTCAGCAAGCCCAGATAGCGACCTACCAGTCACCATCTACTGGTAAATTGTGATCTACAGGTTGCTGACCCCCGGAATTAGGCATTCAGGCATTTGATCTTTTCATTAGCATTGGGTATATGTATGCTTGTTAAATAGATATCTAGATGCGTTGTATAAATGTGAAAAGAAGCATAGAAAAATCACCATTGTATGGTCACCATGCACCAGCTATGACCTAGAAGTGTCCCCTTACACTATATTATTCTTCCTTTCCTGACAGAGTTGTATTCTTACACTCTTTAAGACCAGATATTCTCTTTTTTCACTACTGTGCCACGTAAGAATTGTTTTATTTTTTGTTTTAAAGTCTTCAGTGTTCAGATCACAAGCTCATTAGAACCTCTGTTCCCGCAGGCTGCGACTTGCTCGGATGAACGAGGAGATGAGAGAAGCAGAAGGACCATTCGGACAACCAGGTCAATATCCCAGCAACAGTCCTACAGAGCAGCAGTACAGGAAGTGCATCCAGGAATTCATCTGCCTTAATATAGATGAGTGTTAGACAAAGCCCCACAAGGGGGCGCAGTTGATCCCTACTTTTGAACTTTTTTCATCACTAGCTGCTCTTGGCATCTTTTTTTTTTTTTAATGAAAAAACCTGCATGGGGAAAATCTTCTGGCACCAAGGGTGGGGAAAAATAAACTTGTGGACCAGGGGCACAATAAAACCAAAATAATTTTTGGAAGGGTCTGGACCAAAACTATTTTTCTTTTTTCTTTTTTTTTCCCTTTTTGCCCTCATCACTGCCGAGAGCAAAATGCAAGATGGTGATGTGTAATTTATGTACTGTTCAGCACTTTTACAAACTGTGATTCTTTTAGGATTTAATGTGTTGAGATCAGAGCAGACTACGAGTCAGCAAGTTAAGCCTTGGCTCTTCTGCCTCTATAGTGCCTGACTGTATATTTATTTAGTGGTTAATCTGAAGTGACCCAGCTGAGCCAGTGAAAGGTACTTATACATATAGGGACTTGTATCCGATTCCTAGCTTATCTTAGGGTTCTTGTCTTAATGAAATAATGGTTTGGTCTGCCCAAAATAGATATTGTAGTCAGCAGTTTTAGTCACTTGCTGGCTTCGTTATTTCTCTTGCGGAGTCTGAGGGAGGATATTTCCATTTGAGTTTTCAAATCCACCTACCTGATCCAACTATTCTGGGGATGGGTGAATTCTGACCAAACTTGCTGCTGGAGTTGATGTGAGACATGCGCACTATATGATCAAAAGTTTGTGGGCATCTGACTATCATGCCTATAAGAGATTGTTGGGCATCCTATTCCAAAACCATGGCTTTAATATGGAATTGCTATCCGCTTTTGCGGGAATACCAGCCTCTGCTCTTCTGGGAAGATTTTTCACAAATTTTGGAGTGTATTTATGAGAATTTGTGCCCGTTCAGCCAAAAGAGCATTTGTGAGGTCAGGAACCGAGGTTGGATTGCAAGACCTTTCACAAAAGTTCCACCGCACTAAACACATCATACCATGTCTTTATGGAACTGGCTTGCTGGAACAGAAAAGGGCCTTCATCAAACTGTTGCCAAAAAGTTGAAAATGCACAATTTTCTAAAATGTCTTTTAATGATATAGCATGAACAGTACCCTTCTCTGGAAACACCTGACATCGGGAATTTGGTGGGGTTTACACAAACTTTTGGCCAAATAGTGGAAGCAGCAGTAAGTAATAGAACCTGCCAGTGTTTATCTATGACTGAACAATCAATTTTAGACATGCTGCCCCTTTAAGGGGGGTTGTCCTGCTGTAGAAAGTTTGGATGAAATGTTTACCAGCTGATGTGTAGAGCTCAGCATTGTAGAGTTATGGGGTGTCAGTTGCTTTGCTGTAATGCTATATGGATGGGGTGGAGGTATTTGTAGAAACCCATAGATCCAGCACTTTTGGTATTTTCTTGTATTCCTGGTGCTTATTTGTAGCGTAAATACACAAGCAACCTTTGGGATTGTGTCAAAGGCAGTAATTTGTCGTCAGATGAACAACGTTTTTGAAATCATTCGGAATTCATTGATGGGTGCGGTTGATCTCCCTCTGGCCTGCATTTTACCTGCTTTAATCAGGTTTTGCACTCCCATAGACTTGTACCGTGATTCAAATCCCACCCACAATAAATCATAGTGTTTTGAAATCACAAATGCATCTAAGCAGTAAATGACAAAGTATAACAATCAACTTTGTAAAGAACAGAAAATACAAAATAAAGGGTACATGATAAATCACGTATGTATACCCCATTGCCTGTGAATACCTTCTTCCCAGAAACATTATCTTCCCCTGCCAATTGTAACACCATCCATAACAAGGTCAACCGGCGCTAGGCCTGGTGTGTGCAACAGGGAGCCCAAAATGTATCAAATTTACCAAAGCTACCCCTATTTTGAAAGATGTATATTTCTAGTTGGAGGGTATCTCCCATTTGGGCTAGCCATTCCTTTAGAGTGGGGGGTTCAGTAAATGTCCAATGCCAAAGTATTAATTTACGAGCCTGAAACAATTCCCTAGCTATGGCCTGTTTAGGAACATCATCCACCGGGAGATCACAAAGAATCCCCAATAGGCATTGTTTTGGTTACTCTGGTACATGTACCTGGAACACCTGGTTAATGATGGCAATAACCCCCTTCCAATATCGGTGAAGCTTTGGGCAGTGCCACATAAGATGGATCAGATCCCCCCCCGATCTCTGCTGCATCTAGTACACATAGAAGTTTCCCTTATGCCCATATGTAACATCCTCGCTAGTGTGTAGTGAATCCGCAGGAGCAGATACAACTGCAAGAGGCATTGAGCCACATTCAGTGAGCATTGTTTGACCACTAAGAGAGCCTCTTCCCACTGCTTCTCCTCAAATGCTCCTACGTCCTTCTCCCACCTAGATATCTCACTAAAAGGATGGTCCCGTAGGAAACTGTTCAACAGCATAGACCAACATTGTGAGATGAATCCTTTATAGGTATCCACCTCATACATGTAATTAAATATCGGGAAGGGCAATTGTATCCAAGAATCAGGCCCTCGTGCTTTTATTGCATGATGAAGTTGCATATAGTAGAAAAGCATCGAGTCAGGGAGTCGAAACCGCTCTCGTAAGTCCGCAAAGGTGTGTAGCCTCCCATTAGCAAAAATGTGGCGCAGATGAGTAACCACAAATAGTGTACACCTTGCACCATACTTTAGCCTAACAAGCTCTGGGTAGTAGGCATTACTCCAGATAGGGCTGAACCTTGTGAACCCTGTAATCTGTTGCAGTTGTCTAACCTTGTTCCAGCTTTTTTGCATTAGGGCATATGTAGGATACAACTTGTTCAATTTACAGAAGGCTAGCCCCTCTAATCCGCATTCAATCCTCTCTATACCCACCGTATGAATAAGAAGTCTAGTGGAAGGGTCCCCGTCTCTCTCATTTATTCCATTAGTGGAACACATGGAATGCGCTATATGCTGCATTTGGGGAGAGCCAGTCCCCCAGCATCTTTGCATCTTTGAAATTTCTCCAATTTCACCCTTGGGTTTTTTGACTGCCAAAGAAGAGACCTAAAGATGGTATTTATAATACGGAACATTTTCAGGGGGTTGACCACTGGGGAATTATAGAGGACATATAACAGTTGGGGCATTAGAATCATCTTAATAAGGTTGGTCCGACCAATCAAAGACATTTTTAAGTAGTGACCATACCTCAACCCTATCCCGAAACCTGGAGAGTAGGGGCGTTAAGTTGAGGCTTATATATTCTAATGGGCCTGGAGTCACCTGAATACCCAGGTATTTAAATGCGGAAGAGATGGGTATATTGGCCTTAACTAGAGAGGGAAAGTCTGGCGCCACATCTAGAAGCATTAGGGAGGACTTAGACCAAGCTGAACTCGGTGATTACTGCCATTACCTCTTTAAGTTTTAGTTTCTCTTGTAGGCTCCCATACTGAAACACACATATATTCTTATCAGATCGAATAAGAGCCGCCATGGGCTCAATGGCAAGGGCAAATAGAAGTAGAGACAGGGGGCAGCCCTGCCTTGTTCCCCTATGTAGATCAAAACTAGGGGAGATCCTACCCGCCTCTCTAATGACCGCCTTTGGAGCCTGGTAAAGTAATTGGACCCAATGAAGCCTTCTTCAAAGCCAAATTTGCGCATTACTGCCCACATGTATGTCCACTCAATGTTATCAAAAGCTTTATGGGTGGAAAACCACTTGTCATCTAGCTGTGGTTAATCCTCCTAGTAGCTCCTGAGCTACTATTATAAGGATAGCTTATTAACCCTAGACTATCTACAGGTTAACTTTAAGATTTCAATTGACTTTATATTATATCCATTTCCTGTGTACACCGGCCCTTATGTTGGTCATACACTTGACAGTTTTGTGGCTTTTAGCCATTTGCAATTGGCATTGAGGTGATGAGGGATTTCTATCCAATTTTCAATCACATTGTCACTAGAGACTAGCAAACATATATGGCTGAAAGTTAAATGAATGCCACAAAACGTAAAAGAATTCATGTATTTCCAGATCACTCTTGACCTGTGCATACACAGATACGTGGGGTAAGAGCCAGTCAGCATGGAATGGAATAGAATGGATATCAATGACCAATCATTATTGTTACCCAAGATTGAGATGGAGCATAAAAAAATACAAGGTTTTGTTTGTCACTCCTGGTGGGATTAGGTCTGTTCCTTGATGGATGACTGTTCATTTTTTTTAGACATTTGATTGTCTGTCCTTGTTCTTGTTTTCAAGTTGGCCCTAGACATTAGATGACCTCTTTCATCTAGGCTGGACAGCTACTACCTTATGTTTTTATACCACTACCACCAACTTTTGAAAACCTTGTCAATTTGCTGCTGTTCCCCTTGAGGTGTGTTGGTGCCAAGTGGTGGTGTCTTTTGCAATTCCTTTTGCCTCCATAAGGTAAATATGGGCACTTAAAAAGGAAACAGAAAAAAAGTAATTTCTTGTACTGCCACTTAGATTTTGTGTCATGGGTACCCATTTATAGGGAAATATAGTGTATCTGTAGGTGGCAAGAGCAACAGTAATAGATGTCGTCATGTAACAATGACCTACATTAACCAACAATCCTGATTGCTATCTAGTTGCTTATGGGATCAAGGACCATTTTTGCCCACTATCAGCTGATTTTGGTGAAAAACACCATTACTGATGTTGAATCACCTAGCAATCATTTGATGTGTCTGTTTTCTTTTGGATTTTGTACATAGGGTTTTTTCTGTGGATCTGTGTCTTGCTGACATGATCTAATTTCGGTAATGAATAGATGTCACCCACCTTAAAAATACACAGCAGTGTCTTCTCTCTTGCACATGCTAAGTCTATGGCATTGCAGCTGAATATACTTTATGTTAAAGAATAGGATACCTTCCGAGCCAGAGACTGGTCATTGCTGGCACAGTAATGTTGAAACTGCTTTTCTGGCAAGTAAAGGCATTCATGACAGAATTCCTTTAAATTTCTCTAGCATTTTGTGCTGATTCTACACACCAATGTACACTGATGTTTGTATGTTCTGAATAGGGTTTGGTGAGCTCTTTATGAAATACCAGCTCAGCTCCCTTCATAAGGCGATTGCTATAAAGGTATGCAGTTTAGCAAACCTTTTACTGTAGTCTCTCTCTTCCTCGCTCTGTTTTCTTTTTCATTTACCCACTGTGCACTAGAAACCTAAAGGGGAGCTATTGTTCTTCAATGCAGTTTCAATCGCGAGCTCCGCTCTCTCACTCTTGTGGCGTGTGATTGTAGGACTCTCTTGCCGTGTGTCTTTCCTTTGCTCCTTCTTGGGGCCGTGTGATTGGAAAAATCTGAAGAAAGAACTCTTTTTGACACTCACCTCAGTCGGTATGGGAGAAAAAGAAAGGGGGCAGTTCAGTTGTTGGCAACAAGAGCAGTTTCTTATCAGACACTTTCATTCACGAGGGCCTTTGTGTTTCAGCAGTGTAAAGATTAGGTGCCCTAAAGCTAATTTATCAAAACCAACTGATTAAAAACAAAGCTATTGCTTGTAGGAACAAACCACATTCCTAGTCTCATCAAATAGACTTGTTTGGTTCTATTGGCCTATTTTACTACAATAATAAAAGACAACTCCGGTGTCCTGCCTAACCACCCTCCGTATAGAAAACACACAGAGAATCCATAGTATGCCTTGTTTGTTTGTCATATTAGACTTCAGGGGTTTCAGCCTTCACTTTGGATAAGCTTAAATCTGAAGGTGTCACTTGGGTCCCAGTGCAGGATTAATAACCCTAAAAGGCTTCCTAAGGGTGTCTCTGTCACCTCTAGTGCTATGCAATTCCATTGTATGAAGAGACCAGGATATCTGGGTCATAGAGAGGACTGGTATTTAATCTTCATCAAGACATGGTCTTGCCCTGTAACTCTATCTTTTCAACAAATTTTATATCGCAAGACATGGTAATAAAAAATAGCCAGCTTTATGAATCGTGTTAATTGTACAGGTTTTGAAGTAAATGTTTTTTCTTCTTGCCCTAGGGGGGTCTACCTAAGGGTAATGAGGTAGTTCTTGCCTTTATGGCCTGCCATCCAAACCAAACCTTAATGTTATCTGTGGGGCTTGGAGAATTAAATTCATCAATCTATGGAGTATATGCAATGGCACAAGATGGCTTTGAGTCCATATTTTATCCATGGCAACAAGAAAAACATTTCTGCAAGAGCCTATACAGCCATACAAGAATAAGACCTTACAAAGCTGATAGTTTTGCCTTGCCATGAAGATCCAAAAACATGGAGTTACTACATTTGGCTAACCTTTCATGTGAAACCTTTGTTTTCTGTTCTTTGTTTTCCATGGCAAGCTAAACCATCCCTTCTTTTTAAGTTGGAGAACATCTGGTTATCAACTGGCATACATTTTAGAATATCCACATGACCTCTCAATGGTTTAATGAAGCACTATCTATAATTATTATGCACCTTAGGTCCACTAGTTTACTGTCTTTTTGGGGTGATGGATGCCGCTCAGCACCCTCTTAGAAAAGCACAGAAAATACATTTCCATTCTTCAGAATTTTTGCTAAAATCATTTTATTGCTCTCTGGAGAACATGCAATAAATTCCTAGTCCTACAATCACCAAATAATTGAAATAAGCGGGAATAGGAGCCATATTTGTTATTAGTCTCCAAAGGCCTGTAACATGCCTAATGAGGAGTTCCATATTATTATAACTGTCACTGTAAAAAGCATTAAGGACATTGGTTAGAATTTAACTCAGAATAAGGAGGTGGATATCCTTTAGAACATCCAGATTTAATTAAATTAGGGATCGGAGTTTCATGACATTTGATGTCAAATGGAAAGGTCATAAGACCAACAGAATGCACTGCCAGTTAGAAGCATGGCTTCTTATACCATCTATTAACCAGCAGGACTTGATCTTATATGGAGTTTATAAAAAAGGTGCTAATTTTATTGGAGGTTCTTCTATATGGCCATTTTATCTACTATCAGTCCGCCTCAGGATTTGTTACTAGGCGTTTACCGTCTACCATTTACCAAGAATCTTTATGACAGGCTTTAGCCTACGATGCAGCCTGCCATGACACAAATCACCATTTTTGATGCCATGGTCAAAATATTTTCTGGTAAAAGTTGTACATTTTATGTAAAGGAAAATCCTATCTACTTGTGCACTTTTTCCTCCTAGCAGTATTGGAGATTACATATATATGTATATGTTTCGTTTTGTGTAAATGTAATTTTGTAAGTGATAAAAAAAATTGTTTTGTACTGTATTTCACTTCTGTTTTTCTTCAGCGAAGGTGTTATTTTTATTATGATAATTTATTATGGATTTTACCACAAAGCAGTGTGTTGCCTTCTTATATACTATATGTAAGAGAGGCAGTTTAAATCATGTCGCATACTGCTACCTAAAGGTTTGAGCTGCTTTTTTTTTTTCCTGTAGGATATATTTTTTTTTTATAAAAACACTTAGTTTATGTTGAATGTTGTGAATCTGCTGGTAAACTGTAATTTTTTTTTTTTTTTTTTTTATCTATTGGGCTCTGAGCCTCCAGTTAGCCAGAGCCAATCAGAACTCTGCACTGCTTTGCTAGTTTTTAGGCATAAGAAACAAAATACATATTCTGTATAACACGTGGACGTTCTATATTACTTAGTGTCATTGCCATAAGAATGGGTTTGCAAATAGTGTATTCCTTTTAAAAAAAAAAAATTTAAGTTTTTTTTTTTTGGTTTTATTTTTAAGCTTTCACTAGTAAGTCTGTATTTTCCCGTGTAACACAAATGTAATTTGGACTTATGAGAAAATACTTTCAGAAATGAATGATTTTATTGCATTTTTTAATGTATGTTCTGTGTGTGTTATGTTTTTGTTTTCTGCACAAAAAAATTACACCAAAAGGCACACAAAATAATTTGGGCCTTATTATTAAAGTGTCTGAAGGAAGAATATGGTAACAAATCTAATCTAACCAATTTAATTCTTCCATGAATTTGGATACCTGAGACATTTTATTAAAAAGAAAATAAAAGTATTTTATAATGCAGAAACCTTAAAGCTGAACTCCAGGCAAACCACTAAATACACAGTTGAAACGGATATGTAAGGTCAGTTTTACCTGCTAAATGATTTATATTTTTGTCCCTCCAGTCTTGAGATCTATAAGATCCTGCCAAGCCAAGCACAGCAAGCCTGGAGATATGTTTTTTTGTCTCAACTACAGTTAAAGGAGTTTTAAAGGCAGAAGGTGTTTTATCTTAATGCCGTCTATGCATTAAGATAAAAGAAAAACCTTCTGTGTGTAGCAGCCTGCTCAGCACCCCCTAAAACTTACCTGAGCCCCATCTCTCTCCAGCGATGTCCTCGAGTGTCTTAGCTGTCCGTTACTCTCCTCCTGATTGGCTGAGACACAGCAGTGGCTCCATTGGCTCCCACAACTGTCAATCAAAGTCAGTTAGCCAATCAGGGGTGAGAGGGGGCAGGGCAAGGTCAGGGCTCTGTGTCTGAATGGACACACGGAGCTGCGACTCGGCTCAGGTGCCCCCATAGGAAGCTGCTAGCTATGGGGGCACTCGTCAGGAAGGAGGGGCCAGGAGCAGTGAAGAGGGACCCAAGAAGAGGAGGATGCAGGCTGCTCTGTGTAAAACCAACTGCACAGAGGAGGGATGACATGTTTGTTATTTTTTTTTAAAAAAGAGACTTCACAATAACTTTAAGTAATACAATACAGTTAGGCAGACCATGCACGGTGCAAATTCACACAAACCCCCCATCAACACAGGCAGTGCTGACAGGGGAATTAGCAATTGTCTTCTCCCGGCGGAGATGCATGGGTGGGTGGGGGGAGCTGTCCCCGCCGGAAGAAAACAGTGATTATTGCTATCGGCTATAGCAGCTGCTAGTGATAATCACTAGAGAATCCAGCAGGCTGGTTGTACCTAAATTGATCAACTTGGTACATTCAGCCTGCCCATTAACGGTTTGAATCTTGTCCGATTCCTGCTGAGCCTGACCGAGATTCAAAAAGTGTATGGCTGGCCTTAAGTCTTTTCCCTGCCTCAGCCATTGATTGAACAGTGAGGTCATCTGTCACTATGTTCTCTCCTCATATCAGCACTTTCCTTGTTAGCATGAGCACTGCATCACAACTGGCTACGTGTTGCTTCTCTCTTCCAAACAGAGGACTGCTGATACCAAGTTAAACCCAGGTACTAATACTAGTTGCATTTAAAAACACACTTTATGATTTTTAAATAAACACATGCCTACGTAGACTTGAAGATGCCCAGCACCTGATCCTCAGGAGATTCTGAAAGTGGAGAACAGTTGTGTATTCTCTCAACGTACCTACATAGATTGGTGTTTGCCTAGAGTTAAGATTTAGGTTTGCCATTAGAAGTGTTTGTATTTTACCTTTACAATATAATGTATACAGCTGGATCCTGACTGCTACAGTGATGTCCGGTTTGTATTTGCCAGCTGGTCTGCAATTGAATCTTCTCATAGGCCTCATTCACATGTACGCTGATGTCCGCATACTGTGAATAGGCTGTTTTTTTTTCAGCATCTTTAGACTCCAGTTGCTGCTTGCAGGCAGCCTGTCTATGTCTGAGGATGTAGCAGCTGCACAGCCACTTGTGCTAATGTGACCGGTATGTGGGTGCAGGTGAGCAGCCCTGAACACAAAGTATGCATTCAGGGCCACTTACCTGCACACCTGTCACACTAGGACAAGCAACTGTGTCAGTGCAGCCGCTGCATCCTAATATACTAGGATTGGCTGCCTGATTGGAGCCTAGAGACGCTGAAAATAAAACTGCCCAGTCACAGTGTATGGGCGGCAGTGTCCATGTGAACGAGGACTGATCATCTCCCAAAGATAGTGATTTGAAATGTATGAATTTCCCAGGCTGGAGTCATAACCGCTAAATAGATGATATCTTCATTTGTGTTTAGCAAAAAGTAAATAAGCATACTCTGCACGTAAAGACTGTTTTCCATCCATATTGTTCCATCCTTGCTAGCATAACTAAAAAATAAAGTGTGCTTTGCTTTACCCTTCCCCCTGGGAGTTCTGTTGCCATAGGCCTGGGCGTCTTTCCACAAACCTAATCCCAGCAGAAATAACAGCTACAACATACCCCAATTCTTTATTGGTACATATTATTTGAATGGAAGCGGATGTCTAGACTAATTGCTATGAATAAGTTCTCTTTGCTGATAAAAAATGTATAAACCGCAAAAATTAGTATACATTTTATTCAAATGCTGTAATTAATCAAACGTTTTGCTTTCAAACAGAAAATGAAAATATCAAGCTTAAACACCAGGCTTGAAATTTTAAAAATTTTGTAAAGGAAGGTGTGTTGAATGTATGAGCTTTCCATAGAACAGACCAGTTGCTATGGATTGACTTTCCTTTCTTTTTATTCTACACCGAGCCTTTCCTGTGTTAGAATAGAGAAAGATGGGGTGTCAGATATTGTTAGCTGCTTCTCTGCTGCAGGGAAAGAAGGTAATCATTTTATTTGGTGCCATTTACCATTTTTAACAGCATCTTATTTTGATGCCCAATTAAACTTTCAGTTTTAAATCAGCTAAAAACATTCCAGGTGCATTCACACAAAAGGTATTCAAAGCCTTACGGTTTGCTTTCTTTAGAAACCAGCCACAACGCGAGTTGAAAAGCCTGTCCCCTGCCAGCACGCTGTGGAGTTGAAGCCTTGTGCCCTTTGTGGATGCAGTGATTTTTCTCCAGTAGTCCAATATGCCTCTTACTGAGACAGAGCTAGAGCTCTCCAAACAGCAGAGAGTATAGGTTTTGACGGTTGCGGAATTATAGGTCTGGCTCAGCAAGGGGCATGTCAGATCTCTGCAGGGAGACCATTGCTTCCACACAAGAGAGCAAGGATCCTTTTCTGCTCCAAAAAAAATATTCTGTTCACTTTCAGTAACATCAAGGCTCATGAAAAACATAGGAATACTATAAAAACCACAAAACAAAGGTGTTTTAATAGCCATTGACATTAAATCTGGCAATTTACCCAAGTGAAACTTTCACTTTTAGAATAATATTATTTTTATTTATTTTGTATGACCTTTTGATAATTTGTGTACATCTGGACTACTTTTATAATAATAGTGCTGAGGGTTTGTACTTGGCATGAATTTACAGCCACTTGTAAAGCTTGTTAAAGGACTGTGATGGCCAAATCTTTACCCTCCTATGGACAAGTGTGTGTAAGGCCTGCCAGTAACACGAGAACTGCATTTACTAAAAGCAAAATGAGTGGTGCACAGAAACTGGATTCTTCTATTGAAGATGACCTATAAAGTCTTGTATTTGGCCATCTGGTTATGATGCTTCGGTTCTGGAGCACGTACGCCGTCAAACTATGAAAGAATAACCCTCTTGAGATCTTTTTGTGCATCCATCAGTTGTATGATCCTGTAAAGTGTACATATCTCTGTAAATTGAAATGACGTTAATTCTTGAGAAAATTGTACCCTGTCCTGAGACCGAGCCCCCACATTAACGTCAGGGAGTTAAATACGCATGATGACTTTAGATAACTGCACAATGGGAACCCCTCTTGCTGTATATAGGCTAATGCATATTATACCTTTTTACTTCTTGCTTGCACCTTGGGTGGTGCTCTTTATTTTTGCTTGGTCAACTTTTCAATGTTTCCTGTGAATATTATATGTCATGATCTCTGTACTTATTTCAGCTCATTGTTCCAAGCAAGGGCTCTTTGGGACACAGTGAATGGACCCTACACAAAGGGGATAAGGTTCAGGGGCCCTTGGGAACAATGAGTTTACAATTTAATGCAAAGGTGTTTAGTGTGTGTTGATATAGTTGCTATAGAACACGCACATTCACGCAACCCTGATGTTTTTACTCCTTCTTATAAGCACTGTTAATAAAATTATACTCCAACTCTTCTTCTGATCTGCTTGCCTCCTTATTGCCTTTTCTTGTCTTGCTTTATTAAAACTTTCTCACTTGGCATACTCTATTCTTTATCTTCTACTTGGCTGTGTTGCCTGTCGTAATCTATAGCCTACTTCTGACGTGTAATACACATGTAGTGGTTTACAACTCTAGCAGAGGTTCACAGCAACACTCACAAAGACCTAATAGAGAAACCGTCAAGATAGAATAGAATAGTTCAATGGAGTAAAAGTGTATGGCTTGTGTAAATGGGTTTTTGCCACAACAGAACTGCCTTTTTTTCCCAAGTCAATTGGAACTCTAAATCAGTCTAATGCAGCCTAGAGGTAGTTCTGAAGCCGTTTCTAAAGGACCTTAGATGGATATTTGATGCATCTCAATCTAATCTCAGTAGCGTGCACCTGATTTGCTGCAATTGCCCATCTACACAAGTCCCTAACCAGAAAATATGTCAACAGATCACATATTTTTATAAGAGGGACTATAATCAAAATATTGTCAGTATTGCTGTGTAAAGCTACACGTAGTTAACATTTATTTACCACATATATGTGCTCCACAGTCTTCTCTGTTAGCACTTCTGGTTAAAGAAAATCTTTAAAGTGGTTGTAAAGGCAGAAGGTTTTTACTTTAATGCATCCCCTGTGACCAGGATCCCCCCAAGCCCCCCTAAATAATTGCTCTCAGACACATCTCTGGATGGAAATCGGGCTAAGGTAGGGTCTCATTACTAAAACTAATTGTAAATTTCAGTGTTTAAAATTAGAAATCCTCTGATCAAAAAAAAAAACGCATCAAAGTACTGTATATAAAACTTAGTACATTAAAAGCGTGCAAGAGGGTACTTATACCCAAGGGCACGCATTTCCTGTGATGGACAACACTTACTAACACTCTTTCAGTAATTCAACATCTTTGGGGGATATGCAGGGTTTATTGTGTACCCATATCAAAATCTTCTCCCCAAACTGTCCAGTGGAGCAGTGAAACCACAGGTGCTGTTGTTCAAACAAAGTAAATCAGGGTGATTGTTGGACCCACATGGAGGATTATTTCAAAATCGGATATAGCAGCATCTATACAGTAGGCATGGCTTGACAACTTTGTGACTAAGTGGCATACCTAGATATTTTTTACTTTTTTTTTTTTTCTTTATATACCTGGTGATCCCACCATAAAGATCCTTGTTCAAGCACTTCCTATATAGTGTGCCAACAATCCTAATTGTGCTCCTGTGTTGGCAACATCAGGAATCCTACCTTTAGAAATCTCATGCAGTCATGTCTTTGAGTTAGGTTTACATCTAAAGCCTAGTACACACCGCTAGTTGTTTTTTGTTTTTTTTTTGTTCAACACTGACAGCTCAGATTGGAGCCACTGTACTAACATCAGATTCATCTCCCTTGCTGTGCTATTGTGTTCTGACAGGGGGACAGCTCCCCCACCAATGGCTGAGAGGGCTGGCAGAAGCCAGCCGAACTTCTGTCTGACCGGCTGCCATACACCCAGGCCGAATGTCATCCAGTTTCTATTGAACCGGATGATGCCGGCTGACATTCGGCCCGTGTGTTCTAGGCTTAAGGATCTTCCCAAACAATGGAAATAATGAGAATGATAATTGAGTGAGACTTGCAGGCAGAAAAAAAAAGAAGTATAAATCGTTAGTGTCTGACTTTTTATTTATTTATTTATTTTACTTCCAACTAGGGTTATGAGTTTTAGGCCATTACAGAAATTATTCATGCATACAAATGACATAAATCAAGTTTCTCCAAAACACTGCTGCACTAGTTTTTAGTCATATAGTATGGAGCATTGCAGACCAGGGAATTAAAGACATTGCTTCTTTGAAGTGAGAGGAACCAGCCGGAAAGGTTTGGGTGTCTTGTATGGACACTTCCCAGGATGCTCATTAGGCAGCTGTTTCAGTTCCAGCTGGGTAGAGACCCTGCTGCAGATCCAGAATATTTTCACAAAATGGATATGCAATGTATGACTTGTTTATCTTTGTCAGGTTTGCTTAAAATCCTAACACTTAACTCTTTGCTACATCTCTCTGAAGAAAAAACTGCATGGATAAATATTACTTTTCTTTCTAAGCTGAACTCTCAACTTCAAAACATTTGGAAATGTAATTAGCAGTGGGAAGGTTTTAGCTTTACAACAATAGAGACATTCTCAGTAAGGTAATTCTAGTCTCATTTTACTTGGCCATTTTTTTTTATTTTCACTCATTGCATTGCAGGTGACACCACTTATTTGGATATTTTCCGTGAGTTTTCACACATGGCATCCAACAACCCCGAGAAGCTGAGCCGGCGAAGTATTCACTTCAGCCAATCTTGTCGGTAATGGATTTAGGGACAACTTTATTGGAAAGAACTGGTGGTTTTCTATAAAGGCTGGCATATTCTAGTTCTACAAGACTTGAAATCGACATGCTAAATCTCTAAATGAAGAAAAGAACAAGTTCTCAAATTGTGGTTAGGCAACCACGGAAGCCCTCAAGTTGATGGAGCTTGATAACAATCAGAAGTGGCTTCTAGTGTTTTAAGAAATGTGATTCCCTCCATGCTTTTATAGGAAGATTTCTTCTCAAGAATTATGAATACAACACGCATAAAGAAGACTAATTGGCACCAATCTAGATTGTGGAATTGCCTAAAAGAAGCAACCCCCTCAATTATCTGAAACTCCCTGTGTATTAACAGAAAGGGGAGCCTTCAACAGCCCTATTACGGACAACAGGTTTCATTGCTGAACTCCAGCCAAACATAAAGACCACAATATTCAGTACCATTATAACTGGCATGCAGCACATATTCTAGCTTCTGCTTTTTGGAAGCAGCGAATGTTGGTGACTGCTCCATGTTACAAAAATCAAAGTAGCAATTAATAGGTTTTCTTTTAAAAATCCCTTTATAGGAAGCCTGTGCTTAGAATAATGATTCTGAAATGACTGCCCATTCCCTCTAAAAATGCTATTTGCCTGACTCTCATGCTGATCTAATGGCTGCAATATTTACTGAGCTACTGACCTGGAACAAATGTGTGAATATGGACTTTGAGCTTCCCTGGCTGCAGGCATGTTTAGTGGCTCTGAAAGTACTGAAGAGGATTGGCATGACTGCTAGGCAATCCACAATTTCAATGACACCCCCTACATAATTTTCGCACAGGTTTCCTTTAGCATTTCAATTTAATTGTAACATTACCAACCAAAGCAGAGGACCAGTCAGCTACTAAATCTTAAGTGTCTTGAAATGTCTGGTTGTAAACCTTTAGTACAAACATTGGCAGTATATATGCATTAGTGACTAAGCACGGCTGGGTTTCACAAATTCCCCCGCAATGAGGAAGTTGCATATCCTTTCATTCTCAGTCTTTCTTCTCCCAAATTGTTGCCTACATTGTACCCACCTTTAAAAGCTGGAAACCTGTTGTGTTTTTTTTTTTGTTTTTTTTTTTTTTTTTTTATACTATGATGGATTTCTATGAACTTGCATCCCATTGTTTCTCTGGCTGGTCTAGAGAAGAGCTGTGGGATAACATATATCAGAAAATGAAAAGGCAGGTTTGCTACAGAGACTATTAGGTGAGCCTAACGAATTAATTTACACCACAAGTAGGAGTTGTACTCTGTGGAAGCAGATTTGTTTTGATGGAACTACCAGTGATGCACCTTTCCTTTTATGCTGTGAAGTTCGAATAAATCTATTAAATGTAAGCAGCAGACCACTTATCATAAGGTTATTGTGCATTTTGCACCAGGAAATCCTTACATTATATTCTTAGCACTAAGAAATAAAACATCTCCCACCCAAAGAATTTTCTGAATCTTCATGCACCGGTTTTTGTTGCTGTGGTCCGCTTTTATGGAGCAGCATGGACTTACATTTTCTTTTCCTGTCGCATCATGGCAGCATACACTCTGGGTTGTGACTCCGCCTCCACAACCTGATAGGACCACATAACTATAAGATGAAGACACGGCCCCCGCCCCAGCATTCTCTTATTTTTCCTCACCTGTTGGGACGCACTGAACATCACCCCCTTACCGCTTCGCCCCAGCCAGGTTCTAGCCTCTCCTGGTTTGGAAGTCCTTGCCGGTACAGCCTCTAAAGGAAGCTAAATGGAAGGAACCCCACTCTGGTGATCTCAGGGGTATCGTATCTTTCTCAGTTATTATTACCTACTGCCTTTGTGTGGAACCTTAAACAGGTTTAAAGCACCATGATGACTGCCGCTGTGTAAAACCTTAAACAGGTCTAAAGCACCATGATGACCGCCGCTGTGTAAAACCTTAAACAGGTTTAAAGCACCATGATGACTGCCGCTGTGTAAAACCTTAAACAGGTTTAAAGCACCATGATGACCACCGCTGTGTAAAACCTTAAATAGGTTTAAAGCACTATGATGATTGCCCCTGTGTAGAACCTTAAACAGGTTCAAAGCACCACCATACTCCTGACCTCGGTGGAAAGCCTTAAACAGGCTTAAAACACCATTTCATTATACAGTGTGACAGGGCAAACACACATCTTCAAGGTACATTTAAGCCTTAAATAGGCTTACCGTTATGCAGTGGTCTCCCCCTCCTGTTTTTTTCTGTATAGCTGTGTATTCACAGCACTGCTGGGTCCTGTAGTCCCTCTCCACCGCTCCCCCTCTGCGCCGAGCGTCCTAGGCTGTTCCTTGTATCTTGAACCAGAGATCGCTGAATTGCTGCAGTTTGTTTGCCTGTCTTACAACAAAGCTCCTATTTCATCCTACTGAGGTAAAAGCCTGTTTTTTTCTCTGCATCTACTTCCTGCATAAGCTGCTGTGTTTTACCTCACCTGTGTTTCCTATGTCAATTAGTATGTGTCAATTAGTATCTCCTTAGGCTTTCCTTATTCCTTGCTATGGAGACCACTGCCCTAGCAGATCACCACCAGCTATTAGGTAAGGGGGGAGGATTTTTGGTAAGTATTGAAGATTGAAAAAAAGAGAGCAATCCTAACGCTGCCTAAATGGTTAGCCCTACTAGGTCCGCAAAATCTTCTGATTCAAGGCAGAGAGACTTCACGCAGGAGAAGCCATTCTGGCCACAGACGGAGCCGCTCCAGTCGCAGGAGAAGTCGCTCAGGCCACAGAGGGAGTCGCAGGAGAAGTCGCTCAGGCCACAGAGGGAGTCGCAGGAGAAGTCGCTCAGGCCACAGAGGGAGTCGCAGGCCACAGAGGGAGTCGCAGGAGAAGTCGCTCAGGCCACAGAGGGAGTCGCAGGAGAAGTCGCTCCAGTTCTTACTCCAGACACAGCCGCTCCTATCATAGAGGATCTTCTGTCCATAGACAGTGATCACCAGTGCGACCCTCTGGAAACGCATGTTGGATATGCGGGGCCGCAGCCCTTCCCGATAATTAGCCTGCCGTAGATGCTTTGAGGAGGCTACTAGGGAAAAAGAATCGCAGTTTAGAGAGCCTGTAGCTCCACAGATTCTTACTCCGGAGACAGAGTTATCAACGCGAAGTGCCTCACCTGCTCATCCCAGCACAGGATTCCCCGTCTGACAATGAGGGGTTGGAAGCAACTGCAGGGTTTGATTTTTGCTAATTGAACCGTGTGTCAAATCGGTCAAGGAAGCGATCGGATGGAAGGTGGATGCGATTAAATCGTCATCAAGGGCCATGTTGGCCTCCGTAATGGCCAGGCGGGCACTGTGGCTGAAACCCTGGTCAGCGGATCCTGTCTCCAAATCAAATTGGTGCCGCATTCCATATGACGGCGAGAACCTTTTCGGTGCAAAGCTGGACTCAGCAATTTCAAAGGTGACCGGTGGGAAGTCGGGACTGATTCCATCGGACAGAAAACCGAAACAGCAGAGGCCTCCTCCCTTCAGACATAATCTGCCAGACAGATACAGGGATGCTAAATCCTATAGGCCAGGAAAATAATACAGGAGGGGCTGGAAGAACCCCCAGACATCCTTTATGAAGTTTCAGAAGCCCAAGACTCCCGCTTCCAGTGACCAAAAGCCCAGTCAGCATTAGTGGGGCAAGGCTTTCTAAATTCAAGCTGGTTTGGGCGGAAGCAATAAAGGACCCTTGGACAGTGGCTACTGTCCATTTCGGGCACAGATGGCCCTTCAAGAGACGTCCCCCAGGGGATCATTTTTGTCCCACCAGACTTCCACCTTCAGGGGATAAACGGTTACTGTTGACCAGTTACATCCAAGAGCTTCTCCAGAAGAAGGCGATAATAGAGGTGCCTGCATCACAGAGGGGTCAGGGATTCTACTCCCCATTATTTCTGGTCAAGAAAAAATCTGGGGACCTTCAGCCAGTCTTGGTTCTAAAAGAACCTCAATCGCTCCATTCGAGTGGAGTCGTTCAAGATCGAGAGTTTACAATCAATCCTCCAGGCCATAAATCTGGGAGACTGGATGCTCTCCATAGACCTCCAGGACGCATATCTTCACGTCCCGATCCATGTTGCTTTCCTGAAGTTCCTTCGGTTCTCGTGAATCAGGGCCACTTCCAGTTTCAGGGTCTCCCGTTCGGGATCTCTACTGCCCCCAGAAATTTCACCGAGGTACTACTACCAGTAATCGCATCCTTAAGGGAGAAAGGGTTGAGAGTCCATCACTACCTGGACGACATCCTCCTCCTTTCAAGCAACCAGGAGTCCCTTGTCCAACATCGGGAGGTCCTAGTTTCCACACTACAAAGACTGGGCTGGTTGATAAACTGGAAAAAAAGCAATGCTCATCCCACCCAGAGGCTGATCTTCCTGGGTGCGGAACTGGATACCCGGACAAACACGGTGGAACTACCGGCAGAAAAGATTTCCCCACTGATTCAGAGGGTGAGAAGAGCAATCTCAGCAACATCCCTTCCAGCCAGAGCATGTCTCAGTCTCCTAGGCTCTCTGTCTGCGACCATTCCTATGGTCCAGTGGGCCCAATGGAACGCAAGACCCCTTCAAACGTCCTTTTTCTGCGCCAATGGGACAGCTTATCCATGACCCAACCGATCTACATCTCGGAGGAGGTCAAGCGATCCTTGCAGTGGTGGACTCGTCCCTGCAATCTGAGGAGATTCAAGCACATAGTTCCCCCCTCCTCAGGAAACGGTAACCTCAGATGCCAGTTTGGAGGGAAGGGGGGCACACTACCTGCACTACGCGGCCCAAGGGCGCTGGCCATTCAGGATCCAGGACGCAGTCTCCAATGTGCTGGAGATGAAAGCAGCCTTTCAGGCACTCCTGGCCTTCAGTACTTACCTGAGGGGGAAGCAAGTCCTCCTGAAGATGGACAACAGGGTGGCCGTTGCCTACATCAACAGGCAGGGAGGCACCAGAAGCTCCTCCCTGATGTAGGAAGTTCGCCCCGTGATGGAGTGGGCACAATCGAACCTATTGGACCTGAGAGCGACCTATATCCCAGGGGTCGAGAATCTCCTAGCATTTGCGATAATAATTCAGACCTGGGGCTCACCAGACATAGACCTGGCGGCCACACCAGCCAATGCAAAGGTTCCTATCAAGAATCCCCTTTCCGTCAGCGGAGGGAGTAGATTGTCTACAACATCCCTGGAGCTTCAACCTCCGGTACATTTTCCCTCCGACTCCCCTCATAGCGAGGTTCCTTCTGAGGCTCAAGAGGTCGACGGCACTAGTAGTGGCGGTGATCCCTTTCTGGCCGAGGAGGCCTTGGTTCACTACTCTCCTTCAGTTGAACGCAACGGATCCTCTCCCTCTTCCGCTGTCAGCAGATATGCTCTCTCAGGACCAACATCCGAACCTGGAGAGGCTACATCTGATGGCCTGGAGGCTGAGAGGTCTAGGTACCTAGAACAGGGCTGTTCTCAGAGGGTAGTGGAAACATTACTCCAGGCTAGGAAGCAAGACTACCAACAACACCTACAGCAGGATCTGGGAGAAGTTTACCGCCTTCTCTCAACAACAAGGTTGGGACATATCTTCTCTGACAGCTCCTCAAATCCTTGAATATCTGCAGTCAGGCCTAGAGAAGGGTCTTCGATCGGGGTCAAATGGGCACATGATCCTCTGGTTATCCAATTTCAGAGGGCCTGTCTTAAACTAAGGCCACCTAGGAAACCATCATTCCCAGCATGGGACCTCTCAGTCGTCCTGGAAATACTGTCTAATGATCCATTCTCTCCACTCGACAACATTTCCCTTTGGAACCTGACGCTTAAAATCTCATTTCTGATTGCTATCACTTCAGAAAAGAGGGTCTCAGAGATGCAAGCCTTGATGGCCAAAGAACCGTATCTAGTCGTCTACCCGGACAGGATAGTATTAAACCTTCAGATCGTTTCGTACCTAAGGTATCCTCATTTCACTTTAATCAGGAGATCAACCTTCCAGCCCTTATCACAGATCAAGGTGATCCTCATCCTCTGGATGTCAGGGGCAACATCCTGAAGTACCTCTCAGCAACAGAATTGATCAGGAGATCGGAGAACCTCTTAGTCATCCCATACGGCCATAGAAAAGGTCAGGCGGCCTCGGCTCACACCATCGCTTCATGGCTGGTGAAGACTATCAAAAAGGCATACTCACTGAGTGAGAAACAGATTCCGGGGGGCTTAGAGGCACATTTCACCAGGGCGGTGGCAACTTCTTGGGCAACCTATTGTAGGGTCTCGGCAGAGACTATTTGTAAGGCGGCTACCTGGTCTTCCAGAAACCCCTTTATGTCACATTATAGGGTGGATTCTGCACAACTTTCAACAGTAGATTTGGGAAGGGCCATAATTCAGGCCAACTCCTGTTTCTTGTTAATAAATTTATTTTTCTTGCATTCCCACCCAGTCTGCGAGTTACTCCCCAGAGTGTATGCTGCCATGATGCGACAGGAAAACGGAAAATTGTATACTTACCTTTCCGTAATTTTCCTTTCCTGTCGCATCTTCATGGCAGCATACAATAAACCCACCCATAGAAGGTGATTAATATATATATGGAGAATGCTGGGGCGGGGGCCGTGTCTTCATCTTATAGTTATGTGGTCCTATCAGGTTGTGGAGGCGGAGTCACAACCCAGAGTGTATGCTGCCATGAAGATGCGACAGGAAAGGAAAATTACGGAAAGGTAAGTATACAATTTTCCGTTATATGGAAGCAAGCCATCTGTTCTATGCAAGCTATGGCAGCGTGAAACACCTTTTGTTGCAAGTTGTGCGAAACCCTATTTTTATTACTAGAATGCTGATGCAGACATTGGAGAGCTCTAGTCATTTTTGTGTTTTTAAAAGCCAGCAGCTGCAAAAACTATAGCTACTGACGTTTAATAAACACACACTCACCTGTCCCAAGATACAACAATGTGCTCACCCGAGCCATCCCTTACCATGGGCTTCTCTCCCTGGCACCTCAACCGTGGGCACCCAGCTGTGACAGCTTGCGGCCCATTGCGCATGCACAAGCCCAGCTGGACATTTTGAATTGTCCTGCAGTCTTCTGGGACCTGTGACTTGTCCCAGATGACCGCCGGGAGGGAGGGGCAGAGGAGAACTTCCACTCAGAGCGCCTTAGTGGGATTGGATACCTGTCAAAACCAGGCACCAGCACACACACCCCCCCCCCCCCTAAAAAAGTGTATTTTGGAGAAGGGGGGCTTAAAGCGGAAATTCCCTTTTTGGGTAGATCTCCACTTTAAACAGGTTCTTATGCTCTTCACAAAATAGGTACAACAATGTGCAACTATACTACATCAAAACCATATGCAAATTATTCATATCACACTCTCTGGCTTATTTTAGTGAGCCCATGCAAAGATAAATGATAATATAATGCAGTAAAAGTGCAGAAACTCAGCAAACAATGATGCATCTGTTCAGTTGGATTGCTTAGTAGAAATGTGACTGGGTGCTGCACTTTGTACATCTCAGTTACTTTTAGCATACAAATCACACCAGAAGATACAATTTAAACAACATATTCCATATCCTTTATAAATGTCAAAAATAAATCGGGTATGCTAGCCCTAAAGAAGTTTGGGAATTTTTTTTTTTTTTTTTTTTTAGAAGTAATACTTACCTAGGTAGATGCAGCAGCGGTCCCCCGCCAGCTCTAATGCCCCATACTACACACAAGCGGATTTTCCGTCGGAAAAAGCTTGGATGGTTTTTCCAAGGGAATTCCGCTCAGGCTTGGCTTGCATACACACGGTCACACAAAAGTTCTATGAACTTTCGACCGCCAAGAACGCGGTGACATACAACACTACGACGAGCTGAGAAAATGAAGTTCAAGGCTTCTGAGCATGCATCGAATTCTTTCCGAGCATGCGTAGGAATTTTGCGCGTCGGAATTTGTAAAGAATATCAGAATTTCGGATCGGAACTTTTTCCAACCGAAAAATAGAGAACATACTCTCAATCTTTTGCTGGTGGGAATTCCGCCAGCAAAAGTCCAATGGAGCATACACACGGTCGGAATTTCCTCCGACCAAAAGCTCTCATCGGACTTTTGCTGGCAGAATTTCTGATCGTGTGTACAGGGCATAATACTGAAAACTGATCACTCGGTTCTGTGTCAGTCACTAGCTCGCTACTCTGTCCCACCCTGCTCTCATGGGAGCAGCTGGCACAGAGGCCAGATTTCCGGTCCAGGCTTTTGGGTGGATCCGACAATATGGTTGCGATCTTTACCCAGCTGGCTCTGTGATGTCAGCTATGTCCACTTGAGCCCACTGAAAATGGGTCACAGGAGTACAAAACAAACTTCTCCTTTAAATAGCTTGACCAAAAAGGGCTCTTTCAGCCCTTCATACACTATATGGCCAAACATATTTCAAATAATTGCACCAGTATGCAAAGACAAAGATCAACACTTCCAACTTTAACAGTTTTGTGATGGCCCTTTTATGTCTATTTTCAAGTCCACAAATACATGGGCTGATGAGTTTGGGGTGTAGGAATTCAAGGGGGCTGCACAGAGCCCTAATTTCAATTCTAATAAACACCTTTCTAAGTTATTGGAAAGCCAAATGCAAGCCAGGTCTTCTTTAATATCCTTACCAAACCTTACAAAATGATCTTACAACGGGCACAAATTCTCAAAGATATACTAAAAATTATTCTGGAAAGCCTTTCCAGAATAATGGAGGTTGTTATAGCTGCTAAGGTTTAGCCAGCTGCATATTATTAGCTTTAAAAAGGGACATCCAACAAGCTTATATAGTTGTGATGGTCAGGGGTTCACAAATTTTTGGCCTGCGAAACTACACAGTACAAAAGTTCTGGATTATGAAGTGTATTTCAGAGTTGCTTCCAATTAACCATTTTTCAGCTACAGGTATAGAGTCACTATCCATAACTGTAGTGTAAAGACCTTCTACCTCCTTGAAGTTAAAGTCCATCCACTATATAGATGTAATTTGCCATTTTCTCTACAGCATGGCTCGCTATGTCTCATACACCAGCTCTATATTGTTTAATTTCTTTTAACCATGAAGCATTGTGAGGGTATACTGGTATATTCCTTACAGTGCTTTGCCTGTTCCTGATGGTGGGACACTATTATCGGTTAAAGATCATGTACAGAAACCTTTAAAATGCTGAGTAATATATCTTTTGGCAAAATGTATTATTTAATAAAGCTTAAATCAAATAAAAAAAATAATAAAGTGGATTCAATAGAAAGTTTATTTTGTCTCATTCTTTGCTTTATTTGTTGTAATCAATGCCTAGCATCAGATAGGAGTTGTTGCGTCTCAACACTGGTATTTCAGCAACACATATATGCTGGAGGAATGACCCATTGGTGTCTTGGGCACTAAAATGGTGAGAAATTGTAGGTTCTTGGATTGTCAGCCCAGCCCTATTATAATGGAGTCAACTTTTTCTTTTCAGCTAACAAATACTGTAAGGAACATAAAAATAAGTATTTAATTAGATAAATGGCATAACGCTCTACATTCATGGTTCGGGAGATGTAATTTACTGAAAATGTGTATACTGCCAACATTTTTATACCTCTTCCAGGCCCCCCCTACATATTTCAAACAAGTCCAAGCCCTCTTTACCCTCTTTGTTTGGGCACATAAAAAACACGCACCCCTGCACTCAACTCTCACTGCCCAAACACTGTGGAGGTCGGGCATTACCGGACATCAGGAGATACTATCAGGCCAAACACCTAGGCAGGGTTATTGACTGAAGACGCCATTATAGATTTAAACTTTGGGCACAAATTGAGCAACACCAATCCGACATCCCTCTAAAGAATGCAATGTGGAGCGGAGACCCTCTACCCCAAGAAGTGAAATCACATCCTCTGATATGGAACACCATATGACAATGTTCCCATCCTACCCTACAAACTTCCCTAATGATTAAGACATCACCACTTACTCCGATTATAGATAACCCCAGGTTTCCTCCGGTTCTTTCATCCATGCAATTCCTATCATTGAGGAACACTGATTGTGTTACCGCCTCCCAATTTGTGAAAGGAGACAGATGGCCCACGATCTCGGAATTGATGGACACCACAGGCCCCTTCCAACTCACGTTCTGGAATGCGGCACAGCTACATCATTTCCTTCAGACTATACCAAATCCTCAAGAGTACAACAGACCGTTGAATACGTTCGAAGAGTACTGCTCGGAGACAGAACTGCTCCCACATGTCCTCTCCAAAATGTATTCCCTTCTAAATACCCCCCCCCCCCCACAGCAGCCTAGCCTACCTTGCATTACGAAATGGGAAACAGACCTCAACCGTACCCTCACTGCAGCTCAAACACAGAATATGATCAGTTTCTCCCTCAAGTCCTCGCTTTGCACTAAAATGCAAGAGACCAACTATAAGATCCTGACAAGGTGGTATTTAACACCTAGTTGCTTACATAAGATTTTCCCTGACACTGAACAGTGTTGGCGTTACAATGAGGACAGAGGAACGATGCTGCACATATTTTGGACATGCCCTAGACTGACAGCTTTCTGGAATATGGTCTGCACCATCTCCCAAAAATTCACAGAATTTCAGATCCCGAACGACCCGGCATTTTTCCTACTCCACATATCAACTATATCTCAAAGTCTATAAAAAGTAATTTCTACATCATCTGACGAATGCAGCAAAATCGTGCATTCCCTTACTCTGGAAACAGCAAAACCTCCTCAATCCTTGCCTTCCAATGTGCTAAGGTCAGGGGGAGGGGCTTGAGCTTTTCCATAATGCCGGCATGCAAGTCTTTGTGGCTGTTGGTAGTTATTTAAGTAGAGAATTTTTTTATTTCTTATTAGATGAAGGAGTATCATTCAAGAGGTAAGCAGCTGGGTTTTTGTTAAGGGTCACTCCCGGTAGGGCCTTGATGGTATTTTCTCATATACAGAGGAGTGTCCCCTCAAATTCCCCACAGCGCCAGCATGTGTTAGGAACTTGGGGAAACATATGGTGTAATTTTGAAGGAGTTCTGTACCAATGCGTGAGGATCTAATAGCCCCCCCCCCCCCCCCATCCTGGTATCTGTTGGTCAGGGAAACTTTGTGAGAAAAGACAAGGATTCTTTCCCTTTGGACTTTTGAGAACGAGGTATTGAAATTTGGCTTCCATTAATGCAAAAATGGGAGTTCTGGAGTATCTACCAAGTCATTTAAAAGGGCATAAAATTAAATAGGGAGTGAGAAAACTGTTGGCCATCTAGGCAGGTTTGTTCAAAAGGAGTGGGCTGGCTTAGTGTGAGATGAGCATTTAGTTGGGCACAGCGGAGGAAGTGAAGTGCGGAGTGAAACTGAGAAGTGATGTTGCACCTTAGCAGCAGTCTGTAGTTATCGAAGAAATGAATGTCTATAATAAGCTCGTCAAATTTTGGATTTCCCATGCCCACTGAACCATTTTAAGTGCAATAAACCTCAGTGACTAATTAGATTTTATGTCATACACGTTTTCACATGCCCAGCTCAGCCTATAAGGTAAAGTAAGAGGTGAGATGGCTTATTATGAAATATTTATAATAATGTAGACTTTCTTGTTATATTCTTTTTGTCCTAGTTTCCATGGATTTTAACAGCCATACATTATGGAAGCTGTTAATAATAATATCACTGACCCCATGTGGAAGGTAAAGCTTACTTTACGCAGGTGCCCATTCAGCCTAATGATATCCTTCTCTTTAAATAGAACCACACTCAATCCAAATTAATCACACGAAAAGTCAAACTTGTATGTTTTAATTAAGCCTTTAATTTAAAATTCCAATAAGAACAGCGTTTTCCAAGCACAATAACTGGGCCAGTTATTTTAATAATTGCAGTCTGAACATATTCTGGGCTTTTCAGATAAGTTTGAAAGCATGAAAAGCAAATACTGTATGTACAGAGCAGTTTATTTGTGTTTATATCCAGATTTTACAAAGTTTGTGTTAACTACAGAGGCAAGTGGTTGCTATTTTGTGGCGACCTGAACTATTATTATAGTCTACAAATACATTTGCGCATTGTCCCTCCTTCCTGATGTCACTGATTCCAAATAAACTGATTGGGTCGAAGGTTATAGGCCAGGCTCGATGGAAAATGTCTCTCTTAGTGTGTGGTTACAGATGGCACTATTTATTTTGGCAGCAATGTACCATTTTCATCATAAATCTGAATATTGGATTTTATTACAGCAGTTTGCAAGATTGTGTTAACTATGAGGCCGATTTATAAAAACTGGAGCACTATCTATCTGTACCATTTTCTCCCCTTTTCCTAAATCCACTCCATATGCATATACAATGGCACTGCCCCCAACAGCATGCTTCTATATCATGACCCTAATACTCCTAGAACAAATCTGAGGAAACAATAAACTACATGCCTAAGCTACCCATATCCCCAACACCAACACCAATGCTTACTCTGATCCCATATTTGGGTAAAAGTCTGTCTCAGTGGCCAGAAACTTATTTTCATCACTGAAGCCTGTAGGCACACAACTAATGGAGCCCAACCCAAGTCACATCACAGTAGAATACCCTGCTTCTACCAGCATGCTGCTTAGAAGGACCCTTGCTCTAAGTATGGAAGCAGTGGCCACCTCGTAGAGGTCTGACATGCCCTCTGCTGTGTCAGACCTATAGATCTGCAATAAAAACAGCTCATGCTTCCTGCTGATTAGAGATCTCTAGCTCTGACTCAGTAGAGGGGTATGTCGGACCTCTGCAAAGAGACCCCCCCCCCCCCCACACAAAGCAGTCTACTGGTGAGAGGCATACTTTTCTACTTGGGTTGTGGCAGCTTTCTAAAGAAAAACTTTTTTAACACCTTTTGTTTGGATGCACCTGGAATGTCTTTAGCTGGATTAAACTGAACGTTCAATTGGACTATATAATATAAACCCCTGCTGGAGCCTAATTTATCACAACTGCTGTGAGAAAAGCCACAAAACACACACTATTGAGCCACAGTTAATGGAATGATAACAATGTTTAGCAAATGAAAGAATGTAGGTTGCTATTGCTGACCTAGTTGCATAATAGTCTATATCAATATATGCCTTAATTTCTACATGTGTAGAGCAGTAACAAATAAGATTTCCCTATTTTGTCACACTACACTCTACTTTTGAACGATGGTGTCTGGTTGGTTCTTATGGTATGGTGTTTAGTCAGTATAAGAGAATATATGTGAGCATCCTCATGTTCATGATTCATCATAATAAGCAATTGGCATATGATCAGCAATGATTGGGTCCATCGTAGCTGACTGCCCTTTGCAATATAATAAAACATAAAGTGTATAGAGGGAATATTTCATTTTGTTTCCTTTCTGCTCTCTGGATTAACACAATAGCGAAGTCTACTAAGCAAGCAATATGTCCTAATTTCTACAATAAGGACATACGGTATGTGGTGTTTTCACTAACAAAAAGGCCTTGGCCCTCTGCACACTCCCAGGGCTGAGAAGTTTCTGAAATATACATTGTAATTTTCCAGCTCTTTCCGGAAACAATTCGCAGCCTTTTCATCGCACTCACAGACCATCTTCTCACAGCGATCACGAGCTTTCACTGGGGACAGAAATATAGAAGTGTCACATAAAAAGCAGAATTACCTGCTGAACACATTGGGATGAAACAGATTACAGAAGACACAACTTGCAACCAGTAACCAGTAGAGGTGTGCATCTTCACTGGCCTCACGATTCGATTACGATTATATGAGTTAATGTGAGTTGGGGACCTTGGATTGTGGGCTCCTTGAGGGTAGGGACTGATGTGGTGTGCGATGTATGTGTGGAGTGCTGCGTAAAATTGACGGCGCTATATGGGTACCTTAAATAAATAATAATATAATAGATGAGCATCTTAATGGGACACAATGTACAGGGATGGGGACAATTGTAGACACACAACCACACTCTGTGTCTTTATTCAACCTTACTATGTAACTATGAAAAGGCAGGCAGAGAGCAATGGACTGGCCATCAGTACCTGTGGCCTCCCTACAACTGAACCTTCCCAATTACTGACCTAAAGAGTGGCCAGGCCTTGTTCTGCACTGCATATCTATATGAGGGTGACCTTGATGGTAGAGGCAGGGCTTTGCTTTATCATGTCAGAGCCTCCAGAAAGGATAACAGTGAATTACAATACTGGAATCGCCAAATACCAGCAGTCAGAGGCAGCAGTGCCTGAGGTCTTATACTGCAGATATACAGCTATGAGGGTTTGGGCCAATGAAGTGCCCTGCTATTTTGAGAAGGAATTTCAGACAAAGTACATTTTTTAGGGTACTGATTAGGCAAAATTTAAATTTTCAGATGTTATTTATAGCATAACAAATATCCACTTTTTTTTACTACTGTAACCTGGTCCAGGCTTAATTCCTGCCTTCTACCAGCATTACAACTGCTTGTGTGTGGCTTAAGGGCTAATCCACACATTGTGAGGTGACAGAAGGTTTGCTGCATTGTAAAACACCTATCACCACAAGGACATTCACACTGCAATGCAGCAATTGCAGCGCACTGTACAGAATCACATGGCGCTTTACAGCACTGTGAATAAAGTAAAATAAAGTTTGTCCAAAACAAACAACAACAAAAAAGAAAGGAACCATGTGATGCGCTAAATCATACACCCTACCACAGTCGGGAGGGGACAGCTACCAGAGGACTAGTAAAACGCTTTGGCAGCTGTCTGGTCTAGTGTGAACCCAGCTTAAAGACTGTAAAAAAAAAAATCAGACAGCTATGCCCCCAACCCCTGGACGTTTCCATAAAGCTTCATAAATTGAAATGGCTGCTTAATTCAAGAGGTGCTTGCGATGGGATAGAAACGTATGCCAAAAAATCTGTGTAAAGTTATTTGAATTTGAGCATTCATATTTTATTTCTATTTCCGAAACATATACCAAGGTCTTCATTTTAAAGCCGGGGGAAATTAATATCATCTGTGAACATAAGCAGCGGCAGCCAGTCCATAAGGGCCGACCCCTAATTTTCATGCAGGTTTAATTTTCAGGTTTCTATGAGTTTTCTTTTTTTTTTTGGAAGCACATGATTAGAGCCTTAGGCTCCAATTGGCTTCAAAAAGGTTGGGCTCGGGGGCGCAGAGCACTGCTCCCCGGACCCACCCACTTGTGGCATTAGCGAATCAATATTCGCTATTGTCTTCAGGCTTCTCCCAACCAATCAGGACAGGAGGCAAATCTTAAGACTGGATTAGCCGGGAGTAGAAGCCACGGAAGCCGCAACCATTGATGGAGTAAGTGTGGACCTGGCAGGGGGTTTGTTTGCCAACCCCCAAACAATTGACCACCAGCCACCACTGATTATAAGGATTACTGTATATTATTTATAAATATATAAACCAAGGTAGGTTGCCTGAGTTTACTTTATTCTTGTGATCAAAAGTTGAAAGTGGTAGAAATTGTTGTATTATCTGGGACACTTACTGCATTTAACCTTCAGTTCCTCTTCGGTATAGAAGCGGTATGTCTGAGTCACAGGGTTGCATCCTCTCATTTCAGCCTCATTGTGGCAGCAGGCTTGTTCATGGCAGCACCTGAAAAGTAGATGTTTGTTAGATAGTTAGGTTATGAAAGTGATCACTTTTCATGTCTGCTGAGCTAATACAGGTCAAGAAAGGTCAGTGTAATTGCCTACCAGAGAAGCTAAGTGTGGCAAAATGCCCACTTGACTTACTAAATCATCTTGATATCTACTGCTCACAGATTATGTTACTGGCACCACTGTACCAATTGACAAAACATTTTGTTAAAGTTTATTGACTTAGATCAAAGTAACTACAAGTAATGTGGGCATGTTAGTTTATGATTATATATTTACAGAAGAAAAAAAAATTTGCAGGGCCTACATGTATTAAAATGATAGAAATGCATTCAAATAGATCACCTGCATTATTGGTCATTATTATGATGTTTACAGTCATCTACATCTAATTGATTTAGTCCAATATTTATGAGATTGGAGTCCCAGTTTGTCTTCTGTCCTTTTGCAGCTTCATTTGCTAAGCAATATATAAATGCCAACATAATGTAGCCACATATAAGTTGTTCATCAGTCATCAGTAAAAGCTCTGTACTTGGGTTCCCAGGTCTGCACACCTGCTGTGCCCATTATTTAGAAATTGCCCTCTACCTGTTACAATTTTTTCTAGTATGAAATTAAAATTCTAACAGGAGAAGCTGGAGCACACAAAGGTGTATTGGATCACTCAGAACTTCAAGGTGGACAGGAACAAAGCCAGGAATTATAGCTGGGAGACCTCTGCTGGGGTATCAAAGAAAGAAAGCCAAGCACTGATCCATCTAACCTTCTTCTGTTTTCAAACTTATTTGGTGGAATGACCCTTTAAGAATTACCTGGCTCAAATAACATTGTATACAGATAGACACAATACATTGTACATATCTTGAAGAACCTATTCATGAGAATTTTGTAGAGAAAACAAAAATGTTCTTCAAAAGTGTAGAATTTACCCATAACAACTAATTAGGTTTTATATTTAATTACTGGTCAAATGAAAGAGAATCTGGTCGGGCACTTTGTGACCATAATTTCTGGAGAACCTTCTGTTTCCTGTACTTACAAACGGGCTCTATAAAAGATTAATTGATCGAAAAATATATGAGAATTACCAGTCAATGTCATCCACGGGTCTTCCTCCGGTGTTGGCACCACAGTGGCAGCCATAATCAGAGAAGTTAGCTAGGCCATAAACGATGGTGGTCACTTTAATCATTTCATCAAATTGTGCTGGGGTGCTGGTGACCAGGGCAATGACTGCAAGACAAGATGAGATTTCTAATAGATAACCAGACATGTACATACATAGCATGATACCAGAATTGATAAATGTCTCTATGTCTGATGGAACTGATTCTGATGGAGCGCACTACATTTCTGATGGTTCTCTAGGTAATTTTGTTTCAGAAATGTAAAAATTAGAATATCTGATACGATTTTATGCTGGTTATATTGCTCCACTTGGGACATTCCCCCCCATCTTGCAGACCAGGCAAGAAGCAGGATTTCTTTAAAGTGAAATCCTTTCTAACTGTAATCTAAACCTTAATGTATAACTATACCCCAATTTTTTTTTTAATGTGCAAGCCCTCTTTAAACAATAAAATAATGCTTACTGCACTAAAGAAATAGATTGATATATTAAAGTATTTCTTTCGTGTTATACACCATGAGCATCTGGGAATAATTGCACAACCCTTTAAATGATATGGTTGATTCAGGTATTGTGCGCAAAAGAAACATATTCCATGACCTCCAGATACAGTACACCCTCTTGGTTTCCACCTCCCAACTCTGGTGGGCTAAAGACCTCAGTGGAGCTATGATGGGAAGGAGACGAACAAATAAAAATAAACTTCTGAGATTCTTTAAAGCATAACTAAACGCACAACTCTTTGTTTCGTTTTGAAAAGGAAATTGAACACTTGTTAGGTTTTTATTGCTGTCTGTGCCCCCATTAGAGAGATTCACACTCTCAATTAGTCCTGTTTCCAGTATCACCAAGAGTAAAGGTGTTGCCAAAACAGGAATAAAGGCAAATTCTTTCAATGAGTACACTAATCAAGTATTCTCTCACTTTAAATGAATATACTCACACTTCCTGTTTTGGCTATGGGACAGAAGCGAAGGGAAATCTCCCCAATAGAATACAGATGAAAAAAAATTGACTGGGGGTTATAACAACACCTTACGCTATCCAAATTGACAAAAAGTTTTGCCATTAGTTCTTCTCTCTAACCTAATCCTAAAGGACCATACTCAACTGAGTGGGTAATTGAAGTTTAAGTGGGAAAAGCTACCAGTTCTACGCTGAGATTTCACAGCATGCTGTGATCTAATAGTTTGGTAGTATATGTTTAGAAGCCTTTACCTATTATCAAAAACAGAAAAATAATTGCCAAACTGACTTCTCCCAATGTGTAAATCTATTTTTGAGAAACAGTGCATTAGATAAAATAAAAAGAAAATTGTATGCTTACTGCATGTCACTGCCAGTCCCAGAACTAGACACCTGGCCATCTTGGGTTCTCTGTGCTGGTCTCAGGAACTGATACTCTGCTGTCTGTGTGTCCCTTATATACACCATTCCCCGATATATCCCTCCTTTCAATCATTGTAATGACACCCTGCACCCACATTGAAAATAAGTAGGTAAAGACAAAAAACACTGTGTTTAATATTACTGCCTGAGAAATCAGGGACATCAGCGGTGAAACTGCGTAATATGCCTGTAATAACACAGGACACATCTACAGAGGAAATTAAATTGTCTGATGCCCTGAAGAAGAAAGAAGTATTAAAGAGGATCTCTGATATTCCTTTGTTGCTTTGGATTCTCATTTAAAATTTATATGACCATATGACAGCTACTAGTGACTCATACTTCACAAATCGCCCTTCTTTTAGTGATACCCGGTTCCATATCATTATCCTAAAGGGGGCTTCTAAGGTTCTTTTTTTATTTTTTTTATGCAGATTTTATTTTTAATGTTTTTATAACAAATAAACAACAATCAAAAAGAAAAAGAAAACACATACAAACCAAGGTCAAGTTGCCTCCCCAAACAGTATCAGCACCCGTACGTTCGATAAATTATCAACTCATATTTGAAGAATGTTAACAAATATAAATGTTCAGAAAATAATAAAAGAACAAAGAAAATATAAAAAATGTACAAATACTGCAGAGCTCATGATATATAGGAAAACATCTCTGCGACAGGCCAACACTCTCAATTAAAAAATAAGAATAAAAAGAAAAGAAAAATACCCCGCCTTTATTATGGATTGAAATTAAAATTAGAACATGAGGCATCTATCCATTTTCTCCATATCTTTTTAAAACTTCTAAAAGGCATTATGTTGAGCATAAGTATATTTTTTAAACATTACATATATATCCAATTCCCAAACCTGGGTTGCCAACTTTCAGTAAATCACAAACAGTTTGTTAAATCCATAAATTTTGCATCTGTCTGTGAATGTCCATTACAGACATGCAGACTGCATGTCTATAACGGACATTCATGGACAGATGGTAAAATTACGAATGTTACAAACTGTTCATAAATTTACTGAAAGTTGGCAACCCTGTTCCCAAATCCAGTCCTTAAGGTTCTTCTTGATAGCTGCTAGATCACTCATCCCAAGATATTGGAAATCCCTTACAGTTCATTCTATATATGAATGGATAGTTGAAATGCAATCTCTTATGCCCTGTACACACGACCGGTTTTCCCGTCGGAATACTCTGAAGGTTTTCCCGACTCAAGCTGTCTTGCATACACACGGTCACACCAAATTCCGACTGTCAAGAATGCGGTGACGTACAACACGTACAACGGCACTATAAAAAGAAAGTTCAATAGCCACTACGCCACCCTTTGGGCTCCTTCTGCTAATCTCGTGTTTATCTTGTGTTAGTAGAAGTTTGGTGATAGACGATTCGCGCTATTGGATATTTTATTTTCTGAAAATACTTGCCTATGTGTTTTTCTACAAAAAGGACAGTTTGTTTGTGAGTAGGCAGGTACATTTCAAAAAGACAATGACATTGTCCCTTGTTAATTAGTAAAATTAACACCACACCAACCTCCTTGAGGTTAAAAAATACAAGATAATAATGTTATTGTGGTAACTTGACACACAAAAAAATAAATTATATATGGAGATCACTAGAAAATAATTTTTCAATAATCCAAAAAAGATCTTGATGAAATAAAAAAAAAAAAAAAGATGAGTATAAAAAATTATTCTAAACATTATTATGGAGATCTGGCTTTAAAAAAATAAAAGATTATTCATGAGATCACGAGAAATAATAAGGAAATAAGTTTGTCAGAACTCACAAAAGAATGCGCTGCATTAAAAGATTACAGAATTTGCAGCGTGAGGAATGTGCTATCTCCATTACGAAAGCTAGTTTTACCAGACCGAGCGTCTCGTACTTGCTTCAGAGCATGCATGGTTTTTGGTGCGTCGGAACAGCATACAGACAAGCAGTTTTTCGGATAGGAGGTTTTTCCGTCTGAAAAATATAGAACATGTTCTCTATCTAAGCCCGTCTAAATTTTCTATGGAAAAAGTCTGATGGGACATACACACGGTCGGAATATACGATGAAAAGCTCCCATCAGACTTTTTCTCTCGGAAATTCTGACCGTGTGTACGCGGCATCAGACACATGGAGGACTTGCCTGCAACTATGTAGAATAGGTTTGATAAAATTTTCAAATTGTGGGGACCCTGGATTTAGTTACACACTTGCACGGCCATAATGAGATTGCTTCCACCACTAAAAGCATTACTGCTCTAATTACAACAAATTGCAGGGTCTTTGCAGTGATGGGTACCCTCCTCCCTTTCCCATTATTTATACCCTTAATTTTTTTACTATCTCTTCGTTTCTGTATTTTCCAATTTATTTTTGTTTATTGTATTCTTTTTTAAACTTCCTTCTCTACCACTTCACCAGCGGTACAATTTGATACAGCATATTCACCTCAGTTCACTTTTAAGGAAAATATATTAAATGCACATATTTTTGCCAAAAACGTGCATTTATTATTTTTTACCAAAGGAGCCTGCAAAGCATTTCATGATCACGAGTGTTCAAGCTCCTGCAGACATTTGCTTTCTGTTGTTGTACTACTTTTATATGTTTTTGACATTGACATAGTTTTATGCCATATTGTTCTAAATATTTACTTTTACTTTACTTTTTTTTTAACTTTTTTTAGTGCTCTGTCTGACGGCGACTATTCCTTGTAATATTTACAGTATATAAACTTCTAATAAATTATAATCTTAAAAAAGTATTTGTGGGGGAATTATAACTAGTCCCACACAGCTCTGAGGGGAATTGTAGCTAGTCCCACACAGCTCTGAGGGGAATTGTAGCTAGTCCCACACAGCTCTGAGGGGAATTGTAGCTACTCCCACACAGCTCTGAGGAGAATTATAGCTAGTCCCACATGATCAGCCAAAACATTATTACCCCCCCCCCCCCCGTGATAAGCCAAAACATTATGACCCCCATAAAAAAAAATTGAAAAAAAAAAATAATTCTAAAAAAAAAAAAACATTTTTGAAAAAAAAAATAAACATTTTTGAAAAAAAAATAAACATTTTTGAAAAAAAAATAAACATTTTTGAAAAAAAAGAAAAATCATTTTTGAAAAAAAAGAAAAATCATTTTTGAATAAAAAGAAAAATCATTTTTGAAAAAAAAACAATTTGAAAAAAAAAATCATTTTTGAAAAAAAAAAATAATAATACATTTTTGAAACAAAAAAATCATTTTTGAAAAAAAATAAATGTTCAGCTCTTTCAGCTAATGATGGGACTTTTTAACTACTATTTATACTTTTTAAAATATTAAGCTTTTTAACACTTTTCACAGTTACTCAAGCCACTCCACCCAGCTACTTCGCCCACTCCAGTAGGTGGAGGCAAGAACACATCACACAATTTCCCCAGAAATTGTAGCTTTTCTAGTTTATTAATAAATTCACACACAATCCACAAAAAAGGACATCACAAACCCAAGATACAGGAAGTCAGCAGCATGGTTAACACATTTCATGCAGAATGCGCTTAATCAGAACCCAAAAAATAAAAATAAAAAAAACCTATAGCCCTATCTGTTGCATCAATGTTTGGTAAGACTATATTTTGTTTCTATGTGTTTCTTTTTTCTTTTTGGGTTTGATTTGTTTTTATGTTTTCTGTTTTCTATGGGTTTGTTAGAATGAACATTATCTCAGCACACAATTCAGACATCTATTATATTCAGCTGAACCACTCTGTATTTAAGGGTTAATTCAACAGGTATTTTTGGGTTATGATTAAGCGCATTTTGTGTGGAAACATGTTAACAATGCTGCTGCCTTTCCTGTATGTTGGGTTTGTAATGTCCTATTTTGTGGATTTTATAAATAAAAGCTCACATATTTTCTGAAAATTGAAGCGCGGTCAACCTTCTTTTGGTATTCACTTGCGCTGTACTTTCTTCCCTCCTGCCACTGTAGTGCTCCTGCAATCGGAACCATCAGACCAGGGCTATGCAGATTTGCTTACCCACCCCCATCTCCTCCCAGCAAAGAATGTGCATAGGGATGTGCTAGGAGGGATGATTTGTTGTGCTGGGGGGAAGGGTTTGTGCTAAGAGGGGGGATTGGTGGGATTTGTGGTGGGGGATTGGATTGGGGGTGGGGAAATTGTGGGGTTGCGGGGATAATATTTGTTCTAGGAAGGGAAATTGGGAGGGGTTGTGTGGTAGGGGGGTGATTTGGGGGAGGGGAATTGTGATGGAAAGAATGGGGACAAAGAGGATTTGGGGGGTTGTGATATAGGGGAATTTGGGGGGGGGGGGGTTATTGTGCTAGAAGGGCTGACTTGGGAGAGGGGGGATTCATGCTAAGAAGGAACATTTTGGAGGAGGATTTGTCTTAGGAAGGAGGATTTGGGGGGATAATTTGTGCTAGTAGGGATAATTGGGGGGTATGATGGGTACATTTTTTTTTTGGGGTGGGGGGGTTTGTGCTAGGAGGAGGATTTTGGAGAGAAAGAGAGTGAGATAGAAAGAAGATTTGAGCTGGGAGAGGGGATGGGGCAAAGATTTGTGCTTGGAGGGGGAATGTCAGCAAGGGGGTATTTGTACTGGGAGAAGGAGTCATTTTTTTGGGGGAGAATTTTGGCTTGCAAAGGGAATTTATGTCTAGGGGCCCATGAAGATTAGTGCTTGATTTTTTTGGTGGGGGGAGGGAGGGGATTTTGCTGACACTATAATGCTCACTCATCTTTGGGGAAGGGAGGGCAAAGTTTTCACTCTTCAACCTGGGTGCTAGATGACCTAGCCCTGACACTGGTTGCCAGCATTAGCCAAATAGGACATGGCATATGTGTTAGGAGAGAGGTACCGAAAAATATAAAAAAACAAAAAAATGTTGCCGGGCCGTAGCCTGTTTGCAGCTGGGCCGCAAAGGCTGTACTTTCAGAGGCTCGGCAGGAGCGTGTGAGCAGAGAGATTACATCACCTCTGAGGCCTGCCCTGCATCACCCCCCCCCCCCCCCGCACAGCTGGCCGAGAACACAACACTGTCTGAGGTGTTCTGTGAGAGCAGAGAGATGATGTAAAATCCGTGTGTGGGCTGGAGACAAAAGCTATTGGCTACTGGCCTCTACGTAGTCCTGTTGTACGTTTTATACGCCACCTCGTTCGGAGCGATCGGATTTTCCGAAAACTTTGTCCGACCGTGTGTGTGCAACACAAGTTTCGGACATATCCGTCAGAAAAAATCAGACGAATTTTGTGGTCGGAATGTCCGACCGTGTGTACAAGGCATAAGGACAGCATTGTGTTCCTGGCCAGTCTCATGACTGACGCATCCACTGATGGCATTGAATCAAACAATTGGTCATCCGACTCTGCCAAAGGGTATAATTTGTTGAAACGATTATAGGCGATCGGTCTCTTTTCCACCTTTCACCATTCATCCGTCATAACATCCCTTGTCTCTTCCATAAGGGGAAAGGTTGGGGGTTTCTTTTTTAGGTGGGAAAGTATTTTCTAGACTTGGCAGAGGTTTCGGGTGTCTCTTACCACTGAATCGTGCTAACTGCGACCACGAATGGGTCAGTCGACCCCAAATCGAATGCAGAAAAAGTTTCCTCTGCTGTCTTCCAGTCATCATCGGAGCTGGAGCCTGAATCCACCTGTTGAATTGGAGTTTCAACAGACCTCCCGCTTGTGGATGGGACCACTAATTCCTGAAACAGGGATAATTCCCGAATTGAGTCTTTAATCAATTGTTTCATGGTATTGATGGATTCCTGCTTCTCTTTATCCTTGTCACTGATAGCTTCACTGTAACATGCTTCACATACAAGTTTTTATGGCAGGGCTTGTTTGCCACAGACCCAGAATGCTTTGTCCTTGGGCCGGGTGGAACCATGTGGTGGAGGGCCCCCCCCCAGACATACGATGAGGCGATCTTCATGACCTGTGAGATACACGAGAAGAGGATGAGTGCCCATGCCTTGAACTGCCGTGGCCCCTGGACCTCCTATCTGGTGAGTCTCTGTGGGATGATCGGAGGTGTGGGCTGTAATGAAACATAGACAGGAGATTTTGATGTTTCGTGGAATATGCCCGATGCTCTTTTTTGTATTGCCAAGACTTACCTGAGCATGTAAAAAATATAAAAAAAAAAAATTTCTAAACCTAAAAGAAATAATAAATCCAAATTTTGTTTTTTATATTTATAAGTGCTGAAATACCTCTAGCTTCCATTAGGAGGCAGCAGTGAGGCAAGAAGGTGTTCTAAAAATAGTGAAGAGGAACTGATAATTCTCCAGCAGCAGGGGAAGACGTTTCCCTGTTGACAGCTGCCATTCATAATGGCCATAGACAGGCTATATATATATATATATATATATATATGTGTATATATATATATATATATATATATATATATATATATATATATATATATAGACTTCGCAAGACTTCGCTTCCTGTTTCTTTTAGCAAGGATGCCGGTGGCTGGCAGGTAAGTGTTCTTATATTAAAAGTCATGCTGATTTTTTTTTTTTCCTACAGAACAGACAGGGCACAGTCTACATTGGCTTTGCTGCTTAACTGCAGACAGGAAACAGGAACTTTATTATACAGAGAAAAGACAGAGTTTATCATGGAGCAGCTAAAAATGTATAAACTTGGTCTGGTATAGCTTTCTAATTTCTAGTTCTGTGACACTTTGTTGATTATCTTCATGTGACACGGCTGTGGAATTTCCCTCAGTTTGAAGTGTTAGTCCATGAAATTTTTAACACACTGACGTTTCATCGACAATTACACTACTACTAATGGTTACCTTGTTTGTGTCTTGGTGTAGAATTTTGTATCCCTTTTGAGATGTGCATGTATCCCATTTTGGGATCTGCTCATAGGCTTTGCTTCCAAATTTTTTTGATGTTTTAAATTCAGGGCTTTTCCATTCCACATTTCATATGAAGTTTTCTCTGTTGTATTTCCTGGTAGTTGATTTTGGAGAGCCTGCAATCATAATTGCCTCCACCAAGTATGTGATTGCCTCCCCCAGGTATGTTTCATTGTCTGTGCACAATACACTCAGCATTTTGACAAAGTTGTAGCTTACCTGAATCAAATACTGTTCAAGTTTCTCTGGTACTTCACTTTTGTTGTGTAACAGATATAGTGTAGTATACCTTGAGTAATTATCTATAATAGTGAAAATACCTCTTTCCTGGTGTCAATTTTTCTATTGGACCACAAAGATCTGAATGAATTAAGTTCAGAGGTTTCTTAGCTCTATACACAAGAGAGCTGGCATATTTGGGACATGAGAGTGTCTCAGTCCCGATATGTATATATACACAAAGAAGAAGAATGCCCAGGGGACTTTGTGAGACACAAACCAGAAGTGCCATAGATACATAAATCAAGGTGTAACCGACAGTCCAAGGTGTAAATGTATAATTGATCATTTCTATACCCGTTTCATGAGACAATGCTCGCTTCCTCAGGAGATACATATATAAACCCCTGAAATTAGAAACAAGGCTGTTCGGAGGGGGAGGAAGAGGGGGAGGAGAAAAAGGACAGGGGGGAAGAGGCAAAGAAGGGAGAGGGAAAACCAAAACTTACAATTGTGTATAATAGTCCTAATGAACTTCCAAACCAGTCAAGTGAATTCTTGGTTCCCATAAGCCTTCCTATTGGAAATGAAGATAAAGGAAAACCAAAGAAACTCCCCAAAGGGTCTAATATAGTTCTCCCTGGGGGCTGTGGAGGGGAGGGGGGCAGTCAGACTGGCAGACTTACAAAGAAAATGACCAAGTGTCATGTTGATCAGGGGTGTACAAATACTGAAAGTACAGTACAAATACTGAAAGTTAGAAAACAGCAATGGTAAACCTCTATGAAGGGGCCAATTGTGCTTATACCAAGCAGCATTGATTAATTTTGATTCCACTTGCATAGTAATTTTCAGTTAATTTTTTATTATGTCAGGACTTGTGCCCAAGGTATCTGTGCCATGTGTGAATGCAGTTTGAATGTTTTTCCTCCTTGGCAGCATTAACCACTGCATTGCAGTTCAGCTGATACAGTTCATCTGTAATATTAGCCTTTGCAAGTAAGACACCCATTTTGTGATGGCACAACTATCATCGTGTAAGGTCACTACATTGCCTTGTTTTGTAAGCTGACAAAAGATTTGTTTCAAGAGCAGAGACATAGAGGACATTGTTCACAGGTATCTTTCCTTCTGATTCCATTATTTGCACATTAGCTGTGGTGATTTTTTTCTGTTTTACTCTGGTCAAAGTGAATAAAGAAATGTCTGCCATTTGTCATGGGACTAGTATCTCCTGAATCAACACACCATGCCTGCAATGATGAGGTGCAACTTCTGGATTGAAAAACATATTCATTATCTGAAGCAAAAACTGTTTCTTCTTTCATGCTTTTGTACTTTAGTCTGTTTAGTCTGCATTCTAGCTTTCCAGATTCTACAATTTGCTTTTAAATGACCTTGTTTCTTGCATACAAACCACTCACGTGTTTCTTGTTGCATGTTACTGTTTTTATTCCTCAACTGCTGAGTTTGGGGTGGAGGAACATTACTGGCCTGACCTCAACCTGATAGAACACTTTTGGGATGAATTAGAGCGAGACTGCGAGCCAGGCCTTCTCGTCCACATCAGTGCCTGACCTCACAAATGCGCTTCTGTGAGAATGGTCAAACATTCCCCTAGACACACTCCAAAACTTTGTGGACAGACTTCCCAGATGAGTTGAAGCTGTTATAGCTGCACAGGGTGGGTCAACTTAATGTTGAACCCTACAGACTAAGACTGGGATGCCATTAAAGTGAGTGTAAAGAGCACTGCGTCCTGAGCCCACCCTGTTGTGTGATGGTAGCGAATACATTTTTTCAATATTTTCACTCTAATGTTCCTCCCTGCCAATCAGGAGGCAGGTCAGTGGGACCTGTCTCCCGATTGGCCAAAGCATCAGGCGATCCTATTGGATGCCTAACGCTTTGGCCGAAGAGGAGACGTGGTGGAGGAAGCCTGAGGAGCTTAGCAGACACCGGAGTCACCGCTTTCTGCCACTTCAGAAGAGGACAGCCCCGCCACTCCAGGAGAGGAGCAGAGCCCCACCACATGAGCGGTAAGTGACGCCGGACCAGCCGCACGGGGGGAGGGTGGTTGCTATCAGTGCCTTTGCCTTATCTGAAGTGACAGCTGGGGGACGCTTGCAGATGTAGGGGCCGCGCCTGTCACAGTGGCTGCATTTGATGGGCACAATGGCTGCATTTAATGGGCACAGTGGCTGAATTTAATGGGCACAGTGGCCACATTTGATGGGCACAGTGGTTGCAATTAATGGGCACAGTGGCTGTAATTTATCGTACAGTGGCTGCATTTGATGGGCACAGTGGCTGCATTTGATGGGCACAGTGGCTGCATTTGATGGGCACAGTGGCTGCCTGGCTGCATTTGATAGCATAGTGGCTGCATTTGATAGGCACAGCGGCTTCAATTGTTAGGCACAGTGGCTGCATTTGATGGCATAGTGAGGCTGCAACCCCCCAAAAAATTTTGAGCACCGGCCGCCACTGGTAGAGGGGGTGTTCTAATGGCTATGCAAAAATGTGACTATGAGAAAGTCACTGAATAGCGACTTCAGGAGGGCTAAAGGCCAAGCTACACTATCCAATAAAGCAGTACACAGTGTGTTCTGACAGCTTACTACTGTATATCCACTTCGCCTCTGGGAGATTTATCCCCTTCCTGACCAGGCCATTTTTTTTGCGATAATAATTATTTTAAATGACAATTGCGCGGTCATGCAACACTGTATCCAAATAAAATGTATATCATTTTTTCCCACAAATAGAGCTTTCTTTTGGTGGTATTTGATCACCTCTGCAGTGTTTTTTTGCGCTATAAACAAAAAATGACCGACAATTTTGAAAACAAAAATGTTTTACTTTCTGCTCTAAAACACATCCAATAAAAAAAAAATTTCATCAATTTAGGCCAATATGTATTCTGCTACATATTTTTGGTACAAAAAAATCCCAATAAGCACATATTGATTAATTTGCACAAAAGTTATAGCGTCTACAAACTATATATTTATGGAATTTTTATTTATTCATTTATTTTACTAGTATTGGCGGCGATCAGTGACTTATATTGGTACTGCGATATTGAGGCGGACAAATCGGACACCTAACTGACACTTTTGACACTTTTTTGGGGACCAGTGACATTATTACAGTGATCAGTGCTAAAAATATGCACTGTCACTGTACTAATGACACTGTCTGGGAAGGGGTTAACACTAGGGGCGATCAATGGGTTACATGTGTGCCTAGCTAGAGAGGGGGAGGTGCTTTACAGGAAAACAGGATCCATGCCTTCTGTACTGACAGAACGGCATTCTGCCTTGTTTACAAAGGCAGACTGCTGTTCTGTGTACTGAACTATCAGCGGGTGCCGGCAGACATCGGGTCCGTTCATCAGCTCCTGCTGTGTTTTTTACAGCCGCTGGCAGCGCGCACTCCTGCCCGATACCCGGAAGTGAAGGATCACATATGTATACATGATTCTGTGCAGTATGGCTTCTCTGTAGCAGTAAATGTGCTATGGGGCGGTCGGCAAGTGGATATATTCATTTTTACTGTTACTTATTGCTAGAGATTTTATGAAAGTGCATGTAAACATTGAGCTCTATGGGAGGCTGACTTGCTGCGGCTGGACAAAGCACCGAGTGCTACTAATATTTAGGGGAGTATGTGCCCAGAGATGCATTCCTGCAACACAAACTGCTTGCATGCCAGGCTTTTGTCCCTGGGGGGCATACTGCCCTAAAAGTTAGTGCACTGTCCAGCCGCAGCAGCTGTTGGCCTTTCATAGAGTTTACCAGGTTGCTGGCAGCAGGGCTGGATGGTGCACCTGTGCCTTCCATCCACACCTACAAGCCAGGATTCCATGAAGTGGGGCCAAATGCCAGTGTACCTGGGCCTAAAATGCATTCTACGGCTTCAAGATGATCATTCTAATTGCTGTATTTATTGGCGTATAACACTCACTTTTTCACCACGAAAAGCTACCTCGGAGGGGACAGGGAGGGGGGCAGGACGAGCGCCATCAGATTACATACAGTGAGAATCTCCTGTTTACTTGACGGCCTCTGTAATAGGAAGTCCCGTCTCCTGGGCCACCATTGGACCACTGTTCTGTCTATCATAGGAGATTGTCACTGTATGTAATCTGTCGGTGCTCGTCCTGCCCCCCTCCCTGTCCCCTCTAGGCTGCAGATGGGCATCAAACAGGCTGCACTGATGGCAATAGCGAGGCTGCTGCATTGATGACAATGGCGAGGCTGCTGCATTGATGGCAATGGCGAGGCTGCTGCATTGATGGCAATGGCGAGGCTGCTGCATTGATGGCAATGGCGAGGCTGCTGCATTGATGGCAATGGCGAGGCTGCTGCATTGATGACAATGGCGAGGCTGCTGCATTGATGACAATGGCGAGGCTGCTGCATTGATGGCAATGGCGAGGCTGCTGCATTGATGGCAATGGCGAGGCTGCTGCATTGATGGCAATGGCGAGGCTGCTGCATTGATGGCAATGGCGAGGCTGCTGCATTGATGGCAATGGCGAGGCTGCTGCATTGATGGCAATGGCGAGGCTGCTGCATTGATGGCAATGGCGAGGCTGCTGCATTGATGGCAATGGCGAGGCTGCTGCATTGATGGCAATGGCGAGGCTGCTGCATTGATGGCAATTCCGAGGCTGCTGCATTGATGGCAATGGCGAGGCTGCTGCATTGATGGCAATGGCGAGGCTGCTGCATTGATGGCAATGGCGAGGCTGCTGCATTGATGGCAAAGGTGAGGCTGCATTGATGTGGGCTGATGAGGCTGCATTAATGGCACTGGTGAGGCTGCAGATGGGCACTGACCCTTATTTTGCTTCAAAGTTCCTTATTTAAAATTACATTTTCTTCCTGAAACTTCCCTCTTAAAATTAATGTGCACGTTATACGCCAATAAATACGGTAAATATTTTTTCTTTGCTATTGGGAATTAAATTCCAATTTTTTAAATATTTAGTATTTATGTACTGGTAAGTTTGCATATAAATGTCAAGAAGTAAGGATAATTTACATGTCTTTGTTTTCTTCTCTATATAATTACTCTCTTTGAGCTGCTAATTATTGCTTTTAAAGATCCTTCCTGCCCCTTGTAGTTATACCTCATTTCATTGGGTTCAGTGAACTTTCTTTACTGCTGCTTCAACAATAGGCTAACTGTCTTGCACTGGCGACAAGGGTTTTAGTATATGATAGAGCAGACTACCAAATTGTTTCTAGATGATTAAAAACAGAATAATCTAAGTCAGGGTTGTTTCTGTATTTTTAAAAGACTTGTGACACCCTTTGCCACTTTTGTGGTGCTTTTTTTAATATAATCTTTATTTTATTTTCAAAAGAAAAACAGGACACGAAAATAACAGTACAGTTACACAAATCAAAAGAAGGTGGGGGGGGGGGGTAACAATAGGGAGGAGGGGGCTCCGGGTGACATGCTTTTACAGGGTCTCCAGTAGTATGTAATCAGTACATTTCATATGACATCATCACATTATTCCCCTTTCCAGAGGGTACAAAGTTTGGGGACCTCTGTTGCTCTAGGGATTGCGGTCAGAGTGTGAGATACTATACTTCCCCTGCTGAATAGTGCATGGTCCAGAGTAACAGAAGGGGGAAGAAAACCATGGGGGAAGGGTAAGGGGGGAGAGGTAAGGGGGTGGGCACACCGAAAGTTACTTGCTTAACTAAGCGGTTGTAGATTTAAATTATTAATCAGTTCCAGAATTCTGGGTCTCTGCTTTCTCCATTAGATGAATCCTGAGGAGCTGCTGGCATTGGGGTGTCTGCGGAAGTCGATTGCGTTTTGGGGGATGTATAGTGTATCCACGTAGCCCAAATAGCATAAAATTTCTCATATCTGTCTTTGCATTTTGCCATCCACTCCTCTGCCGCCATTATGGTGTTTAGCGAACGCACCCAATCGGATCGACTTGGGACTTGGGTCGACTTCCAATGTATGGGGACAAGGCGCCGGGCGGCATTGAGAAGGTGTGGGAGAACAGATTTACTATAGGTACGCAGTGGAATGGACGGCACATGCAGTAGGAATTCCATGGGGGAGTCCGGCATATCTACATCAGTAATGATTTTTATTTGCTGTCTAATGTCCTGCCAGAAGGGCCTAAGCAGCGGGCACTCCCACCAAATGTGAAGGAAAGTGCCCCGCTGCCCGCAGCCCCTCCAGCAGACAGCAGAGGCTGTAGGAAACATTTTGACCAGGGTCGTGGGAACTCTGTACCACCTGGTCAGTATCTTAAAGCTATTCTCTTGCATTTTAGTATCAACTGAGCTCTTGTGTGTCAATCGATATAGTCGATCCAATTGGACCTCTGTGAACGTGTGCTGCAGGTCTCTCTCCCATTCGCGTATATACGTTGGCTTATTACTGGAGTCCGCACACTGCAGCATCTCATAGAGCACTGAGATAGAGTGAGGGATGGGGTCAGGATTTACACAGTTTCCCAAACGGGGTCAGAGAGAAGGGGGGTCTAATGCCGTGTGGTAGACTGCTGATAAAGTGCCGCAGTTGTCTATAGCGCCATTCGTCCATCGGAAAGCGGCCAAATTGGGAGCGTAGCCATTCCAAGGGAACTAGGCCTTGTTCATGAACGAACCTCCCGCAGTGCATCTCCCCGTCCCTTGCCCACATGCCAAAATAAGGGAGGTGTTCCCCCGGAGTGAACCAGGGGAAGCCTCCTAGGGGTGCGAGTGGGGATACCGGTTGCGACAATTGCTCCCGTATATTCAGTTTGTCCCATAATCTCAGCACGTGGACAGAGGTCGTGGATACATAGCTCGAGAGGCCTCGATTGGTTCGGGGGAGCCACGTCGCATGAGACAAGTTGCGTCCCGCTAGGAACTTTTCAAGGGGTACCCAGGATTTAGTTGTAGTATGGTGCTGCCAATCCAGCACCCTTTGCAAAGCCACTGCTTCATAATATCTACGAATGGAAGGGACCCCTAGACCTCCATATCTCTTAGGACGCTGCAGTGTGCGGAGGGCAAGGCGGGGCATCCCCCCTTGCCATATAAACTTTATAAACAAACTGTTGAAAGACTCGGCCCATCCACGAAAATGTGGAGTGGTCCCATTGCAAGAGGTCTGTTTTAATTTTGGTGATGAGGGGGGCGAAGTTACATGAGTACAATTGTGCATAAGTGGCAGGCAAGTAGATGCCTAAGTATTTTAGGGAAGAGGGGCACCAAGAGAACGAGAAGGAGGCCTGTAGTTGGGAGCGCATCTCTGAGGGAATATTCAGGGGGAGAATTTCCGATTTGTTATAGTTTATCTTAAAATTGGAGATAGAGTGGAATTTCTTAAGTTCTGCCATAATATTAGGGAGAGAGATCAGTGGCTTCGTGATTTTGTGGTGCTTTTAATACTATACCATTGAAAAAAGTGGGGTTGTCCCCCCCTCCATATCATTGCTTTTCTCTCCATGTTATTTTCTTTCCTGCTTTGCCTCCCTTTAGTCTAGATTCCCATTTCCGGCTAAAATTTTAATTCATCCTTTCCTAACAGGGATCCCAAGCCAAAGACTGGAAAGAGACTTCCCAATAGTTCCTTGCTAAATCATTGCATCCACTAAAATCCGGTTGAGATCAGATCTGGCTCTAATATAGTCTATTTTACCAAAAAAACTGAACTGGTCTTAAAGGGGTGACAGCTGATCACGTGGTAAGGGGTCAGGATCAAACCTTTACTCCAAAAATGTCATACTTACCTCCTCTGTGCAGTTGGTTTTGCACAGAGTGGCCCCAATCCTCCTCTTCTGGGGTCCCTCAGTGGCACTCCTGTGCTAACTGCACTTGGGCCAAATGTTCCTTTATGATTGGCATTACCTGTGCAATTCTATCTTGCATCAGGGCGACATGCTCAACCTGTAGGGAGAACTCTCACTTTCCCAAGTTTCCTTGGCGATATCCAACAGCCCTTTTGGGTGTCTCCCATAGAGTAACTTGAAGGGTGAAAAACCCGTAGAGGATTGTGGTACCTCCCTAATGGCAAACATCAAATAGGGTATTAGACAGTCCCAATCCTTTCCATCTCTATCCACCACCTTCTTTAACATTTGCTTTAGGGTTTTGTTGAACCTTTCAACCAACCCACCCATTTGGGGGTGATACACGGATGTACGCAATTGTGTTACTTTGAACAACTTGCATAGCTCTTTCATAACCCGGGACATAAAGGGTCTACCTTGGTCCGTAAGCAGTTCCTTACAAATACCTACACGGCTAAAAACAAGAAATAGCTGTTTGGCCATCGTCTTGGCAGAGATATTTTGCAGCAGAATCGCTTCTGGATAGCGGGTGGCAGAGTCCAGTATAACCAAAATGTACCGATGCCCCCTACCGGATTTCATTTCCACACAGGGCATGAGGAACAATAATTTTCTATTTCCTTCATGACCAATAGAATCTCTCTTTTTTTCTGCCCCCAAATGACCTTCCAGAAGGTGCCCATGGGCCAACTCCAACACCAACTCCCTGTAAGGTTTGGGCACTACAAGTTGCTCAATGGTTGCTTCCGCCCCTTGAGCAACTCGATACAATAGATCCCTTTCCACTATAAAATATGGGTAAGCGCAAGTCTTATCTGGGTTCACTAGTCTGCCATCTATTTTTACCACATTTTCCTGTGCTTTTATCAGCGTGGGGTCTTTCAACTGTTCTATGGCAAAATTTTCCCTGTGAACCTCTAGATCAGAAAACTCAACAGACGGCATGTTTTGATCTGAGGATGTTGGCTCCTCCCCAGTTTCTCGACTCTCCTCTGCCAACACCGACAAGGGGAATTCTGGAATTTCCTCACCACTCTGAGGACTTCTGGGATTCACCTTCCTGATTTAAAGGGGCGACAGTGGGGGGGGGGGGGGGGGGGGTTCAGGAGTATCCCAGAATTTTGGAAAATTCCTCCCCACAATGGCATCATGTGGTAAGTAAGACACTAACCCCACCTGATGAGATAAGTTACATTTGGGGGTCTCAAAAAAACACTGTAGCCACAGGATAATCTCAGGTGTAACAGCCACCTTGTTATTGCCAGAGACCTCTGTTTTAACTAATTCAGCATTTATCAATGTCACCAAGTGATGGAAGTGGGGGGAAAAACTGCGCTAAACTCAAAATAAAAAATAAAATGTGAAAAAGCCGCTAACACTCAAACAAAGTCTAACTAATGCACTAATAGGCAGCACTGGTGGGCACTAATAGGCGGCACTGATGGGCAGTAATTAGGTGGCACTGGTGGGCACTGATGGGTAGCACTGAAGGGCATTGATAGCTGGCACTGATGGCACTGGTAGGTGGCAGTGATGGGCACTGGTAGGCAGCACTGATAGGCAACACTGCTAGGTGGCACTAATGAGGCACCACTGGTAAGCATTGATAGGTGGCACTCATGGCATTGATAGGTGGCACTCGTGGGCATTGATAGGTGGCACTGATGTACTTGTGGGCACTGATTGGTGGGCACTGTGTGCACATATGAGGCGGCTTCGCCTCTCCCTGCTCGGGACCGATATCCCTTCAACAGGAGCCGGTGATCTGTCAGCATAAGAAGAAAAAAAAAACGATTACCAATCCTCTGTTTACATCACTGATCAGCTGTCATTGGCTGACAGCTGACCACGTGGTGAGGGGTCAGGATCGAACCTTTACTCCAATCTGTGATCACCTGAGTCTCATTGACTCGGGTGATCACAGCGCGTGCCGCGTGTGCCCTGCAGGGGGGTGCGGCCAGCTTGCAAAAGGGGAGGATGACTATTGATGCCCTCCCGGAAAAGCAGATCCGCGCTGTAGCCGTCATTCGGCTATAGCGCAGATCTGAAGGAGTTAATGCATAATTGAAGTTGGTTTTGTGTGGACTGACCAATAGGAGATATGGTCGCTGTTGTCTGCCAGTGCACACAGCAATGCAGGCACAGTTTCTTGTCATCCTATTTCTATCTATATTCACAGGCTTCCTGTATGATTTCCAGGATCACCCTGTGCTTAGCCAAGAAAAACGAATTTAATTACCTCCTTATTGGTACACAAGGTTGATATGGTTGATAACACTGTTTTCTTTTTTCTCATATTTGCTCAGCGCAGGAGCTGACTAGCTCATGTAATGATTATGTAGAGTTCCCTCCTAATAAAGTCAATTTAATGTTGGCTAATGACACAGTACAGACGTCAATATTTCTAGAAATGAGAACTCTCTCTACAGTGTGTACAGCCTATACAGGCAAGGTCTACTGCAAGACAGGCAATGTTTGCAGATCATCAGCTAGAACTACAGGGAATGTACAGCTTTTCAATGATTTTTGCATTAACATGTAGAAGAAATGTGTGAGATGTAAATAATTCTGTCAATTCTGTGTTAACCACTTCAATACCAGGCACTTTTACTCCCCTTCCTGTCCAGGCCAATTTTTAGCTTTCAGCGCTGTCACACTTTGAATGACAATTGCGTGGTCATGCAACACTGTACCCATATAAACTTTTTATCCTTTTTTTAAACAAATAGAGCTTTCTTATGGTGGTATTTTTTTTTTCTCAATAAATGATAAAAGACAGAACAATTAAAAAGAAAAAAACAACATTTACATTTTGCAAATAAATAATATTTTTTCTGTAGGAAAGTTATAGAATTCACAAACTATGGTATATATATTTGAAAATGAATCAATCCTGATTGTACTATTTGTTCTGTCCATCAGAGGTTTATACTGACTATTTGTACCTGTGTTAAATTTACATGTAAGATTTTGTGATTTACATAAGACAATCATATGTGGAGTACAGGCGCCATAGTAAAGGAAGTTGTTAGTACGCATGGAATTCTGGGTAGAATATTCACAGGAAGTGAACCAGTCACCATTTTTACAAGACATTGCAAGAAGCAAGACGTCTTTTTCAATCCATCGCCATCAACCCTTAGAGAACTTAAAAAGTATGTTTTTACTATCACATCTTGTATTGTATATCATTGTTTCTGCAATGTATGCTGTATTGTATGCAATATTGTACTTATTGAAGTCTATTTCTGTTATTTGTAGTTTCACCTGGCTTGTTCTAATAAAACTGAGATCAAAGAAATATGGTAGCTGAAGTTATTGGGACAAGAAGGTTTAGCTTTCTGCTCCTAGAGACAGAACACTAATGGCATATGTAATTTCTTGGGGCCTGAAAATGCCAGGACAGTACAAATATCCCCCAAATTATCCCTTTTTGTCACAATTTTTTTGAAAATTAAGTAATTTTTTTTTTTTACATACTGTCACCAGTGCAGTACAGCGTCATCATATACGTGGTGTGGCGATGATCAGGGACACTGACTGGTGACAGTATGTTAAATAATATATATATATATATATATATATATATATATATATATATATATATATATATATATATATATATATATATATATATATTTTGTACTACAATTATTTTACATACTGTGACCAGAGCAGTACAGTGTTAAGATAGTGACACTGTACTACTCTGGGGAGGTGATCAGGATTGTTTTTTTTTTTTTTTATATATATACACTGCTGATAACAGTGATAATTACTGTTTTATAAGCAAGCTTTTTTTTATAAATGGCATCCATTTATCCAGTGTGTACTTTTGTGAAGTTGTGATTGGCCACAGCTATCACATAGTACAGATGGGCTGTGATTGGCCCTGTCTGTACCATGTGATCACTGTGACCAATCACAGAGATCAACACAATAGTACACAATGAATGGCTATGAATAGAAGCCATCCATTGTTTAAAATTGCCATGTAATCTGCTGTGATTGGTCACAAGTATCACATGGTACTGGTAGTGGCCTGGTATACTGATTTGTCATCTGCTGTGTCCGCTGGACACAGCGGATGACAGATCGTGTTGCAGCGAGGCGCGATCCTGGGAGGAAGTCATATGACGTCCACCCAGGATGGCTCCCACTCGGCTGTCATTCTATTATAGGCCAGGCGGAAAGCGGTTAAAAGAGATCTAAAACCCAATCTGTAGCTTTCTTTAAACTAATACCTGGTGATCCTGCCATGAAGGTCTTTGTTCAGGCACTTCATCTTTTAGGATGACAATTTTCCTGTCTCTTATTGAAGCTTCTACATTGTCACCCGGTTACATGCGCCCCTGTTTGAGGTTCTAAACAGCACTGCTGACACACACTGTGCAGGCATGAGAAAATGTTGTCACTGTCAGGAATCATGTGGAAAGAAATGATGATCAGCTAAAGCTTGAGCAAGAGCACGTAGACAGGATATGGTTAAAAGAGACTGGAGGAGATCAGAAGTACTGAGATAAAAAAAAGGATGAAAAAAAAGTGAAAACCTTTAAAAAAGAAAAAAAATACATGCTAATTGTTTATGATACACAGTGCTTTATCAAACTTTTTGTTATCTGTTATCCAGTTAGAGATTCAATATATATTCATTTTTTTTTAAATCTTGTGTCTGTATATAGTTTTTAATTTCTTGCACCTTACTTTGAGACAGTCTGATTTGTTCATTTTATACCCACACTCTGCTTCCTACTTTGCAGTGCTGCACAGTGGTTGTGCTTTACTGATCCTTCTCATCATGCAATCCTATAATAAGTCAGACGATTTATTGAAAGCAATGACTCCATGTATGGCTGATATCTCAACATTTTTTAATCAGGGGAAATCTAATCTCAACAGTTGTTAAAGCAGAGCCTCTCTTATTAAAAAAAATGTTGCCTTTATATTCATTAACTCTTTTCAAAATGTCTCTTACAATGTATATAACCTATGTCTATGTCTATTTATTACTGTTTGAAATGGTCCCCTCTCATCATCATCAGTTTCCATCAGATGTAGTGCTTCCTGCAGCTGCCGGTCCTAAAGTGTACACAGAAATTCTCGTAAATGCGCTGATGGCAGGACTACTTCATGAGTATTTGTGGTCGTCTTACAACTGCACATGTGCATTTGACACCAATTGGTATCATTGGTGGTATGAGTGCTATTTAGGTCAACTAATAGTTTTTAATTATATGTATGTACATGCTGTTTTAACCGTGTTTAAATAAAAGATATTATATTTTCAACAAGTTGTATGGGTGTGCCTATAAAGTGCATTTTTCATGTCCAGAAAGTTTTCAATACAGTTAGGACGTTGGCACACAGTTATTTGTTTATCCACAGTGCCATCCTGTGGTGATACTGTGGTGATCCTGTGGTGTTTTTCCATTATTTTGCACAGGTGATTTGATCAGTGATTTGATCAGTTTCACTGCCTTAGTAATTACCACAGCTGTTTCATCTGAGGGAAATCCTAAAAACAAGACCTGTTGGGGCGCTTGAGGACTGGAGTTGAGAAACACTGATCTAGCCCATTGTTTCTCAACCCTGCCCTCAAGTACCCCCAACAGGCCATGTTTGCATGTTTTCCCTTATCTTGCACAGGTGCTTTAAATCAAAGTCAATAGCTTGGTATTTTGGACAGCTATTTTTTCTAAGAGAATTTCCCAAAACATGGCCTTTTGGGGGTACTTGAGGACAGGGTTGAGAACCACTGATCTAGCCTATATTTTGGTCCCTAACCTGACTATATCAATGCTACCGGACCTCTACCTATCTAAATGGCCATCGGAAGCCTATCCTGTCGCCCCCTCCGAGCTGTTTACCGTTCCCTATGCTAATACTAGCTAGGAACCCCCCCAGACCAAAAAGGGACAATGTTGCTTTAAATAATGAAGTGGCATATATACACTTCAACACAAACCAGTCACTTGATAGGTTATAATCAAATGAGCTTTGCTCTCATACACTTGAGAATAGCCCAAGTATATTGCAGTATGCAAATAGAAAGTTTCAGTGAATCAGAGAAGCCTCTGACAGCTATTGCCGAGTACACACGTTCGGACTTTGTCCGCCGGACCTAGTCCGGCGGATTGTCCGCCGGACTTTCCGAGGGGGGACTTCCCCACACACGCCCGGACTTCCGAGCGTGTGACTTGCCCACACACACACAGACTTCTCCGGCGGACAATCCGTGGGAAAAAGTCCGCGGGACTTTTGAAAATGAACGGACTTGCCCACACACGGAGCAGTCCGTTCATTTAGAACGTAACTGCAGGTAGACGGGGCTAGAGCGGCGGCATTTACTGCTTCGCTAGCTCCGTCTACCTGAAGTCACGTGCTTAATGAACGGACTTTCCGATGATCGGAAAGTCCGCTCATTTCAAAAGTCCGGCGGACTAGCCTACTAACGGACTGCCAAGGACTGCCAAGTCCAGCGGACAATTTTAAAACAAAACTTAAAACCTAGTCCGCCGGACTTTTGGCGCCAAAAAGTCCGCCGGCGCCCACACACGAGGGGATTGTCCGGTGGACTCGAGTCCATCGGACAATCCCGCGGGATAGTCCCTTCGTGTGTACGCGGCATATCTCTGATTCCCACACAGGAGTGCTCACACAGGAATGACAGTAATATAACAAACAGTAAACTACACAGTGCAGTAACACTTGCCTATTGTCCCCTTTCAGCCTGTAAGGATAGATAAAGCACAAAATCAGCCTCCAGCACCCCTTGCTTGCTCTGCGTGTGTCTGGCCATTCTCTCCTTCACTTCCTTTAAGACATCCACATATATAGCCTTGAGGGGTTTCCTGATGCTTAAGCAGGGGCAGGAAACAACCTCTTAACAGGAAGAATCCGTTTGTAATAAGAACTCTACGGTAGGTACCAGGCATGAATGTAAAAAACCTCACAGACAGTGTACAAAAGAACACTTCCCTATACTATGTATTATGTGGCAGAAAAAGTCCACAGTGGGGCAACTATGACCTTAATGTATAATTGAAGTTGGTTTTGTGTGGACCGACCAACAGGAGCTATGGTCGCTGTTGTCTGGCAGTGCACACAGCAATGTGGACACAGTTTCTTGTCCATCAACCCAATTTCTGTCTATATTCATAGGCTTCCTGTATGATTTCCAGGAGCACCCTGTGCTTAGCCAAGAAAGACCAATATAATTACCTCCTTATTGGTACACAAGGTCGATATGGTTGATAACACTGTTTTCTTTTTTCTGGCCTCATATTTGCTTAGCACAGGAGCTGACCAGCTCATGTAATGATTATGTAATATTCCCTCTTAATAAAGTCAATTTAATGGCTAATGACACAGTATGGACGTCAATATTTCTAAAAATGAGAACTCTCTGTACAGGGTGTGTGTGCACAGCCTGTACAGACAAGGTCTACTGACTGTTGTGGAAATTTTATGAAGATGTATTTTAATATGTATTGTCATAGTGTCTCCTAGTGTTAGTACTCCTGCAGCCCGCTCTAGGGAGCTGACTGGGGCAGACTGACGCTGGTTGAGATCCGTTTGGTAGTGAAAAGCTCCTTGGGAATGTAGAGAAGTGTTTGCGGAGTGGGGATATGTCCACCAGCGAAAGGGCCCCTGTGCAATGCACAGAACGATCGTCTGGGGGGATGTGTTTGCTCTGCAAACACATTATCGGTTTAGCGAATGTGCGCTCGTGTCACCCCTGTATGCCTGATCAACATATTTATGGTGCCATGAGCACTTTCATGAGCCATGAGCATTTTCCTGTGTTGAAATTCACATCCTGTGTTGTCACATCCTGTGTTGTCATATCCTGTGTTGTCATATCCTGTGAGGTCACATCCTGTGTAGGAGGTGATTGGCTCTTGGAGGCAGGGCTTCCAGTTTGTGGCTTCCTGTTTGTGTGTGAAAAAAAAAGAGCCGCTGCCCAGGATGGGCAGTCATGCTGAGATGAGGACGTAAGCTATGGTAATGCCTGTTTACTGGGGAAAGGGGGGTGATATGGGTTATAAGCGCCCTTTCAGCATAATGGTATAATACATCCTTATATTATACCATTATGCTGAAAGGGCGCTTATTAGCGCAAGAGTATAGTGGAATATCCACGACAACTGCAAACAGGCAATTTTTGCAGATCATCAGAATGTACCGTTTTTCAATTATTTTTGCTTTAACATGTAGAAGAAATGTGTGAGATGTAAATAATTCTGTCAATCTGTGTTTAACCACTTTAATACCGGGCATTTTTACTCCTCTTCCTGTCCAGGCCAATTCAATTTGAATTACAATTGCGTGGTCATGCAACACTGTACCCATATAAATTATTCTTTTTTCACACAGATAGAGCTTTCTTTTGGTGATATTTTTTTTACCTCTGGGGGTTTTTTTTTTTTTTTTGCTCAAAAATTATAAAAGACTGAAAATTAAAAAAAAATAATCTAAGTTTTTCTTTGTTTCTGTTATACAATTTTGCAAATAAATAATATTTACAGTGTTAAGATAGTGACAATGTACTACTCTGGGGAGGTGATCAGGATTGTTTTTATTTTATTTTTACACTATATGATTGCTAATAACAATATTATATTGTTGTTGTATATATATTATGATAATTACTGTTATAAGCAAGTACTTTTTTTATGAATGGCATCCATTTATCCAGTGTGTACTTTTGTGAAGTTGTGATATGCCACAGCTATCACATGGTACAGATGGGCTGCAATTGGCCCTGTCTGTACCATGTGATCACTGTAACCAATTACAGAGATCAACACAATAGTACACACTGAATGGCTATGAATGGAAGCCATTCATTGTTTAAAATTGCCATGTAATCTGCTGTGATTGGTCACAGGGATCACATGGTACTGGTAGTGGCCTGGTATACTGATTTGTCATCTGCTGTGTCTGCTGGACACAGCTGGTGACAGATCGTGCTGCATCGAGGCAAGATCCTGGGAGGAAGTCATATGACATCCACCCAGGATGGCAGTGCTCCCACTCAGTTGTCATTCTATTATAGGCCAGGCGGAAAGCGGTTAAAAGAGATCTAAAACCCAATCTGTAGCTTTCTTTAAACTAATACCTGGTGATCCTGCCATTAAAGTCCTTGTTCAGGCACTTCATCTTTTAGGATGACAATTTTCTTATTGAAGCTTCTACATTGTGAACCCGGTTACATGCACCCCTATTTGAGGTTCTAAACAGCACTGCTGACACACACTGTGCAGGCATGAGAAAATGTTGTCACTGTCAGGAATCATGTGAAAAGAAATGATGATCAGCTAAAGCTTAAGCAAGGGAACATAGACAGGGTATGGTTAAAAGAGACTGGAGGAGATCAGGAGTATTGAGATAAAAAAAAAAAAAAGGATGAAAAAAAGTGAAAATCTTAAAAAAAAAAAAAATACATGCTAATTTTTTATGATACACAGTGCTTTATCAAACTGTTATCCACTTATAGATTCAATGTATATTAATGTTTTAAAAATCTTGTGTCTGTATATAGTTTTTAATTTCTTGCACCTTACTTTGGGACCATCTGATTTATTCATTTTATACCAAGACTCTGCTTCCTACTTTGCAGTGCTGCACAATGGTTGTGCTTTACTGCTCCTTCTTATCATGCAATCCTATAAGTCAGACGATTTATTGAAAACAATGACCCCATATATGGCTGATACCTCAACATCTTTATCAAACTATCTGTTATCCAGTTAGAGATTCAATGTATATTCATATTTTTTTAAATCTTGTGTCTGTATATAGTTTTTAATTTCTTGCACCTTACTTTGGGACCGTCTGATTTGTTCATTTTATACCCACACTCTGCTTCCTACTTTGCAGTGCTGCACAATGGTCGTGCTTTACTGCTCCTTCTTATCATGCAATCCTATAAGTCAGACGATTTATTGAAAACAATGACCCCATATATGGCTGATACCTCAACATTTTTTAATCAGGGGAAATCTAATCTCAACAGTTGTTAACCACTTTCAGACCGGACCAATTTGCAGCCAAAGGACCAGGCCCCTTTTTGCGATTCGGCACTGCGTCGCTTTAACTGACAATTGCGCGGTCGTGCGACGTGGCTCCCAAACAAAATTGACGTCCTTTTTTTCCCACAAATAGAGCTTTCTTTTGGTGGTATTTGATCGCCCCTGCGGTTTTTATTTTTTGCGCTATAAACAAAAATAGAGCGACAATTTTGAAAAAAATGCATTATTTTTTATTTTTTGCTATAATAAATATCCCCCAAAAATATATAAAAAAAAACATTTTTTTTTTTTCCTCAGTTTAGGCCGATACGTATTCTTCTACATATTTTTGGTAAAAAAAATCGCAATAAGCGATTATTGATCGGTTTGCGCAGAAGTTATAGCGTTTACAAGATAGGGGATAGTTTTATAGCATTTTTATTAATATTTTTTTTTTATTATTAATGGCGGAGATCTGCGATTTTTTTTGTGACTGCAACATTATGGCGGACACATCGGACATTTTTGACACATTTTTGGGACCATTGTCATTTTTACAGCAATTAATGCATTTAAATGCATTGATTTCTGTATAAATGACACTGGCAGTTTAGGAGTTAACCACAAGGTGGCAGTGTAGGGGTTAAGTAGGCCTAGGGGTGTTTTTTTTTACTGTGGGGGGGGTGGCTGTCAGCTAGTGAATGCTGATCTCTGCTCCAATCACAGGGAGCAGAGATCGGCGTCACTAGTTGCTAGGCAGAACGGGGAGATGCTGTTTATCTCGGCATCTCCCCGTTCAGCCGCTCCGTGAGACGATCGCGGGAGTCCCCGCGGCGATCGAGTCCGCGGGGACCGCGGCCGGACTCACGGGGTCCCGACCGGCGTGGGAGCGCGCCGCTCCCGGCGCGCTCCCGATGGCATGGACAGGCTAAAGGAGGGACGTATATATACGCCCTCCTGCCTGTACGTGCCATTCTGTCGACGTATATCGTCGTGCGCCGGTCGGCAAGTGGTTAAAGCAGATCCTTTCTTATTAAAAAATTGTTTGCCTTTATATCCATTAAGACCCCTTTCACACTGAGGCATTTTTCAGGCGCTAAAGGGCACCCCAGTGTGAAAGCCCGAGTGCTTTCACACTGGGGCACTGCGCTGGCAGGACGTTAAAAAAAATTCTGCAAGCAGCATCTTTGGGGCAGTGGAGGAGCGGTGTATACACCGCTCCTCCACCTCCCCTGCCCATTGAAATGAATGGACACCGCTGCCGAAGCGCCTGCAATGCACTTCGACAGCGGCGATACACAGGCGCATTCAACCCTTTCCTCGGCCGCTAGCGGGGGTTAGTAGCGCCTCTAAAACAACGATAAAGCGATGCTTTACCACTAATGCTGCCCGCGGCTCAGTGTGAAAGGGCTCTAACTCTTTTCAAAATGTATTTTCTCTTACAATGTATATAACCTATGTCTATATCTTTTTATTACTTTTTGAAATTGTCCCCCCTCATCATTATCATCATCAGTTTCCATTAGGTGTAGTGGCTCCCTACGGATCACACTAAAAGGCATATACTGTACATATATATACCGTATATACAGTATCTCACAAAAGTGAGTGCACCCCTCACATTTTTGTAAATATTTTATTATATCTTTTCATGTGACAACACTGAAGAAATGACACTTTGCTACAATGTAAAGTAGTGAGTGTACAGCTTGTATAACAGTGTAAATTTGCTGTCCCCTCAAAATAACAAAAAATTCATTTCTAAACCGCTGGCAACATAAGTGAGTACACCCCTAAGTGCAAATGTCCAAATTGGGCCCCCCATGTGTCCCCAGTGCAGCCAGCAGGGGAAGAGAGAGGAGAGCCCCCGCTGCCTTGTTGATTATAGCGCCGGGAACATAACAGTTTTCATTTCAATAGCTGTGTGTTCCCCCACGCCATGCGCCATCACATACAGCCCCTCCTCTTTGTCCGGGCACTTTGATAGACAGATCACTCGTTCAATCCTGGGACCGGTGATCTGTCTATCAAAATTCCCCGGACAAGGGGGAGGGGCTGTATGTGACCATGCGCGGCGGGGAACACATAGCTATTGAAATGAAAGCTGTTATGTTCCCCGCGCTCTGATCAACCAGGCGGCGGCTCTCCTCTCTTCTGCGCTATAGGACACCCCTGTGACCGGCGGCACCAGGGGCGGAGCTCCGCCCCATTTTCGGCTCCATTATTGGCCATTTTTCTCTTTCGGCAAACTGACGAAAAGGCCATTTCCGGCCGATATGTTTCGGCGGCTGAAATTTCGGTGCATCCCTAGTATAAATCGATCCCTGTTTTTTCCACGGGTAGAATCAAGACATCCTTTAAAGCAAACCTTTCCCCTCCAAAAGCAGACAGTGAAGTAGCCCCCCCCCCCCCCAAAACCAAAAAAAAAAAAAAAAACGAAACATGCATCTCTGCATGCTGACATTAAGGCCACTTTCACACTGAAGCACTTCTAAACTGCCAGTAAAAACACTGAGCGCTTTTGAAGAGCTTTTCAGGCGCTTTTGAAGAGCTTTCCATTAATTTCAATGGGGAGGGGAGTTTTTCACAGCCCTGCCAGCACACTGCCCCAGTGTGAAAGCGTTCATTGATTTTAAGGGAAATAAGTTTTCATTAGCTTTTTAGGCGCTGTTTTTAGCGTGAAAGCGCCTGAAAAGCGCCTCAGTGTGAAAGTGGTCTAAACCACCTTATAGTCCTTCATTCAATTAAATATTTTTATTACTTATATAATCTTTGTTACTAATTGAAGTTTTCGCTGACACACTAGTGATGTAGCCCTGGCCTCCCAGATGCCATGTGAGAAGGCCACATCACCATTACCTCAGGGAAACCTCACTTGATCCCACACATGTGCAACAAGATCAATTACAACAACATCCAATGCAGCTTGTTACTCTTCAATAGAAAGCTGCAGTAGATTCTGTCTAAGATTTGGCTTGGCTTGGTTTTTTTCATTAGAGAACTGCACCAAATCCGGCACATGCGCCATTCGAGATTTGGTGTGGCTTGGTTTTTATTGCAATAGAAAGTTGCACCAAATCTGGAGCATGTGCCATTTGAGGTAAAAAGCCTCTTCAGTTCTTGTATGGCCCATGTGCTTACTCTGGCTAAGCTTTCTACTGAAGAACAACAAACTGCTCCAGATCTGGTATTGTGTATGCGCTGATTCCCATGAAGCTTTTTATTTAGTATTAAGAAGCCACGGCAGGTCAAGTATGGTGCATGTGTGAGATCCTGTGCAACATCATTGGTGGGCCATCCAAGGAAACCAGGAAGAAGAAGACAGACTGTTTGAAAATGAGTGGAGCACAGGGTGAACATATCCACTGAGAATAGAAACTATGACAACAAAGGAGAGATAACACCTGAAGATAGCGATGACATCATGGCAGTTATAGAAGGAAGGAGGGGGGAGTTTTCATATTATATAATCATCAGAGTCAATGCACTTATGAACTTTTCCCTTATCTATATCCAGTTCCACCTTGAGCATGTTTGGAGAGAAGTGGTATACCATAAACCTATGTACTTGCTATTTCAGTACCTACGCTTTATATTTGTGTTTACTCACGTCTCCATCTTTGTCTAAACATTTTCTCATTGTTTCCTTTGCAGCTCATAAAATGGGTAAAAACCAGAGTTTGATAAAGATAAAGAAAATCATTTACGGAGCCCGAACTGCAATAAATCTCATGAAAGCTTTTATTACAAGGACATCTTTAAACCTAGACAAGTTCACACACTGTTATAATAATAAACGGAATAATATAAAGAATGGTTACTATGAGAGAAGAGAACTATGTGGACTGGGTGATAAAGTTAGCAAAACTTTAAAGTGGAAGACAAAAATTGAACCTCCGCTTTTCGGAACCCCCCCCCCCCCCTCCGGTGTCACATTTGGCACCTTTCAGGGAGGAGGGGGTGCAGATACCTGTCTAAGGTATTTGCACCCACTTCCGGGCATAGACTCCCATGGGAGTCTATGCCTCTTCCCGTCCCGCCGTGCTGCCTGCTGGGACTCGCGCATGCGCAGTAGGGAATCGCAAAGTGAAGCCACAAGGCTTAATTTCCTGATTCCCATACCGAAAATGGTGGCGGCAGCATCTGAGGACCGAGGGACGGTTCGGCCTCGGGTGCCGACATCGCTGGACCCTGTGACAGGTGAGTGTCCTTATATGTTCTGCCGCGAACCGAATCGGGGGGTGTTCGGCTCATCCCTAGTCAGGACATAGCTAAACTCTTATTTGGCCTGATGCAAAATGTAAACCACCATGACCCTTCTCTGTCTCCTCATTATTAGTAACAAGGGGCCCATTTGAAAATACAGTACAGATACTCCTCGTTTAACGACTTACCTGTCTAACGACTGCTCGGACTTATGACCAGCTCTCCCCATCCAAACGACGCACTGTACATCATTGTATTGTACAGTACAGAATTTTCCTTTGTTTTCTGTACTTATGCGAATTAAAACAACGTTATTGAGCTGGAGTTTTGTGTTTTAGACCTTTTTTTTCACAATACAGTACAGTTCAGTAGTTAAGAATGCTTAAAATATTGATTACTTGTGGCTCCTCGTTTAACGACCTAGTTGTTGGAACGAAACCTGGTCATTAAGTGAGGAGAGCCTGTATATCATTCAGTTAGATCTAGAACACATATGTTCCCTGTACTCCCTGTACTAAACAGAACTAATCAGAAAACAAGTCTGCAGTTAATGATCCTTCTCCAGATGAACAGATATAAGTTAGGACTGTAACTGGAATATTGTATGTATTAGATGTGACCAGGCACCAGATATGACCAGCCAAAACTGACATGGACAATTAAAACGAAAATATCTGCAAGATCTGACAGTCAGGGATGGCAAAGAATTATTTAAAGAGAAAGGGATTGTGTGTATTCCGAGAATGCTTAGATTGAAGTATTATTATAATATTCACCTACCGTATATATAATTTCTGATGTAAAAGCGGAAGTTCCACTTTAGGGTGGAATCCCGCTTTAAGGATCTACAGTGGGATACTGTAAGTTTAACTGGAAGATCTACAGTAGGATACTGTGAGAAAAATTGTTGCCATAGGAAACAGCGGTTGCTACAAGATACAGATTGCTGCATTCAGATTAAAGGCCCTCGTTCTGTATTGCTGTCTGCCTAGTTCTATTTTTGTCTGCAGAGTTTGCCTTAATTTCTATTCATTTGCCTAAGGGTGTCCTGAGCCATAAACCCTCTCTCCCCAACATTCCTGTTTAGAGAAATAAAACTCTCTCTGTTAGTTTTTACAAAAAGTGACTGGCACCCAAATTGTTTCACCTTGCACCACACCTACTATGCCTAGTAACCTGCACTCTGAGGAGAAATGTCAGTTCTCCTTGGCTCTGAGGGTCACCATCAGGCCCTTGGAAGTCGGGGAGACTGCTACACTGGTCATCAGACTCATCACACTTACGACTTAACGACTTAATGTCTGGACTGAAGGTAAAAAGTAAAAAGGACTGCAGCAAAAGTTGATTTCTATTTTATTGTTTAATGGGATATTTATTTTTAACTTGTTATTTTTGACTGTATATAGTTAATGTTCGATTTTCCCATTGCTTTCAGCCCTAGTGATCATGGTCACCAGGACAAATAAAGAGGGGCGAATCTTCTCAGCAGGAACACAAATAGAATGAAAAAGGGGACACAATATGGGTCCACTTTCCTGAGATTGTGGACTCCCCCTCCCCCCCTTTTTCTTTTTGTGAGGTAAAATAGCATTTATTTCAGTGTCAGTTTAATATGTTGCTGTCCCTTTAAGGTAGAGAGAGTGGTAGTCAGGAAGAGCCAATCAGGGAGTAAGGAATGTTCTGGAAGTCTGTGGAGGCTATATAAGGATATCAGGAAAGGGGCTTGCCCTCTTTCCCTTTGAATCAGCAAAAGATTGGAGCTCCTACCTGTCCTGCTATGGAGTCACTACTACATCAGCTGATTGAGAAAGCCGGCAGTGCAGGAGGAGAGGCATGGCTTCGCCGCTGCCTGGCGTCTGCCAATGAAGAGGAGGAGCCCTGTGTCAGGGCTGAAGGCGGAGGCTCTGCGGTAGGCGGCGAACAGGCGGACCCTAATGGCGTGGGGCGGTATGAAGGAGAGCCCGCCTTGCGTATGAGAACTAGGAGGAGCATTCCTCCCGAACGTTTTCGCCAGGTTGCGGTCGCAACCGAAGAAGAAAGCACGCCTCAGGAACGTTCGGATGCCGGCCGGTCGGTTCGGGGCCGCCGAGGGCCCAAGAAGAGGAGGTCCTGTTCCCAGTCTCCAGCGGGCAGAAACGGTCGGATGTGCATAGCCCAGCAGCCCACCAGTGTAGCCAGGGGAAGACAGTCGACGCCGCAGCATCCATGGCAGCAGACATCTGAAACAGTGCAGCATGACACTCAGCGCCCTGAGGTGTCTTATCAGTCCCAGGTTGGGCAGCAGTTTCAAGTCCCAGACCCTGCAGTGCTGCTGGAGGGAGACAGACAGCCTCCAGCAGCTGGTGAGTTGAACCAATTATCTATTTTAAATGGTTTAATAGGATCTTTGTCTTCTTTAGTTCAATCTTTGTCTCAGGTGCCTGTACCTGTTTCTTCCTCTATGGCAGCTCTGCCATTTAACTCTCCTGCTGCTGTGCTATCTCCTTCCCCTGTCAGTCTGGCTGTGCATGATAGGAATGTTAATGTGGGATTGCAGAATGACATTATTTGCCCTGAGTCACTGTACACGGCTGCACCTGTTAAACTAAATATACCAGAGACATGCATGAAAGGGGTAATGCCTTGTGAGATGTCACCTTTGGGTTGTCATTTGAGCGCAGCGATTAAAGATAAAATATGGAAGGGGGAATATATAGAAATCCTTTCCCTTTTGCCTTCACATAAGGATTTTGTGTCTAGAACAGAAAGAAAGGGGGAGGAGAAGGGTGAGGAGGATAGACGCAGATCGTTTCCTCGGTCATTTAATAATTGGCTGCAGGCTTTTTGTATTTATGCTGGTATATTGGCTGACAAGCATCCTGAAATGTGTGGAGGCCTTTTCCAGCATCTGGACCATATTTTAGAGGCCTATAAGAACTTTGGGGGCCTGGGATGGTTCTATTACGACGAATCTTTTCGTCAAAAATTGTCTATACACCCATCGTTAAAATGGGGAATGAAGGACGTGGGTTTGTGGCTCAATTTAATTCTGCCTCAGAGGATAGCGGCACCTAAACCTTCCATGGCTAACCCTCAAAATCCTGCTTTCAGAAGAGGATGCTGTTTTGCATTTAATGAAAGTCAGTGCCGTTGGAATGCGACCTGTAAATATAGGCATGAATGTTCTATTTGTGCGGGTGCGCATCCAGCAGCTAAATGTTTCAAAAATAAAGCTAATGTCAGTCAAAGTCCTGCGCAGAGGGATATTTTTCCAAAAAGCCTGCACTCCAGTGAGGCTGGAAAAAATGCGCCCATGGCTGGACAGATACCCAGACAGGGAGAAGGCATATTTCCTCACTGAAGGCTTTTCCAAAGGTTTTCCTTTGCCTGCTTTTTCAGGGTCTGGTTGTACAGTTATGAGGAATTTAAAGTCGGTCGATTTTTTTCCCCAGGTGGTAAGGGATAAATTGTGCAAGGAACTTGCAGAGGGGCGTATTGAGGGGCCTTTTAAGCAGCCGCCTTTCCCTAATTTTCGGATTTCCCCATTGGGGGTAGTCCCTAAGCGCGAACCCAATGCGTTCCGCATAATACACCATCTGTCATTTCCGAAGGGAGATTCTTTAAACGATGACATCGATGCAAGCTTATGCTCAGTTTCTTATGCAACTTTTGACGACGCGGTTAAAAAAATCAGGTCGTGCGGTCAGGGGGCTTTATTGGCAAAAGCTGATATACAATCGGCTTTTCGCCTTTTACCTATCGCTCCAGAAGCATTCAATTCATTGGGGTTTTTCTTTGAGGAGCATTATTTTTTTGATAAGTGTCTCCCTATGGGGTGTTCATTATCATGCGCATATTTTGAGGCATTTGCTACTTTTCTTCATTGGACTTTAGACGAGCGGTCGGGTTCGGACAGCGTTATTCATTATTTAGATGATTTTTTATTTATCGGTCCGGCGGACTCCATGCGTTGCGCTGATTTGTTAATGGATTTTCAGGCACTGGCGGTTGAGTTTGGTATTCCGCTAGCGGCTGAAAAGACATGTATGCCCAGCATGGTCTTAGAGTTTTTGGGCATCGAAATTGACACCCATAGAATGGAATTTCGTTTGCCCGAGGTAAAGCTGCGCAAATTAAAATGGCTGATCGCTGGGGTTCTCCAGAAGAAAAAAATCCGGTTGAAAGAGATGCAATCTCTCCTGGGTATTTTGGCGTTTGCGTGTCGTATTATGCCAGTGGGCAGAATTTTTTCGCGTCGCCTCTATTTATCCATCTCGGGCTACAAGTCCCCTAGGGCCCACATTCGCATGACAATGCCTCTTAAGGAGGATTTGTTAATTTGGGCAAATTTCCCTGATTGTTACAACGGGCGGTCGTTTTTTCAATCTGAATTCATTTTTGCCCCTGATCTCAGGTTGTTTACTGATGCAGCGGGCTCCCAAGGTTTTGGGGCCATTTGGCACACACACTGGTGTTGTTCCAATTGGCCTAATGCCTGGGTACAATTAGGCGCAACTAAGAACATCGTTTTGTTGGAGTTATTTCCAATTTTAGTGGCTTTGGAGTTATGGGGGTCAGATTTAGCAAACAAGCGTATCCTGGTGGAAACGGATAATAAAGGCGTACTTTATGCAGTAAATTGTCTCTCCTCCAGCTCTGTGTGGGTGATTAAAGTACTGCGCCAGGTGGTTTTTAGATGCCTCAAATTCAACATTTGGCTGAAAGCTAAATATACGCCCGGAATATTGAATAATATAGCCGATTCTCTGTCTCGCTTTCAGATGGACCGTTTCAGGCTGTTACTTCCAGAGGCAGACCGGGAAGGCATCCCATGCCCAGACCATTTGTGGGAAGTGATCTCAATATAGTGTCAGAAGCTATTCAGGGTTCCTTGGCCCCCAAGACTTGGGCCAGTTACTCAGCAGCATGGAAGAGCTGGTTGTCATTTGCTAACAATGAAAGTTTTCCTTTTAATATGCCGTCAGAGGAGTTGATTTTGGCTTTTTTGGCAGGCCTTATGCGCCAGCGGTATTCATATAGTTATATAGCGAAAACGCTGGCCGGCATTTCCTTTTTCTTTAAATTGTTTGGCTTACAGCATTGTTCTTATTATTTTTCGGTTAAACAGGCACTAAAGGGATACAGGCGGTCAACATTTGAGGCTGATGCCAGACGACCAATCTCACTTGACATCCTTGGTGGCCTTTGTAGAAGTACCGAAGTCATTTGCTTCTCAGCATATGAGGCCTTGCTATTTAGAACGTCATTTGCGCTTGCATTTTTTGGCGCATTCCGCATTTCGGAGCTGGTTCCCCCGAATAAGCGGGGAGGCTCTGGAATTAGGTTGGAACAATTGGTAATGGACAGCGAGGGAGTGCATATTAGGTTACATCATTCCAAAACAGATCAATGTGGCAGGGGTAGTTGGGTCCACTTGCGGGAGCAGGGGGACTTATTTGTGTGTCCAGTAGCGGCCGTCAGGCAATTCCTGGTAATTAGGCCATCTGTGTCGGGTAATTTTCTTATTCATAAGGATGGGATCCCTTTAACGAAATACCAGTTCGATGTAGTCTTCCATAGATGCCTGACGCATTTAGGCTTGAGAGGGTTCAAGTTTTCATCGCACTCATTTAGGATAGGTGCAGCTTCCGAAGCATCTCGCTTAGGGGTCCCGGAGTCTGATATTAAAGAAATGGGGAGGTGGAGGTCCCAATGTTATAAGTTATATGTTCGTCCTAATTTGTTTATCTAATTTCAGGTACCCAGCACACGGTATGGATCCTGGGACACTCGTTTATATATTGGGCACAAAAAAGAGCGGCTCAACGCAGTTACTCATTGAATCTGTCTCTGCAGCCAGAATCATTTCAGTTATTTTGGAAGGGTGTGAGAGGACTTCAGTGGTATCAACTTTATTTTCAGTTAACTAGGTTATGTCAGATGTGGCCCCCGCCTTCCATAGTGATTATTCATGTAGGGGGGAATGACATAGGTAACCTTAGAACTTTGGATTTGTTATTTATGATAAAAAGGGACCTCCTTCGTTTTAGTATCACGTTCCCAGGTACAGTGTTCATATTTTCTGAAATAGTTCCTCGTTTTTCTTGGCTCTCCTCTGGCCAGAGGAGGGTTATGGAAAAGATGAGGAAAAGGGTTAACAAGGCGATGGAGAAATTCATGCCTCAAATTGGCGGTTTATCTTACCGTCATGTAGATCTCGAGGGTGGTTTCCCAGGGCTATATAGGCCTGATGGGGTTCATTTATCAGAAGTGGGGCTGGATATATTTAACCTTGGTTTGCAAAATAGCATTGAGAATGCAGTGGCCGCGGTGGTGGGGGTGGGCCGTCCTTGTTACTCAAGCCCGGCTTGTGGGGACGGTTAATTATATTTATAATGGTGGTACTGCTCGAGTTCTAAAAACTGAGCAGATAGAATTCTGTGTTGGTTGAATTGATGATTTGAATAAAAGAGTTATATTAATATGTTTAAACCAATAAAGGTGCCGCGGCCAATTATTTTGCCAAAAAAAAAAAAAAAATGGTTTGTTGGTGTTTATTTAATTGATGTTTGGTGGGTTTATAAGGTCTAGTGGGGTCCTACAATCTCATGAAAAAGGGGACACAATATGGGTCCACTTTCCTGAGATTGTGGACTCCCCCTCCCCCCCTTTTTCTTTTGTGAGGTAAAATAGCATTTATTTCAGTGTCAGTTTAATATGTTGCTGTCCCTTTAAGGTAGAGAGAGTGGTAGTCAGGAAGAGCCAATCAGGGAGTAAGGAATGTTCTGGAAGTCTGTGGAGGCTATATAAGGATATCAGGAAAGGGGCTTGCCCTCTTTCCCTTTGAATCAGCAAAAGATTGGAGCTCCCTCCCTCCCGCCCTGTCGCGGGCACCCTTATGTGGTAGGGTCACCCCGGATTCTGGGGGGGACGGTTAATTATATTTATAATGGTGGTACTGCTCGAGTTCTAAAAACTGAGCAGATAGAATTCTGTGTTGGTTGAATTGATGATTTGAATAAAAGAGTTATATTAATATGTTTAAACCAATAAAGGTGCCGCGGCCAATTATTTTGCCAAAAAAAAAAAAAAAAAATGGTTTGTTGGTGTTTATTTAATTGATGTTTGGTGGGTTTATAAGGTCTAGTGGGGTCCTACAATCTCAATAAAATCTGACAGGTGTTCTATCCCTTCACTATTTAAAGTGTAACTAAATCCAAGGATCAATGACAACACAGTACACCTGTATGATTAGAATAACAGCTCTTTTTGTTTACTTTAATTCTGCTATCATGATTCTTGAATAATGCTTGGATCCTTTAATAGTTGTAACCAGCATCTCTGCCTACAGTAGTTCCCCTCTGCTTACATGAGAAGTGTCTGCAACTTTTCAGGGCCCTGAAACTTCCCAGACATTTCTCATGTAAGCAGATTTTGTTTAAAGTGAGGAAACACAGCAGTGCTTCAAAATACTAACAGAAGGGACTCCCAGACTGTTTAGCACATTTAGCAGCCTAAGATCTGGGACTGCGTCTGGCAGAGGCTGAACGAAGAGTGAAACTACTACTGTAGGGAGAGTTTGCTGGTTTTAATGAAGTTCTTCTCTCAAGCCCCATACACACGCGCGGATTATCCGAGGACCAGGTCCGTCGGATCATGTCCGTCGTACTTTGTCCGATGTTGGTTTTGCGTACACACGGTCGGACAAAGTTGTCGGAAAATCCGATCATTCTGAACGTGGTGACATTTGTTGCCTACGACGGGACTACGTAGAGGCTAGTAGCCAATAATGTAATCTTGTAATGTGATCTGAGCATGCGTAGCACTTTGTCCGTCGGACTACCATACACACGATCGGATTTGGTGTGATCGGACCTTGTTGTCAAAAAATCTATCCAGCAGGAGATAGGTCTTTGTCCGTCGGACAATCCGACATACACTGTCCGATGGTGCATACACACGGTCGGATTTTTCGACAACATTGTCCGATCGGACAGAATCCATGCGAAAATCCGACCGTGTGTATGGGGCTTAAGACGCTTTAAGTTTTTGGTCACACTGACGAGCAGAATCCAAGGTGGCAACTTTGTATGTGTTTGCAAGCTGGCACGCAGTGTTGCCCTGTGTTGAGTACATTGAGCGCAGTTTGACCAGTCTTTATTGGGGGTCATTCTATTCTTGTAAGCCCCCTCCTGCTGCACTAGGCTGGTGTGCGGTGTTGCTGTGTTGAGATATGAAGGCTTTTGGAATCCACACCTGTTTTCTGCTGTATTCTATGAAGATCACATCTTTCCTTTGGCTCCTCATTGGGGCTTACATGCTTATTTTATTTGATATTTGTTTTTATATAATGTAATATATTATTTGCACAATTTAACCACCTCAGTACAGTGCATTTTCACCCCCTTCCTGACCAAGCCATTTTTCAGCTTTCAGCGCTGACGCATTTTGAATGACAATTGCGCGGTCATACAACACTGTACCCAAATGAAATTGTTATCATTTTTTCCCCACAAATAGAGCTTTCTTTTGGTGGTATTTGATCACCTCTGTGGTTTTTATTTTTTGCGCAATAAACAAAAGAAGAGCGACAAATTAAAAATAAAAACAATATTTTTTACTTTTTGCTATACTAAATATCCCCCAAAAATATATAAAAAAACATTTTTTTCCCTCAGTTTAGGCCGGTATTCTTCTACATATTTTTGGTAAAAAAAAATCGCAATTAGCGATTATTGATTAGTTTGCGCAAAAGTTATAGCGTTTACAAAATAGGGGATAGTTTTATAGCATTTTTATTAATATTTTTTTTTTTTACTAGTAATGGCGGTGATCAGTGATTTTTATTGTGACTGCGACATTATGGCGGACACATCGGACATTTTTGACACATTGTCATTTATACAGCAATCAATGCTATTTAAATGCATTGATTCCTGTATAAATGACACTGGCAGTGAAGAGGTTAACCACTAGGGGGCGGGGAGGGGTTAATTATGTTCCCTGGGAGTGATTCTTACTGTGGGGGGAGGGGACTCACAAGGGAAGGAGACCGATCGGTGTTTCTCTGTACAGAGAACACACCATCGGCTCCTCTCCTCTGACAGGACCGTTGATCTGTGTGTTTACACACACAGATCCACGGTCCCGCTGTGTTACTGGGCAATCGCGGGTGCCCAGCGGACATCGCGGCCCTGGGCACACGCATCAGGTGCCCAGTGACCTCCCACGCTGAGAGCTGCGCCGCCTGGCCGTCATTTGACAGCCGGCGGTCGCAAGGTGGTTAATTAGGTTGGCAGGGTATCGCGTGTTTTCACATATATGTATCAATTTATATGAATGCTAATTTCTTAGCACTCCACTCTTATCTATCAAGCTGTGAAGAAATGCTTTAAAGTAAGAATGCTTTCAAAAATTTATGTTTTAATTGTGTATTTTTATCAATTTACAAAATGTGAGTGAACATAAGAAAACATAAGAAAAATCAAAATCAAATCAATATTTGGTGTGACTACCCTTTGACTTCAAATCAGCATCAGTTTTTACACTTGCACACTTTGTACACTTCTATACGTGTAACTAAGGGGCAGGTCTAGTATTACTGTAACCAAGGGGCGCATTTATTATTATATATCGTGTAACCAAGGGGCAGATCTGTTATAGCGTGTAAGCAAAAGGCGGGTCTATTATTATTATATCGTGTAAGGGGGCGGATGGCTACAGAAGAGGGCGAATGTTAAATTAATGGGCAGAGCTCGATATATACCGTATTTATCGGGGTATAACACGCAACGGCGTATAACACGCACCCCAAGTTTAGGAGGGCATTTTAAGGAAAAAAAGTTTTAGGAGAGAAGTTTAGGGAAAAAAAAAACTTACATTTAAGCGTCATTGCAGCCTGCCCAGCGTCATTTGCAGCTTGCCCAGCGTCATTTGCAACTTGCCCAGCGTCATTTGCAGCCTTTCCCAGCGTCATTTGCAGCCTTTCCCAGCATCATTTGCAACCTGCCCAGCGTCATTTGCAGCCTTTCCCAGCGTCATTTGCAACCTGCCCAGCGTCATTTGCAACCTGCCCAGCGTCATTTGTAACTTGCCCAGCGTCATTTGTAACTTGCCCAGCGTCATTTGTAGCCTTGCCCGGCGTCATTTGCAGCTTGCTAGTGTCATTTGCAGCTTGCTATCGTTTAAATTTCCCGCCGCGAGAAATACCGCGCATGCGCGGCCGAAAAAGACCGAACCGCGGCCGAAAAAGGCCGAAGTGTGGCCGAAAAAGACCGAGCCGACTGTTTAGCTCCGCTCGGAGTCCCGCCTCCCTGCTGTTTCGGGAGCGAGCACAGGGAGGCGGGACTACGAGCGGAGCTGAACAGCCGGCTTCGGTATTTTTCGGCCGCGCTTCGGCTTTTTCCGGCCTTTTTCGGCCGCGGTTCGGCCTTTTTTCGGCCGCGGTCGCCATTTTTCGGCGCCGCAACCGATTTTTGTCATTTTTTTTTTGGGTATCGGCGTATAACACGCACCCACGACTTTCCCCCGATTTTAAGGGGGGAAAAGTGCGTGTTATACGCCGATAAATACGGTAACAATAATAATAAATGCGCCCCTTGGTTACAGTAATACTAGACCCGCCCCTTACTTACACGATAGACGCCCCTTGCAGAGTAGCACGAGCATCAGGAGCGTGCGGCATCGCCTCGTACAATTACATGTTAACTGCGCCTGCGCGGTGTAGAGTTCACTCAGAGCTGTTTAGGTTTGGCAATTTTCGGAAGCTCCGTAGTCCTTCGTACTGCACAAGCCCTGCGCCTGCACAGTACAGGGGGTCCTTATCCAGCGGGGGAACTTTTTCGGCAGGACACCGGAATTACACTACTGCCATCTAATGGCGGTAGATGTAATTGGGGTAACTAAGCTAAAGTAATGGGAACTGAGTTACCATGAGGGGAAAAGTAATCAGTTAGATTACTCGTTACCCTCTAAAGTAACTGCGTTAGGTAACTCAGTTTATTTTAACTCAGTTACTTACATCACTGTTTATGATTTACCAATTATAGCAAGCAGGTGCAAATGATCATCATTTCCATATGTAGGTTGAAACATTCATTTACAGTCATTAACTGAAACATAAACAGCTGTGTGGGAGGCTATAAACTGGGTGAGGGACAGCCAAACTCTGCTTCAAAGATGAGGTTGTGGAGGACACTTTCATGTCACAGGTCATACACCATGGCATGGCAACAACACACAAGGCAGTTATACTGCATCAGCAGCGTTTCTCCCAGGCAAAGATTTCAAAGCAGACTGGGGTTTCAAGATGTGCTGTTCAAGCTGTTTTAAAGAAGCACAAAGAAACATGCAACGTTGAGGACCTTAGACGCAGAGGTTGACCAAGAAAATGTAATCAGCAGATGAAAGATACATCATGCTTACTTCCCTTTGACATAGAAAGATGTCCAGCCGGGCCATCAGCAAAGATCAGGCATAAACCAGTGTTACCCAGGTACACCAATCCACTGTCTGGAGAAGTCAGGCCAGAAATAATCTTCATGGAAGAAATGCCACGACGAGCGCCCCCCCCCCCCGAGCCGTACCAGGCTGCATGCCCTCAAAATGGGGGGTGGGTGCTTTGGGGCAGGGGGCCCTGCGCTCCCCCCACCCCAAAGCACCTTGCCCCCATGTTGATGAGGACAAGGGCCCCTTCCTGACAACTAGGGAATGTGGCCTAGTATAGCTCGGGTGGAGCTCGCTCGTCCCCACCCCACTTTCCTGACCGGGCAGGCTGGTGCTCGAATAAGGGACTGGTATGGATTTTGGGGGGCCCACGCCCCCCCCCCACCCAAAAGCACCTTGCCTCCATGTTGATGAGAGCATATTACTAATGTTCAGATAAAGGAGCATCTGTCATGCTCTACTCTACTAGTGTCATTTAAATGTTACAAAGAACATAACAGTATATGTAAAAAGGAAATCAAGGATGCAAAAATTCAAAACGAAAGACAGATTGCAAAAGATAGTAGGACAAACCCAAAAAAATTCTTCAAATATATTAATAGTAAAAAGGTCAAGTCTGAGCATGTAGGCCCTTTACAAAATAATCTAGAGTAGGTGACTGGGGACAAAGAGAAGGCTAATTTATTAAATACTTTCTTCAGCTCTGTGTATACAAAGGAGCATGGGGGAGCTCATGTCCACAATGGGGGTGGTAGTGACACAGCCCTAAATCCATGGGTCAAAAGTGATATGGTCCAGAAATATTTAGACAGAATAAAGGTGAATAAAGCACCTGGACCTGATGGCATCCACCCACGGATCCTAAAAGAATTGAGCTCTGTAATTTCAAAGCCATTGTATCTAATTTTTAGAGAATCATTAATGACAGGAATAGTACCACTGGATTGGCGCAGGGCGAACGTGGTGCTTATATTTAAAAAGGGAACAAAGTCTTTACCAAGTAACTATAGACCTGTTAGTTTAACTTCTATAGTTGGGAAGATACTGGAGAGTTTAATAAAAGACCACATAGACGAGTTCTTGCAGGAAAAAAATATTTTAAGCAACAGACAGCATGGGTTCATGAAAGACAGAAGTTGTCAGACAAACCTCATTTCTTTTTATGAGGTGGTAAGTAAAACCTTGGACAGAGGCGTGGCTGTGGACGTGGTATACTTGGATTTTGCAAAAGCGTTCGATACAGTTCCCCACACACGGCTCATGTGTAAGGTAAGGTCTACAGGTTTGGAAATATCGGTTTGTAAATGGATAGAAAACTGGCTAAAAGACAGAATTCAGAGAGTCGTGGTTAATGATTCTTACTCTGAATGGGCTAAGGTTATCAGTGGTGTACCCCAAGGTTCAGTGCTGGGACCCTTACTTTTTAATATCTTTATAAATGATATTGGGTCTGGGATCAAAAGTAACATTTCTGTCTTTGCAGATGACACCAAGCTATGCAGTGGAATAACGTCCTTACAGGAGGTCTCCAATTTACAAGCTGACCTCAATGCTCTGTCAAATTGGGCGACTATGTGGCAGATGAGGTTTAATGTTGATAAATGTAAAGTTATGCACTTGGGGGCTAAGAATATGCATGCATCATACATGCTAGGGGGAGTACAACTGGGGGAATCCGTAGTGGAGAAGGATCTGGGGGTTTTGGTAGATCATAAACTCAATAATAGCATGCAATGCCAAGCTGCGGTTTCCAAAGCGAGCAAAGTCCTTTCTTGTATTAAGAGAGGTATGGACTCCAGAGAGAGAGATATCATTTTGCCCCTGTTCAAATCATTAGTAAGACCTCATCTGGAATATGCAGTTCAGTTTTGGGCACCAGTTCTCAAAAAGGATATTGGGGAACTGGAGAAAGTGCAGAGAAGGGCAACCAAACTGATAAGAGGCATGGAGGAGCTCAGCTATGAGGAAAGATTAGAGGAACTGAATTTATTCACCCTTGATAAGAGGAGATTAAGGGGGAATATGATCAACATTTATAAATATATAAGGGGTCCATATAGTGAACTTGGTGTTGAGTTATTCACTTTACGGTCAACAAAGAGGACAAGGGGGCACTCTTTACGTCTAGAGGAGAAGAGATTTCATCTCCAAATAAGGAAAGGTTTCTTCACAGTAAGAGCTGTGAAAATGTGGAATAGACTCCCTGCAGAGGTGGTTCTAGCCAGCTCAGTAGATTGCTTTAAGAAAGGCCTGGATACTTTCCTAAATGTACATAATATAACTGGGTACTGACATTTATAGGTAAAGTTGATCCAGGGAAAATCCGATTGCCTCTCGGGGGATCAGGAAGGAATTTTTTTCCCCTGCTTTAGCAAATTGGAGAATGCTCTGCTGGGTTTTTTTTTTGCCTTCCTCTGGATCAACTGTGGGTATAGAATGGGGTATATGGGATTGTATGATATATATATGTATATATATATATTTTTTTTTATTTGTGGTTGAACTGGATGGACTTGTGTCTTTTTTCAACCTAACTATGTAACTATGAGGACAAGGGCCCTCAAGGGCTGGTTGTCGGGGTCTGCAGGCGGGGGGCTTATCGGAATCTGGGAACCCCCCTTTAAAAAGGGGACCCCAGATCCCGCCCCCACCCTATGTGAATGAGTATGGGGTACATCATACCCCTACGCATTCACCTGGGGGAAAAAGTGTCAATAAAAAAACACACTAGACAGGTTTTTAAAGTAATTTATTAGGCAGCTCCGGGGGTCTTCTTCCGACTTCTCTGCTCTCTTCGCTTTGGGACAGGGCCCCCCTGCCCCAAAGCACCCACCCCCCATGTTGAGGGCATGTGGCCTGGTATGGCTCGGGGGGGGGGGGGGGCGCTCGCTCATCCCCTCCCCAAAGCACCTTGCCCCCATGTTGATGAGGACAAGGGCCCCTTCCCGACAACCCTGGCTGTTGGTTGTCGGGGTCTGCGGACGGGGGGGCTTATCGGAATCTGTTAGCCCCCTTTAATAAGGGGGCCCCCAGATCCTGGCCCCCCACTCTATGTGAATGAGTATGGGGTACATCAAAAAAAGTGTCATTAAAAAAACACACTAGATAGGTTTTTAAAGTAATTTATTAGGCAGCTCCGGGGGTCTTCTTCCGACTTCGGGGGTCTCTTCCAACTTCTCTGCTCTCTTCACTTTGGGACAGGGCCCCCCTGCCCCAAAGCACTTCCCCCCCCATGTTGAGGGCATGTGGCCTGGTATGGCTCGGGGGGGGGGGGGGGCGCTCACTCGTCCCCACCCCCTTTCCTGACTAGGCAGGCTGGTGCTCAGATAAGGGACTGGTATGGATGTTGGGGAGGCCCACGCCGTTTTTTTGGTGTAGGGTTCCCCTTAAAATCCATACCAGACCGAAGGGCCCGGTATGCTCATAAAGCGGAAACCATGCCGTCTTTTTCTTAAAGAAAAAAAAAAAGTGGCGTGGAGTTCCCCCTAATTGTTTGGTAATCAAAGTCGCGTCCCTGCTCATTGAAGTCGTACTTCAAGTCGTGGGGCAAAGTCGGATCCACAGTCGTATGACTGTCTTGTCAAAATTGCGCGACTTTCGAGTAGCACAAGTGTGAAAGGGACCTAAGTCCCCGTACACACGGTTGGAAATTCCGACCACAAAATCCGTCAGATTTTTTACGACGCATTTTGTCCGACACTGGTGTTGCATGCACACGGTCGGACAAAGGAGGTTCATTGCATACGACGGAACTATGTAGAGGCTAGTAGCCAATAGCTTTGGTCTCGTAATTTGATCTAAGCATGCGTGGCACTTTGTACGTCGGAATTCTCGACACACGATCAGAAAAAGTCCGATCGGATTTTGTTGTCGGAAAAATTTGAGATCCTGCTCTCAAATTTTTTCCGTCGGAAATTCCGACGGAAAAAGTCAGATGGAGCCCACACACAGGCGGATTTTCCGACAACATGCTCCGATCGGACATTTTCCGTCAGAATTTCCGACAGTGTGTATGGGGCATTAGACAGATTTGTGAACAATATTTGAAAGAAATAGGCCTTTTGTGTACATAGAAAAAGTCGTAGATCGTTAAGTTTAGCTCATGATAAAATAAATGGGGCAAAGTGTTGCGTTTATAATTTTGCTCAGTGTACACACACACATATATATATATATATATATATATATATATATATATATATAGTATACACATGTAGCGCCCTCTTGTGTACATAGTTGTGTAGTATAGTTAGAAGCTTGTTAGAAGCCTTGGGTGTGAGTCAGTGGGTTTACTTCAGGCTACTAGCACACTGATCTTCCCAATGATTAGCTATGCAGGGGGGTGTCGTAGCATAAGTTTAACCATTAGATTACAGGCAGGCTGTGCTCCCATATAGCATGCAGAGAAGAAAGCGGACCATGCTGGGATGGATGTGCTTCCATGCTCTGGCATGGTCATTTTGAAATAGGAAAGCAGGGGGACTGGCAAGATCACCAGGTATTTCACACAAAGGAAGCAATACAAAGAGAACTGGATACTTTTTCATACAAGTACATGATAATACAGACACAAATTAGGAATATAAAATATTGGGGTAACAACTTTAATGAAGACACCCCCCCCCTCACCTTATGCTTACCTCTCATGCATTCCCCCGCACCTCTTTTCAGCCATAGGGAGTGAAAAGTAAGCCCTGTAAAATCTAATGCCAACCATAGACAGAGCAAGTTTCCCATGGTTGCAAAAAAAATAAAAAATCTCTCGATTCCCACATCAACACAGTCAGTTACCTGGGTTTTCAGTAGGTGAGGAAGAGCCACTGTAGGGTGGACCTCATTTGTAGGAAATGGGTTTAGTTCCTTGAAACCATTTCAAAACGATTCCCAGTAAATTAATTTTATTTTATTTTGCTTTGCTTGGACATTTCTATTTCTATTAAGTGAATATTCTATTCTATTCTGGGGTTTAGTGAGTGCAGATGACACGTGGAAAGGAGTTTTAGGGAGAGGGCCAAGTGTGAAAAATCATGACACATGAGAACAGACAGTGTGAAGTCATTTTTATATTGCTATTTTTTTTTTCAACAACAGTAACAAAAGAGATAACATTTCAAACCATTTATTCATATAACCCATAGTGACATAATCTACCAAAGTTTCTGTAAATATTGCAATTGTTTACATGGTATATACAAATATAAATATTACACTAACAATCAATGTGATTTATATTCTAAATACAGCCAAAGAATGCCTAGTTTTGTGCAATTCTGTAATTTTATTTGTATGCACTGATGAAAATCTGTTACATGTCATAAAAAGCAAAAGTTAATATGTTTCTCTTAGCAACCAACCAGATTCCAGGTGTAATTTGTCTGGGATCTAAGTTAGATAATGACTTTGAACTACATTAGGTTCAGGTCTAGTTTGGAAAATGACTAAAGACCAAATTGGCTGCTATGAGCAACACAGACACATGCCCTTCCTCCATTTTTGGGGTCAGTCCACCCAAATCTAATATTTTTTTTATATTTCTTCCAGCAAAAGTGGGCTTCAATGGCAGCAATTCTGTAAAGGAATACTGTCACTTCAAGATATAAAAGAAAGCTGGTAGATAATTGAACCCATCACTGTCCTTCCATTTGCAAAATATCTGTTTTATATGGACTGACCTTTTAAATGAATTTCATTATGTTCACATTACTGTGTGGAATAGGCCAATTGTATGATTTCTGATACAAAAACTTTATAAAAAGTAGAAGCTTCAAAAATTAGAAGCAAATAGTACATGTACAACTGTAAAAGTACGTTCTTGATGCAAGTACTAAATTAATACATACAAGGATAGTATAATGTCTGATTTTTCTATGTGAGAGCCTGAGAAAGCCTATAAGGAAAAACCTGGGTCAGGTTTGTATCTACAATGTTGGTGTTAATGTCTTCTAATGGAAGTACAATAAATTTATTTTAGTTACCCAGTCCTACGTTATTAGGTTCTATCCTCCATTTTTAATGTTCCTGGATCTTTAGTCAGGCACCTTTCTCAGTGAACAGGGGGAAGTCTATGGTATGAAGAGTTGGTACAAACATTTTTGTCTCTTTTTTTAAACAACTAATGGAAATAAAGAGAGAAAGATGTTTTTGAAGTCAAGCCTGGGTGACAACCATACAGACATACGAACAACAAAAGAGAGCGTGTAGCCATCCTAGGACAGGAATAGCGTTATTGAGAGGAAAAGCAGGTGTTAATAAAAGAATAAAAACATGAAAAGAGAAAACGAATGCAACCACCATGTTGAAGATCTGGTACATTGCAATATATTACATTTTTGTTTTTGTTTGCATTTGAATGGAAGTAAAAGGTTTCTGTGCTTGCTAGTCTGACAAAGACAATGGAACTTTGCCATGAATTTATCTGTCTTGGGGAAACGTTACTGTTGTTGATGATGCAGTGTTATACATTGTAACTGTGTGCTACTTTGTATCTTTAAAAAGGTTTTAATTAAAGTAATACCAAAGGCATTGCGCTTTTATTTTTTTTTTAGCATGGTGCCTTATATATGCAATTTAGTTGGACAATGAAGGAGAAGAATCAAACCAATGAGACCATTCCTGTACTTCTCCATTTTGTATTCAAATTTCAAGGTTAAACTGATGGCAATGTGCAAAGAATTAGAGCCCTTATTAGCTCACATGGTTTACCAGTGGGGACCGGTCCATAAAGGGCACAGGGGCACCACCCCCTCAAAGCTCATAGAATGATTTATTTGGGAATAAATGATAATATGACTAACATTTTTTAACATCTTAAAGTGTTTGTTACAAAAAAAAAAAAGATCCTGTTCCCTTAAAGCATGTTATACAGCACACTGCTTGTGCTGTGTAATTTGGTCTATTCTATCACCTAAAAAAATTGGCTGATCCTGCCTGGCTATGCTCCCCCCCCCCCCTGTGAACTGAGCACAATTTATTGTGGCTGCTGAGCCCCTTACACCGTGGTCAGGTTACGTGCCACCGTCATCCGCAACCCTTCTCTGTCCTACTCTGTCCTACTCTGTCCTCCCCCCACCTGCCTGTTTGCTTGTGTCAGTTCCCACCCGCGTTCCCTCCTGCTGCTATTATAACTACCATAAAATCCTCCCATCCCCTCTGTAACATAACGATAAGTGTCCCTGAACCTGTGTTATATAAAAAATATACCAATCTGTACCTATATTAGAGCATCTACCCTCCTCCTTGGCTGACGTCAGCGGCAGTGCTCAGCCCTGCCCGCTGGAGCTGTCAGCCTGCAGAGGAGAGAGCCAAGGAGTCACATGAGCGCTGGGAGATGCTCTGATATAGGTACAGAACAGCATATTTTTGTTATATAACACAGGCCCAGGGACACATATTGTTATGTTACAGAGGGGATGGGAGGTTTTTATTATATTGGCTAAACAACCACTTTACAGTTAAAAAAATGTTAGTCATATTATCATTTATTTAAAGTTCCATGTGTGTGCAGTGCACTGTGCAGGGCGCCTGACTAGGAGGTGTCTATTAGGTCCGTCAATCTTTAAATAGCATGTGATTAGAGTGCAGAGCACTGCGCTCAAACCCTCCCACTTTGTAGAGAATAAAAATTTGCCATTGCGTCAATTCCGGCTTCTCGTCCTGGCCAATTGGGAAGCTGAAGATTTGGAACACAGAAGCCACCAGATATCAGGGAGGCTTCGTTTGCAGATAAGGACCTGGAGGGTTTGTTTGCTCCCCCCCCCCCCCCCCCCCCCCCCCACAGAAAAATGTCATCACCAGCCGCCACTGGGGTTTACTCTCCCTCTCCTAGTGTAAGTACCGCTGTACAAAAGGTAAAAATTTAATTGAATTACTTTATGCATATATATCTGGATTACACTTTTATTTATATCTCACTGGAAATCAGGTTTAGAAAAATTAGAAGAACTCATAAGTATTTCTCATGAGAAAATAACCAATTTTAAATCTATATGGTACAATTGGATAGAATTCAAAAACTCTCAGGCTTATAAAGCTACCTTTACCTAAGCACAGTACCCATATGCTAGAAAGTAATCCCTCAGAAATATCTGAGAAAACAACACAATAATTGTACTTCCCCCTTAATTGTATAACCCACTCTCTCCCCCTCCCCCCCCCCCTCCTTTTTTTTATTATTTTTTTTCCCCACCCTTACCTTCAATGTGTTATATTCATACCGAAAAATCATCGATTCCATAAATGAAAGTCTATGTATTGAATAATATATGCTTATAATCAAAGTTCAGACAAGATATACAACCATATTGATACTATACCTTGAACAGTATTAAAACCCATTTATTATATGTAATATGTTTACGTATTCCTACCGACATGACATTGTATTGTGTTTTTATATTCTTTCAATAAAATTTTGTGAAACAAAAAAAATTTAAAAATGATCATGTGTCAAAGCTAAATAACACCAGAAAGCACACGATTGACTCTGCAATTTACAAAGCTAAATATACTGTATAAGTATAAATATCGAACAGTAAAAAAAGTAAAAATTTTAATAATTTTCCCTCCCATAGTCATAATGCCCGCTATATCTTTACAGATAACATACATGGTCCACCATATGGGTCAGTCCCGTATTTACATAAACTGAATTTTTCAGTGCACTTATCAGATAAGATACAATTTACATTTCTGAGGCCAATAAAATCAATGTCCACATGGTTGATGGGTTTCTTAAAAGCATGTGTTCATTATTATCCTGGAAAACATTCTAGAACAAAGAGCCAGTTAACATTTAACTCAGTAAAAATACACCCGAAAATGTGTTTGAGCTTGTGCAGATATATCTAGTAACTAGCTAGTTCTGGTTTCTGGTGGGAAAGGGATTGCTAAAGGAGTGGTAATGGTTATGATTATTTTATAGTATTGAAACAATGCCAAGGACATAATAAGACAAAGAGTACCTTCCGATAAAGATATTGTGATAGCTCTATGTATGTAGAAGGTTGACTGTACCAAGGGAACACATTGCTGGCCTTTGTACACAGTGACAGCACAAAATGGTTTGCTTATGTGATTAAACCTCAGTTCAGAAACCAGCGGTGGCCTAAAAACAAAATATATTACAAAGACCCACCTCTGTCACCTAACAATCTAAATGGTTGTGGAGGGCGACAGCCTTTTAATATTATTACCTTCTTGCAAGACCTTAAGGCTGGTACACACAGCCCGAATATCAGTGTGTACAGTAGCCTGTCTGGCTTCTGTCAAATGGGCACAAAGGGGAACAAAAAAAAAACTCATGTGTACCAGGCTTTAGTGCATTTAACTTTCTAAAACCAAGGATTAAGGAGATCTGAGGGTGCCTTTAAAACTAAGAAGTAAGGGGCTCAGGAAATCCCTCAAAATCAAGAAGGGAGGGGCTCAGAGGATCACCCTTAAAACGAAAGAAGGAGGGATTCAGATGTTCCTCCTACAACTAAGCAGTTTGGGGCTCAGTTGATCCTCCCTAAAACTAAGAAGGTTGGAGCTCAGTTGGTCTCCTTTAAACTAAGAAGGGTGAGGCTCAAAGGGTCCCCCTGAAATGATGCAAAAATATCCCCAGCAGAGAAGATTATTTAGCACCTTAACCACTTAAGCCCCGGATCAATTTGCAGCCAAAGGACCAGGCCCCTTTTTGCGATTCGGCACTGCGACGCTTTAACTGACAATTGCGCGGTCGTACGACATGGCTCCCAAACAAAATTGGCGTCCTTTTTTTCCCACAAATAGAGCTTTCTTTTGGTGGTATTTGATCACCTCTACGGTTTTTATTTTTTGCGCTATAAACAAAAATAGAGCGACAATTTTGAAAAAAAAAAAAATGCAATATTTTTTACTTTTTGCTATAATAAATATCCCCAAAAAATATATAAAAAAAATTTTTTTTTCCTCAGTTTAGGCGTATTTACGTATTCTGCCACATATTTTTGGTAAAAAAAAAAAAAATCGCAATTAGCGATTATTGATTGGTTTGCGCAAAAGTTATAGCGTTTACAAAATAGGGGATAGTTTTAAAGCATTTTTATTAATATTTTTTTTTTTACTAGTAATGGCGGCGATCAGCGATTTTTTATTGTGACTGCGACATTATGGCGGACACATCGGACATTTTTGACACATTTTTGGGACCATTGTCATTTATACAGCAATTAGTGCTATTTAAATGCACTGATTCCTGTGTAAATGACAGTGGCAGTGAAGGAGTTAACCACTAGGAGGCGGGGAGGGGTTAAGTATGTCCTGTGTGTGTTTTTTTTACCGTAGGGGGGGGGCGTGGCTTGGCATGTGACGTCACTGATCGTCTTTTCCTATGACAGGGAACAGACGATCAGTGACAGCCTCACTAGGAAGCACGGGGAGAGGTTTGTTTACACATACCTCTCCCCGTTCTTCAGCTCTGTGACCCGATCATGGGACACCAGCGGCGATCGGGTCCGCGGGTGCCACGGTCACGGAGCTCAGGACCGGCCAGCGGCGTGCACGAGACCCACGGCTGGGCTCTTAAAAGGACAACGTACCTGTACGTTGATGTGCCCAGCCATGCCATTCTGCCGACGTAAATGTGCAGGAGGGGGTCCTTAAGTGGTTAATTTAAACCTGTGCTGAGAAAATTTGGAGGTAATTGCATACCCATGTCAGTTGGAACCTCGTACAAGATTCTGTCCAACCCCATAGCTAGTCCAGTTTTAAGCCACAGTGTAAGTACCTTGTCTAGGTAACATCAGATTCTCATGAGACATATAATGCTCAGTGCCCAGTTAAACTGAAGATATGCTCATCTTAAGCTCTTACAAGCAGGGCCCTCTGATTCCTCCTGTATTGAAATGTATTGTAACTGTACTGTCTGCCCTAATGTTGTAAAGCGCTACACAAACTGTTGTCGCTATATAAATCCTGTAAAATAATAATACGCTGAGGAACAACAGCATTCATTCCAAAGCCATTTTGTAGGCTACAGTAAGAAACCTATGACCTGCAAAGAGATCACACTATCAGACAAATGTGAATGACTGCGCATTGTGTGATGCAATTAATTGTGTTTCCTGAAATGTAAAAAGGCTTCTGACTCCATCTCAACATTCCCTGCACTCCTTTTTTCTACAGTTCTCTTGATGTATTTATGATGATAAACATAAATGTGAGGCCGGATAGTGTCAAAAACCTGCAGGAGTGTGCATTTTGATAAGTCTTGTTAACCTCCTTGTTTTCTATAGTTGAATAGAACAGCAGAGGTGAGTGGATTCCAAGTGTGCATTATTTTGCACATCTTCTGCCCAGTAAAATATTTTTAATACATGTTCATTGAACTTTTTACTATCCTAATCTGTTTATCTTTTTTGTCATGCTTTTGTTCCCATATTATCACTGACTTTTAATGACTAGTATTTTTACTATATCTTGAAATGTGTATCATTAAACATAATATTACTGTCATTATTATGGCTATTATTTTTACTGTGTCTTGAAATGCAATTCACCATCCTTTAACTCTTCTGGTTTGGTGCCACTGTCGCCGATCACTAGATAGCTAGGCAGTTCTTGGTTCACTTGTGGTGAGCTGGGTAAAGTTCTCTCATTAAAATCTGTCAATCCCTCCATGCTGATGACATACGGACTCTCATTATTGTTGGATACCTGCTTCTTTTTATATTTGGCATATTTCAAGATGATCACCATAGCTACAACGTCGAAAACCAGCTCGGCTATCTCTGCCACCGAAAGCACAGATGAGCCAAAATAAAAACTCCATTGGTTTCCCATGGTAGACAGCAAATCATGGCTCTGTAAAGGGATAAAAGTGTGTAGGGTTTATCAACCTGCTCAGATATAATAAAAAAAAAAAAACAAGAACATGGGCATCGATTATGTATATCTCTCCAAGGCTGGCCACAAATGTGCATATCTCTCAATGAGACATTTATTTTATAGCCGATTTGGCTCATTTAGAAAGCCTCTGAAAGATCTAATAAATTCCAAAGAGTTTGCTGCTTTGTGGGAAACCTGTACATGACCCAATTGTCTGCTATGCTTGGTAACATTGCATTGCCTGCAAATAATAGCCCATGTATGGCAGTTCTAAGCTATTGATCTCATTTGATAACCATATTGGCAAAAGTGCCTGTACAGAGTGCACTCCATATTTGGATTGATGCCTTATACTGCATTTGGGAACTGTTATTTCTGTCTGTTTTTGCATATGTAAGTTCCAGAACTGTCATATTCTTCCTCCACTAACTGATGACATACAACAAATATGTGTATATTAGGTGTCCTGATGCTTTGAGGTACAGGTGGAGGAGCTGGATCTGCACAGACAGTAATTAGACGATCATAAAAGAGGGCTATGACCTGCAAGGATGGTTGGGCTGTGCTAAGCAACTGACTCTTCCTGAAGAAGTCAAATTTGCTAGCAAGTTCAAAGTAGGATTGCATAGGAATAAAAAAAAAAAAATGTATAGAAAGGAAAAACCCTGCAGGCAAGCATTTAAATTACCTGAAATGCCTGAGCTTTTACCTGCAATTCGGTAAGTTGTAACAAGATATCTTTAAGTACTCAAGTGGTGCCTTGACTGAAAAAAAGTTGAGAAACACTGGTCTACAGCACATACTATCACTCTATAGTACAACTGCCCATAAATCTCAACTGATGATCGAAATCTGCTTGTTTGTTTTTAACCATTAATGTCAGGCTAACTAATACAATAGCTTGTAAACAAATATTTTGTCCACTTACACTGAGTGCTGGCGTTTCATCAAAAGATCGGAGATTCAGCTCTTGGAAGTACACATTAATCTTTGATATTTCACTCCTAGAGTGGAACAAAATCAGGTTAATTAACCATAATATTACAGTAAGAATTAAATGAATAAGAAAATTATCCAACTATTGTTGAGAGTATTCTCACTGCAATAAATGATCAGCCTTGCGTTAAGAACCCTCAATATTCTCAATAATATGTTCTCCAGTTTTCCTGGTGTCCAGAGAACATGACATACCCTTACTAGTAATATTTCCAGTTTCCCAGGTAAGGTTTTCTAGTCTTTCTGGTATCTGGAAAACATGAGTCAATAATGATAATGGCATATATCCCCACTAGTAATGTTTTCTAGTCCTCCAGGTATCTAGAAAACATGACATATATCCTTACTAGTAATATTTTCCAGTTTCCCAGGTAAGGATTTCTAGTCTTCCTGGTATCTGGAAAACATGAGTCAAAAATAATCATGACATCATGACAAGTATATCCCCACTAGTAAAGTCTTCCTGGTATCTGGAAAACATCACCTGTATCACACTAGTAATATTTTCCACTCTTTCAGGTATCTGAAAAAAATTACAAGTATCACACTAGAAATCACCAAAACTCAACTGCCATTTATACTAATAGACATCCCTCCCTTGCAGGCCAAAAGTATGCAGACTCTCCATCTCTAGGGAGGAAGCAAAAATGAAGCAAAATGGATTTTGGAGGTGAGGTTGTAATACCATACGAGAAGCCAAGTTTGAACTTAGTGGTTTTGTCATTGACAAGTTCTCGCCAGCTACAGAATCGTTAGTGTTACGTGACCCTTATGCCGCGTACACACAAAGGGACTTTCCCGCGGGATTGTCCGCTGGACTCGAGTCCACCGGACAGTCCGATCGTGTGTGGGCCTTCTACGGACTTTTTTTCCCAAAAGTCCGCGGACTAGGTTTTAAGTTTTGTTTTAAAATTATCCGCTGCACTTGGCAGTCCGGCGGACAATACGGCCGTCTGTAGTATGGTCCGGCGGACCAAAAAGGACGCATGCTCAGAAGCAAGTATTTTTCTAGTATTATTCTTTTTCTAGTCCCGTCGTACGTGCTGTACGTCATCGCATGAACCGCCGGACTTTTAGCGTGATCGTGTGTGGTCAAGTCCGTTCGGTTTCAAGTCTGGCGAAGCCCAGCTGGAAAGTCCGGCGGTTTGTCCGCTGGACTAGGTCTGGCGGACAAAGTCCGATCGTGTGTACGCGGCATAGGTGGTACCAGACTGCTGGTTTGAGTTACTCTGTTTTATTTCATGATGGAAAGGGAACGACCCTTAATAACATATGTGTATAACAAACAGCAGCTAGTGTACCAGTATTTTTTTTATTGCAAAATACTGTATATACCGTAAATAAAAAATATTTATTCAAAAACACCATGTATTTTATATCAAACAACTTAAAAATTGCCTATAAGTCAAGTTTTACATCCTTACACAACATCCTTACACAACAAGCTCAAAAAATGTATTGTTGGCATTGCAAACGTTTGGGCATCCATGACAGTCCCAAGGGAGATCAGGGTTAAGCTATGATACATTTTGTCCCACCAACTTAGCGATATGATATATTTCCTACCTGTTACTAGTGCGGTTGTATCCATATTCAGAGAATAATTTTTGTACGATCCATCCCTGTAACAGTGAGCAGGGTAAAAGCATTAGGGATATGAGGACCGTAATAAATTGGATGTAATCTTGTTTTTGGTTCCTTAAAGTTTGGATATCTGGCATGCAACATTTAGTCATCTCAATTTTTATATATACACAGATAAAATAGATCAGCTGGTAAAAAATAATCCTATAAATACATGATATGTTTTAAAAAGATTTCTTGTATAGTTTCTAATTCTATTTCTATGTGAGGGCAGAGGCAGACATGCACATAATCCGCTTCTGTATTAGCAGGGCAGCACAATGGTTTGGCCTTAAAGCTCATTATCATAATGTAAATCTATAATTCAGCTGAACCCTTAAAAACAATGCACTTCCTGTGTGGATGTTATCTATAGAGAATCGTTACGAATCGTTAACGCGGCTAATGAATTGTTGGTTCTCATAACACAGAGAACAATTCGAATCCAACTACAAATATCGAATTTCAATTTCAAGTTACGAATCGTTACGAATCGTTATGAATAGTTACGAATCGTTAGTAAATCCAACTACCAATATCGAATTTCAACTAATTTGAACGAAATTATTATAGCAGATATAACGAATGAATTCGAATGACAAAGTGTCATTTTTGCAGAAAAAAAAAAAGCGTAGGGGTCCCCCCAAATTCAATAACCAGGCCCTTCAGGTCTGGTATGGATATTAAGGGGGACCCCAGCCAAAAAAAAACAAAAAAAATGGCGTGGGGTCCCCCCCAAATATCCATACCAGACCCTTCAGGTCTGGGATGGATTTTAAGGGAACCCCGGCCAAAAAAAAAAAAAAAAAAAAATGGCGTGGGGTCCCCCTCAAAATCCATACCAGACCCTTTATCCGAGCACGCAACCTGGCAGGCCGCAGGAAAGGAGGGGGGGACGAGAGCGGCCCCCCCTCCCGCCTGAACCGTACCAGGCCACATGCCCTCAACATTGGGAGGGTGCTTTGGGGTCCCCCCCAAAGCACCTTGTCCCCATGTTGATGAGGACAAGGGCCTCATCCCCACAACCCTGGCCGGTGGTTGTGGGGGTCTGTGGGCGGGGGGCTTATCGGAATCTGGAAGCCCCCTTTAACAAGGGGACCCCCAGATCCCGGCCCCCCCCCCTGTGTGGAATGGGAAGGGGGGACAAAAGTACCCCTACCATTTCACCAAAAAAGTGTCAAAAATGGTAAAAAATTACAGGAGACAGTCTTTGACAATTCCTTTATTAAAATCTTCTTTCTTCTGGTCTTCCTTCTTCATCTTCTCCTTCCGGCATCTTCTTCCATCTTCTTCTTCCTTCGATTCGCTTCTTCTTCCTCCGGTCTTCTCGTCCGGCGTCGTCCTTCTCGTCCGGCATCGTCGTCTCTTCTCGCAGGCCGCTCCTCGCAATGGGAGGCTCCCGCTCTGTGAGGCTCCGCTCCGGGTGACAGGTCTTTTATAACGAAGGCACTTGGTGACCCCGCCCCCTCTGACGCACGGGGACGTCATGTGGAATTCCCTATGGCTTTCCCCATGACGTCAGAGGGGGGGCGGGGTCACCAGGTGCCTTCGTTATACAAGACCTGTCACCCGGAGCGGAGCCTCACAGAGCGGGAGCCTCCCATTGCGAGGAGCGGCCTGCGAGAAGAGACGACGATGCCGGACGAGAAGGACGACGCCGGACGAGAAGGACGAGAAGACCGGAGGAAGAAGAAGCGAATCGAAGGAAGAAGAAGATGGAAGAAGATGACGGAAGGAGAAGATGAAGAAAGGAAGACCAGAAGAAAGAAGATTTTAATAAAGGAATTGTCAAAGACTGTCTCCTGTCATTTTTACAATTTTTGACACTTTTTTGGTGAAATGGTAGGGGTACTTTTGTACCCCCTTACCATTTCACACAGGGGGGGGGCCGGGATCTGGGGGTCCCCTTGTTAAAGGGGGCTTCCAGATTCCGATAAGCCCCCCGCCCGCAGACCCCCACAACCACCGGCCAGGGTTGTGGGGATGAGGCCCTTGTCCTCATCAACATGGGGACAAGGTGCTTTGGGGGGACCCCAAAGCACCCTCCCAATGTTGAGGGCATGTGGCCTGGTACGGTTCAGGCGGGAGGGGGGGCCGCTCTCGTCCCCCCTCCTTTCCTGCGGCCTGCCAGGTTGCGTGCTCGGATAAAGGGTCTGGTATGGATTTTGAGGGGGACCCCCACGCCATTTTTTTTTTTTTTGGCCGGGGTTCCCCTTAAAATCCATCCCAGACCTGAAGGGTCTGGTATGGATATTTGGGGGGGACCCTACGCCATTTTTTTTTTTTTGGCTGGGGTCCCCCTTAATATCCATACCAGACCTGAAGGGCCTGGTTATTGAATTTGGGGGGACCCCATTTTTTTTTTTTCTAAAGCCGTGTACACACGATCGGAATTTCCAACGGGAAATGTTCGATGTGAGCTTGTTGTCGGAAAGTCCGACCGTGTGTATGCTCCATCGAACATTTGCTGTGGGAATTTCCGCACACAAAAGAGCAGGTTCTCAAACTTTCCGACAACAAAACTTGTTGTCGGAAAGTCCGATTGTGTGTACACAAGTCCGTCGCACAAAAGTTCACGCATGCTTGGAATCAAGTAGAAGGAGCTGCACTGGTTATTGAACTTCCTTTTTCTCGGCTCATCGTACGCGTTGTATGTCACCACGTTTTTGACGTTCGGAATTTCCGATAACATTTTTTTGTGACCATGTGTATGCAAGACAAGTTTGAGCCAACATCCTTCGGAAAAAAAAAAACACGGTTTTGTTGTCGGAAAATCAAATCGTGTGTACAGGCATAACATTTGTTGGAAACACTCGCTGTAATATGATGCATAGGAGTTGATTTACTAAAACTGGAGAGTGCAAAATCTGGTGCAGCTGTGCATGATAGCCAATCAGCTTCTAACTTCAGCTTGTTCAATTAACCTCTGGCAAAAAAGAACTCAAAGCTGATTGGTTTCTATGCAGAGCTTCACCAGATTTAGCAATTTCCAGTTTTAGTAAATCAATCCAACAGCATATATTATGCAAGCTTCTGATACAGCTATTATTCTCTAAGGGCTTGATATGAACATGCATGAGGACTTCAAAAAAGGAAATATGGCCATGGGTATTAGGAAGTGTCTCCATCTGAAAGTCTGTATTGTTATTTCAAATGTTGATAAGGGGGCTTGGGTGACAGGGTGTGTTTAAAAATATACTTTAAGGCTGGGTTCACACTCTTGCGAATTGGATGCCGATTTCCCTGCATCCAATTCGCATGTCAGGAGATTGTGATCGGCTCTCTATGGAGCCAGTTCACACATCCCTGGAGCGGCTCCAGTGCAAATTGCACTTCTTCTGGTCCGTTTCAGGTCCAAATTCAGACAAAAATTTGGACTGGAATCAGACCTGAAACGGTGAACAGGGATGCACCAGACCCCCCCCCCCCCCCCGCTGTGAGCCACTCCGTGCTGCAGTGTTAACCCAGCCTAAAGGTACACTCCAATCAAAATGAAAATGTTACACTTAATCCCACTGAATAATGTGACACATCGTACCATAGCTTTCATTTTATCCAAACATTTATTTGTTGTGCTTAGACATGTGCAATTCGTTTAGTTACGAATTAGTTTTCCGTTAAAATTCGTTATATTCGTTAATTCGTAAGCATACAAATGAACGAATGGTTTACTAAAAATTCTAACGAAAGACGAACTATTAAAAAGAACGAATATGGAAAACAACGAAAATACGAAATAATTAAATTAGAAACAACGAAACTAAGAAAGAATGAAAATCCAAAAAACGAAAACAGAAACAACGAAAATACCGAACAAAGATTCAAAATAACGAAAATCAAAATGAACGAAAAATCAAAATTACAAATATTCTGAAAACGGAAATCAAAACAACGAAAATACGAAATAACGAAAATTCTGCTGATCGAGAATTCAAAAGAACGAATGTTAGTTCTGATTCTGAAATATTCCATCCAGAGTCCAGATAGGGTGTGGTTGGGTCGGAGGCACTGTTTTGGTGGATTTTTGAGTTAAGTTCTGACTTGTGAGAGAGAAATTCTTTGTTTCTTAAACATATAAATAGCATACACATTACGTAAAATTATGAATTATGCTCCGATTACGAATCTATGAAAACAATGTTATGAAAGTACGAATAAATGAGGCAGTCAATTTCACGAAAGTACGAATGTAATTAAATCTACGAAAATACGAATTTCGAATTAACGAAAATTAGATTTACGGAAATGCGAATCAACGAAAAAATAAGTCTTCCGGAAATACGAACGCGTCCGAATATGAAATATAACGAAAATACGAATTTTGAATCAACGAAAATTAGACTAACGGAAATAGGAATCAACGAAAAAATAACTCTTACGAAAATACGAACGAGTCCGAATACCCACGTCTTACGAAATTACGAATCGTTACGAATCAACGGAAACGAACAGAAACAAAACTAAACAAATTTTTCTATTGTGCACATGTCTAGTTGTGCTCCCCTAGCAAAAGCCTAGTAGTTGCTGATATGCTTATTTTTCAAATAGCCTTAAATCTACGCCAATAAAACTTAGGCCTGTATGTTCATTGGTTCCAGCAGTGGGGTAACCTGGATTAACCTGCAGAGTTCAGCATTGCTGCAGAGTTTGCTCAAGAGCATAAGCAGTTGACTGGCTGATTTCAAAATGTGACTGGTTTAGTAGGGATCAGATGATTTTCGAACAATCTGTGTCATCTCCACTCAACAGAAGTAGATTGCTTTTTGAAGGATCATGTTGGAAAGTTTTTATTGAAAAATGCGTGTTTGGCCAGCTTTTCTCTTTTAGGTTGAATGAGGCCCAAACCCGAACAAAGAAGATTACAACAGTGCAGCCAACCTATGAACTATCTACAATAGAAGATTATGTAATGCTGTCTGTAAAAGCATAACACCATGGAAAAGACTGGACAGCAAAACAGAAAGTGATATTTGCAGTATGATCAATAATTTGCTAAATTGTCCTAGCATATCAGAAATGCACATGTGATGCTTGACAGTTATTTAGATCAACACCATTTACCTTAGATACAGGTGATGGCCATCTAGCAAACCCTGCTGACAGATCGTACATCGTCTCACTGTTAAAATATGAGAATACAAGTCATTATTGGGAATATTGCTTAATTTTTTTAGAAAATTATAAGACTGTACATAATATATAGATGGTTGAATACATTCTCACCCATTGTGCTCTGGCAGGTAGTATTTATGTAGTGTAATTATCGGGTTTGATCTGTATAACCACAACTGACCTGTACCCTTAACTCATGATCTATAACCCTAACTGCTACATTCTTTTGTTATAAAGTGGCATAGGTCACAAAGTTTGTATCCACCTTTGTGTCCGAAAACCCCTGCAGAGGGGTCATACTACTAAATGACATTGGCCATTGGCATACTTGCTTCTGGCCTTACAAACATAGAAAGATAGAGAGGGCAGGTTACTTACGTGCACTGTTTAGGGCACTTCTCGAAACACGTATGTTGGTGAGCTATCAGTTTTTCATAGAGGCGAAAAAAGCAATGTCCTGCAACACAATATACGTTCAGTGATAAATTTCTTCCTGTGTCCTGGATCTTTTTATAGCAAAAGTGTGTATTCTATAGGTCAAACCTTCTGGAGCATCTATTGAGCTATTTTTTTTGTTCTGTGCAGTTATAAAACACCCTGAGGAAATTAACTATCATCTTGTAAGATGCTTTCAGATATAGTACATTGTTGCCCATATACAGCTCCTACTGAATTGCGTGAAATTTGAGCTGTACATGGTCCTTTTGGTACCAACTGGCTCAAGAAAAGTACATTTTTCAATCAACTTTTGTCTAAGGAGCCGGGTATAAAATTGTTGGCCAAACAATGGCTACATCCAATCAGTTGCAGACACCTTTCAGATATCCAGCAGCTGCGGGTCCCACTGGCTGCTGAATACAAAAGAAAATTCCTTAATCCAAGCTTTTTAGCATGGATGGAGAAATCTGTTTCTCCTGTGAGTATCTTTTTTAGTGGTATTTGCTCCCACTTCCTTAATGTCCTAACTGGCTGGAGCCTCCTGGGATCACATCACTCACCCAGGAGGCTGCAGGATCAGCTGTGTCTCACATATGCGCAATAGGGAGCCAACTGTGAGATGTCAGGAAGTGAAAGATCCTAAAACTAAGATGGTGGTGCTGAAGATCAGAAGAAAGGCAAAGAATCGGCTGCAAGGGGGACTCTTTGGGCTGGTAAGTATCCTAAATTTGCCAGAAGAAACTTTTAAGGACTAGTTCATTCTTTTTTCACCCCATGAGATCAATAGATGGGTTTCACCAGCTCTTTTCCTATGTGCTTTACAAACCAAGCTCATAGGGACTCATTGTCTGTAAATATGGATTTGTTATTATGCCTTTACAAAGAGCCTACCCCATCCTGGATACTTGTTGTAGTTGCAATATTCACTTCCAGGAGGCAAAGGGTAAAAATAGTAGCTGCATCCACACTCTTCTATCATTCTGTACTGAAAGCAAGAGTGAAGACAAGCCTAAAAGCACACAAAGAAAACCATAAATGTAGTTATTTATTTTATTTATATTTTATTTATCATAAGGAAGTGATACAAATAATTTGTTCGTTTTATAAAGGTTTCTACTGTATTCCTTACTTTCGGCCTTCCCTTTTGGCCTCTCTATTACTTTAACTTTGACCTCCCTTTCCCCCCTTATTCCTCTGAACCTCCCTACTATCCCCTTTCCTTTCTCCATCCTTCCTTTACCCTTTAAGTATCCAGCACAGATTATTCTCCAAATTTTTCTTTTACTGTAAGAGCATTAAATAGAACTCTTCCTCTTTTTGCTCCTCCCTTCTTTTTTCCCTTTGTTCCCCCCTCCAGCTTTCCTCTTTTTGTCCCTTCCTTCCTTTTTCATTTGTTTCCTCCTGGCTTTTTCTTTCTCATTCTACCCTTCCCTTACTCTTCCTCATTATTCCCTTTGCCCTTTCCTTCGTTCCTTCTTCCCTTTGTACCTCCCTTATTTTTTCTTCTTCCCTCTGAACCTCCTTTATTTTTTACTCCTTCCTTTTGTTCCAGCCTTCCCTTTTCCCTTTCCATCCCTCGTTCTTTAGCCTTTTCCCTTGTCCCCCCCCCCTTTTCCCTTATTTTCCTCTTGGCTCATTCTTTCTCTGTTCTCTTCCTGCTCCCACCCCTTTGGGCAATGGCCCTGTCCTCGCTCATTATTATTCTCTATGTCCTTCCATTCCTTCCTTTTTTCTTCTTGACCATGTACCTACTAGCTTCCTTTTCCCTCTTTTCCTTCCCTCCTCCTTCAATTTGATCCTCCCTCCTTTCCATTTTTCCTCCCTCTTTCCCTTTGCCTGCTTTTTTCCTTTTGTCCATCCCGCCCATCATCCTTTCTACTTCCTCTCTTTCCTTCCAGCTGAAAATTCCTTACACTATGACATAATTTCACCAGTAGGGTTGAATAGTTATGTAAATGTGCAGAATGATTGCGCTGAAGAGCAGAGCTTACCTGTAATGTATACGATGAATTGTACAGAAGTCTGAACTCCAAGTCACTCCCATCAAATGTACACTCACCGTATGGCTTCCCCAGGCGATTCACTTGATCCTAGTATAAAGAAGAAAGCTCTTTTAAAGTTGTTTTTTTTTTTAATTCCCCTGCCCTTACTAATTCAGTAAGTAGTAGTTCAGTTTTCCTATGGAAATAAAAGTCAAGAACAAGAACCGCTGAGGAAACCTGCAAAGAAATCACAAGACTCTCTGCAGCTCCGTTAATGCACATTATTTCGTTCATGCCTGTTTTCTGGGCTGAAAGCTATTTGTTGTGAATCATGTAATCAAGGTGTATGCTAACTCCAAATACAGTGGCTACAAATGACTAAGGTAATAATAATGGAAGTGGATGAGCACACAAACACAGGTGAGTATAAAGACAGAGGAACTTGCACACAAGTTGTGAAAAGGTAAGCAAAATAAATGTGCATGCTACTGATTTTAGGGCTATTTTTAAATAAATGTTGGGAAGTAGGAGTAAAATAAAGACTCAAAAGAATGCTTGTGGTGGTGATGTCAAAAATGGTCATGCATGTTACAGATTTATAATAATCTCTATAAAATCTAATTTATATTAACAGCTCACTATGTCATGTAAGTGTACACCATGCTTTTCATGGTTAGTAATCACTTACCTGTCTAACACTTATTGAGGTCTCAGTCCCTGGCCATATGTCAAATCCCTGATGCTCCACTAGTGGGGACTGGGTAGGATTGTGAATCATCACGGTGGATCCAGCTGACGTTGATAAAAGTGGCATATTATCATTCTGGTCTACTTTAACTATCAAGCTAATTCCTGGAAGACAAAACAAAATAAAGTATTAAGAAATAATGTTTTACTTCAAACTCCAGGCAACATTTTTTTTTTTTGTTGGGAATAGAAAATTGAAGGATAAGAATTTTATGTGTGCACCCTAAAGCTCAAACACGTGTGTCTGTGTGTATCTATATCTATCTATCTATCTATCTATCTATCTATCTATCTATCTATCTATCTATCTATCTATATATGACCCGGACACATTGATCTCCCTGCGGACACAGTGAAAGAAAAGTGCATAACCACTTATTTTATGGCAGAGCCGGTAAGAGGGAGATCTTTCCCATTTCCTGCCATCACACAGAGCGATAATGCTAATGCACATAGGGTGATTAGGGTGTGCCCAGGCACATCCAGCACACCCTATAATGCACATCTATGCATGTAGCATACAGAACAGACTCAAGTTACAGCAAACTGCCAGCATACAGACTGCATGGATGCCAACTGTCCCTGATTTCTCAGGACAGTCCCCCATCTTGGACTTCAGTTCTGATGATGCTTAGTCCCGGGCCATGTCCCAGGATCACAATGTCACCTTTACTTGAATTAGTGTGCATGCACAGTAAATCAATAAAGCATCCAATGTGGTGATCAGGGGCCACAAATTGGCATTGCTCACATAATTAGAAGCTGGATCTGGCTGGCATCATCCAGTAACTGGGAGGGCCTGAGGACAACTGTGGGTGGGGTTACCTGTGTTGCGCAGATGGAACTAAAATATTTTTAAAGTAGTTGTAAAGTCAGTTATTCCAATTCCTGCCAAGTTACTCCTTCCTTTTGTTCCAGCCTTCCCTTTTCCCTTTTCCCTTTCCATCCCTCGTTCTTTAGCCTTTTCCCTTGTCTCTCCCCCCCCCCCCCTTTTCCCTTATTTTCCTCTTGGCTCATTCTTTCTCTGTTCTCTTCCTGCTCCCACCCCTTTGGGCAATGGCCCTGTCCTCGCTCATTATTATTCTCTATGACCTTCCATCCCTTCCCTTTTTCAAATCGCAGATGTGTGGTCACCCGCCGCTCTCCTTCCCCGATCTAAGGACCACAGTGGGAGGGGCTCAGTTTGGGTCTGACGTCAGCCGGGAGTTCACGTGACTGCACATCGGCATTGTGAAAAAAGGTATTTAGCTGCAAAATTTTTAAAAAAGAAACAAAAAAAAAAAAAAACACACTGTGTAGTACATCTTGTTATTACAGAGGGGCTGGCAGGGAATGGAATCAGTAACTTTACTGCCAGGCAAAATAGTGGTGGGAGGGTGGAAGGGGGCAGAGGAGACGGCTTACACTCAGACTCCTGAGCGGACAGGCAGGGAGGGAGGGGGAGGGCAGGATGACGGAGGCACGTAAACTGATCAGCAGCCATGATTACCATGGTCAGCACACTAAGGGGGGCACAGGAACAGACAGGATCAACCAGGTATATTATAACAAATGACACCGCATAAGCACTATGAAGGTTTAACATGCTTTGTAGGAACAGGATTTTTTTTTTTTTTTTTTTTAGGGTTACAGGGTTATGAGACTGCCCTTGAGGCTGCTCATAACAACTTGTGCTGAACTTTCTTTTCCTGAAACCCACAGCCCTGATGAAGGGGGAGCTATACCCCCCCCCCCCCTCAAACATGCTGGCTTTGGTTTTACCTCCAGAGCCCAGAGTGCTGCCGTATAGGGCATTGCAAGAGACTGATACCAAGTCAAATTTAAAGAGGTTGATCAGTGCCTTTTTAAAAAAATGTAAAGTCTGCAGCTATAAATACTGTACAAATACTGTAGCTGGTGACATTTAATAAAAGAACACCTGTGCAGGGATCCAGAGCTGTCCTCACCCAGGCCAGTTCTCTGCCGGTCTTCAGGTCCCCGGCGCCCTCATGTTGAGTGTGGGAAGCCGGCTATGTCTCATTGTGACTTCACAGCTGGCTCCCCACTGCGCATGCAGGGATTGTCCCGCAGCATTCTGGAACCTGGGACATATCCCAAGTGGTTGCGGGCAGGGAGGGAGGGGGCAAATTTTCGCTGGGATTAACTGGACTATTCCAGTGGAAGTGGGGAGAGGGTACCTGTCAAAACTAGCCCCCCCCCCCCCCAGAGGTGGCCGCATCACCCTAAAAAAATTAAAAAATTTCATTACTTGCAGGGGGAAGGAGGAAGAAAAGAGTAACTTACGTTTTTCAGTAAAATTCTACTTTAAGTACATACACTAATTGCAAAAAAAAATATGAAATGATTTATGAATAAATACAGAGCTGTATTAATCAGTCTTTAATTTGATGCCTTTCATATGTACCTACATCTAAAAAATGGTAACAAGACTAGAGCTGCCATTTAACCCACTCTGATAAACTGGGTACATTAACCTGACCACAGTAACATCTAATATTTACCATATTTGTTATCAGGTATCACTGTAGTCCCAGGCGTATCACTATTTTCATTTGCGTTAATAGTATAACAGGTGCCGTATGTTGGATGATGGAATTGTGTGTAATTTCTGTTGGGAAGATATGTAAATGTAAGAAACAGATATCACATACAGCTTCATATACACATTTCACTGCAAGAACCTGTACAAACACACACACACACACACACACACACACACACATACACACACACATATATATATATATATATATATATATATATGTATATATATATGTATATTGTATATACAGTATATAAACACATACCCAGTATATACCCACTTCCCACCCGGCCAATGTAGATATACGGCCGGGTGGGAGCCGTCTACTTCTGATAGGACGTTCAGGAACGTCCTTCAGAAGTAGAGGGATCGCGCGCGCGCGTGCCCGCGCAGCGGCGCGATCCCGATGCGGCCGTGTCACCCGGACACGGCGCATCTTGAATCGGCAGGAGGGCACGGTGATTGGCCCTCCTGATCACATGACGGCCGTGACGAATCACGGCTGTCATGTGATGTAAACAAACAGCCGGTTGCTAGGCAATCGGCCCTCCTCTCCTCACACGGAAGTCGTCGGTGAGGAGAGGAGAGCGGATCGCTTCAGCCGGCTGGTGATCAGTGAGTATGAGATGTTTTTTTACTCACTGATCACCAGTCTAGGGTCCCCCATAGTAAAACACACGTCCCCACAGTAAAACACACATGTCCCCACAGTAAGACACACATGTCCCCACAGTAAAACACACATGTCCCCAAAACACACATGTCCCCAAAACACACATGTCCCTAAATAATAAAAACACATGTCCCTCACATATGTCCCACTAAAATCACATGTGCCAATGATTATCTGCACACATATGTCCGTGATCACCTGCACACCCCTTTTACATGATCATTTGCGTACATATGTCCGTGATCACGCGAACCAATTATTATACACTTAACGGAATTTTTTTTACAAAAAACATGTAGCAGAATACATTTTGGCTTAAATTTATGACAAAATTTGATTTTATTGGATTTCTTTTAAAAAAGAAAGGAGAAAATATTGTTTTTTTTCAAAATTTCCGCTATGTTTTCGCTTATATCGCAAAAAATAAAAAACGGAGTCGCGAATAAATACCACCAAACTAAAGCTCTATTTGTGCGAACAAAATGATAAAAAATTAATTTGGTTACAGCATTGCATGACCGCGCAATTGTCACTGAAAGTGCGCGAGCGCTGAAAGCTGAAAATTGGTCTGGGCAGGAAGGGTGTTTAAGTGCACAGTAGGCAAGTGGATACACTATATTACCAAAAGTATTGGGATGCCTGCCTTTACACGCACATGAAATATAATGGCACCCCAGTTTTAGTCTGTACAGTTCAACATTGAGTTGGCCCACCCTTTGCAGCTATAACAGCTTCAACTCTTCTGTGAAGGCTGTCCACACGGTTTAGGAGTGTGTCTATGGGAATGTTTGACCAGTCTTCCAGAAGCGCATTTGTGAGATCAGACACTGTTGTGGATGAGAAGGCCTGGCTCGCAGTCTCCACTTTAAGTCATCCCAAAGGTGTTCTATCAGGACTCTGTGTAGGCCAGTCAGTTTCAACCACCCCAAACTCGCTCATCCATGTCTTTATGGACCTTGTTTGTACACTGGTGTGCAGTCATGTTGGGACAGGAAGGGGCCATCCCCAAACTTTTCCCACAAAGTTAGGCGCATGGAATTGTCCAAAATGTTGCTGACGCCTTAAGGAGTTCCCTTCACTGGAACTAAGGGGCCAATCCTTACCCCTGAAAAACAACCCCACACCATAATCCCCCTCCACCAAATGATTTGGACCAGCGCACAAAAGCAAGGTCCATAAAGAGATGGATGAGCAAGTTTGCTGTGGAGGAACTTGACTGGCCTACACAGAGTCCTGACCTCAACCTAATAGAACACCTTTGGGATGAATTAGAGTGGAGATTAAGAGCCAGGCCTCCTCGTCCTACATCAGTGCCTAACCTCACAAATGCGATTCTGGAAGAATGGTCAAACATTCCCATGGACACACTCCTAAACCTTGTGGACAGCCTTCCCAGAAGAGTTGAAGCTGTTATAGCTGCAAAGGGTGGGTCAACTCAATAGTAAACCCTACGGAGTAAGACTGGGATGCCATTATATTTCATGTGCATGTAGAGGCAGGCATCCCAATACTTTTGGTAATATAGTGTATATATATCATAGGTGTGCATAGCCTATTGCAGTGATGGCGAACCTTGGCACCCCAGATGTTTTGGAACTACATTTCTCATGATGCTCCACTACACTGCAGAGTGCCAGAACATCATGGGAAATGTAGTTCCAAAACATCTAGGGTGCCAAGGTTCGCCATCACTGGCCTATTGCATTAGGGTGTGCACCTCAAAGCCACTGCGAATGGTAGGTGTGGCCAAATTGTATTTACAGTGGGAGGGGGGCTTAAAGAGGAAGTAAAGCCCATGTAAAAAAAAAAAAATGGAACCTGCCAGGCAAAGGCATAATGAGCTAGTATGAATAGCATACTAGCTCATTATGAATGACTTACCTGAGAACGAAGCCCCCGAAGCGGTCCTCATCCACGATTTTCTGCGCCGCCATCAAACCCGGAGTGACTTCCGGGTCTCGCCGTTCCAGCGCTGTCATTCACTGGAGCGGCGATGACGTCACTCCCGCGCATGTGCACAAGACCAGCATATCGCCGTGATCTCGGCATGCGCAGTGTGCCTGCGCACCGCTGTCTACGGCGCATGCGCCATAGATAGCGGTGCCTTTTCTTTTCTAAATATCTCCTAAACCATGTAGGTTTAGGAGATATTTATTGGACCTACAGGTAAGCCTTAATCTAGGCTTACCTGTAGGTCAAAGTGGTTTGTAAGGGTTTACAACCACTTTAAGGGGACATGATTGAATTAAAAAAAAAGCCTCTCAGCATTGTCCCACCCAAACCAAACACAGTTGGGAGGTAAGCGAATGGGGTAATTAGGGTGTGCACAGTTATTTTATATATATATATATATATATATATATATATATATATATATAGATATTTTTAAGATGTGCAAGTAATTATCCATTACCAGATTTTCATTATATTAAATTATGATTCCCAGTTTACCCTGAAGACCTGCTATAGTTTCGAATCTCTGGTCTCATTCACACTAGAAGTGTCATACCTGGGTTTATATGCATCCTGATAATCTTTTTAAACGTATATAAATGCAGGAAATGCTTTTTCAATGATACTATTCAGATTTAGTATTTACCTTCATTAGATGCGTTCAGTTTAGCTACATTTCAAGAAAACTGAAAGAATTTTGTGCATCCACAGGTGAGCTACTAACCTCCTGAGCTCTCTGCCTTTGGTACGCTCTTAATTACATTGTTACCAGCAAACCTTGAGAATTAGAGAACATATACTCCCTATGTTGTGGACAAGATGGGAGAGGGAGGTGTTCTGTAGTCTTTTCCTAGGGTAACAATGCTTCTTCTTTACAGATAAGCATTGTAGCCCTAAAACAAAAAGTGTATTACTGGCAGGCTCAGCGGGTATAAATAAATGGAAGAAAATGAATGCAGTCATCACATATAAGGACTGGTAAGCTGTAATATATGACATTTTTGTTATTGGGTTTAGATTTGCTTTAAATAAGAAGCTTAGAAACTAACCTGTCACAAATATGTCCGTTGAATTCACATGTCAAAATAAAGGCATCCATGTATTCTTGATCGGAAATTGGCAATACTGATGGGATTTTGGACATGATATTAATAAAATGGAACTTGTACCACTCACGCAATGCATCCACTCCGGACCAGAAGTATCGGTAGTAGCAATCGCCACCAGAGGAATTGCACTTTTATGGCAAAAAAATGAAATAAATCATTTGCTTAATATTATGAGTAAACTGTATAAAGACTCTAATAGGGGTATATTTATAGAGCAGTGAATGCGATGTTCACCAATATTCACTGCAGGTGAATCTTCCTGGTCCATGTGTTTTAAAGCCCAACTCTGGGAGACTTTAAAATTCTCTTGCAGTGAGGCTGCACCCATACTACAAGGGCTACCTGCTCATTTTATCTACAGAAGAGGAGAAATGCTTTTCATTACCTAATCCTCCAATCCCCAGGCATGCGGTTCTCCCCAGCTCTCTGGTGGTGGACTGTCCCTCTGTGTCATCATGACCAATGCTATGGACCTTGCATCAGTCTTGATGACGTCAGAACCTTAGACCGCTGAAGCATGTTGGAAAGACGCTGCAAGGACTGATCTAGTAGTGTGGAGATCAGAGGAGGGGATAAGTCTATATCCCTTAGACTTAAACAAGCAATTAACCCTTGAAGTGTAGACGCAGCCTTACTGCAAGGGATATTTTTTAAGTTTTCCAGAGTTGGGCTTTAAAGCGGAGCGCCACCCAAAAGGGGAAGCTCCGCTTATCTGCCTCCTCCTCCCCTCCGCTGCCACATTTGGCACCTTTTGGGGAGCGGGTACCTGGTTTTGACAGGTACCCGCTCCCACTTCCGGCTGAGTTTGCTGTGGTGAACTCAGCTGGAAGTGGGAGTAGGTACCTGTCAGTTTGGACCCCCTCCTCCTTTCCCCGCAGCTGGCCCATTCACAGAGCGCAGCATACTTCACGCATGCGCAGTAGGGAGCCAGCTGGGAAGCCTCAAGGCTTCACTGCCGTTTTCCCTTGTTGGAGATGGTGGTGGTGGCAGCATCCGAAAGGCTTGATTGAAAAACTGGCTCAGGTGAAGACACCGCTGGACAGGTTAGTGTCCTAATATTAAAAATCAGCAGCTACAGTATTTGAAGCAGCCTTGAGCTCCTCTTTAAATTGCAGTGATTGATTCGCCTTCAGTGAATGTATGGAAAATGTCACATACATTGCTTTATAAATTTAACCTAAAAATATAAAGCTGATTCTTACAAGCTTAAAACCCAATTTGTTACTCTTCCCGTTGGTCATTTGATTCTGATCCGCTTCCAGTTTTACCAGTTTTATTGAACGGTCTAATTGAAAACTTTCATTTACTTGGCTTGTTACATTGTGCATAATATCTTCCAGATGCACAACATCCTCGTCCTGGTTTACTGATAGGGAATAATTATAACCATAAAGAGTAAGCAACGTTTCTTGGGCCAACTGATCCAACTGGTTGAGATATTCATTAACCTGGTCAAACCTAAAGGAAGAGAGATATCACATGCAAGTTCAACAATAGTCACCATTCCAATGTGAAAGAGGCAGGCAGCTACAGACACATATGTATTGTTTATATGTTTTTACATACATACTGTATATTTATACATGCATGCAGATACCGATATTGAATAAAACATAACGTTTATATAATATGTTAAAGCTGAACTCCGATCACATTTTTTTCCCATGCAGTGGGGCTGTGCCCACACTCATGAGTAAACTGCTTGTTTATGTCTAGGGATTCGGAAAGCGTTCAAGCTGCCCCCCTGTGGTCCAGCGGTCTTATGCAGTGGACAGTTCTGGACGTCATCATGCCCATAGAACAGCTCTGGGCATGAAGACTTCAGGAACAGTCCACCGCTGAACATAGGGGAGCGCCATTTTCCAGAGGATTGAAGAGTTGGGCGAGTATAGGCTCTGTGTTCACCCCTAGACAAAACGAGCAGTTAACCCATGCACAGTCGCACTGCATGGGATAAAAAAGTTTTGCCCACAGTTGGGCTTTAAAGGGCCAATCCTCTTAAAAGAATGTTTCACTTAAAAATAGAGTATTGTGCAAAAGATACCTGATGTGGCTGCAGTACAGACCTGGGATCTGAAGAACAAATTCTGGTGTAAGGTAGAACAGAATTAAAGCAAGACTCCAGCCAAAAATAAAAAGATAAAAAAATAGCCCATCATAAAATAAAATAACAAATCCAGCTTTTGCTGCAATACTCACCGTCTATTCAGAGAGCTTCCACACAGAACTTTTCTTCAGTTGTTAGATGTCCTCAGTCTGATTGCCAGCATTATTCAACCTACTTCTGCTGAGCCCAGGCCATCCTGGCCCCGTCTCAGCCTGTGACTGGACAGTGAAAGAAGAAGCAGCACAGAAAGGAACTTAATACTCTGCTTTCTCCTCCAATCAGCAAGTTTCTTTTCAGCACGTGAACTAATTGTTTCGCAAGAGGCTGGCACCAGGTCAGATTCAGGTAATTACAAGGCTTGCATTAAAAAAAAAAAAAATACGATATATTCATTTAAAAAAATAAATAAAAAAGAAGCCGTGCTACTGTACTACTCAGTGAATTCAATAAATACTGTGATCCCTCTGTTAATAAATCATCGTGTATATGTGAATTAACACCAATGTGCTACATGCTCAATAACTAATGTGACCATGCACAAAGCAATACACTTAGTGCTCAGTAACAAATGTGTTCCTGCACAATCTCATGTGACCGTGCAGTATTATTTGTTCACGTCATAAAATAAAATTTAAGTGTAAATCAATCCAAAATGACTCAAGTGTAAAACAGTCCAAAATGTTAAAAATAAAATTTGAATGTTAATCAATCCAAAATGTATTATTAAGCCCCATACACACGGTCGGATTTTCCGATGGATTCTGTCCTATCGGACAATGTTGTCGGAAATTCCGACCGTGTGTAGGCACCATCGGACAGTTTCCATCGGATTGTCCGACGGACAAAGTTCTATCTCCTGCTCTATAAATATTCCGACAACAAAGTCCGATCATACCAATTCCGATCGTGTGTAGCGAATTCCTATGGACAAAGTGCCATGCATGCTCAGATCACATTACAAGACCAAAGCTATTGGCTACTAGCCTCTACGTAGTCCCGTCGTAGGCAACAAACGTCACCACGTTCAGAATGATCGGATTTTCCGACAACTTTGTCCAACCGTGTGTATGCAACACCAGTGTCAGGCGAAATCCGTCGGACCAAATCCGATGGATTTGGTGGTCGGATTTTCCGACCGTGTGTATGGGGCTTTACTGTCCACACAAACTTCATATTCTTTTTTCCATGGTGCTCTTCATGCAATGCAACCACAAATTTAGTGCATTTTTCCCTCCACCACATGAAAAACACACTCACCAGACACCAGAACATAAAGATATTATGGCGTTTGTATCACTTTATATCTCCTCCGCTGATTCCACACGCTCCACAGAGATACTCCACCACTCTCAATATGTTGTAAAATCAGCAAAAGGATCCATCATCTCTCAAAATGCCAACTCGCATTTAAAAGTGCCTTTAGACCAGTACTTAGTACATCCAGAAATTTTTTTAACACTTTCCCTGCAGCTCCGTGTGTTCGAGCCTGCATACGCAATTGGAACGCATGTCGGCTTGAATAAGAGAATGCACAGGAGTACGCATCACTAAACCACAGCTGGGAGGATATAAACAGGAGGGTCTATCATTTTTTTTAACAGTTGGTGGGGGGGGGTCTGTAATGGATATTGCGCTGGGCACATATTATTTTGGTACTGATGTATTCATTTCAGTTTCATTGAATTGTTCATCTCTAAATTATTATGTTTCAATGTGTTTTATTAAAATTGCAGAAACATTATACAGTATATGGTATAACGCAATTCAAAATTTTTTTTTTTAAACAATCAAAGGTGCTTTATTGGTAACACACAGGGTAATATACAGTATACAGAGTGACATAAAACAAGGCAGGATGCTTCGACAATAGGTAAAGTAAACAAGTACTACAGCATGAGAAGCAGTGTAAACAGAGGCTCATAGGGTACAATTGACAGGTGGTCATAAAATTTAAATAAATAAATAAAAATAATCTGATCAAAAACTCAATTGCCGGGGAATCCAGATAGGTGTGCCAGCAAGGGAAGGCGAAGAGAACAGGGTAAGTCAAGGAGAGAGGGAACTGGAAGGAGGAGCAAGCCCCCCCAACCCAACACCCCAGCCCCCAAACACAATACAATACCTTATATATTTAATTGAGAGCTTCAGGAGGAGGTCCAAGGAGCCCACACATTATCATTCTTCCACTTACATCCTCTATTCATGTATGTAATTCTATACATGGGTAGGGCTGAATCTATCAGTGCTTCCCAGGAAGAAAGAGCCAGAGGGGATGGTGAGAGCCATTTCAGGAGAATCTCCTTTTTGGCATAAAATAGGAGATAGGAAATTAATTTAGAATGGTGTGAGCGCTGGGCATCTTCATGAAACCCCAGCAAGGCCAACTCCGGCAACACCGGAAGGGATAATTGCAACCTAAGATTGATTTCATTGAACACCACTGACCAATGGAATGAAACAATTGGACAATCCCAAAACATATGAAAAAATGTTCCTACATGTGTTCTGCATCTTGGGCAGGTAGGGTCTTTAACCGGCAATATACAATGTAATTTCTGGGGAGTATAATAGATTCTATGTAAGAATTTCACCTGAATGAGCTTATCCCTGGAGGAAATTACTAGTTTGGGACCATGCTCAAGGCAATCTTCACAATCCTCCCTATCCAGTGATGGTATATCAGTGTGATTTCAAAAGTTTTTAATGAGACAAATTCAGTTTGTCTATGCAGGCAGGATGGCATTGCACAGCTGCATCTGATAAACAACATGGATGAGCAAATTAAAGGCAGAGGTGAGTAGCATATGCCCATGTTGGATCAGTCAGCAATTACCAGGTGAAATAAAAGAAGTGCAATATATTACATTTTTGTTTTGGGGTTTAATGCTGCTTTAAGTTTGTCAGAGAGGTAGTGATGCTTTGCCTGTTAGGTAGAGATAGTTTATGCGGTTTATTAACTCCTATTTATCTTTACAATAGGGGAAGGGGCTTTGGGAGGCACTAAGGGGGAAGGAGCAAGAGGAAAGGGTACAGTAAGTGGAAAGGGGAGTGCTGTGGTGAAGAGTGGGGCAGGGGGTAAAAGGAGTGAAAACATTTGAAGGAGAAAGCAGAAGATAAGGGAGAGATGAGAGAGGAAAATGGGGGAAAAGAAGGAGAAAGAGAATCAAAGGTGATTGTGGTCTTGTCTATGTTTTGTGTACATCGAAAACAGCAGATTATGGTGAGGTACAGCTAGCTGGGTATAACTGAACCACAAGGTCCAGACCTTCAGGAATTTTTCATGGGTATATCGGGCCATAGCTTTTAGTTTTTCATTGACTAAAGTGCCTTGTAACCTGCAAATAAGATCTGCAAAGCTTACAGATAGGGTTTTCCAGGGGACAGCTATTGTTTGCTTGGTGGGCGTAAGGACATAGGAAAAAATTAGAGTGAAAGCACACTTGACCTGCGCAAATGGTGTCAATTAAGACTAATGAAAAAAACAACAAGATAGGAGCAGCGCGTTATAAGTGAAATAAAATGGTGAAAGTAATTAATAAAAATTAATTAAACCACGCTCTCTGTGAATAATTACAATTCCAATATGCTAAATTTTCAAAGATTGTGACTGCAAAGAATTTATACAAATATATATAACCTTATAGTGTCCCAGGTGGTGCAAAAATTGCACCAAAATATAAATGCAAAGAAAAAAAAGGACAAAGGAGGTTAGCTTATGTGAATGGTGGGGGACTCCCTGTATTGGCATATTGAACAATGTTTCTATGGGGTCCTTCCACACATTAATAGGGAGAATTGTGTTTATTAGGTTATAGATTCTAATCCAGAGACGTGCAGTCAGGGGAGGCAGGTGAGGCAGAGCCTCACCTGCCATGAACATAAAAAGAAAAAACGATCGAGCATTGATGGTTGTAGCTTGGCCATCTGGGGTCACAGAGACCCAAAATTTGGAGGGTAGGTAGCTGAAGTCAAAATTGGGGTTCCTGCCACCTATAGTCCTGGAGATACGGGGCTTCCTGTGCAGCCTGTCAGAAGCTACATACGGAGCAGCCAGTTTAAATACAAGTTGGCACACTCTATTTGCAGCAGACTGAGAGGATGAGCTCACAGTGTCTCTGACTTCTTGTCAGAAGCACTGAATTTAATGGACAACTTGGAGCTTTGGACCAATGGTAAAGCACCATTGGTCCAAGCTGTCCGATAAAAATGCTGCAGTGGAGGCTCTCCTCTCACTGCAGGTCATAGAAGGGGAATGTGTCTAAAAGACAAATGCTCCCTTCCAGCCCAGCCCTCTTAACTAGAAGGAAAAAGCATGGGTTTATGTGTCTAAGATTTACCCATAATCCCATGTTTTTCTCTAACAGTTAAGAGGGAGAATGAGAATCTGCTGCCTGCTAAAAAGGTACTGTTTAATTAAGCTAAATTATATATTATTATGCTATATGTAAATTTTTCAGTAACTTGTCTGTTAAAGTGGTTGTTAAGCCACTGTAATATAATCTTCTTATTCCATCTGTATCATAAGAACATGTGTCCCTGTGCTTGTGTAATATAAAAAAATTGCTGATCTGTCATGATATAAGCTCCGCGCACACAGCTAATTCCTCTCCTCTGTCTTGGCTCACAGCTGCAGTGGGCGGGGCCGAGCCATCCCGCTGCAGTGGGCGGGGAGGCAGGGGAGAGAGGAGAGATAGAGCTGAAAATCAGCTGGGCGCCGAGAGCCGTTTATACAGGTACAGAGCAGCTTTTTACATTACACAGGCACAGGGACAGATATTCTAATGATACAGAGGGGATAAGAAGACTTATGATAGATAAGAGAGGAGCAGGGGGGGGGGGGGGGGGGGCGCAGGTAGGAGCAGGGAGGGGAGGGGGAGGAGGACAGAGGACATAGACATAGGGAGAGCTGCGGCTGACGGAATCACACAAACAGACCACAATATCAGGGCTTAGCAGCCATGATTATCGTGGTCTGTTTGCAGGGGGGAGGGTATAGCCAGGCAGGATCAGCCAGGTTTTTTAGGGTATAGAGGAAGCCAAAAGACACAGCACAAGCACTGTGCTGTATAACATGCTTTAAGGGAACAGGATCAGTTTTTTTGGGGGCTTAACAAAGGCTTTAAGCCACCTACTTGAGTACAGTTTTTGAAAATATAATAAATTACCTTAAAAACAATACATAATAATTATTTGTATATTACGTGCTTATCCTAATTAACCACTTGCCCCCCAGGCCAATTCTGACACTTCTCTCCTACATGTAAAAATCATCATTTTTTTTGCTAGAAAATTACTCAGAACCCCCAAACATTATATATATATATATATATATATATATATATATATATATATTTAGCAGACACCCTAGGACAGTGATGGCGAACCTTGGCACCCCAGATGCTTTGGAACTACATTTCCCATGATACTCAACTACACTGTAGAGTGCATGAGCATCATGGGAAACATAGTTCCAAAACTGGGGTGCCAAGGTTTGCCATCACTGCCCTAGAGAATAAAATGGTTCATGAATATATATATATATAAAAAAAAACTAAAAGTTAGCACGATTTTTTTGTATAATGTGAAAGATGATGTTACGCAGAGTAAATAGATACCTAACAAGTCACGATTTAAAATTGTGCTCACTCGTGGAATGGCGCCAAACTTCGGTACTTAAAAATCTCCATAGGCGACGCTTTTACATTTTTTACAGGTTACATGTTTAGAGTTACAGAAGAGGTCTAGTGTTCACATTTTTGCTCTCACTCTAATGTTTGCGGCGTATGTAACCTGTGTATATCTGGCTCTAAAACTAGCCAGTGCCTCACCAGCCACTCACCTCACGCCCCTGTTGTGATCTAGAGGTGTTGTGCTCAAAGGCATGTCTACCATATGTGGAGCATAGTTCGCTCATGTTGGCAGCCACAAAACCATAGAGGAGAGTAATTAGGTCATCTCTCTAAACTGGTAAATATTCACACAGGAGTACAGCATACACATTTAATGAGCTAATATGCAAATCACGTTCTCCCATTTCATACTTTTCAACTATGAGAGCAGATTTTACTATGCATAATTCATTCTGTTTGTAATAACTAAAATAAAATACCTGTAAGGGTTCAGATTGCAAATGGTCACGGCAGGAAAATTGCTTTTCTTGGTCTGTAAATTTATGCCCAGATTGGTGGGATAGGACCAATACTGGGTAAAGGTGTCTCCAAACTGAAAATACATTGTTGCGAAAGCACTAATGTAAAGAAGAACCCAAAAGCCCGTTTTCATTTTATTCCTCCTAGAGCAGTTCAGCCTGATGGTGCCATGAATAGTGGTGTTGTCACAGAAGAATTCAAACAGCTCTGTGAAGGATTCATAAAAATCAAACCATCCTTCTTCAGTCTTCTCTGTTTCCTCCATATTCAGGAATAGGTTCTGTTTATTAAAGGGAACATGTTAAAATCCATCCACTGCATGGGTTATATTTTTTATTTATTTATTTATTACAGGATTTTATATAGCGCCAACAGTTTACGCAGCGCTTTACAATATAACTGTATTCATTATTTTACTGAAATCTTTATTTTATATATATATATATATATATATATATATACACACACACATTTAAGATAATTTTTTTCCATGATAGTATGTCTGCTGAGCATGGTGGGCTTTCTAACAAGAAAGCCCATCACTAGTTTTGCCTTTAACAGCTTCTGCAGCTTGAAAACTCAGATGAGTACTATATTTGCAAGAAGAAGAGCAAGCTTGTGTGTCTGAATCTTTCAGTTGTGAATGTAATTAGATATCCTACTACTGAGATGAACTCACATATTTGTGCCTTTGGAGTAAAGCCTGGTACACACGATCAGATTATGGGACACATTTTCATCAGTTTTTTGTTGCTTGCTAGTCTCATATCGAAAGTGAAGAGGTTACTCACCATACGAAAATTCTTGTACAACAGAATTCAACTTCAGAAGTTATGTAATGTGTAAATTGTTTTGTATGTGTTCTTTCGTTTTTGAGCATGCGTAGCCTTTTTTTCGGACAAAAACTGTACTTATTAAAATGAAAATAGGACATTGTGTTCACATACGACAAAAATTGTATAGCCTGCACATCCAGTTTTGTCATCTAAAAATTCGGAATCGGCTGTTGAAAGCACCATACTAACGATCAGAAAATCAGCAGATCGTTTGTCTGATGAAATTTTACTTCTGATGTTCTGATCGTGTGTACAGGCCTTTAGAGGGAAGCCATGCGGCCACCAGCTATCTCAAAGTAAGCAATAATGAGGCTGGAAAAAATCCATCCTAGCCCATGAATTTTTCCATCCAGGCAAAAGGACCTTCCCGAGTCTTCTAGGTTCCTGTAACCAAAGTTGGTTAGACAGACATTTTAATGCCTGAAGCACCTTTATCCTCATTCCAATACCTAGCCCTAACCATCAAAAGTTCAGCCACAATCCAGAAGTGCTACTATCAAACTAATAAGTAGACTAATCAGTAGGCTGTAATGTCATATCAACACCTTTTATACTATCTCTGTGAAAATCCAATGCACCAAATTTGTGCCATAATATATCAAAGATGAAAGTTGGGTCACCAATGTACAGTGTGTGCAAGATTATTGTAGTAGACTTTATTTATAGTCCATTAAGACATATAAAAATCCATCACGTAAAAGGATTGACGCATTTCAGCCCCAAACTCTGGGCCTTAGTCATATGACTAAGGTCCAGAGTGTTTGAAACACCTCAATATTTTTACATGATGGATTCTTTTAGGTCTTGATCGTATTATAAATAAAGTCTACTACAATTTTATCTTATATTGTGTCAGTGCTGGACTGAGGACTTTCCTACTTTCTTCATGGCAATCATGGCAATCTACGGTATGTATAGCATATGCCCTGGCATAGCCGATTCAACATTATCCCATAGACATTAAATAATAGGATTACAGCACAGCTGACTTTTCTTTTACTTATTGGCCCCAAAACGCTGGTACAGCACCATCTCCAGCAAAAGTAAGTACTGTCCACATTAAACCATAAAGACATCTCACTAGAACCAGGGCACATGTGCATGTCAGCATTGCATATATATATATATATATATATATATATATATATATATATATATATATATATATACATATACACACACCTACAATATAATGAATATCTTTTAGGAAAAAAATTATTATAGGTGTACATTCTCCTATAGTCTTTTCTTTATGTCACTGTTTTATTATATTTTTTCATATCACATTTCACGCCTTATAATTACATCTACAAAACAATCCTTATGCAATGAATAACCTTAATTTTATTATGAGATGCTCCCGGGCACAATTGTTTGTATATTTAATTACTGAGCAGAACATTGCAGGGTGCAATTATAGGGCCACAGTACAATTATTGCACCTTTATCCTCAACCCAACTCCAAGCCCTATCCCTTAAGCTCAGCCATAATTGGCAGGGCCCATATGTACATCAATATGGTACAGATATGACATTAATACCTTGTAGCAAACTTACTTTTTTTTTTTTAAATCAGTGTTATATTTTCATATGGTATTTTCAATCTTTACATCGCTGTTTTATTTAAAGTGTATTGCTTTCTATCTATCTGATCCATTTGATATATTTAATTAAATATTTTCTAATATCATTTTCACACCATATAATGCCATGAACAAAATAATACTTATGTAACAAATAACCTACATTTTATTTCAATAAAATTCAATTATTTCATTGTTTGGGATCTTTAATTACTGAGCAGCACATTTCAGGACCAGTAACAGCAATACACATATAAGCTTATTCAATGTATGTAAAGCATACATCAAACCAGTCTCTGTAACTTTTTATAGGACATAATATTGAGTAATGTATTTGTCTTTAAAAAGGAATACTAATACTATGACTTAATATCTTCTTATCTCTATAAACAAACTAATATTTGCATATAATTATTGTATATTTAGATAGCAGTATCATCTTACCCACAGCTGTACTTCCTTTAGGTGCTGGCTCTATGAAGCTCAGGGAGATTGTCAAGCATTACCAGTCTGATCTGCTTTATAAAGGCTGGAGGAAGAATGCTTCATAGAGGAAGTTGGATAGACTTCCTTATAGTGGACTGATGCACCCTTTCTAACTGATTACCATATTAATGAACACACATGATAATAAAAATGAAAGCCATACTTAAAGCAGAGGTCCACCCCCAAAAAAAATAATTACATAAAAATGCTCCTAAAAATCTGAAAAAAAAAATTGAAAAAAAAAAATGTTTTTACTTACCAGAAATGGCTGTTGCTAGGTAGATCGCCCTAATCTTCCACTTCCTACTCCGTGGTGATCTTCATTCTTCGCCCCCTTGCGTTGTCTTCTGGGGAATGGGGCGCGCTGTGTTCTGGGAACTGTGTGTTTCTTAGAACACAGCCGACCATTCACAAAGCGCCGCGCGACTCACACATGCGCAGTAGGAAACGGGCAGTGAAGCCGCAAGGCTGCACTGCCTGTTTCCCTTAGGTTGAATGGCAGCACCGGGACCCGATCCGATGGACGGATCGGCCTCGGGGCAGTCGACATTGAGGGAACCCTGGACAGGTAAGTGTGCTTATTAAAAGTCAGCAGCTACAGTGTTTGTAGCTGCTAACTTTAAAAAAAAAAAAATTTCAGCTGGACCTCCACTTTAACCACATGCCGACCGCGCTATAGTCGAAAGACGGCTACAGCGCGGTCGGGTTTCCCTGAGTGGACGTCCTACGGACGTCCTCCCAGAAACTTGCTCCCGCGCGCCCCCTGGGGCGCGCACTCAGGAACATCCGTGACCGCCGGGTCCTCGCGGGGGGCGCATCACGGATCACGGTAAACAGCCGCTGATAGCGGCCGTTTACCACGTGATCGCTCCGTCAAATGACGGAGCGATCACATGTACACAAACCGGCGTCACGTCATGACGCCGGTTCCTCCCTCCCCTCTCTGTACCGATCGGTACAGAGAGGAGAGAAGCGGAGAGGGGGAGAGACGGGACCAGCGCTGTGGGCTGGATGTGTAGTGCCCACAGCGCTGGTCAATACACTGCCATCGCTGTGCAATGCTCTGCCATGCTCTGCCACCACTGTGCAATGCTCTGCCATGCTCTGCCACCACTGTGCAATGCTCTGCCACCACTGTGCAATGCTCTGCCATGCTCTGCCACCACTGTGCAATGCTCTGCCATGCTCTGCCACCACTGTGCAATGCTCTGCAACCAACCACTGTGCAATGCTATGCAACCAACCACTGTGCAATGCTCTGCAACAAACCACTGTGCAATGCTCTGCAACCAACCACTGTGCAATGCTCTGCCACCACTGTGCAATGCTCTGCAACCAACCACTGTGCAATGCTCTGCAACCAACCACTGTGCAATGCTCTGCCACCACTGTGCAATGCTCTGCCCCCACTGTGCAATGCTCTGCCACCAACCACTGTGCAATGCTCTGCCACCACTGTGCAATGCTCTGCAACCACTGTGCAATGCTCTGCCACCACTGTGCAATGCTCTGCCACCACTGCAATGCTCTGCAACCACTGTGCAATACTCTACCAACACTGTGCAACACTGTAATACTCTGCCAATACTCGCCAATACTCGCCAATACTCTGCCAATACTCGCCAATACTCTGCCAATACTCGCCAATACTCTGCCAATACTCTGCCAATACTCGCCAATACTCTGCAATCATTTTTAATAGAAACAAAGAATTTTTTTTTTTTTTTTTTTTACCGAACTTTCAGTATTTTTTGATTTATAGCGCAAAAAATAAACAACCCAGCGGTGATTAAATACCACCAAAAGAAAGGTCTATTTGTGTGAAAAAAAGGACACAAAATTCATTTGGCTACAGTGTTGCATGACTGAGTAATTGTCATTCAAAGTGTGAGAGCACCGAAAGCTGAAAATTGGTCTGGTTAGGAAGGGGGTTTAACTGCCCAGTGGTCAAGTGGTTAAGGAATATATAAAAGGCACAAATTAATGCAGGTCTGCAATCATTAAAGTAACAATAAATGATATGCCTATCCTCCAAAAACAATCCATACACACAAACCTGGCCTTGTGATCTATTTCTCATGAAATAGTTTCTTCCTGTATTTTTCTTCCTCCTTGCAATGTTCTTTGTGAGCTCCCAAACCTCTCCTTTTCTTCTTCATTTCAATTTGCTTGGAAAAATCAGTGAATGTTAGTTGTAGTTATATCCATTGCTCTAAGCACACTACAAATCCTATAGTCCATGGGTCTCCAATCTAACAGTTTACTGTGCTTCAGACTTTAGACCACTGAAGCGCTTTAACTGCCAGTAAAAACACTGAGCGCTTTTGAAGAGCTTATCAGGCGCTTTCGAAGAGCTTTCTATTCATTTCAATGGGGAGGGGAGTTTTTCACAGCCCTGCCAGCACACTGCCCCATTGTGAAAGCGTTCATTGATTTTAATGGAAATAAGTTTTCGTGAGCTTTTTAGGCGCTGTTTTTAGCGTGAAAGCGCCTGAAAAATGCCTCAGTGTGAAAGTGGTCTTAGGGGGCCTGGACTGTGCCCAACTGGAGTAAACAATGCCTGATCTTAGATTTTTAGGGGGAGAAATAGTTGATGTCAGTGGAAGGAATAGTGCCCCATTTTTGTTTTTATTGGAAGGAATAGTGCCCCACTGTTGGTCTCAGTGGCAGGAATTATGCACCATAGTTGGTGTCAGTGGCAGGAATAATGCCTCAAGGGCCAGATAAAGGCAAGCAAAGGCCCGCAAGTTGGAGACCACTGCTATAGTCCCTAGTTACTAATACATCTTGGAAATTAGCAAGAGAGTATGGCTACAGTCACCCTCTAACCGAAAGTTGGATCATATCAGTAAGAAAAAAATTAATTTGGAGATTTGGAGGAGGTTGAGAGCAATAGAAGGTACCTTTTTCAGTTAAGAATTTGAGTTAAGAATACATACTTTATTTTAATCCTGAGTTTAGTGTCACTATAAAAAGTCTTTGAATCTTTTACTTAAAGGGGTACAGCCTGAGCTTTTTAGGCTGGGCTTTTCCTCTGGGTCACAGGAGTGCAATTAGTTTTCAGAGGAGAGAGGTCTCAAGTCTAAAATGTGGTGGTATTTCAGGTCAGTTACCGTATGATGGAGTGTCGTCAGTACATGGTCAGGGAAGAAAAAACAGGGCTTTTTTTCAGCGCGCTAGTTGGGGAACGCAGTCCTGGCACTTCCAGCACTGAATGTTTATTATGCCAAGGGGTCCTGGATGTGCTGGAGGGTCTATTAATGCTGGTTGCTGATGACTATTGCCGTTGAGCGGAACTGTTGCTGCTGGGGGGGGGGGGATATTGCTGCTGGTGGTGAACACCTATTGATTCTGGGGGGTCAATTGTTGATGGGAGAGATCTACCGTTGAGCAGGGGAGAGGGGTGTCTATTGTTGCTGACCACTGGAGAGTCTATTGGCTGGATACTGGGAGATCTATTGTTGCTGGGGTGGATCTTTTGTTGCTGGGTGGGGTCTATAGTTGCAGGTAGGGATTTGTTGCTTGGGAGATCTATTGCTGGCTGCAGGGGGCCTATTGGACTGTCTATCACTAGCAAATTTAATACAGGCTACTTAGCACCAAAAAATGATACTTGGTTCTGTATTCTCTAGGTAGGGGGTGGAACCCAGGGACGGTGGGTAGGGGTGACTCAGAAAGAGGGAGTGCCTGAACTTATTCTCTGAGAAAAAAAAAAACCCTCCTTCACAGAAGCCCTTTAGAACCCAACTCTAGCCAAAACATTTTTGTTCATAATGGATTCACATAGTAATCTATTGATAACTGCATTTTAGACCACAATGTTATCAATTAGCACTTACATGGAAATCTGTATTATACACTGTACCCGTTCTTTGGTATAATTAATGTGGCATAATTGTTGCTTTATTGACACTAACTCAACCAGTTTATTGGTCTAATTTACATGGCATAATTGTTAATTTCCTTAAGCTGACACAACAGCTTCCTCAGAAAATGCTAAATGCTTGACTACAGCTAGTATACAATAAGCCAGACCTGAAAATATGGCAATTTTATAAAAACAGTCCTTCCTATATAAAGTCTCTATAATACTGCAGCAGCGCTTATGTCCTTATTCGCACCGAGGACTATACGGTAAATCACAGATGAAAGAAGATGAGTGAATATTTCAATCGCTACTGTAAAAGTTCTTTCCGTGCAAAATAATCAGTATCCACCGAGAATTCCACCAGGTATTCACCACGTGCGATATAAATTCCCCGCACGTGGTGAATACCTGGTGGAATTCTCAGTGGATACTGATTATTTTGCACGGAAAGAACTTTTACAGTAGCGATTGATATATTCACTCATCTTCTTTCATCTGTGATTTACCGTATAGTCCTCGGTGCGAATAAGGACATAAGCGCTGCTGCAATATTATAGAGACTTTATATAGGAAGGACTGTTTTTATAAAATTGCCATATTTTCATACTTTGCACATTTTAAGCGCCTGCTATTACCGACTGTGGTGTTTAATATTTATACTAATTTTATATATTTATATTTTTTATATATTCTTATATATTGGTATATTTATTTATTTATTCTATTTATCCAACTTATTGAGAAGAAATATATCCAGGGGTGTACCTAGGGGCAGGTATTAGTGGTTACACTCATTTTTTACAATAAGTCAGACCTGCTTAATGTGCAAAAACAGACTGGAGAAATGGAACATGTTTTAATTGCACAAGCTAAAGCGGAATTTCTGTTTCACAAATGCATAAATCTATGGAATACTGTTATTATACCAGTCACCAATGAAACATGTTCACAGGCAGCTTAAAGGGTCAGCATCACAAATAAGGGTCTTTGTACTACCTGAAAATATAGGGACCCCTTCCTGACACATTAAATTAGTAAAGTCCGATGTTAATAATATACTGTGGGGGGGAGGGGGCGTGACCGCTGACCGGATGTGAGAGAGTGTGTGGTGAGAGGAGAGGAAGATGCGTGTGCCTCTCCTCTGTCTCTCCTGTTTCCCCCAGATATAGCAGAGCTGGCCGGTGACTGCGGGAGTGTCAGGCTGTGGAGGACAGGAGGAGCAGGGTAGGACGGCTGCAACATCCCACAACATAGCTGACCGTTTGGCCTGTTGGAGCGCTGACGTGCTGACAGAGCGGTAGGATGGGGGAGAGAGAGAAGCCAGGAATACCCCTGCATGACGCTGTCACGCTGTGAAGGAGCTCCCCTGAGAGAATCCGAAACCGTGGATCCTTACTGAAGGCGCCAGTGAACAGAGGTGGGAGAAGTTGGTGACATACAGGTGATGTGCAAGCGATGTACAATGCAAACGGGAGTGATGGGGGGATGTCAACTGATTGGTGAGTGACTTTATCATATTCAAAACACACGTGCATACTAACAACCTGCACCCGGAGACCCTCTGATGTCAGGGCTGTTTTGCCTTAGAGATTTTTTTTGTTTTTGGTGTTGAAGCAGGACATCCGGAGATCCTGTGTACGGTTGGTGCCCGGGACACTATATAATGGCATAGATACACAATACTTGCAGACAGTGCTCTGAGAAATGTTTTGGCCCTAAAAGGTGCTGAGTAGTTAATTTTGAAGGTGTAGCTTACGTCTAGCTGGGACAACTAGCTACAGTGTATTGTGCCTTGATAGCTCAAGTGAACTAACGCTTGAACTTTTGCTTCATTACTTGGACATTTAGATGCATATGTTTTTTTCCACTCACAGGCTCTTGAGGGTTTTTTGCTTCTCCCTCCCGACCCCCTGCTCCCTTCTTTTTTTACTTTTTTGCTATAAAGGCAAACAATATGACAGCAGGAGAATACTGGATCCCTGGCGACACGTTCAGTAAAAGGAAAAGGGGAACCAGGCTGCAGCTGTAGTTAAACTGGAGAGGTTTGCCAATACTCCTGGAAAGTCACCTAACAAAGCTAGTTAAGTGTAAAGGCCCAATCACGACCCTCTCAGGGCAGAAAGAGCCAAGGTCAGGGTCATAAAGCCACTGTATTAACGGGTACAAAAATGTCAGGTAACAGGGGGGCAGAAAGTGAGATTCCGGCACCTCCTGCTGAACCGATCCTTCATACAGCTCCAGTATTACAGGAAGAACCAGAACCACATTGAAGGAGATACTTATGGCTGTAAATGCATGTAAAAGCTCACTGAATAGTTTATTTGAACAAATTGGGGGAATTAAGGAGGAACTACTTGTGATTTAAAAAAAGTGAGGGGAAGGACAAGAGCCCTAGAGAAGATTTAGAGTATCAAGAAGAACTCTGGACAGCCGCACACCGGAAAAAGATAACAATTCAATGAATTTATTTAAAAGCAGGGATCACATCAAATCCAAAACACGGCAAAGCAGAATGGGGGGCACACAGCTGACGCGTTTCACACTATCTATAGTGCTTACTCATAGCTAAATAACTCTCAAATGAATGTCATATATATATATCCAAAGTATGTATCACATGGTAAGGTGATTGAAAAAACCTGTTGCAAACAGCTGAAACATGTTATTAATTGAATCCCAACATGTGCTGCTGGACAAACCATTCAGGCAGAGAGTTACCAATTAGAAAAACCCAAAAAGTTTTAAAAAAAAAATTTAATTAAATAATATGCAGTATGGTCAAAGAGATGCATATATGCATCACTACATGCATATAAGTGTACGTGTAAAGAGGTCAAAACCTAACCAGGTAAAGGTTTAGGTATTTATATAGTGTGCAGTAAAAGTGAATGAATATTACATAAATAGTGAATGATGAATAATAATAAATGGAAATAAAAATGTAAATTGAATGTGAACAGAAAAATATTTGTCCATTAGTTATAATCCCTGTTGTGACTGTGTAATCCTATCTGTGATGAAACTGAGATAAGGTTAAACACAAAAAGTAAAAATAGGGAAGAAAAATGTGTGAAAAAATGTGTATAAATACACGTGTTACATTCTATGTACTATGAATAGTGAATTGTATACGCAATGTGAATGACATTTGAGAAAAACAAAGGTAAATTAATGTATCGGGTATGTGACTCATAACCTGCCATTTATGTTATTTTGGCTACATACCGTCTACCCAATTAATATAGGTATATACGGACACACTTTGTTCACTTAAATTCATATGGAAGCACATTTATGTGCCCTATATGTACACATATCAATATTGGGGGAGGGTTTAGCAGCCCGCAACTATCGTTACATCTATTGTTACACCGGCTGCCCATCTGCAATGGATATATATGGATACTCCTTTCTAATCTAAATTCATTCATAGGCCGCCTTGTGCATTCTCCAGTTATAGATAATCACCCGGTCTAGGACAAAGATAATGGTTCGATCTAGGACCCATTAGATCTGACTGCTCCATACACATACCGATATCGGTTAAATACCTATGTGTCTGAAGTAGCTGCTGATTTGCTGACATTTCTCCTGTCCTTTTACTATGGATATATATGGATACTTCTTTTTAATCCAAATTTATTCATAGGCTGCCTTGTGCATTCTCCAGTCATAGATTATCACCCAATATAGGACTATGATAACGGTTATATACATGTTTTTTCGCCCTAACCCTAAATCTATTGGTTGTGAGCGATCAACATTCTGTCCCTATGGTCTAGACCTTTCCAGATTAAAGTGGTGCGATGACGTTGATTTGTTTGAGTGCATTAGACCCATTAGATCTGACGACTCCATACACATACCGATATCGGTTAAATACTTATGTGTCTGAAGTAGCTGCTGATTTGACGATATTTCTTTTGCCCTTTCACTATAGGTATATACGGAATTTAAACACGGTACATTCTTTTTTATCTATATCTATCTACAGGTTATGAGGACAATTTAAAACAAAAAATAAAAAATAAAGAATAAAAAATATAAAATGATTTACATAAAAAGATAGATATTAGATATATAATTGAATGTATGTTAAGATAACTACTATTATAGGTAAACTAAATCAATAGTTTTCCCTTTTCCTGAATGCATACCAATTAAAACAGTCTTAGAGGAATAAGCCGTATCTAGTGGCTACACATTAATTAGATATACCCACAAATAATTACACATTTTAATGGTTAGGTTACCATTAGCAATACAATGCTTGCCATTAAGCTCAAAATGACACCATTGGGACTTAGCTACTTTCGAATGTGACTGTGTGTAGTTCAAAAATGAGGCTCTCCATACGGTCACTGTCCCTGTACAACGGACAATATATCATTATAATTTTGGCAATAGTACTTTAGATACTAATGAGACATTTTTGACAGGTGTTTGTGGATAGACCAGACATGTCATCTCATTACACCTGTCATTTTCAACAAGATTTAGTTAAATATGCCAGATTTATAATGCCAGGAACAACAACCAAGAAAACCAAATATGTGGCACAGTTAGCTGTGTCTTGTGCAGGCTACCAATCAGGTAGTATTATAATAATGTTTTGTTTTTTTTTACATTAATTATTATTATTTTTGATTATTGTTTAGTATTTTGTTTTTAAATAGGGTTAAAACATTATCTACATGTTTCTTACTTTATGGAAATCACACAATGATGAGTGACTACAATGCATTATATGTGTGTTTTAGGTGGCACCATCCCCTTCAATGAATACATGAATGGCTTATAACACACTGTATATATGCTGATGTATTTTGATTGCAACGTAACCATATATTTTTTGTACATTTTCTGTATCTCCACATGTGCTGTTCAGCGAACTTTTTTCAATGATCCACTTTTGTAACCTATAAAGCATAAATAATTAGTCACATAGATGCACACTAACGTCTAGTTCATATACACGTTTGACTACAGTCATCTGGATACCCTATTTAATAATCAGTGCATATGACACTTGAGTTAGTTCACTTTAGTTATGGTACATTAATTTACCTTCGTTTTTCTCAAATGTCATTCACATTGCGTATACAATTCACTATTCATAATACATAGAATGTAACACGTGTATTTATACACATTTTTTCACACATTTTTCTTCCCTATTTTTACTTTTTGTGTTTAACCTTATCTCAGTTTCATCACAGATAGGATTACACAGTCACAATAGGGATTATAACTAATGGACACATATTTTTCTGTTCACATTCAATTTACATTTTTATTTCCATTTATTATTATTCATCATTCACTATTTATGTAATATTCTTTCACTTTTACTGCACACTATATAAATACCTAAACCTTTACCTGGTTAGGTTTTGACCTCTTTGCACGTACACTTATATGCATGTAGTGATGCATATATGCATCTCTTTGACCATACTGCATATTATTTAATTACATTTTTTAAAAAAAAAAAACCTTTTGGGTTTTTCTAATTGGTAACTCTCTGCCTAAATGGTTTGTCCAGCAGCACATGTTGGGATTCAATTAATAATATGTTTCAGCTGTTTGCAACAGGTCTTTTCAATCACCTTACCATGTGATACATACTTTGGATATATATATATATGAAATTCATTTGAGAGTTATTTAGCTATGAGTAAGCACTATAGATAGTGTGAAACGCGTCAGCTGTGTGCCCCCCATTCTGCTTTCCCGTGTTTTGGATTTGATGTGATCCCTGCTTTTTAAATAAATTCATAGAATTTTTATCTTTTTCCAGTGTGCGGCTGTCCAGAGTTCTTCCTGATCCTTTAAATCTACCGTGTTATTAGCCTGCACCTGGGGCTCCTAATTAGGAGCAGGAGCATTCGCTCTGAAGGATTATCTTGGAGCAGTGGTTATCTCCCTTTAGCCCTAGAGAAGAGACTGAGTTTAATTCAAGATTACTTTTTTCCCCTAAAACAGGAAATTAAAGTAATGAGAGAACTAATGGGGCTTCAGGCTTCAAAGCTGGACGAATTTGAGAACAGGGCACGTAGGAGCAATGTGCGAGTGGTGGGACTCCCAGAGGTAGTTGAAGGTCCCCAGCCTATTGGGTTCTTAGAGAAATGGCTTAAAGAGACATTTGGGGAAAACACCTTTCCCTCACAATTTTTCAATACAGTGTGCACACAGAGTCCCCACCAGGGCACCGCGATCGGATGGGCATCCCTGGTTAATCCTTCTAAAATGTCTCAACTTTAAGGATAAAGAGACCCTCCTAAGAAGAGCCAGGGAGATAGGGAATATTTTTTTTAAAGGCGTTATTCTCTCCAACAGTACAAAATCGAAGAACAGAGTTTATAGAGATTAAACCTTCTCTGCAGAAGCATAAAATTATTTATGGCTTATTGTACCCTGCATGTTTGAGAATTACGGTAGCTAGGGGAACACAATTTTTTGATACACTGACTGAGGCGGCAAGATAGTTTGAAGAAAACAAAAAGAATCTATAGACTGCCGGTGTTCTGACAAGAACAGTCCGGCTATCACCAAGTGTCCGCTGTGTACTGCGCATGCGCAGTACGGAGCAGAAGGATTTTCGGAAAATCTCCGAAGATGAACGGCGCCTGCGCCGTGAGTCGATGTGTAAGCCCCACCTTTCAAGTGGACATAGGGCTACACAAACTTAGAGGGCCGCTCGCCCCTCTTCGGGCATGGCCTCGCTGCGCTCGGCTCTTTTATATTCTAATTCTATGTCCACTTGGATGGTGGGGCTTGAAAGTGGACTCATGGCGCAGGCGCCGTTCATCTTCGGCAATTTTCGGAATCTGGTAGTCCTGTGTACTGCACATGCACAGTATGCATCGGACACTTTCTGATGGGGGACAGAAAGTGATAGTACACCGGGCCATAAGTGTAACTCTGCTAAACCCACGTATGGACCGTGGGGTTAGCAGAGGGGGAGGTATATGTATGATAGCATTAACACAGGGGTGGTATGAGTGGGAGGAATAGGGAGTACTTTGGGTGATGGTCATGTATAAAAACCCTGCGGTTAGCCTAGGTAGGCAAGTACAAGAGGGGGGGGGGACTGAGAGTGGGGTGGTTGGGAGGGGTGGAGATGGGTATGGGGATGGGGATGGGAGGTACATTATTATTTATATAAAAAGGTATTGAGGAAGGGGTATAACTCACCTGCCCCCTGTCCTCACCCTTCATTATCTCAGGAACATTATAGAGACCCTCTGGATGCAAACTAGTATACTTAACCTACCTGGCGGGATGATTATATCTGGAATTTTGTACCAAAAGTGGTACAATTATTTTGCATGGAAATTTGGCGTTTTTATATTGTAGGCCTGCAATTCTTATGAATAACTCACTTAAATATGTCCAAACCAGAGTCTAGTAGACATCCCGGGTATGATAAAGTTTGAAACACAAAATCATAAATTATAATATAATAAAAATATGTATAAAAATTATTCAATAATGTAATCAAATCAAAAACACTGAAATTTGCTCAGTTGCAGAATAGTCGCTGTCATTAAATTTATTGTTTGATGATGAATTGTGATTCTAATTTATTATCGCTGTTTTCTAGCTGGTTTTGACTTAAAGGGACACTTTTTGGTTGCTATGGACAATCTCCAGTTTCCAGGCAGAAAAAAATCTTTATTATATAAAATGACATGCAGGGCACTGGGCAGACCACTAGGGACAAAGGGGATGTGTATTTTTTTGTATACAGTACTGTAATCTGTAAGAAACAATAAAAGTGTAATATTCCTTTAAATTTCGTACCTGGGGGGTGTGTATAGTATGCCTGTGAAGGGGCGCATGTTTCCCGTGCTTAGAACTGTCAATGCACAAAGTGTAATTTTTGCAGGAAAAAAAGCTATTTAAAATTACTCGCGGCTATAATGAATTGCCGGCTCCCGTAATAGAGAGAACAGTCATTCATTATAAGTCATTGATAAAACAAATAAAAAAATAAAAATAAAAAGCGTGGGGGTTCCCCCAAATTCAATTACCAGGGCCTTCAGGTCTGCTATGGATATTAAGGGGAACCCTGCGTCAAATAAAAAAAGAAATTGTGGTTCCCCAAAATATCAATACCAGACCCTTATCCGAGCACGCAACCGGGCAGGCCGAAGAAAAAGAAGGGGGGACGAGAGCGCCCCCCCCTCCCTCCTGAACCGTACCAGGCCACATGCCCTCAACATTGGGAGGGTGCTTTGGGGGTCTGTGACCCCTCAAAGCACCATGTCCCCATGTTGATGGGGACAAGGGCCTCGTCCCCACAACCCTGGCCGTTGGTTGTGGGGGTCTGCGGGCGGGGGGCTTATTGGAATCTGGAAGCCCCCTTTAACAAGGGGACCCCCAGATCCCGGCCTCCCCCCCTGTGTGAAATGGTAAGGGGGTACCCTACCATTTTACCAAAAAAAGTGATAAAAATTTTAAAAATTACAGGAGACGGTCTTTGACAATTCCTTTATTAAATTCTTCTTTCAACTTCTTTCTTCTGGTCTTCTTCCTTTCTTCATCCTTCAGTTTCTTTATCTTCTTCTTCCATCTTCTTCTTCCATCTTCTTCCATCTTCTTCTTCCTCCGATCCGCTTCTTCTTGCACTGGTCTTCTCGTCCGGCATCTTCTTCCACTGCGTCGGCTTCTCTTCTTCTGTGTCGGAAGTCTCCATGATGTCCCCGTGCGTCAGAGGGGGCGGGGTCACCAGGTGGCCCCGCCCTCCATTATAAAAGAACTGTCAGACGGAGCGAAGCCTCACACAGCGGGAGCCTCCCATTGAGCGGAGCGGCCCGACACAGAAGAAGAGACACCGACGTCGTGGAAGAAGATGCCGGACGAGAAGACCAGAGCAAGAAGAAGCGGATCGGAGGAAGAAGAAGATGGAAGAAGAAGATGGAAGAATATGGAAGAAGAAGATGAAGAAACCGAAGGATGAAGAAAGGAAGAAGACCAGAAGAAAGAAGATGAAAGAAGATGAAAGAAGAATTTAATAAAGGTATTGTCAAAGACCGTCTCCCTTCATTTTAAAATTTTTTGTCACTTTTTTGGTGAAATGGTAGGGTACTTTTGTACCCCCTTACCATTTCACACAGGGGGGAGGCCGGGATTTGGGGGTCCCCTTGTTAAATTTCGCTAAGCCCCCTGCCCGCAGACCCCCACAACCAATGGTCAGGGTTGTGGGGACGAGGCCCTTGTTCCCATCTCCCAATGTTGAGGGCATGTGGCCTGGTACGGTTCAGGAGGGAGGGGGGCCGCTCTCGTCCCCCCTCTTTTCCTGCGGCCTGCCAGGTTGCGTGCTTGGATAAGGGTCTGGAATGGATTTTGATGGGGACCCCACGCCATAGTTCCCTTTAAAATCCATCCCAGACCTGTTGAACAGGCGAACAGGCAATGTTCGAGTTGAACATGAGTTCGACTCGAACTCGAAGCTCATCCCTAGACCCAACCCCAGAAAAACAAGCGAGGTGGTTAGATTCAAATGTAAGTGCAACATCTGGAGTCACCTTCCCCTGTCAGTAGCTGGAAGAATTAATGTGATCAAAATTATCTGGATGCCCCAACTTTTGTACCAGTTACATAATTCCCCAGTTTGGATTAGAATGGAATGGTTTAAGAAAATTAAAACATTGTTTAGGGAATTAATTTGGAAGAAGGGGCAGGCTCATATTGGCTTACAGATATTACAGTTACCAACAAAAGAGGGATGAGCATCAGTTCCACACCCTTGCAGTTACTTTTTGGCTGCCCAGTTGCAGCATCTGAGGGGGATGTAATTGTAGCACTAACCCCAAAGGAGCTGCTGGTTTTATTTTGGGCTTACCGTTGTGATGATTTAACACCCAGAATAAGCAGACAGCAGAAGCTTGAACATGGCCTGATGTTTATTCAGCAGCAGCCATCTAACAGAACTGAGCACAACTCCCCGCCCCCAGATCACATGACCAAAACTGTTAACTGTTTCCTAACATGCATAAGTACTATAACTAGGCATAACAATTGAACTTGAATTATAACATAAAGCATACACATCATTACATCTTCCCTCTCAAGTATGAAGCATTTAATATGAGACAAAGTCCCTCCATATCTTTGGTTTAATTGCTCGACCATAGTGAGAGAAAGTAATCGTTGGCTCATCATCCGTAGGATTGGTGTCTAGTTCAGAGTCACTCCCAGCATTATCACGTGGTGATACGTTTATGCTGTCCTCAGTATCCTCAGTACTCAATATTCGTGTTTAGGACTTCTGTGCCATCATGGGCTTGTTCTTTATCTTCATTGTCATCCGGTTCCTCTAATGATGTATCTGCAGCAGTGTCTGGATGAAGACGACGCCTGTTTCGTCTCAGTTTCTGTCCACACTTGGTCTCGATTATATATGATTTCGGTGAATTGGCTTCTTTGACAATTCGAGCAGGTTCCCATGTATTCCCAGTGACTCTGTGTCGCACAGATTGCCCAGCAGAGAGTGGACAAAGGGATTTTGTAGATTTATCATAATACAGTTTTTGCCTTTTCATATTTATGATCCTCTGAGCTGTTACTCGATCCTGTGGAATAAACTGAGGCTGCAATTTCTGTGGTGCAATAGGCATTGTGGTCCTCGGTGTTCTACCCATTAGCAGCTGTGGAGGTGAGCATAAACCTTCAATAGGTGTTGCACGATAGTTTAACAGTCCCTAACAGTACACATCCTGCCCTGATGATTGCGCTTTCAGTATAATGGATTTGGCTATGCCAACACTTCTCTGCTAGACCATTGGCCTGTGGGTGATAGGGGCTTGTGGGTTTGTGCCTGATTCCCCATTCACACAGGAAGCACTGGAACTCAGAACATGAGAATTGTGGCCCATTATCAGACACAAGTTCTTCACACACTCCATGTCTTGAGAGTATTGTTTTTAAAGCCCATATGACTGTTGATGCTCTTAAATTTCTCATCTGCACTAGCTCAAAGTATTTGCTGTAGTAATCTACTACTATCGGGTAATGGTTGTCCTCAAAATGAAAAATATCTGTAGCCAGTCTCTGCCATGCCCGTGAAGGAGCATTCCACGGTGTAAGAGGTTCCTTTGCATTGTGTTTTTGAAATGTCTGGCAGGTTTCACACTTCTCCACAAGTGTTTCAATATCAAAGTCTAAATTAGGCCAGTAGACCAACTCCCGCGCCCTGCGCTTACACAGAGTGATGCCCAAATGCCCCTGGTGGATTTGTTTCAGTACTTCTGCTTGCTGTGACTTAGGAATGAGAATACAGTCACCCATAAATATGATATCCGAATGAATGTATAGCTCATCTTTCATAGGCCAGAATCCCTGTAGTTCCCGGACACAGCTTCTTTCGTTTTTCTGGCCAGCCATTGCACATGACACGAGTTAGTTTTTCTAGGACTTTATCCTGTTAGGTGTCTTGTCTTATATTCTCCAGCCGTACATCTGATATTGGAATGTTTGCTAGTACTGTATGTACCTGTTCTTCCAACTCAGGTTCATCCCGTGCTTCATGTCCTTCTAGAAACACCCTAGACAGGGTATCTGCCATTGGAATTTCCTTTCCAGGCTTATACTTTACTGTGAGATCGTACTGCTGTAATTTCATAACCATCCGCTGCAGACGTGGAGGTGTAGAAGCTAGTGATTTCTGTAGGATGTACTCCAATGGCTTGTGGTCTGTTTCCACAACTACCGGGCGACCATATATGTACTGGTGAAATTTCTCACATCCATTCACAATAGCCAGCATCTCTTTCTCAATTTGGGCATAATTGGCTTGCGTTGTGGTCAATGCTCGTGAAGCATATGCCACAGGATGTCCTTGTTGAGTCAGTACAGCACCTAACCCAAACTGGGATGCATCCACTTGAAGTACAGAGTCACAGTTTACGTTAAAATATTTCAGTATTGGCCCTGGATCTTTAGTGATCAATTTTTTCACTTTGTCGAAAGTCTTTTCCATGTTTGCATCCCAACACCAAACAGCATCCTTCTGTAGCAGTGTACGCAGCGGTGCTATCTGTTGAGCAAGGCCCTGAGAGAATTTGGATAGATAGTTGAAAATACCTAGTGATGTCTCCAGCTCCTTTCTGGAGGTTGGGGCCTTCATGTTAAGAACTGCTGTAATCTTCTTTGGATCAGGCTTCAAGCCCTCTTTGGTTAGTAGGTGTCCAAAATATGTAACTTCTTCTACCCCAATTTGCATTTTGTTTGGATTGAGTGTGCGATTCTTCTCATGACAGCGATTGAGTAAAGCAGTAAGATTTTTGTCATGTTCCATTTGATCCTTTCCATAGACCAGCAAATCATCAACTATTACTTCAACACCCTGTAGACCAGCGATCAATTCGTGCGATTTCATTTGAAATATTTCCTGTGCAGATGCTATGCCGAAAGGTACTCTTGTGAAGCGCCATCGACCCAAAGGGGAGTTAAAAGTGGTCAAGTAACTGCTGGCTTCATCAAGACGCAATTGCCAGCAACCTGAATGGGCGTCTAGTACACTAAATACTGTTGCTCCTACTAGCTTGTGCGCTATATCCTCTATGGTGGGGAGTTTGTAGTGTTCTCTCATTATGACTTTATTCAAATCACGTGGGTCAATGCATATACGAATTGCACCTGTGTTCTTCTTCTCCACCACAACCATAGAACTGACCCATTCCGATGGTTCTGTGACCTTTTTTACTACTCCCAGCTTCTCCATCCTAGTGAGTTCTTGTCTGACTTTATCCACAAGAGTTAAAGGTATTCTCCTTGGGGCGTGGATGACAGGCTGTGCACCCTCTTTTATACGTATGCGGCTTACACCCGGGAGGCACCCCAGGCCCTTGAATAGATCACAGTACTCACATTTGATGTCAGCCTCTGTCAGACCTCTGTGCCCACCGTCCACAGTCATTATGTTCTTCACAAGTCCAATCTCTTTACTTGTTCTGAGACCTAGCACGGCTGGGGCTTGTGTTTCTATCACAAACAATTGTAAAACCTTTTCAGATCCCTTGTATGAACATTTTGCATGACAGCGACCCATTACTTTCAGCTTTTCACCACCATATCCCATTAGTTTCGGTAGGTCCTGAGTCTCTAAGGGGGATTTATTACTGAGGTGTTCCAGGTATATGTGGCTTGGCATGCTCCTGTATCTATTTTAAATGTGATTGGAGTTTTGTTAGCCCCTATCTGTAATGTTACAGTTGCTTCATCTGCGGACTGATGTGTTTTTTGTACTGCTGCAAGATATATTGGGGTGCAGACTGAGTCTGACCCTGCATTGTCATCATTGTCCTCTATGGCGTGTACAGAACGTGTTTTTGACCTTTCGGTTTGTGTAAACAGTTTACACACCCTGGCAAAATGTCCTCTTTTCTTGCATTTATTGGATATCTGCCCCCTTGCCGGACAGACACTATTTTTATGGTGCATGTTTCCACAAAATCCACACGCTTCTTGTGTGTTACTTGTCCCAGTGCCATAGGTGTTCTTTATTCCTTTGTGTGTTCTTTCTTGCCCATATCTGCTGCTGTGATTTCCTATAGCATTAATCTGGAGCTGTTTTCCTTCCAGTACCTGCATGTCCTTTCTTGACATTTCATATGCTCTGGCAATCCTTATGGCTTTCTCAAGATTTAAATCTTCTTCCTGCAGCAGCTTTTCCTGAACTTCCTTAAACTTACTGCCCATCAGAATGCGATCTTTTATCATATCTCCAGCATCATAGAAAGCACAGTCTTTGGCAAGCAAGCGCAGCTGTGTCACCCATTCATCTACAGACTCACCTCCACACTGGTTCCTCTCATAAAACAGTTTCCTTTGCACTGTGGAGTTTCTCCTTGGGTTGCAGTATGCCTCAAACTTTGCAAACAGTACCTCTGTTTCCTTTTTGTCCTCTGCAGTGATCTCCCCACTTGCTTGCCAGGCTCGGCACACATCACGTCCTTTTTGTCCCACACATATCAGAAAGTGAGCTGCTTTCTGCTGATCAGACCATTTGTCTGCATCTGGTCCTGCAAACACAAGCTCTATCAGCTCCCTCCATTGTGACCAGTTTTCAGATACATTCCCTGATTCCAAATCCAGGGATGGAATGTTCTTTGTGTTGCTGTTTGCTGCCATGACTCTTCTGACCCGACTTCTGGTACCATGTGATGATTTAACACCCAGAATAAGCAGACAGCAGAAGCTTGAACATGGCCTGATGTTTATTCAGCAGCAGCCATCTTACAGAACGGAGCACAACTCCCCGCCCCCAGATCACATGACCAAAACTGTTAACTGTTTCCTAACATGCATAAGTACTATAACTAGGCATAACAATTGAACTTGAATTATAACAAAAAGCATACACATCGTTACAACCGTTACCTCACCTGCTTGTAGCTCCGTCTTGGGGATCCCGTGGAAAGTGGCCCAAAGAATGTTGAAACTGACACTGAATCCTCTTTTGGGTTATTTATTTAGAACAAAGACAAAGTCTCTCAATAAAGGGCAGAGGGGTAGGAGTGGGTTCAGGCACATGGTATTACGGGTTCAAGCTTCTCTTTGGTGATCTAGAAGACAATAGTTCCTCTTGATAGATCTAGCCACCACCGGATAAGTCCCTCTCACTGGGCCTAGCAGCCGGTGGCGTATTTAACACAGTCTCTGCCACAGACGTGTGAATTTAAGCTTTAGCGTTACTGAGAGATTGAAGAATAATTCCATACAATACCAGTCTCTTTCAGCCGAACCGGCGATACTGTAGGCAATGTGATCCGGGTTGCATCCTTCAACTAAGTCTCCAGTCTCCTCCAGAGAAACCAGCCTTGCGCACAATCTTCTCCTGAAAGAGTCCTCCCCTGGATCCTTCAGTTGCTGGGCCTCTCCCTTCAGATGAGACAGCACCGGACCATCCCTGGATCAATAGGCTCCAAGATCCGCTTGGGGCTATCCTCTCAGTTGCGCTGCCTCAGGCCAGCCAGTCCCGAGACCCAGGATGCATAGTCCCGCACCCCAGGCTAGGAGGGCCATGGGACAGGGTCAGGAGGACCACCGGAACCAAAAAGACAGAAAATAATACCCCGCCAACATGGCGTTGGTACCTTAAATACCATCCCCCAGAATTCACAGCAGGAAAATACTCCCACTGGGCTGGTTCTGAGAGATACATGGTATTCAATGCATCCAGCTAAGCTGCGTTTCTACTCTTGCCGGCGGTGACAGCGACATCTACGGTCAAGGAGAACCCAGTGCAACCCAGCTGGACTGGTACAGAAACCAGTAATTTTGAGAAATTAGCCTGAAGCCCAACTGTGGCTTTAGGCAACTTAATTTTTGAAAAATAATAGCGCCTGCTCACCAGGAGCCAGCGCTACATAATATATTTAGGGGATGGTAATAAAAATGTACTAATGATGTTGCAGGGAGCCATGCACAATAACTTGGTTGAAGCCCTGGAAGCGGTTTCTCTTCCTCCTGATCCCTCCACATTAAAATGAATTACAAAAGTATGGCAGGCAGCCAAAACAGTAATGGGACACAGGGGGTTAACAGAATATACCCCGATTTGGGATAACAAATATCTTCCAGACTTGATTCCCATGGGTAAAGTAGGAGGTTTGTGGTATCGGAAACTATCATGAAGGGAGTACGTTGAAAGCATTTGCGGAGTTGAGGAGCGAGTACGGTATCCCGAACCATTCATTCTACCTATACCTTCAAATTAGACACGCCTTGAAGGCCTATTTTAAAACACAAATAGTGGAATGGTGTAAAGTACCCCTTATACAAAAAATAGTTAAGACAGGATCTTCCAAGGGCTTAATATGGGAGATATATGAACAGATATGTAGTAAAATCATTACTGGGGAAAGATTGGCCAAAAATAAATATAGATGGGAAGAGGATTTGGGGGAAAAAATAACAGCAGAACAGTGGAGAGAGATACTGGAATTGAGCTCCCAGGTGTCAGTCTCCCCCTCACAGAAAATGTCACAACTATTTTTGATACATAGAGTTTATTACACTCCAAATAAGCTCTTCCGTTATGGATATAGAGTTGATGATAAATGCCCAAGGTGTCAAGGAACAGGTGATTTGATTCACATGATGTGGAGGTGCCCAAAGCTATTCAGGTACTGGAGAGAGATACTGGAGGATATTAACCGTACCTTTGGGCTTAAGTTGGATTTGGATGGTACTAAATCGTATATACTTGAGTATAAGCCGAGTTTTTCAGAACTTTTTTTGTGCTGAAAATGCACCCCTTGGCTTATACTGGAGTCAAGCACTTTTCTGCAGCAGAGAATGACATTTTCCGACCCGAATTTGGAGCCCTGTATCTCGGGGCCACGTGGTGCTAGAAACCCCAGTTGGTGTGCAAACCCAGTGGAACTACCACTACAACATATCCAAATATGGGATTCCTAGCACCAAGTGCCCCCGAGATACAGGGCCCCAAAGTCGGTTCGGAACATGTCATTCTCTGATGCAGAAAAGTGCTTGACATTTTCCGAACTGATTTTGGGGCCCCGTATCTCGGGGCCACTTGGTGCTAGGAATCCCATCTTTGGATATGTTGTAGTGCTAGTTCCACTGGGTTTGCACACCAAATTTGGGGTTCCACCAAGTGACCCCATGATACGGGGCCCCAAATTCGGTCAACTGTGTCCATCTGCAGCAATGTCATTTCGGGACCCTTTGGGTCCAGAGACCCCACATTTTGGCTGCAGCTAGGGGGCATTTGGGAACCCTTAACTACCAAGTTTGAAGTTCGAGGGACCTATGGCTGCAAATGGGCACAGTGAGGCATGCAAATGGGCACAGTGAGGCTGCAAATGGGCATTGTTGACCGTCTTTTCACTTACAGTAGCTGCGCATTTCTCACCCTAGGCTTATACTCGAGTCAATAAGCTTTCCAAGTTTTTTGTGGTAAAATTAGGTGCCTCGGCTTATATTCGGGTCGGCTTATACTTGAGTATATAGGGTGTGTTAGCTGGGGAAAATGGAGGGAAACAGTGTGTCTGTAAACAGTAAAATGGCAGTAATAAGATGTTTATTCCAAGCACGAAAGATAATAGCCCTGAACTGGCAATCAGTGAGGCCCCCGACATCAGAAGAGTGGACTAAAGTGATGGATGCTACAATATGGAGGGAAAAAGTGGTATTTATCAGACGTAGGAACCTGGACAAATTCTTAAAGATGTAGAAGCCCTGGTTAGATAAAATGGGGTGACTTTTTTCCACCAGCACTGTGAATGCTTAATGGGTGGGGGAGGGGTCTGAGATGGCGGAGTAGAGGCACACGAGTCTGCGGAGCTCCGTCCACCCACCTGGCTGACTAGGATGGATATCGCGGCCGCAATCCCATATGAGGCATATCCTGAGTAAGACCCGTCTCACGCTGCAGAAGATATAGCTCCCTGCTTCCGGCTCCCAGCCACGAGAAACCCCCGCACTCACTCGGCGTTCCTAAGCAGGCGGAAGCACGCTGAGAGCCGGCTTCAATAGCCGAGAGCTCGGGGTCTAGAGCCAGTTGCCTGGAGCAGAGACTAGCAAGCCACAGCAATACAGGAAGAGCTGCCGGAGGAGACGTAAGTCAGAGGAGCTGACATACACCATCCCCACCCCCCCACCGCTCCACCGCCCCACCGCCCATTGTGACACGAGAGGTACCCCAGTCACACACCGGAGCAGTGAGCAGAGAAAGCGCTCAGAAAGACCAGAACCCCCCGGAGCAGCACTGTAAGATAAGGGGAAATATCCAACGGACTCCAGGACTTCATAAGGTATGACCCATCCTTACTACACAGCCCGCAGCTGAAAATCACTGGAAGCCAGAGCAATTGAAATTACACCTAAACAAAAAAAAAAAAAAAACAGGACATATGCGGTACGTACTGACAAAACTCTGCGCACAAATTAGCATTTAATTGCAGTATACAACAAGAGGCAAATTAAACTATTATATTGCATATGTATTGAACTGCTGGTATACTATAAAAGTATACGGGAAAGAGGGGAAGGTATGCCCCAATTTTTATGCACGTATGCCGAGCCTAGGTAACTGAATATGGAGTCTTGAATGCATGTTGATAAAGAGGCAACCAAACTTTAATCAGTAGAATATTAAAAGTATAGAGGGGGGCAATAAAAGCCGATAAGGGAATATGAACAAACCGTTTGAGTAAAAAGACCGCCATCGGGGGAGTGGTTTGAGATGGTGGAGTAGAGACACATGAGTTTGTGGAGCCCCGTCCACCCACCTGGATGATTATGATAGATATTGTGGCTGTATTCCCATATGCTCGGCAGATTATCCTCATCCTGAAATTAAGCCCGGAATGAAGAAGAGAGAAAATAAAATACAGCGAGCGCCAAAGCAGTTAGAAATCGCACAATACTTTCTCCGTACGAGAGCGGAGGTATCCCGAGATCGTGAGCTGGAGACACGAGGGGCGGCGCTGTGTGTAGTACCCAGAAAACCGGCACAGTCTGCTATACCCACCCGGCTAGAAGCAGCGAAAGTGAAAGCAAAAATGCAGTGTACGGCAGAGGAGCAGACACAGAGTTCAAAGGAGCAGCATGAGGTGACTACGGGCTTGGGAGACCCTGATATTAAGACACTTCTCAGGGTAATGCAGACCCTACCGACGCGCTCAGATATGGAAGCTATAGTGGCCCGCATGGAAGAGGTACACCGAAGGGAGGTGGAGGGGGTGCGAGAGGAGGTGCAATGTCTGTCGGACAGATTGAAACAGGATGAAACAGCATTGGCAGCCTTGGAAGACCGAATTGCGCAATTGGAACAGGTACAGATAACACAAACTGTACAAACCCCTTATGTCTCCCCTATGCAGCTTCGTTTAGAGGAACTTGAGGACCGCAGCAGGCGTAAAAATTTGAGGTTCAGAGGGGTGCCTGAGGCAATAGGAGGGGATGCTCTACAGCATACAATAATGGAGATTTGCAAAAGGTTGGCTATTCCCCCTCCCTCACAGGATTTAGAATTCGAGAGGCTACATAGAGCCTTGGGACCCCCCTCAGTGCACCTAAATAGACCTAGAGATGTGATAGGATGTTTCCATCGCTATGCTCATAAAGAACTAATAAGTCGTAAGGCCTGGGAAATAGGAGAGATTGCCTATGAGGGACAGCAAGTAAAAATTCTCCCAGACTTATCTCGCGCTACTTTACAGCGAAGAGCTATGCTGCGTCCATTCCTGGATAACATTAAGAAGATAGGGGGGACATATCGATGGGGATATCCTATGGCATTAATAATAAAGAAGGATCAAAAGACATTTGTCCTACGACACCCCTCGGAACTTCCCGAGTTGTTTTCTTTTTTGGAGATGGAAGCAATGGAGGTCCCAAACTGGTTACAGCATATTCAGGGACCGAGAGGACGAGTAGGGGTCCCAAGGACTGAGGAAGTACTGCCACAGAGAAGAAGAGATGGGGGGGCCCAGGGAACTGCGCCCCAAAGTGATGGTTAATAGACTGGACCTAAACCAATTGACAAGACGTTTAAATGCTCCCCCCCCCCCCCCATGTCCCCCCAGGGTCCTCCCTTTTCTCTCTTTTTTTTTTTTTTTTTTTTGGTCTGCTCCCCCTCCCCCTTCTTTTTTCTTTTTTTTTTTGCTTATTTTGTTTGCCTGCTTGTTCTTCCTCCCCCATCCTTCCCTTCCCCCAGGTCTCCCCTCAGAGTAGGTGGAGCAGTCTGATCTTGCTCTCTCTCTATCTCCCCCTTTTTTTTTTTTTTTTTTTTTTTTTTTTTTTTTTTTTGGGCTCCCAATGTCGGACTGTTAAGGCCTCATATTACACGGTGGAATAGATAATAAGATTGTTTAAGTATGGATATCACAGATAATGTACAATGAGTGACACGTATTTATAACCTTCACGAAATGGTTGTGAATACCTTTTTTTTTTTTTTTTTTTTTTTTTTTTTTTTTTTAGAGGTAGATGCGGTGGTAGGAGGGGCATGAGGGGAGGGGAGGGAGGGATTGGAGTTGCCCAGATATGGGTTGATGTGTGTTTTTTTTTTTTTTTTTTTTTTTTTTTTTTTTTTTTGCTTGCAAAATCTCAATCACTAAACCACTTAAGATACAAGAGGTAAGAAATAAGGCACTCTTTAGATAACGAGACGTAAAATGAGGAGTAGGTAATAGGGGAATTACCCCCCAAGTAAATAGAATTTTGGAGGTCTCTCTGTCTAAAGAAACACTCACAACTTATTCAGTTATTTATTCTTTTATTTTAGGTGTAATACACAGTACACCCTTCCCCTTTTTTTTTTTTTTTTTTGGTTGCACCAATGGCTGGGCAGACTGACGCTGAGAGCCGAGGATATTTAAAGTAGGTCATTTTTTAAGGGGGATAAACTTAGGATAGTAGACATAGTAAAATAGATACGGACCCCAAAAGATTGAGTCCCAATGAAGTTAATAAATAGATATTTTAAGAATATAATACTAAAGTTCGGTATTAGTTAAACTGAGGCATTGGGTAAGATCTATAAAGGAATAAGGGTTTTTGGAGACACATGAGAGGAGAGTAAGAGTAGAATCTCGTTGAGAGAACAATAGAAATGATAGGAGAGGAGGGGAGGAGAAGAAAATGGGAGAAGAAGAAATAGTATGTATAAGTGAAGGGAACGGTTTAGCTAAGGAGGGAGGGGGAGGGAGGAAGGGGAAGAGGAGGGGGAGGGGGCGGAATGAATAGACAGATAGATAAATCTTTCAAGGGTAGAGAGGGAAGAGGAGGGAATGGGAGGAAGTGAGACGGATGGGTAAGATGTGGGGGAGAGAGGAGGGGGATGTGAGGAAGAGAGAGGGGGAGAAGGGGAAAAGGGAACGCTGCGGTAGTATTACGAGATTATAAAGACAGTCGGGGGGATGGACGGGAGGAGCCGGGCGCCCCCGCTAACTCAGATCTAGTACCCCATATAGTTTAGCACCCACAGAAACCACAGGTTAGTGGCATAGAGGTGGGTGCTCCTTTTTTTTGGAGGGAGGTGGGTGTTTGGGTAAGGGAAACCTTTTGTTTTTTTTTGTTTTTTCTTTTCTTTTTTTTTTTTTTTTTTTTTTTTTTCTTTCTTGTTGTTAGTGGACATATGTTCAACCCTTAGGAGATGGAGGGAATAAAGGTGACCTCACTAAATGTTAAAGGACTAAATGTCCCAGAGAAGAGAAAGATGCTCCTAAACGATCTGAAAAGATGGGGTACAGACATAGCATTTGTGCAGGAGACGCATTTTAGGGAGGGTGGATTCCCCCTCCTACAGAATAGATTTTTTCCATGTGTATATCACGCCTGTAATCAAGAGGCAAAATCCAAAGGGGTATCGATCTTAATTTCTAATCGGATTCCTTGGTTACTTACAGACAAACGTCTAGATAAAAATGGTCGATTTCTCTTCCTTAAAGGATCCATAGGAAGTGTTAAAGTAACTCTGGCCACGTTGTATTCACCAAATGTTCATCAAGACGCATTCATGAGGAAAGTACTGTCAGAATTAACAAACTTTACAGAAGGGAAATTGATTCTAGGGGGAGACTTAAATATCCCTTTAGATCCAAGTCTAGACACTTCCTCAGGGACTTCCGCGGTAGCAGGGGGTATCAGGAAGGGCATATTGCGGAAGCTGCACGAAGCACGTTTGGTAGATGTTTGGAGGATTATGCATGCAAAGGATAGAGATTACACTTTTTTTTCTAATCCTCATCAAGTATACTCCCGCATAGACCTATTCCTGATACCACACTACTTACTTACCTCAGTATTGGAAGTTCATGTGGGGAGTATAACGTGGTCAGACCATGCCCCGGTCACCCTGTGCCTCTCTTTGTCGGACGCGGTCTATTCCCCGGAGAGAAGATGGCGTCTAAATGAGAGCCTGTTGCAGATCCCCGATATTCGGGAAGATGTAGCTAAAGAGATGACAGCGTACTTCCAGACGAATGACACTCCGGGGATGGACCCGGGTACGATATGGGAGGCACATAAGGCGGTGATCCGGGGGATTTTGATTAAGCATGGATCCAGATTGAAGAGGGATAGAGAAAGACAGTTAGGGAAATTACTGGAAGAGGTCCGAATATTGGAGCTCCAGCACAAGAGGACACAGGCACCCGCTTTGGGGATAGAATTGGCACATGTGAGGCGACAGATTACAGATATTCTCCGTTTTAAAGCGAAAGCAGCACTACAACTGGGCAGAAAGGTATCTTATGAATGGGAAAATAAATGCAGTAAATTACTGGCAGGGAAACTTAAGGGAAAAAATGCTACAGTGTATGTACCCCAAATAAAGAGGAAAGATGGCCGATTAACATCATTGCCAAAAGAAATAGCCCAAGTATTTGGAGAATATTATTCCACGTTATATAATCTAGCACCATCATCAGTCCCTAGGGCATTTTTAGAGGAATATCTTCGTACAACGCGTTTACCGCGGATATCATCATTAGATCGGCTAAAATTGGAAGCACCAATTTCCATTGAGGAGTTAAATGTAGTACTAAAAACAGCAAAACACGGGAAGGCTCCAGGCCCGGATGGATTTTCTATACAATATTACAAAAATTTTTTCCCACTGCTCGGTACTCAGATGATAAAGATGTTCAATGAGATGGGTCAGACTGCCGCATTCCCCCGAGACGCGCTTTTAGCACATATTACGGTGATCCCAAAGAACGGGAAGGACCCGGCGGAGTGCGGCAGTTATAGGCCTATCTCTCTATTAAACATAGACCTGAAACTTTTTACGAAGATATTGGCCTCACGATTGCAACCACTGTTGGGCCAATTGGTAGATTTAGATCAAGTAGGATTTATCCCATCGCGTGAAGCGAGGGACAACACCATTAAGGTACTCAATTTGGTCCATTATGCGAATAAAATAAAAATCCCCTGCGTCTTTTTGAGCACAGACGCCGAAAAGGCGTTCGATAGAGTAAATTGGCGTTTTCTGTTTGAAGTCCTAAGGCATGCGGGAATAGGGGAACATATGATTCAGTGGATCTCAAGTGTTTACACCACCCCACATGCTTCGGTGAGAGTAAATGGAGTCTTTTCGAAACCGTTTGAGATTTCGAACGGTACACGCCAGGGCTGCCCTCTCTCACCGTTGCTCTTCGCTTTATCGATAGAGCCATTATTAAGTAAGATCCGACAAAACCCGGATATCCAGGGGTTACAATTGGGAGATCATAACTATAAAGTCTCAGCGTATGCAGACGACTTGCTGTTCTCCTTGTCTAATCCACACGTGTCATTACCCAATCTTATGAAGGAGTTCGAAATCTATAGCACCCTATCAAATTTGAAAATAAATTATACTAAGTCGGAAGCGATGGGGGTTTCACTACATCCCAGTCTGCGCAACTCCATCCAACCGAATTTTAAGTTTAAGTGGGTAGCGGCGGCGTTAAATTATTTGGGTACCCAAATACCATCGAATGACAGAGACACCTTTAAAATAAATTTCCCACCGTTATATAAAACAGTAGAGTCCTTATTAGAGAAATGGCATCACGGATTACATTCGTGGTTCGGTCGGTGCAGTATTATTAAAATGAGCATCCTACCAAAGTTTTTATATCTTTTTCAGGCACTACCGATTAAGATCCCGGCAGTTTTTCTTCGCCAAATTGGTTCACTTTTTACTAAATTTATATGGGCAAGGAAACGGCCAAGGATTAGTAGAGGTCTGATGACGATGCCCAAAGGTAATGGTGGAGTAGCAGCCCCAGACATATCGAAATACTATCAAGCAGTACATCTGGGCAGGGTAGTAGATTGGTGTAGACACAAAGAGTTTAAACGGTGGATAGACATGGAGCAACAGTTTAGTCCAGTACCTCTGCAAAGAGCACCGTGGTGCTATGTAGCATTACCGGCCTCTCTTAAAAAACATCCTACAATAGGCCCTACGCTGCGAATAAGTGCAAAAATTTGCTGTGACCCTAAATACTCATCAAGACAATCTCCATTGTTCCCTATTCTGGGAAATCCTGACTTTCCGCCAGGGACGGAGCCAGGAGCTTTCAGGAATTTGTTGGAGAGGGGATGTTTTCAGGTCTCACATTTCCTTTCCTCAGATTCCTGGCCTACAATTGCAGATTTGACACAACCAGGAGGGCCTTTCGAAATAAAACTCTGGCAGGCGCTACAGTTAAGCCATTTCTTGAAATCATTGGGAACGCCGATAAATTATCGGCGTCAATTAACCATATTCGAACAATGTTTTGAAGGAAAAGAACCACTCCCTCGGATAATCTCCAAAATGTATATGTTTTTAAACACCCCCGCAGAAGATTACGTAATGGAAAGTATTAATAAATGGGAAAGAGACCTTAACAAGATTTTTACCCCGGCGCAGCGTAAGAACATTATCTACCTTACACTAAATACGTCAATATGTACACGAGTCCAGGAATGCAATTATAAAGTATTGACGCAATGGTATCTTACCCCATCAAGACTGAGTAGATTCTCGACAGGGGCCTCAGATCGCTGTTGGCGATGTGAGGAGGAACGTGGGACGTTGTTTCATATCTTTTGGACCTGCCCTAAGATTAGACAGTATTGGACAGATGTTCAGTGGATCTCTCAAAAATTTACCGATTTTGAAATACCAACAGACCCCGCCTTCTTTTTACTACACAGTTCACAAATTCCGGTACAGAAATATAAGAAGTCAGTGCTGTGCCACTTGATAAATGCAGCCAAAGCCTGTGTCACCTTGTGCTGGAGGGACTCTAGGCCGCCCACTATTGCAAGATGGCTGAATAAGGTTAGAGAGCTAGGGGCCATGGAGGATCTTGTCCTCTCGGCCCAAGATAAGAAAGAACAATATAATAAAACCTGGTCAGAATGGAATAGATTTATATATTCAGAGGAAGGAAAGAAGAGATTGACAGAAGATTCGGGGGAGTAGAGGCTTGTCTGTGAGTTTATCTAGGATATATATGTATATGTATGTATGTATGTGTCTGTGTATGTACATATGAGTATGTACGTATATGGGTATGTAGGTGTGCATGTATATGCGTGTGTATGTCTATACATGTATGGGTGTATGTGTATATCTATATACACATGTATGTATATCTGTGCATTTGTGTGTACATGCAGTCGTATACATGCATGGGCGAAGTGCGTACACATGTACGTATATAGACCAAATCCCTCCATCTATAGGGTTGAACAGAAGGGGGGGGGAGGAGGGAGGGAGGTAAGAGATAGGTTAAATTTGTCTTTTTTTTTTTTTTTTTTTTGGCTAGGGTATATTGTTTTATTTAGTTTTTGATAGGAATGGGTTTGGTAAAAGATAAAATTAAAAAGAGGCTTAAAGAGTCCATTAAGGGGAAGGTTGAAGAGATGTTGGAAATGCTCTATTTTCTCCTTCTTTCCTTATGGAGACATGTACATAGGTATTACATAGGTAATGAATTACATAGGTACCACATGAATTACATAGGTAATGAAGACGTATATGAGTTTGTTTTAGACAACCATGGAATTCTAAACCAGTATGAAATGAATAACTGTCAAAGAAAATGTGTAATGTTATATATCTGGAAATTTGAATTTACTTTATATTAGATGTTTTGCCTCTTTTTTTGAATAAATAAAGAATTAAAAAAAAAAAAAAAAAAAAAAAGATAAAATGGGGTGCCCTCCATAAAGTGAGTAACCAGGTAGTAGAGATTGTACCTAAAGAGTAGGTGGATATGACCGGGAAAATGAGGAGGGAGAAGAAAGGACGGGGGAAGCGGAAAGTAAGAAAGAGAATAGAGATAAATAAGAACACACAATAGATTTGTGTATGATACAAACGGACACGGTGCATGGATGGGAGCGTTTACACTTTATCACAAGGAAGGTTAGGGGGAGGGGAAGGGAGGGAGGGATCACAAAAGGTTAGAGAATTGATAGAGGGGTCAGAATGGAGGTATTGTCTAATTTTTATTTTTTTATTTTGATCCTGGTAAAGGAAGTAAATATGAATGGTGTATAATAATGTATTGAAGTTTACTTAAAGAGGGAGTCCCACAAATACTGCAGCTGCTGACTTTTAAAATAAGGACACTCACCTGTCGAGGGTCCAGCGATGTCGGCACCCGAGGCCGAACCGCCCCTCGGTCCTCGGATGCTGCTGCCGCCATTGCCTTGTGCTTTTTGCATTTTGCAGATTTGCACTATAGAACCTGTTCCATAGGAAACCATGTTAAATGGACTGTAGTGCAAACTTGCAAAATTCAAAAAGCACTAAAAATGCATAGGTGTGGATCCAGCCTAAAGTTTGAAAACATACATGACATTGTAAATATACTATAGCAACACGCATACGTTTTTAGGCCTGATTCATACCTTCGCATTTTTGGTGCTTTTTGCATTTTGCAGATTTGCACTACAGTCCATTTAACATGGTTTCCTATGGAACATGTTCTGTAGTGCAAAATGCAAAAAGCACTAAAAATGCATAGGTGTGAATCAGGCCTCAGGTGCCACTTGACTGGCGGTATATGTTTTTGTAAAAATTATAAAGATAAAAGAGATTTAAAAAAATGCATTTTGGGTGTTATTTACTAAAGCTAGAGAGTGCAAAATCTAGTGGAGGTCTGCATAGAAACCAATCAGCTTCCAATACACCCTGTCACTAGTTATAAAGCTCAATGGGGTTAATGTACTAAAAGCCAATAGACTATGCACTTTACAAAGTGCAATTGCACCCTGCAAACGCAGTTGCTCCAGAGCTTACTGAATGAGGTAAAGCTTCACGTTGCACAGAATACCCAATCAAATACAAGGAAAATGTAAATAAAAAAACAGCATTTCTGCTTGCACGTGATTGGATGATGGAAGTCAGCAGAGCTTCTGTTCATTTACTAAGCACTGAAGCAACTTCTCTTGCAGACTGCAACTTTGCAAAGTGCACAGTCTTTTTGCCTTTAGTAAATCAACCTCAATGCCTCAGCTCACAAAAGTTCAAGCCAAACTAATACAAACATCCAAAAAGTCTGCAAAGTCAAATTGCAAAACTAACCCCAACTGATTAGAGTTAAGCCGGCCATAGATATTGAATCTTGGCCGGTACAGCAGGAACTGGCTGAGGTTTGAACCATCTATGGGCAGGCTCACTGTACCAGCCAGCCTATATTAGAGGCAGTGTGGTTTAACCATTAAAATTATTCTGCTTAACAGCTGTTGAGATAGAACTGCTTCTGTGTCACCTGGACTGCTTAACAAGTTCACAAAACGAATTGGCTTTGCTGGTAGAACCAATCATTGATCCTCAACAAACATTTAATCACGTAGGTCAACTCAATTTAGTGCAAACATGGGTTCTGCCAAAATAATGCATAAATAACTGCTTATTCATCAAACATGGGGAGCTTCAACCAGCTAAACCAGGGGTCTAAACTTTTCAGCACAAGTGCCAAATCGTATGGTACAAATATTCGTGGGCCGAAAAGAAATCAGTTTTGTAAATTAATTATTAAAATGTAAAAAAAAAGAATAATATGTACTCTTAGCTTTTTTTTTATTTTATTTTTTGTATTCAGCATGATATTATTAAGAACAACAGAGAACAGATTTCAATAAGCTCTCGGTTCGAAATCGTGCTAGTTCAGCTGAAATCGCATGATTTCAAACCAGCATTTTAGTCCGCTAGCGGCTGAAAAAGGGCACTTTGCCGGCGGTATAACCGCGCTGCCTAATTGATTTGGGTAGGAGCGGTTTAGGAGCAGTGAATACACCGCTCCTTCACCGCTCCAAAGATGCTGCTAGCAGGACTTTTTTGACCGTCCTGCTAGTGCACCGCTCCAGTGTGAAAGCCCTCAGGCTTTCACATTGGAGAGACAGCAGCGGCTGTTTAAGGGCGCTTTGCAGGCGCTATTTTTAGTGCTGTAGCGCCTGCAAAGTGCCCCAGTGTGAAGGGGGCCTTACATTTATTTCAGGTACTTATATAGCACAGTCAATTTACAGAGTTCTTTACATATATATATATATATATATATATATACACACATCAGTCCCTGCCCTCAAGGAGCTTACAAACTAAGGTCGCTAATTAACACTCATACATTTAGACTGGAGCCAATTAACCTACCAGAATGTCTTTGGAGCATGGAAGAAAAACTATGCAGACACAAGGAGAACATGCAAACTTAATCCAAGTAGTGCTGTGGTTGGGATTCAAACAGACAACCCTAGTGCTGCTGGGTGGAAGTGCTAACCATTTGCCACTGTGCTACTTACATCAGGGTCCCCATCAGAATCCAACCTTATATTACAATTCCCATCAGAATTCCCCCTTAAATCAGATTCATCTCTATGTAATGTATTTACATTAGGGTCCTCCTTCCCCACATGAGGTCCCCATCAGAGTCCTCTTTATATTGGGGTTCCCATCACAATGGAGACAGTACACATCAACTGCAAGCCAGATAAAATCTTGTAATGAGTGTCATGTGGCCTATGGGCCATAGTTTGGAGACCATGAGCCAATCAAACAGAATACCAATATAAAATGTACAGCCATATCCCCACGTTGCGTCTTCTGAGTCAGTTCAATGCAGATTTTTTCTTGCTTAACAAGGTTGTGCCTACAAATACTTCAATAGGCAATTACAATGAATATCCTATTTTTGGCAAGCCATTGTGAACATTTTCCATGCAAGTTTTTTGTATCATGGAATGACTAAGAAAGCTGCAGACTCAAAACAATTGGCAAGAGGAACAAATTGTAAAAGGATCTGGAAATATAGATTGGGTGAATGCATTATTATGTAATGTCATACCGTCTACAATGTCTCTGAATTCTAATTATGGCCTGGTTCTATTGTGGCTGAGATATTCTATACCAACTTTCCCACCAGCTATAATTCTGCTTTCTGAATATTTTTGTAATCGTTTCTCTTTGTTAGCCTGTGTATAAATGTGTGGATTTCAGAACCATTTTCAAAATTGCATATTGCCAAAGGAAGGAACCTAATGGGTCCTAAAAGCTTGCATATCTAATAACGTAAAACTGAACTCAGGCAAACATAAAAACACACATTAATGCAGCTCTGTAATCATTAATACACCATAAAATGCATTTTTATTTTTTCAGGAAAGAAGTGTAAGTACCCAGTGGCGTAACTAGAACCTTCAGGCCCCCGGTGCAAGAAACTATGGAGGGCCCTCCTGACCCCCGGCCAGGGCCCTGCCCACTGATCCCAGGGGCAGCAGGACCTGGATAGCAGGGGGAACAAATCCCCTCCATGTTCCTCCTGCAGCCACTGAATGCCTATCAGAGGGAGATGAGGAGAAGCAGACTTTTAGTGGCTGCAGAAATAAAATAGAGGGTATTTGTCCCTCTAAATGCCCCCCCATCCAGGTGTTCAGGGGCAACGTGTGCTATTGCAATTGTGACCCCTGTAGTTACGCCCCTGGGATGAGTGGCAGCGGTGTTGGTGGGGGGTGGGATCAGTGGTGGTTGGGGAGGGATAGGATCAGTGGCATCGGTGGTGGCGGGTGGGATGAGTGGCAGCAGTGAGGGAGAGATGGGATGATTGGTAGCTGTGGGGGGAATGGGATAAGTGGTGGTTGGGTGGGGGATGGGAACAGTGGCAGCGATGGTGGAGGAGGGATGGGATCATTGGCAGCAGTGAGGGGAGGATGGGATCAGCTGCAAGGGTTGTGGTTGGGGGGTGGGATTAGTGGTAGGGGGGATTGAATGGGATGAGTGGCAAAGGTGGTGGGGGGGAATGGGATCAGTGGCAAGGGTGATGGTTGGAGGAGGGTGGGATGAGATGAGTGGTAGTGGAAGGCTGGATTGGATAGGATGAGTGGTAGTGGAAGGGGGGATTGGATGGGATGAGTGGCAGCGGTGGAGGGCATTGGATGAAATGAGTGGCAGCGGTGGTGGGAGGATGGGATCCGTGGTGAGGGAGGCTGTTTTGAGGGGGGGGGTTGGGATGGGATGAGTGGTGGGGAGGAGAATGGTATCAGTGGCAAGGATGGGATCAGTGGCAGTAGTGGTCATGATGGGGTGGATCAGTGGCAGCAGTGGTTGTGGTATTGGTGTGGGGGGAGGGGGGAATCAGTGGCAGTAGTGGTGGTGTGGGAGGGTATCAGTGCAGTAGTGGTGGTGTGGGGGGTATCAGTGCAGTAGTGGTTGTGTGGGGGGGTGGGTATCAGTGCAGTAGTGGTGGTGTGGGGGGTATCAGTGCAGTAGTGGTGGTGTGGGGGGGGTGGGTATCAGTGCAGTAGTGGTGGTGTGGGGGGGGTATCAGTGCAGTAGTGGTGGTGTGGGGGGTATCAGTGCAGTAGTAGTGGTGGTGTGGGGGGTATCAGTGCAGTAGTGGTGGTGTGGGGGGTTTCAGTGCAGTAGTGGTGGCGTGGGGGGGTATCAGTGCAGTAGTAGTGGTGTGGGGGGGGGGGTATCAGTGCAGTAGTAGGGGGGGGGGGTATGGTGGTGTGGGGGGGGGGGTATCAGTGCAGTAGTAGTGGTGTGTGGGGGGGTATCAGTGCAGTAGTGGTGGTGTGGGGGGGTATCAGTGCAGTAGTGGTGGTGTGTGGGGGGGTATCAGTGCAGTAGTGGTGGTGTGGGGGGTATCAGTGCAGTAGTAGTGGTGTGGGAGGGGGTATCAGTGCAGTAGTAGTGGTGTGGGGGGTATCAGTGCAGTAGTAGTGGTGTGGGGGGTATCAGTGCAGTAGTAGTGGTGTGGGGGGGTATCAGTGCAGTAGTAGTGGTGTGGGGGGGTATCAGTGCAGTAGTAGTGGTGTGGGGGGGGTATCAGTGCAGTAGTAGTGGTGTGGGGGGGTATCAGTGCAGTAGTAGTGGTGTGGGGGGGTATCAGTGCAGTAGTAGTGGTGTGGGGGGTATCAGTGCAGTAGTAGTGGTGTGGGGGGTATCAGTGCAGTAGTAGTGGTGTGGGGGGGGGGGTATCAGTGCAGTAGTGGTGGTGTGGGGGGGTATCAGTGCAGTAGTGGTGGTGTGGGGATCAGTGGCAGTGTTGATATTAAGGGATGGGTGCCACTTACTTGCAGATCACTTGGTTCCGAATCCCCCTCCTTTCTGGGTCTTGCTTGGGTGAACAGAGGGGATGGGCGGGGCCTGTGAGTGCAGGCGGAGCTGGAGAAGACTGTGCCTGTGAGTGCAGAGTATGGCCGGAGCGGCCGGAGCGGGCGGAGCCGCGGAGAGGATGGGCGAAGTGGGCGGGGACTGTGCCCCTGAGTGCGGGATGAGAGGATGGGTGGAGAGGATAGGCGGAGCCTGTGCAGTGTGCATAGTGCAAACGGGGAGGATGGGCGGAGCGGCCGGAAAAGATGGGCGGAGCGGCCGGAAAAGATGGGCGGAGCGGACTCCCCATGAATGACCGTGTGAGTGTACTGTAATATCTCTCGGGCAGCGGCGGGCCCCCCTACAGTGGCGGAACCCGAGGGCCCAGTCGCAAATGCGACTGGTGCGACCCCGGTAATTCCGCCACTGTAAGTACCTTAATCAGACCTGGTATCAGTCGCTTGCAGTCCCTGTACTGCAGGGTTGGAGTGTAATGCCCTGTACACACGATCGAAATTCCCCCAGCAAAAGTCTGATGTGAGCTTCTGGTTGGAAATTCCGACCGTGTGTATGCTCCATCGGACTTTTGCTGGCGGAATTCCCGCCAGCAAAAGATTGAGAGCAGGTTCTCTATTTTTCGGTCGGAAAAAGTTCCGATCGGAAATTCGAATCGTCTGTACAAATTCTGACGCGCAAAATTCCTACGCATGCTCCGAAACAATTTGACGCATGCTCGGAAGCATTGAACTTAATTTTCTCGGCTCGTCGTAGTGTTGTACGTCACAGCGTTCTTGACTGACGAAAGTCCAGAGAACTTTTGTGTGACCGCGTGTATGCAAGACAAGCTTGAGCGGAATTCCGTCGGAAAAACCATCCAAGTTTTTTTCCGACGGAAAATACGATCGTGTGTACGGGGCATAAGAGGCAGAAGTAGAGCAAGAGTTTATGTGTTGTCAAGCAGCGTGCAGAAGGAGAAAGCACAGTGACAGAGAGATCAGTTCATCTCTATGTTGCTTCTCCTTTCACAGTCCAGTCACAGACTGGGGCGGGTCCAGGATGACCTGGGCTCAGAAAGAATGTGTTAAATAATGCTGGCCATTAGAGTGAGGACATCTTGCAGCAGAAATGAGCATTGCCAGGGAAATCTCTGGCTTAAAGTGGTTGTAAACTCTTATATACCAAGCAAGGTTACTGGTCTCAGGTGATACACAGAGATTTCCTAAGTAATACAGAACACTTAGTACTGTAATGTTAAAGCTTAATTCCAGGCACAAACACTTTCATATACCTACAGTATATTCATCAATGGCCTGAAAGGTATAATTCTACCTTTTATGCACCAAATGCCTTTACAAACCAAGATATTACCTTGTTAAAGTTGTAGAGAGCAGAGTGCAGAGGACAGGACTTTGGGAGGTGCCCAGCAGGCCCACCCACTAAAGGTTGCCTGCAGGCATCTACAAGAGTGGTGGAGACAAGACCAGTCACTGTGCACAAAGAGAAAGGGCAACAGTGACCTGTCCTTGTTACAGGAAGTTCTGTAGCATCCTTCAACCAAAGAATGTTGTGCAGGATCATGGTGATATGGCCAACCACATAGCAAATTGTGTGTTCTATATGGCCAGCTTTACTACTCTGGACCTTATACAGTAAATTCATATTCTGTCTCTCACTCGCAGTTTTATCCCAGTCACTGCGCCATTTCTGCATCTCTGAATAGCTTATTTTATTGTATTTACCCTTATTATGCATAGTTGCAATATCAGTCCTTAAGCTGGCCATACATGGATCGAAATTTGGCCACTTCAGCATGGACTGTATGAATTTTAATACATATGTGGGCAGGCTGATTGTACCCAAGTCTATCCATCGGCATACTGTCGGCAACAAGACTCCCCGCACCCCCCCCCTCTACCCGTCAGCCACGGGAGGTATTCCCCCCATCAACACTGACTGATGGGGGAATCGGGTAATCTTCTTTCCTTTCCCCCATGGCCTGCTTTAGTCATTTAACATAGCACAGAAGAAGTATCATTGAATATATTTTGAAATGTCTGACACCCAGCCATTTGATTCATTTACACAGAAACGTCTGTGATCAATTCTGAATGCTAATCATGTCCCATTATTCATTATCATTGTTTCAAAATCCAAATAGGTCATAGTATTACTCTATAGGTTAGATTTTTTTTTTTAATCATTAAAGTTTTTATTGAGTATTTCATAGAACATAAATAAATACAGGGTACAAGGAAAAAGAAATCAAAAAAAAAAAAAATAACATACAAAGATATGCACAGTAATATCTGAGTCATCAATAGTAAAGATAACATTCTTACATATACTAAGAATAAGTTATGTAATAGTTATAGGCCAAATAGACCATTGTGAATCAAACCGTGAACATTTCATGTTATTAATGGCTAATAAACGCTCAAAAGAATGATTTCTACTCACAGCTGATATGACATCAGACAAATTCACAGCAACAGAGGATTTCCAGTTGCAAAGAATCAGCAGCCGTGTTTCCAACAGGATATGGGTTATTACTGGTCTGAAATTTTTATCAAACTTGTCAATGTTTAAGTGAAGAATACCCAAAGCAGGATCTGGAGGGGTCAATACACCAGTGATAGAAGATATTAATCGGAATATACTGTTCCATAGACTTTTGATTGTAGGACAATGCCAAAGCATATGCATTAGATTTCCTATTTGTCCACATCCCCTCCAACAATGTGGTGATGTACCTGGGAAAAAGGATGCTATTCTATACGGAGTGTAGTGCCATCTGTTAGTTAATTTAATAGTCAGTTCCCAGTGTTTAGCACAGTGAGAGGCCGTGTGTATTTCCGAAAAGGCCTGCCGCCATTGGAATTCCGAAAGTTCCGAATCTATATCACCTTCCCACTTGAGCATAGCTGAAGTTTTAGTAAATGTAATTTTGTTCCCAAAGATGTTATAAAAATACGATATACCTTTCGCATCACGTTTTTCCGTAAAATAGAATTGCCAAAGTTTAAATGGAACTCTAATTAACGGAATCGGTTTTGACTCAAAAAATTGTATTATGTTATAGCATTTAAGAATCTCATCTTCATTTAAGTTATATTGCAACAATAAAGTGTCCATGGATTTAAGTTGACCATCATTATATAGTTCTGATGCTGTAGTAATTCCTTTAGTGATCAAGTCATCGACTGCGAGTGATGGAAGGTATTTCTCAAGTATGTATAGAGGTACATCATAGGGAACATCATTAGTTTCTCTATGAACGTTATCTATGATATGCCTCCATGCCTTCAAAGAAATATTAATAGTGGGGGCTAAACTTTTTAAGTCCCATTTAAGCCAACTATCTGTAAGTAAGAAAGTAGAAGCTTCTTGCAAGGGTACTATTGAATTCTCCATAGACACCCATGAAGGTGCATTGACAGTTTGGAACCAGTGTTTGATTTGGTCTAATCGAACAGCCCAGTAATAATCATGTATATCTACCATGCCAGCCCCACCAATTTTTTTGTGAGAAGTAAGGTTGCACCTGGAACACCTAGCTTTTTTGCCATTCCATATATATTTCTTTCCCATGTTAGCTAATTTGGAGAGAAAATGTTGAGGAATATGGATCGGTAAAGATCGAAAAATATACAGAATTTGAGGCAGAATCAACATTTTGTATGCCGCCATCCTTCCATACCAGGACACCTCCTTCATCGAAAAAGATTTCAGTTGAGCTTCCAGTTTGGCAATAAGTGGAATCATATTAGCTCTTGCAAGGTCAGAAGTCTTGGGCTTCAGGATAATCCCCAGATAAGGCACACCACTGTTATTCCACGTATATGGAAACCAAGCCTGAAGATCAAGTTTCTGTTTGGACTTAATATTTATATCAAGTATCAAAGATTTTGAGAAATTTATCTTATAGTAAGAAATTTTACCAAACGCCTGAAGAACAGTATGAGCTCCAGGTAAAGAAGTAAGCGGGTAAGTCATTAATAGTATAATATCATCCGCAAAAAGATTAATAGTATGTTCCTGTGTGCCAAACCGGAAGCCTCTGATAGAAGGGTGCATCCTAATTTTTTCAGCCAAAGGTTCAATCATTATATTAAAAATGGAAGGAGACAGAGGACAACCCTGTCTAGTTCCATTGCCAATACTAAACATATTAGATAAAGTGTTATTCGTGTACACCTGAGCTGTAGGGCATGAATAGAGCGCCATAATAGCTTGCAAAATACGTCCTTGAAAACCGAATTTTTCTAAGGTCATGCGCATGTACATCCAGTGGACCCTATCGAACACCTTCTCTGCGTCAATAGATAACAGCAGAGAAGGCGTTCTATGCAATTTAGCATAGTGTAAAATATTCACAATTCGTCTAGTTGCATCAGAAGTTTGTCTCCCCTTCACGAATCCCATCTGGTCGTTTTTAATAAGAGAAGGAATGATATGTGATAGACGAATGGCCAATGATTTGGCATATACCTTAGTGTCACAATTTAAGAGGGATATCGGTCTAAAGTTGGCCGGAGTATCTGGATCTTTACCAGGTTTAGGTAATGTAATAATGAAGGCTTTTAGCATATCAGGGGGGAAGCAAGCAGATTCAGCGGCCGTATTAAAAGAATTAACCAGATGAGGCGATATAATGTGTTTGAATGATTTGAGATATTCATTAGAAAACCCGTCAGGGCCTGGGGATTTACCAGTTGGAAGTGAATCGATGGTTTTTACAATTTCTCGGATCGTGAATGGTGCATTTAAAGTTTCTAGGTGTTGTGTAGAAAGACTTGGTAATTGTATGTTATGCAGGAATGACTGGATAGCTTCCTCTGTTGGTTGGTGTGTATGCGGATCATCTTTCAGATTGTAAAGGGAGCTATAGTATTCTGCAAATTGGTTAGCTATTTCTTTTGGGTGAATAATTTTATGAGATAGGGTAGCATGTCTAAGAAAAGCAATCCGTGTTTTGGCATTTGCAGCTTTTAACCTATTGGCAAGGTGTCTACCAGGTTTGTTAGCATTATTATAGTGATTTAATTTTAAACGTCTAAGGTGTTTATCAAACTGTTGGGAGAGAAGTGTTCTAAGTTGTTCTCTAAGAGAGGTCAGTTTATCCGATATTAATGTGGTAGGTGACAGTTTATTCTGAGATTCAAAATTTTTAATATCAGCAAGAATATTAGATAGTTGCTGGGATCTTTGCTTTTTTATTCTGGCGCCCATCTGTATGAATATTCCCCGCATATATGCTTTATGGGAGTTCCATAAAATATGAGGTAACTGAGCCAAAGTTGTCTTGGAAAAAATTTGTAAGGTGTTGCGACAATATTTTACCTGAGGAAGATTCCTGAATCAGCCTATTATTACAACGCCAGATGGGAGGTGAAGAGGAGACACCCCTCTCTACTATACGTATCGATATTGCTGCGTGGTCAGACCACGTAATGTCATGTATAGTAGCCACATCAATATCTTGCAGTAGCATTCTATCAGTGAGAAACATATCAATGCGAGAGTAGGATTTGTGTCTGTTAGAGAAAAAAGTGAAGTCTCGTTCATTCGCATGGAGACATCTCCAGGCGTCAAATAGTTCTTCACTGTGTAGAACTTCTTGAAGCGCTGGTGATTGGTCAGATTTTACTGAAGATGTGTCCACTTTAGGATCCGAAGTAATATTGAAATCTCCACAGATAAGTATTCTGCCATATTTTAAAGAATCAAGCTTGCGTAAAACTTTTTTAAAGAAGCGCAGTTGATGCCTATTTGGGGCGTATAGAGTAACTAGAGTAAATGGTTGAGAATTAATGTCACCTGTTAAAATAATAAACCTGCCCTCCGTGTCTATGAAGGAGTCCTTTTGTTGAAATGAGAGAGTGTTCTTAATCGCTAAGAGGACACCTCCAGCTTTTTTCCTTGGGTTGCAAGCCAAATAGATATGTGGATAATCTTTGTGAGAGCATTGTGGATTTTTGTCAGTTTGAAAGTGCGTTTCTTGAACACAAAGGATATCAGCTCTATGGTTGTACACATCTGCTTTTATTGAAAGTGCCTCTGATTAATCCCAAATAAAGTTCAGCTGTTCTAGTAGGTCTTTCCTGACATTTTCTTTGTCGCATCCTACAGCAAAAGCCATGGTCCGCAGAGAGCTTCCAAAGCATCAGAGGGTTCTCATTGTTAACAGGTATCAGTCAGGAGAAGGGTACAAAAGAATATCCAAGGCATTAGATATACCATGAAACACAGTAAAGATACCTCCTCCTCAAGTGGAGAAAATATGGCACAACAGTGACGTTACCAAGAACTGGATGTCCCTCCAAAATTGATGAAAAGACGACAAGAAAACTGGTCTGGGAGGCTGCCAAGAGGTCTACAGCAACATTAAAGGAGCTGCAGGAATATCTGGCAAGTACTGGCTGTGCGGTACATGTGACAACAATCTCCCGTATTCTTCATTTGCCTGATGAAGGAGCATGCATGCTCCGAACGCGCGCGCCGTCCGCTCCACCGTCCACCTGGATGTGACGTCAGTGGCTTCCTTGGAGTGTACCCGTGTCTCCGGAGGCGTTGGGAGCCACCAGGGCAGCCGACACCAGCGATGTCCTCTTTGTCTATCGCAACATGTTCTCTCCTGGAGTGGATGAACCCTATTTCACTACAGGTGCTTTCGTTCTTGTCATTTTGTGAGTTTTATCTATTATCCTTGCATTTAGATGCTGCACTTAGATGGCGTTTCTCTTTTTCTCCTTTTGCATGTTCACAGAGTCCCTTCTAGCTCTAACCAGAGCCTGCAGCCTTCTATAACCAGCGTTATACATCCGGAGACTGTCCCATTTATGGACTTTTAAGAAAAGACTCTGATTGCGCACTGCTCTTCCCATCAAGCCCATTACTGTTTGTTTTTTTTGTTTTTTCTTACAAAGCTTTTGCAAAAACACATCTGAAGTGTCCCAAAAGCATGTGGGAAAAATGTGTTATGGTCTGATGAAACCAAGGTTGAACTTTTTGGCCATTCCAAAAGATGTTTGGCACAAAAACAGCACTGCACATCACTGAAAGAACACTGTACCCACTGTGAAGCATGGTGGTGGCAGCATCAGGCTTTGTGGCTTTTTTCTTCAGCTGGAACAGGGGCCTTAGTCAAGGTAGAGGGAATTCTGACCAGTTCCAAATACCAGTCAGTATTGGCACAAAACTTTCAGGCTTCTGCTAGAAAGCTGAACATGAAGAGGAACTTCATCTTTCAGCATGACAACGACCCAAATCACCAAAAGAAATGGCTTCACCAGAAGAAGAAGGTTTTGGAATGGCCCAGCCAGAGCCCAGACCTGAATCCCATTGGTAATCTGTGGGGTGATATGAAGAGGGCTGTATACAGGAGGTCCCTGCAATCTGACAGATTTGGAGTGTTTTTGCAAAGAAGAATGGGCAAATATTGCCAAGTCAAGATGTGCCATGCTGATAGACTCATACCCAAAAAGACGGAGTGCTGTAATAAAATCAAAACGTGCTTCAGCAAAGTATTAGTGTAAGGGTGTGCACACTTATGCAACCATATTATTTTATTTTTACTTCCCTCCACCTAAAAGATTTCAGTTTGTTGTTCAACAAGTTGTACAGTTTATGGGTCACATTAAAGGTGGAAAAAGTTCTGAAATGATTTATCTTTGTCTCATTCTTTTTACATCACAGAAACCTGACAACTTAACAGGGTGTGTATAGTTTTTATATATGCAGCCTTAGGACAGAAAGTGGCTAAAGTGGATGTAAACCTGATTCATGAAATTTGACCTAGGCACATATCTGCAGTGTTTTCTTATCTCTCTCCAAAGCCCTGAGACCCTTGTAGGTCTTCTGTTATCAGCATGATGACTTCTGACAAGTTCTCTGACACAGGAGATAAAACCATCCTTAAATTTGTGTGAGTGCTCTAAATAGATTGGCAGAGAGCAGGTCTATTCACAGCACATGCCTTCCTTCATTTGCCTATGTGAAGGGGGGGGGGTGCCTTTCCTCCAATCAGCTGCCACACAGTGTATGCCGAGACTCCACACCCAGTGCTGAATAGGAAGAAAATAATCGCTGTCACAATGTGCACATTCTAAAGAATGTAGCAAGCTGAAGACAGCAGATATACTTGTAAAACTTATGTAGTGAGATTTGTTTCATCTCTGTATCATCAGAGGCTGTTCACTTCACTTGGTGTATGTGAGGGTTTACATCCACTCTTCTCTTGGAGCTAAACCCATCAATTTAACAGTTTCTCAAAACCGCTACATTCAAGGCATGCCTTGAATAACTGTCACAGTTGCTTGTACTGTACTCTCAACTAGGCTGTCAAATGAATGGTGTTGCACCATGGCAACTGCAGATCAAACAGGCAGCTTCCTTGGCTGTAAAGACTAGGAGGGTTTTGTTTTAAATGTGAATTGATTTGTGAGGGGTTAGAACCCCAGTCAGCTCTTTATAGCTAAAGGCTTAAAGCGGTTCTGCACACATTTCATTTAGTAAATCTCTTTGCCTTCCAAATCAGGCAAAGAGTACTAAATGAAGTGTGTTTTTTTTTTTTTTTTTTTATTTATTTTTTTTTTTCACTTACCTTGTAATCACTGACTTCCTTTCCTCTGTCTCTGCGGCGGTGGGCGGGGTCTCTGCGTCGATCGTCGTCACGCCGCACTGTCTCCTGGGATCTGGTGTCATTGATCCCAGGAGTCAGTGCGGACATCTTCCGAAATCTCGCGAGATTTCGGCCACATCTTCCGAAATCTCGCGAGATTTCGGCCACATCTTCCGAAATCTCGCGAGATTTCGGCCACATCTTCCGAAATCTCGCGAGATTTCAAAGAACGTGGGCTGCACTTTGCCGTTACTGCGCACGCGCGAGCTCGGCGCAGTAACGGCGGTGCATGCTGGGCCATCTGAAGTGCCTGTGGGATTTCACATGCCCACAGGCAAGATGGCACCCAGCAAGAAAACATTTTTATAAATTATTTTATAGGACGAAAACCGGCAGCAGTAAATTAGCAAAATGGAACACGTGAGTCTCCTAATCACATCTCCTAATCCTTTGCATTAAAAAAAAAACAAAAAAAACACACAGTGCAGAACCGCTTTAAAAGTCTGCCATTTCAGCAGCTATTGTCCGACATTTGAGCCATGGGTGCCCCTTGTTGGCACCACTTGAGTCACCAAAAGGCAATTTTTCAATTGACTTTTGTTGGCGCCAGATGGAAAATTGTCAGCCGGACAGTGATGGCGTCCAATCGGATGTGGATCTTGGCTGTCAGAATACAAAAGCTGAAGGTAGATGCTTCCATCTGTATGGTTTTCTCTGAATGAGGGACATTTCCACGTGTACAGCCAGCTTAAAGTGGTTGTATACCCCCAATGCGGAAGTTGTACCTCTAGGTAAGCCTTATTATAGGCTTACCTAATAGGTACTGTAAATATCTCCTAAAACTGTGCCGTTTAGGAGATATTTAACTTGTAGTGCGCCAATGATGTCATTGGTGCATGCGCTGTGAAGAAACGGCTCTTCACTAGCAAGTGCTGTGACTGATTGCCCCCGTCGCAGAGCCAGAGTCCGCAGCCCCGGAAGTAAGAGGGGCAAACATGGATGTGGGGACAGTGTGGGCTGTGATTGCAGGTAAGTGGCACATAATGGGCTAGTATGCATCGTATTATGCTTTTACTTTGCAGGGGAAAAAAGAGGAAGTAAAACCCATTAGGGTTTACTTCCTCTTTGAGAGAGAAGGCGAGGCTCTGGGTACAAATCTTTGGAGTCCGGTAAATTATCACTGGATGATAAAATATCTCCAGTTTGGCTTGGAGGCACCCCTTAAAGTGTGGGGGGGGGGGGGCTCGGAGTTAAGAATCCATGTGTATACCATTTAATAATAATAAATGGTTCACAGCAGGAAAACACAAGCCATCTAACACATTTCAGGGGTCAGGTAAACTTTCCTTGGAAATCTGGTAAAAAGATGGTGGGACTCCTAGGATGGCATAATCTCCAAGGGTATTTGATAGTGTGTAAGCCAATAGTATACTCTATTCAAAAAAAAAAAAAAAATAAACATTTTGGCTTTGAAATAGCATCTGGTGATCCTGCCATGAAGGTCTTTATGCAGGTGCTTCATGCTATGGGATGACAACGCCTTGTCCTTGTCTCCCAGTTGCATGCTTGTGTTGTCATCTGTGCTTTCAACAGAGATATAAATGGCTGGTTCTTTGCTCAGGCTCTTCCTGTTATGGGGGGACAACTATCTTCCAGTTGTGTTGCTATTCTGGTGGAGCCAACAAGTGGCCATGCTGACACACATTGTGCAGGTATGGTCCGCTGATGTAACTATCAGGAATCTGGTCCAGATGTTGTTCCCTCTGTACAGAGCCCTTTGTTGATTGTCAACATCGGGCTCTGGGCTGTGATTGGACACATCCGATAAGGAGGTCTCGGCTGTGAATCATTGGCTGTGACAGGCTCCATCTACAGTCACAGTGGGTGCCAGCTGGGACATGCTGACATGCTCCAACTACAGTCACAGTGGGTGCCAGCTGGGGGGCCTGCACCCTAAACATGGAAGCAGGCAGTGACATGCGCCCTAAACATGGAAGCAGGCAGCGACATGCACCCTAAACATGGAAGCAGGCAGCGACATGCGCCCTAAACATGGAAGCAGGCAGCGACATGCGCCCTAAACATGGAAGCAGGCAGCGACATGCGCCCTAAACATGGAAGCAGGCAGCGACATGCACCCTAAACATGGAAGCAGGCAGCGAAATACGGTGTTCCCACCCACAGTGCATTGCGGGTGGGCAGTCCGTAAGGGTTTAAATTGGTTGGAAAACCTAAACGACAACAAACCTGTTAAATGTTGCTTCCCTATTGTTTTGATACTGCTCCAGACATTTTGTACTAAATCACCATGTAAATGTTTTTCTATGTGGTCACATACTGTGGGCCGTGTGACTCCACTGACTGACGACACTGTTAAATCACATAGCAGGAGTACATCACCTGCTGGCATCCATAGCTCCAGGGCATTGTCAGGTAATTCATGCCCACCAGCCACAACAACCTCAGAGAAGGGGGGAAAATGCTGGAGCTTTGTGGTTGCATGACTGCAAAGAAGAAAAATGATGAAAATGTATTTGGATGATTTCGTAGAACTTGTCTGCGTGGAGCATCAAACAATGGGAGAGCAACCTTTACCAGCTATGTTGTTGTTGTTGTTGTGTAGCCTTTGTAATCCTTTCCTTTCATTTTAAGTCCCCTGCCTTTGGTTATGCCGGGTTTGTCACAGACCTTTGGTACATTTTGACTCGTGTTTACATCCCCTATTTTTGCGTCCTGTGTTTTTGTTACTTGCATACTAGAATTTTATTATTCTGGTTTCCAGGAATCGGGCTGCATATTCTACATATTTAACATTGAATACTTGACATTGTGAAAAGAAGTTTGACTCATTTAAAGCAATTCCTTATTTTACTTCCAGAGAACATTGAACCATTCACATCAGTCCTATAAGGGAGCTCACAGTCAGAGACGGGCTATGTTCAGATATGGTGTATATCCCGCCTACATCTCGCATTTTATACCTTCTGTTTCTGGGCTTGGCAGGCCATAGGGAAGCCATATCTTCCATTATGCTAAAAATAATAATAATCTAAGTTACTTCACTTTTTTTGTAATTTTATTATACTGTTTTTGCATTCAAGTATATGTGTCATCCATATAATGGCTTTTCTGGCTCCCTAGCACGATGCACTGACCACTATCTTCACTACCATAATAACTGTTCATGTCCACCTATACTGTGCAGCGCTGGGCATGTTGTTCTATACAGGGGGGTCCCCGGGTTACGAACCCCCCGTTAGGAACTGTCCTCCTGTTTGTAATTTGGAAATGTTCATAAGTCAGCCGCGATTTCCGATGTTTTGTCGAATGCCATTCTGCGCATGCGAGGCAAATTATGGACGTTTCAGGCATTTTCCGAGGCTCTGTCTGGCCACGCATGTGCAGAGCGACCAATGTCCGCGCAAAACGGCAGAGGGTCCCCGCAGCGCCCGGTTCATAAGTAGGAGATGTTCGTAGGTCGGCATTCGTAAGTTGGGGACCCCCTGTAACTCTGTTTATGTGACCCTTTCTGTGCTATTTGACTGTGATGTTGGTTATCATTGCGTACTTTGGCTGTTGACTGTAACTTTCTTTGGAATAATAAAGGAATTACAAAAAAAAAAAGGAGCTAATGTCCTTACTGCGGTCCTACATATCGTAGAGCCAATGTTTTGAGAGAGAGAGACAGACAGATTTCCTACATGTGTTTTGGATTGTGGACAGAAACGGGACCCCCCCCCCCCCCCCCCCAGTTTAAGCCCATGCAGAGACTGTGAGAATATACAAACTCAGTGCAGATATTGAACTTGAAGGCAAATAGGCTAGACAGAGGGCCACTTTACTGTCCTTTAAAATTTGGGAGGGGGGGGGCAATTGTGGACTTTGTCCCCTGGCATCACTGGGAGTAAACAATGCATTTTTGGTGTCCATGGGAGAAATACTGCCCATCATTGGTATCGGTGAAAGGAATAGTCGTATTATTCCGCTCACTGACATCAATAGTGCCCCATCATTGGTGTCAGTGAGAGGAATAGTGCCCCATCATTGACGTCGGTAAGAGGAATAGTGCCCCATCATTGGTTCCAGTGGATAAAATGGTGCCCCATCATTGGTGCCAGTGGATAAAATGGTGCCCCATCATTGGTGCCAGTGGATAAGATGGTGCCCCATCATTTGGAAGGAATAGTGCCTTGTATCGGAGGGAAGAAAGTGCTCCAAGGGTCACATAGAGGTGAGCAAAGGGCCACAGTTTGGAGATCACTGGACCAGACGATAGTCACGTGACCACACAGGGTTGGTTCTAAATGCTGCCTGCACACACTGTGGGAACAGCATTCACTGTCAACAGCCACTGTCAGATTTGTACTCTGTACAATTCATTGGTCGGCATCAGCACTGTTCACGTGTAACCCACTCATCCAAGCAGTTACATGCCAGTAGAGCTTTCAACTGACCCTGCTGGATGCTGACCAATGAGTTTTGAGGGTTGGCGTTTATGTGGAGTTCTGGCTGCACCCAGTTTGTATGTGGCCATAGCACAGATTCTTTCTGCGCCTACAGGCGACTTTTAGCCACCTCCTGAATGTGGCAAAATATCAGCCCCTGGCTGTTTGTGTGAGTGTAGCCTAAATCCCAGGACCCCGGAGCTGCAATGCAAGAGTGCTAATCACTTGGCAATCTTGCTAGCCATGCATATTCTCTCTCTCTCTCTCTCTCTCTCTCTCTCTCTCTCTCTCTCTCTCTCTCTCTCTCTCTCTCTCTCTCTCTCTCTCTCTCTCTCTCTCTCTCTCTCTCTCTCTCTCTCTCTCTCTCTCTCTCTCTCTCTCTCTCTCTCTCGTGCACTGGGCTGTGGAGGTGGCGGGTACGCTTTGGCTGTACTTCTCCTTTTCACACCTATGCATTCGGTGTGCGGCATTTGTTTACATGGTCACAGCAGCCCATTCACTTGATAGGACTGCTGTATGTGTGGGAAACGCAGGAAATGGGTGCTTACACCTTCTTAATACTGCAGCCGCAGGGGAGTCGCATGGTGCTTTTGCATGCCCGAAATGCATTGTGTATTTAGATGCGTGTGGGTGCCATTAGGGATAAATGCCAGCCTGCTGTGTATGTAAAAGTGCAGCTCATTTTGGTTGCAGGAACAGTTGCGATACCACCTGCACAAGCGTGAACCAAGTCTTAAGCCCCATACACACGCTCGGATTATCCGAGGACCAGGTCCATCGGATCATGTCCGTCATACTTTTGCGTACACACGGTCAGACAAAGTTGTCGGAAAATCCGATCATTCTGAACGTGGTGACGTTTGTTGCCTACGACGGGACTACGTAGAGGCTAGTAGCCAATAGCTTTGGTCTTGTAATGTGATCTGAGCATGCGTAGCACTTTGTCCGTCGGACAACGGTACACACGATCGGATTTGGTGTGATCGGACCGTGTTGTCGGAAAATCTATCCAGCAGGAGATAGGACTTTGTCCGTCGGACAATCCGACGTACACTGTCCGATGGTGCATACACACGGTCGGATTTTTCAACAACATTGTCCGATCGGACAGAATCCATGCGAAAATCCTACCGTGTGTATGGGGCTTTAGACTTTGGAATCAATTAGTCTGTTATTATTTTCATACAATTAATTTCCTCGCTTTTAGGAATCATGTAACGTACGTTTAGATCCATAATTATTATGCTATGGGGCATTTGGCAGTCATGGCATTTAGCTGTGGAAACCAAAACTAGAAGATTTGTGTTTGCCATGTGATTTTGACTGTGCTTTATGTTGTAAGCAGGTAAACCTTTTATACTAACATTTACAAGTAAATTACCCCTGTGGGGCGCCGCATGTATTCAGGGCCGACATGTAAACATCAGCAATGTGTAGGTGGCAGTTGTGACAGCGGGCACAGAATGACCTTGATCCTAAGTCATCCTGTGTCACCACCGCTGATTTCACACTATGGATGTTCATATCTCCCAATGAAGAGATCAGCATGAGACCTGCTACAAAAAATGAAAATAAAACATTCAGTGGAGAGGTTCCCTAGCACTTCCTGTCCCGAGGACACCGAGCGCAATAAATACGGGACAGTGGATCTATGCCTCCCCCACTCTGTCAAAAACAGACAGGTCTTTTCCTGGAGTTGGGCTTTAGGTTTGTTCACACTGGCCGCATGCAAAATGCTTTGTTTTAGTGTGACGGCAACTGTCAGTTTTTTTCTTTGCAGTCAGGTGCGGTGAGGGGACAGTGTAATGCGTGTTTTTGCCCATCGCACTGTTTGCTTTTTTTTTTTTTTTTTTTTTAATTAATAAAAAAATAAAAAAAGCTTTGAAGTGCACAAAGTGACACTTTAGTTATGTCTGTGTATAGCAGCGTGGTGCAATAGAGTGTACTGTGGGAAAAAATGCAGCATTGTGGTGCAAACAGGCCACAAAGAAAGCTGTTCATCTCAATGTTCCCTTGCAGTGACTGCAGTGTAAATGAGCCCTTAAACTTTCTAAAAGTAACAGATCTTCCTGAGAGCAGACAACACAAGGTGCTTGTATTATCTTTATTAGCCAGAAAAGCCTCCGCCGTGCCCCTCTCTGAGCTGACAGGGCTTGCTTGTAAAATTTGTGAAATTCAAGCCCTTGTTACAAAGTGAAACTAGATCAGAGAGGGGCACAAAAGAGTCTTTTTGGCTGGCAAAAGCAGACTACTGATATCCAAAAGAAAAATGTATGAATGGCGCTGGAAAATAGATGCGACTTAATGGCTGAAAACAAAATCCTTAATTGTAAAAGTCCATAATTTTATGAAAGGTCCGTAAAGTTCATATATCAAATCTCCAAAAGCTTCATTAGCGGCGGTTCCCCATAGACTGATTCTCTGTAAGAAACCAAAGGGGCAGAAGGGGGGGGGGGGGGGCACCAGACTAAGTGTAGCAGGTTAAAAACAACTTTGTTTTTTATTAAAAAGCCAAATTGGCAACACGCATGAGTAGCAGACAGGTAAGCATGTACAGTTGTGCTCATAAGTTTACATACCCTGGCAGAATTTATGATTTCTTGGCCATTTTTAGAGAATATGAATGATAACACAAAAACATTTTTATTTCACTTATGGTTAGTGTTTGGCTGAAGCCATTTATTATCAATCAACTGTGTTTACTCTTTTTTCATCATAATGACAACAGAAACTACCAAATGACCCTGATCAAAAGTTTACATACCCTGGTGATTTTGGCCTGATTACATGCACACAAGTTGACACATAGGGGTTTGAATGGCTATTAAAGGTAACCATCCTCACCTGTGATCTGTTTGCTTGTAATATATATATATATATATATATGTATATATATATATGTGTTTGTGTGTGAAAGATCAATCAGTTTCTGGACTCCTGACAGACCCTTGCATCTTTCATCCAGTGCTGAACTGACGTTTCTGGATTCTGAGTGATGGGGAAAGCAAAAGAATTGTCAAAGAATCTGCGGGAAAAGGTAGTTGAACTGTATAAAACAGGAAAGGGATATAAAAAGATATCCAAGGAATTGAGAATGCCAATCAGCAGTGTTTTAAACTCTAATCAAGAAGTGGAAAATGAGGGGTTCTGTTGAAATCAATCCACGGTCAGGTAGACCAACTAAAATTTCAGCCACAACTGCCAGGAAAATTTTGTTCAGTATGCAAAGAAAAAGTCACAAATAACTTCAGGTGACTTACAGGACTCTCTGAAAACATATATGGTGTTGGCTGTTTCAAGATGCACAATAAAGAGGCACTTGAAGAAAGATGGACTGCATGATCGACTCACCAGAAGAAGACCATTACTACACAAATGCCACAAAGTATCCCGCTTACAATACGCCAAAGAGCACAGAGACAAGCCTCAAACCTTCTGGTACAAAGTCATTTGGAGTGATGAGACCAAAATTGAGCTTTTTTACCACAACCATAAATTATACATTTGGAGAGGAGTCAACAAGGCCTATGATGAAAGGTATGGCGGTGGATCACTGATGTTTTGGGCATGGGTGAGCTACAAAGAAATAGGAAATTTGTTCAGAATTGTTTACAAGATGAATGCAGTACGTTATCAAAAAATACTGGAGGAACATTTGCGTTCATCAGCCAGGAAGCTGCGCATGGGGCGTACTTGGACATTGACAATGATCCAAAACACAAGGCCAAGTTGACCTGTCATTGGCTACAGCAGAATAAAGTGAAGGTTCTGGAGTGGCCATCTCAGTCTCCTGACCTCAATATCATTGAGCCACTCTGGGGAGATCTCAAATGTGATGTTCATGCAAGACAGCCCAAGAATTTACAGGAACTGGAGGCTTTTTGCCAAGAAGAATGGGCAGCTTTACCATCTGAGAAGATAAAGAGCATCATCCACAAATACCACAAAAGACTTCAAGCTGTCATTGATGTTAAAGGGGGCAATACACGGTATTAAGAACTGGGGTATGTAAACCTTTGATCGGGGTCATTTGGGTAGTTTCTGTTACCATTATGATTTTAAAAAGAGTAAACGCAGTTGATTGATCAATAAATGGCTTCAGACAAACACTAACCATGAGTGAAAGAAAATGTTTTGTGTTATCATTCATATTCTCTGAAAAATGGCCATAAATCATAAATTCTGCCAGGGTATGTAAACTTATGAGCACAACTGTATCTACAGGTGGTATTTGGGCCAGACAGAGGTGTCCCGGAGTCGTTGGTGGAAGTTCAAAAGTGGATTGCCTTCCTTGAAACGTCCACAAATGACTCTGGCACACTTCCATCTGGCCCAGATACCACATGTTTTATAGTTAGTAAGGTTGAATAAAGACACCAGTCCATCCAGTTCAACCTGAGTGAGTGTCTAGAATTGCCCCTATCCCTGTACATTGCACACTCACATCGGTCCCTACCCTCAAGGAGCCCACAAAAGTGTATGTAGATACACTATATTGACAAAAGTATTGGAACGCCTGCCCTTACACGCACATGAACTTTAATAGCATCCCAGTCTTAGTCCGTAGGGTTCATTATTGAGTTGGCCCACCCTTTGCAGCTATACCAGCTTCAACTCTTCTGGGAAGGCTCTACACAAGGTTTAGTAGTGTCTATGGGAATGTTTGACCTTTCTTCCAGAAGCACATTTGTGAGGTCAGGCACTAATGTTGATAAGACCTGACTCAGTCTCCACTCTAATTCATCCCAAAGGTGTTCTATCGGGTTGAGGTCAGGACTCCGTGCAGGCCAGTCAAGTTCCTCCATGCCTTTTATGGACTTTGCTTTGCGCACTGGTGCGCAGTCATGTTGGGACAAGAGGGGGCCATCCCCAAACTGTTCCCACAATGTTGGGACCATGAAATTGTCCAAAATGTCTTGGTATGCTGACGCCTTAAGAGTTCCCTTCACTGCAACTAAGGGGCCAAGCCCAACCCCATATCATAATCCTCCCTCCACCAAATGATATGGACCAGTGCACAAAGCAAGGTCCATAAATATATGGATGAGCGAGTTTGGGGTGGAGGAACTTGACTGGCCTGCACAGAGTCCTGACCTCAACCCAATAAAACACCTTTTGGATAAATTGGAGCAGAGACTGCGAGCCAGGCCTTCTCGTCCAACATCAGTGTCTGACCACACAAATGCGCTTCTGGAGGAATGGTCAAACATTCCCATAGACACACTCCTAAACCTTGTGGACAGCCTTCCCAGAAGAGTTGAAGCTGTTATAGCTGCTAAGGGTGGGCCAACGCAATATTGAACCCTGCGGACTAAGACGCCATTAAAGTTCATGTAAAGGCAGGCGTCCCAATACTTTTGGTAATATTATGTACATGCCTACCTGTCTGCTACTTATGTGAGTTGCCATTTGGCGGTTTTAATTTAAAAAAAACAGTTGTTTTTAACCTGCTACACTTATGCTGGCCATACACTATACGAAAAATCGTCCGAACCCATTTTCGAAAAACGAACATTCGGCCGTGAGTGCAAACGATAGTGCCATCATGTAATGACCGATAAATCGTTCAGTGGACATAAATGCATTTTTTTTTTTTTTTTTTACATATACCTAGTACAGACCTTTTCAATTTATCGTTCGTTCGGCAGAAAATTTCCAAACTTGTCCTTTTGTTTTTTTGGCTCAAAAACATCCCAACGAGAGTATGCCTACACGGGCACAGTATAGCGCCGATCAGGGTGCCCGGGTGGGTATGCATTCTTCCTACCCTCAATACATTTCATATGGTCAGCTGACCACCATTGGATTATAACACCTATGGAAAATATATTTTACTAATTCACTATAGTTATATGTGTTTGATACATAACACAAAAGACAAATTTTGTCCGAAATATTTGTTAGATGCACATCTCTTGAACGAATATTGTATTACTTTGTATTGTATGAAAACTTTCAATAAAAATCCATTGAGGGAAAAAAAACGATTATCGATTTTGTGCCCATTAATTGGCCAAAAAATTAACAAAACTATCTAAATGACCGAATTTCGGCCGATTTTTCGTATGGCCAGCATAAGTCTAGCGCCCACTTCTGTCGCCTTTTTTTTTTTTTTTTTTTTTTTTTTTCTGGTATCGGTTTTTGGAAAGACATTTTTAAAGGAAATCTGTATTGAAACAAATAGGGGTGAGCTGTCACTACTGCCCCCCTGAAAATGCTACCCTGTTTCCCCGAAAATAAGACCTATCGTGATTGTCGGTGATGGCTGCAATATAAGCCCTACCCCCAAATAAGCCCTAGTTAAAGTCCTTGTAGGTCTTATTTTCAGGGTAGGGGTTATTTTGGGGGTAGGGCTTATGTTGCAGCCATCCCCGACAATCACGCTAGGTCTTATTTTTGGGGAAACGGGGTAGTTGCCTGACTGTCTCTGGCATGTATCCTTTTTTTTTAAACACAAACTCAAACTAAGCATTGTGTTTCAGAAAATATGAAAGCTACCCTGTTTCCCCGAAAATAAGACCTAGCGTGACTGTCGGTGATGGCTGCAATAAAAGCCCTACCCCCCAAATAAGCCCTAGTTAAAGTCCTTGTAGGTCTTATTTTCAGGTTAGGGCTTATTTTTGGGGAAACAGGGTAGGGCTTATTTGGGGGGTAGGGCTTATATTGCAGCCATCACCGACAATCACGCTAGGTCTTATTTTCAGGGAAACAGGGTATTAGGTCAGCAATGCAGCCAGGCATTAAACAGCTTCTGTGTTTCCCTCATATTGTCCCTAAAACTTTCAAAATGCAACACAGAACTAGTATAAGGAAGTGCGTGGTTTATACGTTATTCCCCAAACACTATGCAAAAATGTCCATAGATATCTGACCACATTATTGTGTGTTTGTCAGAGGTGGTGAATAACTGTGTACATGGAAGTCTAGGGATTTGCCAGTTTTACAACAGTGTGATGTATTATTTTGCTTACTTGTTGGACTTTTTTAGTTGTTTTTATAATTAGTGGGAATGCTTCAGCAGTTCCACTATTAGTTTTTTTTTTTATTAATCATCATCATCATCTTTTTATTATTCCGTACGTTTTTTGGCTCTGCGTAACTTCTGCTTCTGCATACTTTCAGCTATTAAAGCCATTCAACTTTTAAAATGTTCAGCTCTTTCATCTGACGATGGGACTTCTTCAACTTTTTTTTCTACTATTTATACTTTTTAAAATATTAAGCTTTTTAACACTGAAGTCAATGAGAGCATGCTTAAAATCCTTAAAATCTTCTTCCACTACAAAAAAGTTTCAGCTCCTTCATACTTTCACCTACAGACCCCAAACAAACTTTATATTCAGCTATCTGGCTATATCTTTTCAGTTTGATATCTTTTACAGTTTTTGTGAAAAAGCTGTTTAAGTTTAGTGATCATTTCATAAAATTTAGGGCATCCAGGCTTTTGTTGTCTGTTTTGTTTCCATGGTTACCAAAGCTTCTTATACACAGTGATGGGCAGTGGGGGGAGGCGGCTGGAGCATCTCAGATTACAGAGCCCGGGGGAGAGCACAGACACACCATGTACTGATTTATAATGGAGGAATATGATGGGGCAGTTTTGATGGTGGCAATATGATGGGGCAGTTTTGATGCCATTCAGCATTCCCACGCGTTTTCAGAATTCAAAATAATATCACAAGAGTGTAATAATGTTAAATTATACATGGCTTGTTTTTTTTTAAAACAAGGGTATATTCCACATTTTGGAAACATGATAGCCGGGATCAGATTTGTATGGGTAGGACCACTTGGCACACAAGTAACAAAGCACACAGCAGTTAATTTTTTTCATTTAAAATGGAACTCCAAAAAAAAGAAAAAAAGCTCATCTTCCGGCGCTGTGACTGGATGTTACAGTATAGTACAGCGCAGGGATTGTGTTGTTCACTCTCCCCTCAGCCATTCACAAAGGGCCTTGTATTCTTTTCACAAAATACAAGGCGAAAGGGAGAGAAGGGACAGGTAAATAACAGTATCGATCCACATTCATTCTCTGGACATGTGGTAGTTAATAAAAAGAATAAACACTTTTTGTGCATGGATGAAGGGAGAGTAAACAAGTTGATTATTCACTGTATTAAAGCCATACCTCTAAGGTTCGCACAGCCTAAGTTCACACTGGCATTATTATTAGCACGTGTTTAAGAGGCATTGTATTGCCCCTCAAATGCCTATGCACATGATACAATGGACAGCACACAGAGCTATTCACGCTATCAAAACATGAAGCGTTAGCGTTGAGTCTCTTGAAAATTGAAGCCTCATGTCGAGTCATGAGGCATTTTGAAGCGTTGGTAACGCATTGCAAATGCTCTGGCAGGCAGTTGTGGGGTGTTAATAAACTAATCTTAACTGTAATGGACTAGGCGTTCGTGGATCGGTTTTAACGCGCCTTAGCGCTCATCAAACGCTTCAAAACTGCCCATAGGGCGTTTGTTAAGCATTAGAAAAGTGTGAACAAGCCCTAAACACTGACTGTAATATCTGTCAGGAAACGGTCATTTGCACAGTATGCGGCAGCACTGCGAGTATAGGACACTAACCATTGGAGGTAACCACAATCAGTAAGGTAAAGAATACTCTGTGGTCACTTGACCACAAAATAAAACTGGAAAAAAATAAATATATGCAATTATGGTACAAAGATGTTCAAGTATACTTTTAGTAACCTTCCTTTTTGTTTAACAGATGAGCAGCAACAGTAATAAAAGAGCACCAACAACTGCAACACAAAGGTTAAAGCAAGACTATCTGCGCATCAAAAAAGACCCAGTGCCTTATATCTGTGCCGAACCCCTCCCTTCAAATATTTTGGAATGGTGAGTTTTTCAAAATAATTCACTCTTCCAGCCTAGTTTGGCTGTTTTTCTCCCGGGTAAAGGTATGTTCCTAATCCGAACTACAAATAAAGGCATAAAATGTATGCAGCAGAATAATCCTGTATCCCTAGTACTTTTTCTCATGTAGGTTTAGCTATGGTGCACCAGGCCACCCTCCTTCCACTTTGCTGCTTGTAGTCTGGTATTGTGAGAGCCTCATAACTTGCTGGACTTCTATTAATGGGTGGATGTTCCTATCCCTGACCACTGATCTATACAGATGCTCAGAGGTTTAGGGTGGCTCATCATGCTGAATACACAATTTTCTGGCATCTTTCGTTGTCTCTCAATATCCTGTGACCTACCTTTCAGTGCTTTTGGCTCTTGTCTGCTCTCTGCTGGACCCTTAGTCCTCTCCTCCGCCTGGTTTGCTATTCTAGACTTCCTCTGCTGACTACTTTGTGCCTTTTTATTGTCAGAAGGCGGGAGACCTGTACTGGCCACAACCTTTTTCTAGGTACTGCTGGAACTAGTGCTACTAAGTGCTTTTGGCAGACAGTTTTGTATGAAATGCGTGTATTTATTATGTGTCATTAGGTGCCTCATAGAAATGCTTACCTTAGTGCCTTTCTTTGCCTCTTTACTGAATGTTCATAGAAGTATATGGTTGTCCTTTAGTCACATATATCTCTGCCTAGCTGCATAAGCAGGGACTAGTTAGGAAAACATTTTATTCTTGGCATATCTAAAATCTGCTATGAAACTATGACTAAGGCTGAAACGCATAAATTGAGCTATCAATATGCATCAATTAGACCCCTTTCACACCAAGGGCGTATTGCAGGCGCTATAGCGTTAGAAATAGCGCCTGCAATCCACCCTAAAACAGCTGCACCATTGTCTGCAGTGTGAAAGCCCGAGGGCTTTCACACTGCAGCGGTGCGCTAGCAGGACGTCAGGAAAAGTCCTGCCAGCAGCTTCTTTGGAGCGGTGAGTTCACCGCTCCTCCAGCGCTGCTTCCCATTGAAATCAATGGGGCAGCGCAGTAATACCGGCGGCAAAACGCCGCTATTGCAGCGTTTTTCCGGGGGTTTTAACCCTTTCTCGGCTGCCAGCGGGGGGTAAAAGCGCCCCGCTAGCGGCCGAAATGCACCGCAAATCCAACGGTAAAACGCTGCTAAAAATAGCGGCATTTTACCGCCGACGCTATGGGCGGTGCGGTGTGAAAGGGGTCTAAAGGTTTATATATTTAGAGATTCTGTCAGGCGTTAACTATTTTGAGTGACTTTGGACAAACAGGAGCCTAAGGCTTCATGTACACTGCTACTGGTAAACGGACGTTTAGGAGCAGTTGGGCATTTTTTTCAGCTGCCCCTGAACTCTCCTCTATTACCTCATCAGTACATGTACACAGGGTTGTTTCTAGGCAGCTGAGTTCAGAAGAATTTTTTTGGAAAGCAACGGATGTTCCAAGGCATTTGAAACGCCAAATGCCTGTCATTTTGTAAACGCAGTAACTTGCGTTGAGTTGCATTTCGTTTACAGGCGTTTTTCACTTTTGACTGTGTGTGTGTGTGTGTGTATATATATATATATATATATATATATATATATATATATATATATATATATATATATATATATATATATATATATATATATATATATATATATATATATATATATATATATATATATATATTATAATTTATTTAGGTGGCATGTAAATGCAGCAAAACTGAAGTTTTTAAACGTTGTTTGCTATCTGTCAATTTAAATCGTTCAGGGGAGGTTGTAAAACGTCCCGTGTACACGCCATCAGCTTATATGAAACTGCGGGGAATTCTTTCCATTAACTTGAATGTGTAGCTAATTGCCCTTGTATACTTGCAGTATAACGCATATGTTACCCACTTCTTATTTCACCTTTTCTGGCCAGCAACGACATCTGTATCCTGGAATGTCTTTTACGGATGACTAATGTATTGGTCTTCAAAAGTTTTATAAGTAGTGTTGAGCTGACATAGTGTTGACATAAGATTATGTTGTGTCTTTGTGTTTGCAGATATTGTCATTAATGAATTGGTATAAATGTTTCTCTTGTCTCCTCCACTAAATAAATAATACCATTTTGGCTGCTAATGTTATTGGTTTATACAAGTGGTGATGAATCCATTCTTACAGGAGGACAGATGTATTACTTGCTGCTTAGTGTTTGTACAGGCATACACTGTACACAATGGGACAGAGCATGTATGTAAAATAAAAATGTACTTTAAAGTGGTGTTGCACACAAAAAAATAAAAATCATTAAAATTCCTTAAAAAAAAAAAATAAATAAATTTGGAATTTTTTTTTTTTAACGCACCTCTAAATTCCTGTTGCTAGGGGGTCCCTCGTAGTTTGCCTTCTTCAGTGCCTGGGCTGGTGACATCACTTCCCCCTCAGAGCAGGAAGGGCTCTGATCTGCCCCCTCCCTCCCATCAGTCATCATGTGACAGGTCCCAGATGATAGCGCGGCCAATCACGGCACGCAGTGCCGCTCACGCATTCGCAGTGGGTGCCCGGCTGTGAAGCCACAGCTGGGTGCCCACAGTTGCAATGCCGGCGCTTCCGAGCAGAGTGGGGAGACGAGCGGGGCTTCGATCTCCCGCATCTTTGGACCCTGGAACAGGTAAGTGTCCGATTTTATTAAAAGTCAGCAGCTGCAGTATTTGTAGCTGCTGACTTTAAAAAATTTTTTTTTTTTTTTTTTTTTTTTATTTCTTTTTTTTTTTCACTTCTCAATGCATGTAAATACACTAGCTCTATAGGAAATCTTGGTCAGCTTGACATGGCGCTGCTCCCGAGCCATAAGTGTCTGGGACACCAAACTTGGCGACCCAGGACTACGACATGGTAGATTACCTAGGCAAGCTGGCCGACCCCAAAATTGGATATGTTGTAGTCCTGAGTCTCCTCTCAGTGCTCACAAAGTTTGGTGTCCCTGTCACTTATGTTTCAGGAGCAGTGCCATGTCAAGCTGACCAAGATTTCCCATAGATACCAATGTTAAAAACCGGGAGTAGTGCCATGTCAAGCTGACAAAGATTTCCCATAGATGCCAATGTGTCTGTACATGCGAGTGTACGTAAAGCGGGGTATGCCTGTATACCATGCAATGATTGTGTCCGTGTATCTATCTTCACAGGAGTGAATGACCTGTCTCTAGGCCTGAAATAAGGATGAGCTCCGGCGTGTTCGCACAGCCCACGTGTAAAGCCTGCCAGGAAGTCGGCACTGCACTAATCGTAGGCAGTGAGACATTTCCCGATCTCTGCAGCCGCGCATCAGGAAATGTCTCACTGCCTGTGATTAGTGCAGCGCAGTGCCGACTTCCTGGCGGCCACATGGGGTGTGCGAACACGCCGGAGCTCATCCTTGCCCTTAAAGTACAGAGAAGGCTTTGAGCCTCCCTTTTTTTTTTTTTTTTGTGTCCCCCTTCCACTTGCATCCTGTCATCAGGATAGAAAATTAGGTAACTCATGCCCCCACACACACCCTAGTGGGGACACAGCAATGAAAGAGGGGGATGGGAAAGACAGCGCCACTGTTCTAGTGTAGTAATCAATGTAAGCCTTTATTTAAAGTGGTTGTTAAGCCACTAAATTATCATTATACAATCACCTGTGTCACATAAAAACCTGTATCCTAGTGCCAAAAAAAAAAGCTGATTTCTAACGGTTTTAAGAGCGTCTTCCAGCGATCACAGGACTCTCGGCTCTCCCCCGTCTAATATTTCCAGCAGGTGGGGCTGAGATTCCCCTGCTGACGTCAGGAAGGCGAGGAGGAGAAGAGAAGAGAGCCTGGAGTCATGTGATCGCTGGAGGACACTGTTAAAACAGGTAGAAATCAGCTTTTATTTTATAAAGCACAGGCACTAGGACTCAGCTCTTTATGTGACAGAGAAGATGCTATAATGATCAGTTAGTTTTGAAGCAGGGGAGAAAGGAGTAGAGCGGCACTAATGAGAGCTGACAGGCAGAGAGGGGAGGAGGACAGCGGGAGACACAGGAGAGCTGGAGATAGCAGCGTATGACGGAGGCACGTACACTGACTACGGTGTCAGGGCTCAACAGCCCTGATATATCGTGGTCAGCGTTCAGAAGGGAGGGTAGAAACTGTCAGGATCAGCCAGGTATTTCAGGTGTTACAGGGGGCCAAAATACACAACACAGTCACTGTGCTGTACAACATGCTTTAAGGGAACAGGATCAATTTTGTATTATTATTTTGGGGGGTTAACAAACGTTTTAAACAATATAAAAAAATGTGGTGCATTTGAAGCAGTATTAGACAACGCCATACACTACTGTCTGTGCACAGTACCGAGCCTCACAGAAGAGGAAGATTTCTTTGAAACGCGTTCTGCTGTGACCTGGATCTCTTGGTGATGTCATCGGCTTGGTGGACTTACTGTCATTGGACATTTGGTGGCTGCATTGCGGCCACGCGGAGCCGACACTTTCTCAACAGTCCGGGACTGTGCAATGACAGCGGCGCATGGTGTTTTCCAATACCACTTCCGATGCACTTTTTTTTTTGTGAGTAGGATCTTTTTATATTTAAAGTTATTTTAAGTTGATTACTACACCAGAGCAGTGGTGCTGTCTTTCCCTTCCCCCCTCTTTTGTCTTCACCCAGGTCACCCATCGTGTGATTTGGGGTCGGATCCTATGTTGCAGCAGTGTGAACCGAGCCTTTGTATCTCTTTCACAGTTTGAGCAGTGCAACATAAACCGATCACTTTCCCCTGTTTGGTTTTACTGCCTCCAGAGGAAGTTTTTGAGAGAGCTGAGCGCTGTATTCTGAGCGCTCTTCTTTAGCACTCAGGTTTTAATGTCTTTTCACACAGCAATGAAACTCAGGCAGGTTTTAACCTTAGTCCTCTTAGTAAAAAAAAAAAAAAAAAATATTGCTTTCTGATTCGCCATTAGGCTACTTTCACACTGGCGCTATATTTAGCGGTGCTTTACCGTCGTTTTAGCGGCGCTATTCAGCCGCTAGCGGGGAGGTTTTAACCCCCGCTAGCGGCCGAAAAAGGGTTACAAGCGCCCGTAAAGTGCCTCTGCGGCGGCGCTTTGCAGGTGGGTTTGCAGCGCTGCCCCATTGTTTTCAATAGGAAGGCGGCGCTTTAGTAGCGGTAAATACAGCGCTCCAAAGATTCGGCTTGCAGGACTTTTTTGACCGTCCTGCAAGCACACCGCTCCAGTGTGAAAGCCCTCTTGCTTTCACACTGGAGACACAGCAGTGGCTGTTTCAGGGTGCTTTGCAGGCGCTATTTTTAGTGCTGTAGCGCCTGCAAAGCGCCCCAGTGTGAAAGGGGCATTAGAGAAATTTCTGTCCTTTAAAATCTTTTCACATAACAGTTAAAACCAGACAGAAGTTGTAACCCTTTTTATCCTCCCATCAAAAAAAAAAAAAAAAAAGTTTTGATTCTACCTAAAAGCATTGGTTGCAGTTTGGTTTTCCTTGTTTGCTCATTGCATGCCAAGTGTAAGCAAACACAGTAGTTTTAGAGGCTGGATGCCTCTAAGCCCAGAGGATGTGTTGTTACTTTGTCACGCTAAGTAATCAATGGGAGAAGTGTCTCAGGTAGACTGAATTGCCTTAACTCTCAACTCTGGGATAACTGTCCTTCTTATCTCCTTATGTATTTTGGCCTATGCACACATCCATACCAATCAAATAATTGAATTCATCACCTGCTTAAAGCAGAAGTAGGGCCAAAGCCTTTAGGCCGCTGTCAGCTGAAAACTGATCACAGGAGTGCAGAATGAAACGTCACCCAGCCAGTCCAGGCTCTGGATCAATCCCGACTTTAATGTCGGGATCCACCCAGACGCAGAGACCAGCAGCTGGCTCAGGCTCTCGGCAAAATCACTGGGAGACTGTGCCAGACACCCCCTCCACAGCCCAGCGCTGGAGGAGCAAAGCAGAGAGCCAGAGACTGACAACCACCAGTTCTCTGCTCTTTGAAGACCAAGAACTGAATGACCAGCTGTCTTTGATCGCACAGTTCTCAATGTAGAGATGGTGGGGGAAAGATGCAACATCCATCTAGGTGACGATATTTGTTTCTTTCAATTAACAAATTTCTCTTTTAAATGAGAAATTGTATATATTTGTACCTGTGACGTCTCTAACCAGTGGTTTCCCAGCTATAGCCGTGGTTTCCAGGAGGAGAGTCCGTGCAGTGACATATGGTCCTGCATTGTTTCTAGGACTACATGTCCCATGTTTTCTGGCCCTTGTATCCTGTCTGCAGGAGGAGTTGCTGGATGAGTTGCAGTCAGAGCTAGGAGGAGGGGAGGCAGAGCTGAAATAGGCAAGACGCACTGAAGATGGCAGCATTAGAATAAAACTATCTACACAAGCTGGCATCTTTTATGTTGGCTTCCGAAGGATGTGAAGTGCAGAGGGGTAGTGAGGGGATTTGTCCCCCTGAAGTTCCTGGCCCCCGAGGCAGGAAATAAGGATTTCAGAAGAAGCAAACCATACGTTTCACAGAGTATATTGCTGTATGTTTCAGAGAGGTGTTTGTAAAATAAAAAAAAACACTGACAAGAAAGATGATCATATACAATGCACAGTTGACATTTCGATATATTTTTTTTTTTTTTTGCCTGGAGCTGGGCTTTAAAACAGTAAGCTGTGTGCTTGTAAATGACATCTGAGAACTAAAGTTGCTGACATACATCACTGATTTGTTAATTTTCCTCTTTGATAAAGTAATACTAAGGCTAAATTTTTTTTTTTTTTTTTTTTATTAAAAAAGATTGAATACCTGCTCTGTGCAACAATATTGTACAGAAAGGTCCCTTACCTCCTCTTCTGGCAGTCCCCTGCAGGCGTTCCCTGCTCCTCCCTCCTTTATGTGCCTCCTTTTAGCAAGCTGGGTACTAAGGAGGCACCCGTACGTGCATGCTCCCGAGCTGGGCTGTGTGTATATAGAGACACACACACACACGGCTGCTAAGCCACGCCCCTGCTCCCTCCTCCCAGGAGCCTATGGCTCGGCTGCCCTCAGCTTCTCCTGTGAAACCAGGAAGTGGCATTAACTACCTACCCTGACTGGGGGTACTCTGCAGAACTGAACACATTTTAACCTTTGATGCAAACTAGTGCACCTGCAATACGGACTCTTCTTGGTGGCCCTTGGGCCCAGGAGACATATGTGAGCCTTCAGCTTGTTTCCCTGGGTTGCTCAGTGGACATTCATTACCTACAAAAGTTATCTGTTCATGTTTTCTCCCAGCCCATGCCTCTTTATTATGTTTGATATGCTATACCCCTGCGTGGGTGAATGGTTGTCATGTTGCCATGCTCTCTACCATAAAAAATTATTGCGGAAGTGAGGGGAGGGAGCTGGAGGAGGAGACGGCACTAAATCGGTGACAGGAGTCGGGTACGTGTTTAGGGACAGATAGTGGGTGTTCTCCATTTTAGAATTACTTAAAAGAGAAGGGTATTTTTTTTTTTTTTTTGTTTGTTTTTTTTTTCCTTTTTAGAAAATATACTTACCTAGGTGGATGCTGCATCTTTCCCCCCACCAGCTCAAAGACTGAGAACTGAGCAATAAAACACAGCTGGTCACTCAGTTCTCAGTGCTTCATGAGCATAGAGCTGGTGACTGTCAGTCACCGCTGTCTGCTTTGCCCCCCAACCAGCCCGCTGTCTACTGAAAACGGGTTACAGGAGTGCAAAACGAACTGCACTCCTGTGATCCATAGGAGCTTTGGCTGTACTTTTCCTTTAACCACTTGCCGACCGGCTCCTGTAGATATACGTCTGCACTTTAAAGAGGGATATCTTGGTAACTGCAGCAGCTGCTGCCACAACTGAGATATCCATCTTTTCAGGAGCTGGACATGTTTACGATAATGGTGATCTCTGCGGCGGATTTGCCGCAAGATCACCATTATTGGCGGCGGGAGAGGGCCCCCCTGGAGGCGATCGGGTCCTCTCGGTGCCTGGGTATGGAGACGAGTGAGGCTATGATGGCCCCCACCAGTCTCCATACCATAGCAGGGCGGAAGCGACGTCAAAACTCTATAGCTCTTAAAGGCACATTTTTTTTTCAAATGACAATTTTTTTTTTATTGCATTTTAGTCCAAATATGAGATCGGAGGACTTTTTGACCCCAGACCTCATATTTAAGAGGACCTGCCATTCTTTTTTCTATTACAAGGGATGTTTACATTCCTTGTAATAGGAATAAAAGTGATCCATATTTTTTTTAAACCGTGAAAAAAATTTATAAAATTTAAGTAAAATAAATGAGAAAAGTAAAACAATGAGAAAAGATAATCTCATATATTTTAGTAGTAAGTTGAGACATGTACTGACCATATAATGTATCTTGAAAACATCATGTGTAGTTGCATCCAAATAAAAAGGAAGAACCCTTTGTACATAGAGCAGTGACCTTGCTAGCCCCAGTGCAGAGATTTCCCATCACTTCCTATCCCGTAACCAAACAAAGTGAGAAGAAATCCCTGTAAATTAAGGGAATTTCTTTGGGGGTCACCAGAACTAGTCCCCTTTTGGAAGTTTTCCCCTCCATTACTTTTCTGAAGACAGGCCAAAATTTGGGAATTTTTTTTTTTTTACTTTCAATAATAATGGTTAACTAGACAAATAGAGAGGGGGAATCTCCTTAACAGGGGCACAGACAGCAATAAAAACTAACAGGGGTTCTAATCCCTCTCCAGGGTGGATTTGATTTAAATCAAGTCGCTTTAAATTCTGATTTAAATTGCTAGAAAAAAGGCTTGATTTAAATCATCATTTTTAACCACTTGCCAACTGCCGCACGCCGATTTTTACATCGGAATGGCACGGGCAGGCAAAAGGGCGTACCTTTTACATCCCTTTTGAATTTGCCGCCTAGTGGGCGCACGCCACGATAGCGTGCTCGCGGGTCCTGCGAACTTCATGTTCGCCAGCGGCCCGCTATTGCAACTGGGAGAAGACTATGTAAACAACAAGGTATTTCCCTGTTCTGCCTAGCAACATGACAGGGATCTACTGCTCCCAGTGATCTGTCATGTTCTAGTGAGCCCACCCCCCTACAGTTAGAACACATCCAGGGAACACACTTAACCCCTTGATCGCCCCCAAGTGTTTAACCCCTTCTCTACCAGTGTCATTTATACAGTAATCAGTGGCTATTTGTAGCTCTGATCACTGTATAGATGTCAATGGTCTCAAAATAGTGTCAAAAGTGTCCGATCTGTCTGCCATAATGTTGCCGTTCCGATTTTAAAAATTGCAGATCGTTGCCATAACTAGTAAAAAATTAATAATAAAAATGCCATAAATCCACCCCCTATTTTGTAGACGCTATAACTGCGCAAACAAATCGCTTATTGCGATCTTTATTTTATTTATTTTTTATTTTATTTTTTTACCAAAAATATGTAGAAGAATACATATCGGACTAAACTGGAAGAAATTTGTTTATTTTTTATATATTTATTTTTTGGAGATATTTATTATAGCAAAATTTGTTGCTCTTTTTTTTTGTTTATAGCGCGAAAAATAAAAATCGCAGAGGTGATCAAATACCACCAAAAGTATTTACCACCAATTTTGTTTGGGTACAACGTAGCACAACCGCGCAATTGTCAGCTAAAGCGATGCAGTGCTGAATCACAAAAAATGCTCTGGTCAGGAAGGGGGTAAATCCTTCCGGGGCTGATGTGGTTAAAGATCAACTGTTATCTCTGTCCCGCAGCGGCTCCTCCTCCTGACCTGCTGTTGACTCACCGACAGTGCCATTCACTTTAATGGGACGGCTGGTGATGCGGCAGTGGCACAACAAGGTGAGGGATGTGGCGGCAGCAGGTGAGTGGATGCTCGCTAACAGGCGCTGCCATGATGGATCTAAATTGACAGGTGATCTTTAAATGTAAGGGTTTATTTTTGCTGGTAGTTTGACTCTTAACAAAATTAAGGTTTCCTATTTAGACTAATAAGCTGTCGGGTTAGTAAAACAGCGATTTCAGAACCGATTCAATCATGTTCTCTCAGCTTGGATTCATTGAATGAGTTTACCAAAAATGTAAATATTGCAGAATATACAGCCTCATGCTACATAACTAAGCTCCATTTTCGTGCTAAATAAACTAAATTATTAATGTATCTTAAATAGAAAACTATCTTTAGATAGATTTTAACTTCAAAACCATTTTAGTAAAATAAATTTGATAATCAAAAAAATCAGTTTTATTTTGATTAAAAAAATAAATAAAAATGATTGATTTAATATCCACCCTGTTTTGCCTTTAGTTAATAACATGGCAGAAGAGCGCCTTTTGCATTCCATGTACAGGTTAGTTTTGGTATGCAGCGTGTCCATCGTCTTATGACTGAGAAGGCCAGAGCATGTATACTCACACGTGGCACAAACAATCTCAAAGGCCATGTGTGTGTAAGGTTTGTTTACTTCGCACAAACAGTTGTGGCTGTTGGCTTGTCTGACGGCTCTATTTATTGTGGGGCAGCTTCTTATACATTCAGTGTGAGCTCTTCCCAGTTATTTTGCTCTCCTGTCTGGTTACTTTCTATATTTGTTGTTTTTTGTTTTTATTATTTATTTTGTGCTGCTCACAAATCTGGGAGCCTGGGCATTTCGTCTTGTGATTCTTGCTGGATAAAAGGATCAGGTTTCAAATTGCTGGAACCTTCTTTTTTTTTGCAGTGCAGGCTCATCTTGTTGTGCTTCAAATTGGTTACTTTGGGGGTTATTTACGAAGGCAAATCCACTTTGCACTGCAAGTGCACTCGCTCTAAATCTAAGGGGTAGATCTGAAATTACTGTAAGCTCTGCTGATTTTATCAACCAATCATGTGCAAGATAAAATGTTGTTTTTTATTTTCCTTGCATGTCCCCCTTGGATCTACAGCGACTGCACTTCCAAGTGCACTTTCAATGCAAAGTGGATTTTCCTTTAGTAAATAACCCCCCTTGTGTCTAGATGGCACCTGTGATCTTAATCTTGGGCTGTGTACTGAGCTTCAGCTTTAAAAATCAAAGGCTAATGTTTCCTTTGCGACCAAGTTATTCCTGTATTTATGGTGTAACATGGTGCAAGGGATTGTTCTGTCACTTTTGAAATTTGCACAGCTGTACCACCCACACAGCAGCATTATTTACAGGGATCTGTGAATAAATACCCTGCAGGTTCTGTCTGCCAACACAGCAGAGGAACTTGTAGTTCTCAGCATTGCTATATCCTGGCCTAGGTCGACAAGGCCCAGGCCTCGGGCAGCACTTTGCAGGGGGGGCAGCACAGAAAGAGTCCGGTGTTAGTGTAGCACCAGTCGTATGGGGCAAACTGGGCTGAGAGACAAATTAGTCTAGCGCCCCCCATAAAGCGGCCGCACTGCCTCCGGTATGTGGGTGGCCGGCATTCAGCCAATGTTGGGGGGGTGCCGCTTCTAATTTTGACTGTCCTATTATCCTGCACCACAAACCTTCCTCACTGTGCTATATGTTTGTCTGCTGCACCATTGGCATAGTTATATCTTCTTAGTCTTCTCCATAAAATTATCAGAAATTTGTGCTTAAAGTAGAAATATAGGCAACACTTTTTTATTTTTTTTTATTTTGGATAGAATAAGGGAGGGTTATAGACCCTGTCAGTTTATTTTTTACCATCCCTGTCCCATTGCAGAGATTTCCCTTCACTTCCTGCCCCATAGCCAAACAGGAAGTGAGAGGAAATCTATGCAAATTAAGGGAATCCATTGTACTCGCGCCCCCGGCCCTCAGAACTAGTGCCCCCACTCGAAAATTTCAGGGCGAGTCTTAAACAGGAAGGGGTGGGTCATAATTAAATTGGGGGTTGTATGAGTTTAGTCAGGCCTAGGGCAGCTCAAAACCTAAATCCACTACTGGTCCTCAGTGAAACAGTATGGGGATCACGGCACTCGTAGTTTGACTCTTCCTTCAGCTCTCTATCTGGAAGCCTGTACCTTCTTATGGACATGGAGCTGGAGGATCTTTTTGCAGGAGCCTTGCATTGCACCCACAATCCACTGATCACAAATGCTTTATACTTTATAGGGTCATTAAAAATAAAAGTGCATTTTTTTTTTTTTTTTTTGCTGCAAATATATATGCATTAGGTTTTTTTTTTTCTTTGTAAGGTAGACAACAGAATTAAAAAAGAAGATAAAATACCCATCTGCTAATAAGAAATTGTTCTCCTGCTGGCCAAACCAGATTTTACAGCGGTTTGGCCAGTGAGAGAGATACTGTAGTAGCAGGTGAGTGTTTCCTCTTTTTATTCCCTGCCAGTAACTGAATGGTTTGACAAAAGTAATCCTTGCCTACTTTTCTTGCTAAAACTTTTTGACTTTATTTCCATTGTAGGGAGCAGGGGGCACAGTTTAATTGTCTGGATTTTCTTTTCTGCTGGCTGACCAGTTTAGAAAAAAAAAAAAAAATCCAACTAGGTGGTAAAACCCTGTACACACGGGCTGTATGTTGGAAGACATCGGCTGGTGAAAAAAAATAAACAGCCAGCATTCAGCCCGTGTGCATGTCAGCCGGTCCGACAGAAGCCGGCAGTTTGGACAAGCATGCTGGAAAACCAGCGGCCGACTGGCTTCTGATCAGCGCTCTCAGCCAATGGAGTGTTCTGATGGGGACATCCCCCTGTCACAACACAACAGCTCAGCGAGGGAGATCACTATACTAATTAGGATCGTTAGTACAGCGGCTCCGACTGGAGCTGACAGTTTTTTTTGTTTTTTTGTTTTTTTCTCCATACAACCTGCTGGGTTGAACAAAAATAAAACAATTATTAGTGTGTACCAGACTGGGGGTGGGGGGTGACTTATAATTTTTTTCCAGACAGAAAGAACATTGACTTCTGAAGGTGAAATGTATTCTAATACAGAGTTTTCACAGCTTCTATCTACAGATTACAGTTTCTATTATACTGAGTAGTAAGTGAAATGGCGTTGGTCACTTTAAGTTTGAAGAGGAGCTCCAGCCAAGACTTTTCTATCAGAAGGGGAAGGAAAGCTTAGTGCCCCCTATCAGGTTTTTACTGCAGTCAGCATTTCTGTTTGTAGAGATTTCCCTTTCATTTTCTAGTGGTTCTGTATAGTTTTGAATGTTATCTGCAGCTATTTCTCTTTTTTTTTTTGTTTTATATGTTAGTGGTGTTTTAACTATGACTATGTTTTAATCTTTATTTAAAGGTATGTAAACATATACATTTATTTATTAGGTACTTTTATGTAGAGTGCAATGTACACAGCACTTTACATATATGTATACTGTGTGTGTGTGTGTGTGATAGAGGGAGAATATATATATATATATATATATATATATATATATATATATATATATATATATATATATATATATATATATATATATATATATATATATATATTGTACATTCACATCAGTCACTGCCCTCAAAGAGCTTACACTCTATGGTCCCTAACTCACATTCATACATACACATACTAGGCCTAATTTAGACAGGAGCCAGTTAACCTTCCAGCATATCTTTGGAGTGTGGGAGGAAACCTGTGTACCCGGCGGAAACTCACGCAGGCACATGGAGAACATGTAATCTCCAGGCAGGTACATAACAAGTACAGATTCAGTCAAGGAGAGTATACACACAAAATCAAGGTATAATAGGATGATGGTCTGGAAATATAAGTATATAAATTTTTTTTTACCAACAAAAAGGTTTTTATTGAACAAAAAGGTGGTATACATCCAACAGTAACAAACCAGCAGGTAACACTTCCTGTTGTTTAAGCATACATTATTGCATACAATAACAAGGCACATCTTCACTATTGTTCTTACAGTATTGCCAATACAATCAATTACTTCATCCCATTATTATCCAAGCAGTCTGTCCATGACCAGATCCACCGGGGCAAGCCCCGGTGTGTCCAGCCATGGGGCCCAGAGATTTTCATATTTCCTAGTACTCCCTCTGTGCTGGTATATAAGTTTCTCCATGCGTAGCATTTCCCCTATTTTGCCTATCCATTCCCTCGAGGTCGGGGGTGTCTCAGATTTCCAATAAAGCATGATTAACCTTCTGGCTTGGAATAATACTCTATTTACCGCTTCCCTGGTGTGGACTGTCTGCACAAATTCCTCCACCACCCCCAAGAGGCACACTTTGGGATCCACCGGTAATGACAGCATAAATACAGAGTTAATCAAGTTCACCACTCCATTCCAGTACAGATGTAATTTGGGGCAGCGCCACAGAAGGTGTATAAGATCCCCATGGTCTCGACGACATCTTGTACATGTATCCTCAGATTGTAAGCCCATTAGCATTAGTCTGTGCGGTGTATAGTACACCCTCAGGATAATGTAAAGTTGGGTAAGCCTTTGGGCTACATTTAGAGAGCAGACACTCACCACCTGAAATACCTCTTCCCATTCCTCACCGTCCATTTGCCCCACATCCCTTTCCCATTTTTCTCTCACTTTCAGAGGGTGTTGCCCCGGGAAGTATTGTAAGAGTGCAGTGTAGCTTTGCGAGATGAATCCTTTCGAGGTGTCGGCATCTCTGATAATGTCAAACACCGGAGTAGGCGACAAGCGCCACTCATTTGACCTACTCTGCGCCCGGACTGCGTGTTGCAGCTGAAGGTATTGGAAGACCATTGAGGACGGCAGGCTAAATTCCGCCTGCAGGTCCTCAAACGTCCTCAGAACACCATTCCTAAAAACCTGTTTAATATGGGTGACTCCGTGTACTATCCATCTAGCCCCGTCTTGTATTTTAGCTAGTTCTGTGTAAGTGTCATTATGCCACAGAGGGCTATATACAGTATACCCCTCGGCCTGCTGTAGGTATTTGCACTTGTTCCAAACCTTCTGTATTAGATTATATGTGGGGTACTTTTTATTGGGTCTGGCAAATGCCAGGGATTCCAGTGCCATGGGGATGGAGCCTGCGTCTACTGTGTGTAGCATGAGTGTCTGGGAGGAGCCAGCCGGCTCTGTCCCAAAGCACCCTACTAGGTGCTGTAACTGAGCGGCAAGGTAATATAACCACGGGTTGGGCAATGCCAATCCGCCATCATCTTTGGGCCTCTGAAGATGTTCCAACTTTATTCTTGGGGGCTTATTTTTCCACAATAAAGCGCGAAAGATGGAGTTAACCATAAGTATATAAATAACTATTTGTATGTTCACATTACTCTCCTACAGAAAATTCCACATCTTAATTTTGACCAGTTTATCAGATGAAGAATTAAGAAAAGTAAGCCTGGCTTCAGACTCATTATTTCTATTCATTTCTTTAGGCATTACGTGGTTCGAGGACCCGAGATGACCCCTTATGAAGGTGAGAGGAGGATTGTAATATTTTATGCTTATTTCATATTCGTAATGAGAAGTATACCAGTATAGTAGTTGACAGACGATTATGTAGTTTCCTTCTGCATCATCGCAGTGAAAATCACGATTTAGTGATTATCTGGATCTGCCTTGGTCCAATCTAGTCCCCTTCTCTCCTGGAATTAGGGGAGGGCTCTGAACAAGTTGGGTTGGAGTGTTTTAAGCCGGCCATACATAGATTGAAATTTGGGCAGTTTAGAAGGGACTGGCCAAATTTCAATTAATGTATGGGCAGGGAAGTTGTACAGAAGTCGATCTACTTAATGACTTCTGTACATCCGCCTTGTCATATTTTCCCTGTTCAATCAGCTGTGCAGGCTATATCCTTCAGGGGGATCAAAGTATTCTGACAGCAGGGAAATCTCCCCGCATTCAGAACACAATAGCTCCAGCAGAACGGATTCCCCCCCATCCACATAGAGTGTGTGGATGGGTTGATCGAGTCATTTTTTTTCTTTCAAAAGCAGGGAAAGGGGTCGAGAGTGCAAAATTCATAGGGCAGTATGGCAAATGAAAAGGAATGTATTAAGTCTAGAGTTGTTCTACTGACAAACTAGAGCAGAGCACTGCAGCGAGTCCATGCTGGGGCTCTAAGCCCACACTCCAGGAAGGGGAGAGGATCAGTGGACAGTGTATGGGCCGCTGGCATACCCTGAGCTGGGGGAAGCTGGGAACTACCGCCAGGATCCTCCACTCTGACCAGACCGGCACTCTGATGTCACTGCTGGAGTCTGCGCACAGGACGTGTTTCGAGATTGACTTCCTCTTTTTCAGCTGTGCCTAACCAGGAATACCCACTCTCTCTATAAATACTGGAGGAAAACAAAGCAAACGTTGCAGGAGCATCGAGCACCCTCCCCCACCAGAGCACTTGAATATCAATGCAAGCATAAAATGGGAAGGGGGGCGACTACAAAGGCAATGAATGAATAACCCCCCAAAAAACATCAAAGCAAAGCAACGCACTACATGGGATGAACCATCACAGTATCTGGAAAAATTCAAAGGAATGAAAAATAATAAATCCTAAAGAATACTGAAGATGATGATAATTGTTTTAACAAGTAAAATTTGTTTTTATTGTTTAACCTGCTGGTTAAAGGCCCTTTCACCCTTGTGCGACTTGTCCTGCGACTTGGGGCTGCAAAGACGCATGACAAGTCATACCCCATGATTTCCAATGAGTACCGTTCCTATCTGTGCGACTTCAAAGTAGTCCCTGCACTACTTTGGTCTGACTTTTTTTATGTGACTTGAGGTCCATAGACCTCAAGATTACACAATTTTCAGTTCGCACAAGTGGGAAAGTGGCCTTAATGAAGAAAACTGACTCATTTATGGACTGCCTTATTAGATGTTTGCAGGAGAGGAAGAAAAAGCACATCTTTTATGAGTTGCTAATTTTTCTCCGCCTTCTCAAAATCCTAGTTGCCTGGCCGTGTTTTGGTTTGAATACTTTTCAGTCTGAGACCTAGAAGAAGCATGCAGCAGATGCAAGTCTGAGAAAAGTCAGAATTTGTTACTTCCTGTTTTGGTGCATTGTCTCGGTGTACTGAAGCCGTAGGATCAGCATGACAGCAAGTCCTATTGTCTTATAACTGCTGTCCTTGAATTACAGCTGCATGTTGGAGAAAGATCAGGATTAAAGTCACCGTAATGGACCATATTTCATATTTTACTCCTATTAAGAGTGTAATATGAAGCATGGTACCATATACCATTCCCAGAATCGCAATGCCCTTCACCCCCTACCAGAATCTGAGTGCTTCTTGTTTCTTCATTCTTCCCGCTGCATCATCCATTCACAGGGATTTCCAAATGAAAATACTACAAGTCTTCTCTACACTCGTAGCACAAGGACTGAGCAGAGAATTCCAGCAACAGGGTGGTAATAGCAATTTGCCGTACAGACCTGGGGCTGGGGGTACACAATGCAAGAGCCTATGTATTGCACCCACATCACACTGATTGCAGTAGCAATGCTTTGCAGGCCTGAAAGCAAAAATGTTATTATACCTGTTATACCTTTTGTATAATACATTTTTACAAAAGGTGGACTATGCTTTAAATAAATCTGTGTTGCACAGAACAAAGAATGAGCTGAATGTCGGTTTTTATGGTTTTATCTAGAATAGGTGCTCTTAAAGTCTTTTGATTGCTTTGTCTTAATTCAGAGACTTTCTTTCATTGTTTAGCTGAGATGTTTTTGTCTTCTAATTATATGTATTCTCTCACTGGCAGGTGGTTACTATCATGGGAAACTAATATTTCCAAGAGAATTCCCCTTTAAACCACCTAGTATTTATATGATCACTCCTAATGGACGGTTTAAATGCAACACACGGTAGGAATCATTCTTTTTTAACATCATACTGTCAGGGGATGAGTTCAGAGAAACTGTCATAAAAGAGCTCTGGCATGATTATAAAGTAGGGTGTTTAAATGTATATATTGCCAAGGGTGTTTTTTCTTTTTCTTTATAAAGTAGAAAAGGATTACAAGCTGTCCTTCTTCTTCTTTTTTTTTTTTTTCTATCTGTGACTCCACTCCACAGATTCTCCTATCTAATTGTCTTTTGACTGTCATGAGGACAGAAAGTGAACCCCCCCCCCTCCCTTCCCTAAACTAACAGTTGTCCCCAGAAAAATAGGCGAGGGTAAGTCTTCCATATGGGAGCTGTTTGGGAGGGGGTTTATCCTCAGTTTATAGAGCTTTCCTCCGACTTCCTGTTGCATGTTTGATACAGAAAGTAAAGGGAAATCTCTCTAATGGGGGACACAAGCAGCAAAAAAATAAACTGACAGATGTTTTAACCCTGCTCTTCTCTATTCAAAACTCAAAAAAAAAAGTGTTTTACTGTACGTACACTTTTTTTAAAGAATTGCGGAAAACACTAAATATAGCCATTTAAAGAGGTCAAGAGTCTATGTCTCTACAAAGCATTACGATGTGGGAAAGTTATGATAACAAATGACATAATTGTACAGGCATTCTGCTTGTTCAAGTGAAGTTTGTGTTCTAAAATCCCTCCCTGCTTGATGTCAGGAGACAGTATGGCCATTGCATGACACTCCAGTAAACTGATAAATTACGGAGGCCAAACTAAGCATGCTACTATTTCAGTGCAAATGTCTGAACGAATAGGGATGTGTCGCATGGCATTCAAGAGGCACATACTGTAGCTTGCCTGGCAGTGGGAGACAGGTATATGCATATGACTGGGTGATCAGTGCATTCAACATTGGTTGGCATGATTGGTAGGACTATGTCAATGCCAGCACTAGGAATGCTATACTATTACACACAGGTCAGCCAACTTTACTCGGCGGGTGTAATTCCTTCCGCTTTGTCCAGAGATGAATTTTTTTAGGGAGCAAGACATCAAACAGAAGCCTATGACATTAAGGCCAACTTCAAATTGAATGAATTTTCCTCAAGCAGAGGAACCGCTCCTGGATAAGAAGTGTTTGAGCTAGCAAGGTTGAGATTGTGGACCCACCATGCAGCCTGCAAGTGTAGTAGAGGTGTAAAGTCTAAGGAGCTAAAGGTATTCACTGGTAGTCTCCAGAGTTTAATAGTCAAATCTAGTTCCTATTTCTGTTTCAGGCCAAACCCAATAAATTACAATGTTTTCCTCATTTTAAGATTACAAAAATCCCAATGATTTTAACATTTAATTACCATGTCGGCATCCTGATGTGTTTTTTCCCTTGCCTTCTGCAGACTCTGCCTTTCGATCACAGACTTCCACCCAGACACATGGAACCCAGCATGGTCGGTATCGACAATCCTCACAGGTCTACTCAGCTTCATGGTGGAGAAAGGACCCACCCTGGGTAGCATAGAGACCTCAGACTTTACTGTAAGTGTGTGAGAGTACAGAGTTAAGATAAAGAGGATCTGTAGTTAAAGAAACGTTATTGTAGTTCTGAGGTTGGAGAAGTGTGATTTTCTTCCCTGGAACACCCCTTGGAACCTAATGTTCATTCGACTTGTTACTTGTAGAAGCTAGGCAGGGTAAAGACTCACTACCACCCAAGAAGGCTAGCTTGTTGGGGCTGCCTAGTCCTCCAGAAGGGCAGGTTGTTTCTGCTGGTTGTCAGACTGTAGAGTTCTTGATGACTTTGTGTCACGCGGGGGTTTTTTGCGAGCAATGGCTGGTGTTGGCGCTTCAATCATCATGGCACCATGCTTGTTAGGGTGTCAGGGTAATTGAAGCGCATTATGTCTATTATTACATTGTAGTAATAAATGAAATAGTTCAACTCACTATAATGCAGAATCAGTGGGAGCCCTGAGTGTGTCACTTGCCTAGTCGCCTTCCACCAGATGCTGAATGTCACTTGCCATGCCACATTGCCTGTCACCAGATGTGGAATGTCACTTGACATGCTGCCTGCCACCACTGCATTGGTGGCAGCACTGGTCCATTTAGCACAGAGGCAGGCCTCTGTGCAGTGGTGGGTTCCGAATGTGCCTTCGCCTCGCCCCATTCAGAATAGCAGCAGCGCTTTTAGCTGTAGAATGGAGAGGAATATGGAGGTTGTCATTGCTCATTCTGAAACTGGCTGCCATGCTGGTCTGAACCCCCCCATGTAGATCTGAAGCTGTGCCGTCACTGGCAATCAGACTCCAGGGACAGTCAGGCACTCAGCATTTTCAGGGTGATCACTGATAGACATCCAGCAAGCGCTGTGAGTGGAGCGCCCCTTGTGGTACGTCAGGAAGACAGCTGAGAGGATGAATTACAAGTCCCAGCACACCCCACCTGTACTCCCACACGCAGCTCACCTGTCACTGATGACATCACATCTCTGTGGGATCGCCCCTCTGGATGTAGCAGGGTGTTTCAGAGGGAGGATTCGGGACTACTTCGGCTGTCACTCTCTGGCTCTGCCCTCGGCCATTCCTGATTAGCTGTCGGGGGGGGGGGGGGGAGGAGATATGTGCCACTGAACAAGGAGAGCTCTATGCTGTTTTCTCCCAGCGAGAAGATGCAGGAGAGCGGCGTTGCGGGGTGGGCAGTGAGAGATGTCATCTCTCTGCTCCAGAACACTCGCTTCTTTCATCCACCCAGCTCTCCCATGCCGCCCCCCCGCCTCCTTCATGCCGGCCGCCCACACCCACGGCTCGGCTGCAGAAAAGCCGCGGCCCGGGGGTTGATGACCCCCTGCCCTAAAACATTCTGTAAATACCTTTTGAGACTATTAGTAGAACCAATAGATGGGTACTTTCACTGATGGGTTGAAACCCTTTTTTCTTCTGCAGTGAAATCGCTAGCCGTAATCATCCTTGCCGCTGTAGCTGCTTTTAGATGTTGGCAGCACTGATAGCCCAATCAGTGAGAGGGGTTCTCGCATGTCCCTAACTCTCTTTTCTATAAAAAAAAGAGTGATGGCAGAAAAAATGCACAGTAGTCCATCGAGTTATATATAAAATAGCAACACATGATTTATAAAGGGGCGAACAGTTTGTTCAGCACTTTACAATATTATGGCAGACAGTATAGTTACAATACAATTCGATACAAGAGAGATCAGAGGGCCCTGCTCGTTAGAGCTTACAATCTAAGATGTATGTATGTATGTTTATTTTATTATTATTATTATTATTATTATTATTATTTTTTAACTTTTTTTTTTGTCTGAGTATAGACCTATGTTTGTCCTAAGCATGTTTGAATCCACTTACTGTTGACTGACTCAATACTTCTGCTGGAAGTCTATTCTAAGCATCCACTACACTTTTGGTATTTAACTGGTATTTAACTCTTTTGGTAACTACTTTACAAATCTTAGTAAGTTACATGTATGAGCCATCTTAAAATTAATTTTAACTGCTGATTGGGAGGGGGTGAGGCTTTATCAACTCTAATGTGGTCTAAGTATGGGGTGACATAAATAACTGATTGAAGTGTTAAGATTGGGTTTCCAAATAGTTTGGTGATTGAACACTTTGATGTACGGATGTTCATACATGGTTTTGAGTGAAGCCATGTTTATTATATGCTATGGATGTACATATGCTCTGGAATCTGTATTTTATGCACAATGTTTACTAAAGTTCTTTGATATAAAGAACACATAAAATGCGTAATTTGCAAGATCATTATTTTTTTTTTCTGCTTGTCTTCACAGAAACGACAACTCGCAGCACAAAGTTTAGCGTTTAACTTAAAAGATAAAGTTTTTTGTGAGCTGTTTCCAGAAGTAGTTGAGGTAAGTACCATGTTAAACCAGTGATTTAATACTTTATCACATACACATCAAAATTTCTAAGGCAGGCCATAGACAGTGCAAATTTTTTCCCTACAACCACTGGTTGCAGGAAAGAAATTAGCATGATCCTCCCCATCAACACAGACGGTGGTGGTGGGGGAAGGCAGGAGCAGGCGGGAGAAGACAGTGATTATCGCTATCCACTTGCTATAATCGCAAGCAAATCTGGCAGACTGGTTGTACCCAAGTCACTAATACTTCTGCTGGAAGTCTATTGATCGATCAACTTGGCACATACAGTCTGACCATTAATGGTTCGAATCTCGGCTGTTTCCCGCTGAACCTGCTGAGATTCTAACTGTGTATGGCCGGCCTAAGTCTCCTTTATAAGTAGTAAACATCTGGCTTGGCTGTTGATATGATCAGTTCAGATCTGATCCGTAAGCATTAAAAAACTATTCTTGTCGAAACAGTCTTTATAGGCTTTACTAAAGAAACCCTTTTTAAGATCTCTAAGTATTCTGCATGCAGGTATGTAGTAGTTATCTTTTTGTTTTTTGATATCTGCTTGTATTTTTTTTTTATTTTTTTTTTTTTTTAGTTGGTTGGCAGTTAGTAAAGACATGTGAAGAAAGGAAGCATTTCAAATCTGTATCCTGAGGGATGACTTTAATTTTTCTAAATAATATAACACTAGGGAAGGGTTAGTCTAAAGACTATAAAGTGGGAGCAGGAGAGTGAAGGGGAAAGATGGGGGGGAAAAAAATGCCCTGCACTTGCTGGGGGCACGGGCAGCATAAGAAAGGAAGAGAGAGCAGTGCCATCCAAGTGCAGCAGCTATGTACGTTTATTCAAATGTGAAGAATACAACTCACAATGTGGCAGATCATCAGCGCATGTGACTGTATAGGAGTTCATTCACTCTGGGGGAGGACGTGATGCTGTGTGTAGAGGGATGGCCACTGGTCTTGGCTGTGCTGGTGGCTCCCAGCGCTTCCTGGGACTCGGGTACACTCCAGAGAAGCTGCTGAGGTCACATCTGAGTTGAAGGTGGAGCGAGCGGTGCGTGTGTCCAGAGCATGTATGCTCCTTCATCAGGCATTCCTGGGGACATGGGCGGCAAGTCTCGTCTCAGCAGAGGCATTGAAAAAGAACAAACTCAAGAACCAGAGAGGTCTAAACTCTTTGGAGAGATAAAAGGGCTATACTGAGCACATTGAAAATCCTTTCAATAAAACCAGGTGTTACAAAATCGCTCTTCTTACATTTTTTGTGAAGTTGTAAGGTCTTCCATGTTTTTTCCCCCTAACCACAGAGAATCACTGGTCAAAGCTGAGGGGATCTGTTGACTTCCATTTCAGAAGTACAGATGCACTTGGTGCATTTTTCAGAATGTTTAGAAAGGAATGTCATGTTCTGGGAAGCAGATGGAGATGTAAAAGAAAAGCTGTGGGGTTGTCTCTCAAAGAGATGCCTGTGAGCCAAATTAATTGTGTCTTCCCAATAGAGTCGTAGCAACAGACATTACCAGAATATGTGTAGTAGTGTGCCTCTCAACCTGATTACAACTCTAATACATGGAGAATATGTTATACAAGAGAGCCTGAACTCTGTACCACCTGGTGAATATTTTGTGTCCGGCATTTTGGTATTTGCTGGAAATAAAAGACCTAATAAAGGGGTTAAGGGTAAACTGAGGGTTAATAATAAGGGTTAAATAGAAATAAACTTCTTAAATATATATACATACATAGTGTGTGTGTGTATATGTGTATGTGTATATGTGTGTGTGTGTGTGTGTGTATGTGTGTATATATATATATATATATATATATATATATATATATATATATATATATATATATGTATATATATATGTATGTATATATATATATATATATATATATATATATATATATATATATATATATATATATATATATACATATATACATACATATATATATATACATATATATAATATAGTGTGTATCGTATTCAGATTGAAGCTTATCCCTTTTGATCTGTAGATGAATTGAAAAGTAACAGCGTTACTTCAGATCTCTTTGTATCTCATGTCTTGCAGTGTTTATAAACCTTGTGTCAGACAGTTCATTTTTTGACAGCAGCAGCTTCTCAGCTACAGAGCAACTCCCTATCATTATGACAGTCAATAATTGCTGGCAAGTGCAGGAGGGATGGGGGACTGTCTTTGGGGCAGAAGGAAAGAAGTACTACATCTATATACACTGTTTACTTTTTTTTTTTGGGTGTTTGTAGTACACCCAATGACCACAACTGGATAAGGACTTGGTAATCTACACTATATTACGTGTTTGTTCTGTGTGCTTTTCCATTGGGGAGATTAATTTGCCTGTAATGAGTAGTCACCGGGATAGGAATTGACGGGAAATCTCCCTAGTGAAGACCTAGACATATGGCACATTACTACAAACCCCCCCCCCCCCCCCCCTTTTTTTTTTTTTTTTTATTTATTTTTATTGCCACTGTAAAAACCTACCAAGTCTCCTGAACACTTAACCTAAAACATAACTCCTAATGCATAATTATAACTTTTAGGCCTTATGTACATTATGGACATTTTGCTAACTCTCATGGACTCCTTACCTCCTGGCAGCAGCGTTTTGGCAAACAAACGATTGTAAACGCGTTTAGGCGTATCAAGCGCTTGGGCGTTCATTTCATTGGCCAGAATAATTTATTTTATTTTTATTTTATTTATTCTGGTCATTGAAATGAATTAACGCTTGAGCGCTAACTCGCATCTAGTATTAACACTCGTTTAGGCATGTCAAGTGTTTTTTCTGCAAAAATGCTGTTGCTCCTGAACGCACTAGCTGTGGGGTTTTTTTTCTTTCTAAACGTCCCTGCTTGTAAACGCCTTTATATGCCTATGTGTGCATGGACACATATTCTAACTTAGAGGGGTGTTTGCAGGCAGAAAAAAAACCCACCAAACTTCCCTAGGAGCAGCAGAAAAAACATTGTGTATATAAGGCCTTAAAGCGGAGCTCCAGTCTCCTTGGCAGTTTTCTTCAAAAAACACCCCCGTGATTCTCTTTATTTGCACAATATAAATAGGATAATGTTGTAAGTGTATTTCCTCTTCTTACTTGTAAATATGACATTCATCACAGGATCCCGGCAGACAGACAGCGGCTATTAGTTACTAGTGTGGGCATCTAAAGCCCGCTCCTACTTTCTACCGCGATTACATGCAGCTGGCTACTCAGCATGCACCTCCTGATCGTGCACCTGCACAGTAAGGACACAGTGTGGCGCACTGTGTTGTTTACAGGTTGAAATAACAATGGCGGCATCAGTGGAAATTTCTGCCCTGTTGTTATAGCAACCTGTAAATCAACACAGAACCCAGAAGGAAGGCAAATGCGGTCTGAAGACTCCTGGGATGACGCCGATATCCCAGGAGTCCTAGGGAATAGCCTAATGACGAACTCGCCTAGGCGGCCAGGACTGCAAGTGCCGACTACATATAAAAAATAAGATATTTAGAAAACAAATGAATAATAATTGCCATTACAGACTTCTGTGGGTGGGCATTGTGTTGCAAGGAACATAAAGAAATGGGGGGGAACTCCACTTTAATTTTAAGCTCCTGACCCTAAGGCTTCATGTACACTTGAGTTTAGGCGCTTTTGCTGTTGTTTTTTTTTTTTTTTTTTTTTTTGCCAAAGCTCCTAAACTCAATTCTTTAAAAGCCAATGTGTCAATGTACACACAGGCTTTTGCCAAATTTTGGAAGCTGCTGCGATTAGGGGAGCTTTAACCTCCCTCTCCTGAACGTGGAAAAATTGCATTCAGAATAGGAAAGATTTGAGCGCCGGCCGGAGGTCAAATTAAGCTATGTGTACATGAAGCCTAATACTAAGCTACTTAATCTATTAACACTACACTAGACTATACACAGCATCCTATGAACCTTCATCCTGAAACCAACAGTTCTGCATCATGAAAAACACAAACCATGGCGATTCATCAGTTCAAAAAATAAATGTTCTGGGTAGTGGCCATTACCACTTTCCTTGCATTGTGTGATTATTTCTCCTCTTTGTTTTGCCTATCTGACAGTTTTTGTGTTTTGTTAGGAAATAAAGAAGAAGCAGCGCGCACAAGAAGAACTAACCAACCGGCCACAGTCCCTTCCTCTCCCAGATGTAGTGCCAGACACAGAAGCCCACTTTGGTCAGAATGGAGCTCCACTGTTGAACGGCCATGCCCCCTTGGCAGCAGCAAATCACCCCGGTCTACAACAGCCAAACCGTAACCATGGACTTTTAGGGGGTGCCCTGGCCAATGTCTTTGTCATAGTGGGATTTGCAGCCTTCGCCTACACAGTCAAGTATGTACTGAGAAGCATAGCCCAGGAATGATGAGATTTACCAGGGGCATCAAGAAGAATCTGAGACCAAACTAGCAATAGTCGGGAAAGAGCAAATGAACTGCTAGGAGAAGACGGACTCGCTCAGCACCACGCTCGGGTCATTTCTATTTGTGCTACAGTTGTGCAAAGTGATATATCAGTTGGCTCATGGGTTTATTATAAAATATATAAAATTTTTTTTTTTTTTTTTTTTTTGTTTTTTCTTTTTTTTTTTTAGAACATGAGATGAGTGGTTGTGTATTTTCCATGACTGCAAACTAAAAAGAGACCCTGTACATTGTTCACTGCAGCCTCTGGTGCTTGAATCAGCCGGAGCGTCTTCATTTCCAACATCTGCTTTAATCCAATGAATTTCCTCAAGCTCTTCTTTAAAAGCTGTCAGGGAGAGGGCTATGTTCTCTGTACTGGATCCGCGATGAGATGTGGGCCTGTCATCTGCTGTAGACAAGCTCCATTCCAGCACACAGGCTCAAAGGATTGGTCCAGTTTTGTACGTCAGCTATCCGGTGATAAAGTCTGAAAATTTAATGTTGACATTTTCACATGTCCTGTTTTTTTATTTTTATTTTCCTGTTTTAGTGTGTAAGTTTTAGCTCTGAAAGTGAGGTAAAATTTTAAAATCAACTATGGAATGATTGTATCACTTGATTTATATCCTGTTAGAAGTGGTTATTAAAAGGTTCATTCAGTGAGATTGAACGTAGGAAACTTTGAATATTTGAATGGTACTTGCCTGCATGACCCATTCATCAGGTAGAGACTTAAAGGATAACTAAATCTTAGAACATCAATGTATTATATTGCAGCATAACTGTCCTTTGATGTGTGCATTACTTTATTTTTTCGTTTTTTTTTCAGGCTAAGAACATATTTAGCAAGTACATTAATACCTCCTAATCCATGTTGGAAATGCAGTTTCCAGGTTACTTACTGGAAGCATAAAATAATATATTGTGTTTCTTCTGTTAAGTACTAATCTTCCCATTTCTGTGTAATAATGATGAACAAAGTCAGACCTATTTGAAGTCTGGCCTGAGAGACCACCATGTCTCTCTCAATAGTTACAGTGGAGTAAGTGTAGACGCTCAGGGACAGGAAGTGTCAGCGCAGGATCACCAGGTGAAAATTAGGAAAGAGAAGCCTGAAAAAAAATGAATGTAGCTCACACAAATTCAAGGACTTGAAAGCTACAATATATTGCATTTTTATTTTTGGTTGCAAATGCACTTTAGGACTGAAGATGCACTATATTTTCAAAAGTATTGAAACGCCCGCCTTTACACGCAAATGACCTTTTAAAGGCATCCCAGTCTTGGTCCGTAGGGTTCAATATTGAGTTGGCCCACCCTTTGCAGCTATAACAGCTTCAACTCTTCTGGGAAGGCTGTCCACAAGGTTTAGGAGTGTCTATGGGAATATTTGACCATTCTTCCAGAAGCACATTTGAGCCGTCATACACTGATGTTGGACGAGGAGTCCTGGCTCACAGTCTCCGTTGTAATTTATCCCAAAGGTGTTCTATCGGGTTCAGGCCAGTCAAGTTCTTCCACCCTAAACTCGCTCATCCATGTCTTTATGGACCTTGCTTTGTGCACTGGTCCAAATCATTTGGTGTTGGGGGGATTATGGTGTGGGGTTGTTTTTCAGGGGTTGGGCTTGGCCCCCTTAGTTCCAGTGAAGGAAACTCTTAAGGCATCAGCATACCAAGACATTTTGGACAATTTCATGCTCCCAACTTTGTGAGAACAGTTTGGGGATGGCCCTTTTCTGTTTCCAGCTTGACTATGCACTAGTGCACAAAGCAAGGTCCATAAAGATATGGATGAGCGAGTTTGGGATGGAGGAACTTGACTGGCCTGCACAGAGTCCTGACCTCAACCCAATAGAACACCTTTGGGATTAGAGAGGAGACTACGAGCCATGCCTTCTCGTCCACATCAGTGCCTAACCTCACAAATGCGCTTCTGGAAGAATGGTCAAACCTTCCCTAAACCTTGTGGACAGTCTTCCCAGGAAAGTTAAAGCTGTTCTAGCTGCAAAGGGTGGGCCAACTCCATTTTGAACCCTACGGACCAAGACTGGGATGACATTAAAGGTCATGTGTGTGTAAAGGCAGGTGTCCCAATACTTTTGACAATATAATGTGCACCTGGTTGATGTTTTGTTTTTGTCTATCGCAGACCATAAAGTTAATCTTGCAGTCACCATACACGATTCTAAAGTGAATCTCTACTTTGCAATGCAGAGCCAAACAACAGGTTTGCGATAATGCAGAGCTTCCCAGCAGCATACACTGGCCTTCCTTTTGCTCCCACTCTGTTCAGTTCAGCTTCCAGGAGAGAAGGAAAGCCTGGCATAAGCTAAAAGTTACTGGATTCGTAGTTTACGTGGGTGGTGGGCTACTCAAGTGACAGTGGTCACAGGCGATGGACACATGATGGCCCTTGTCACTTCCTCCTCCATACCCGGCAGGACTGGAACATTAATAGAGCAGCAGTCCACTGCTGAACATTAATAGAGCAGCAGTGGACTGAAGGAAAGAAACGTATATGCTGAAGATGTATAGGAAATGAAAGCAAGCCACAAGTTTTTATTTATTATTATTTTTTTTTTTTAAAGCTGAAGAATAATCTGCTTATCTTTTGCCTTCTCTGGTATACACTTCCCTCCCCATATCGGCATTTAGGCTGGGAAGAAAAGGCTGGATGATGCTAGATCTCCTCCAGCCAGGAAATAAGGCTGGCTCTACTTAATTTTCTGTAGCGTCTAATACACACTATGATTGGCTCACATTGTGCTGTGAAATCCGAATAAGCAATTTCGGGATAGGAGAGGAGCCTGTATAACTGTGCAAGTCTGTAGTTCAGTTTTAAATGAAAACTAATTGCAATTTTAAAAATAGCTGTTACTATATATAAGCTTTTATGGCAGAAGTGACTCCACTGTCAAAAGATTATTATTTTTTTTTTATGCTGACTGCGATGCATGTGCAACTCAGTGTAAAGTCCTGTAATGTGTTAGCATTACCTATGGTTAAACAAAGGCAGAGAAAGAAGACTGCGGACCAGAAAGGAGACCGGGAGAAGATGGCAGCGATTGACTTTACAAGGGGGAATGCGAACACTGAAGAAAGATTCACCGAGAGGTAAGTGTGCCATAAAGTGGAAGTACATAACTTGCCAATTATTACAAGGACCCACCTGGTGGGGAAACACTGGTTACAGTTCCATGTTAAAATACATCCCATAGTGTGTTTCCATGGTAACATAGATGCAAGTAAAGCTGACCTAAACTGTAAACTTAGGTCTGCTTTAATCAGGGATAGTATGGAGGGGAATAAGTCTCCAAATTGTTGCCGGTCAGCTGTGCAGATCCATGATGCTCCATTTTTGGGTTACTGGACCTAAGCTCAGTACTGTGGATGCCAAGAAAGGTGACCTTTTTTAAAAAAGTTTTATTATAGTTGTGAGCACTATACTATTCTGTAGTAGTACATACAGTATGCAGCTCTGTTTTCCTGTAGCATTCTGGGCAACTTCCCCTCTCCTGCTGAAACTAACTAATTTGAGTCGGGCTAAGTGCTTCTCATTTTTATCAGTGAACACAAAGATTCCTCTGATTGATCAAGGTGGAATGGGGACCAGTCAATGACATCATGTTCTCCACCTCATCCAATCATTGATAAAATTACAAGGCCTCCTCTGGCTGAGGATCACTCAACCCAACTCGATTTTGTGTTCTGGCAGCAGATAGGAAGTTGCCTGTACTGGTGCCAGAGGACAGCTCTGCATAATGTTTGTAGCTTATACTACTACAGTATTAAACAGCGCTCATGGTGTCGGAATAACTTGGTAATGGAAATTGTTTGGTCCAAACAAACTATTTAAAGTAACAAAAACCTTGATTTTTGTTTTTAAATAGAAATATTTGTGCCCAGAGCTCATCTTTAAGAACTGAGTTGCAGAATAGCAACGTCATATCCAACTAATCCTAGTTGCACAAACACTCATCCAGCTGTAGAATAGAGAAGTGGTAAATTGGGGAAACGGAGCATTTGATTGCATTTTGTGTGACTGGCTGTTGAGAAGAAAACAGAAATTTCCGTAGAATGCTAGTGCACCATTGTGGACACACAAAAAAAAAATGTTTCATAGACGTTTCTTAAAAGCAGAACATTATATAAAGCAGACCTTCCTTCCTGAGGCTCCTGAATGACCTACCACTTGTACGCTGCTCAAACTGATCCAGCAATATTTTGACACTTTATTTAGTAGCTGATCTGTAGATTGTCAGCGGCGATGTGCAGTACTGCTGCATCTTGTAGGGGAAAAAAAATTGAGTACAAATGACCTGACATTGTATACGTTCAATGGGAGAAAAAGGAGCCACCACTCCAGGCCGATCTACCAAGATAATCACTTTTCTTCCAGATAAGGAGCCCCAGGTGCTGGCTAATGCATGCACAGGTAAGGAAAGATGAGAAAAAACTCGGGATAGCCGCACTCCGTAAAGAATCTGTTTTCTTGTGCCTTTTAGAAGACGCCAAGTACCAGCAGAAGGCTCTAGTTGCTGCCTACTTGGGAAGGCTAGGGAGCGGCCGATTGGAGCCCGCAGCAGACTCCATTCACAGAGCGTCAGAATGACTGTTTGGGGTCAGCAAAATCATCTAAGAATTCACCTGTGAAGGAAACGGGTTTATGCATAGCGGTGTGCATATCGGTTGTTCCGGGTGGTATATTGTAGAAGATGGGCGGATGGACTGGTATTTTTAAAGCCGTTTCTTTGCAGTGTATTTCTTTTTGCGGGTTTGTTGACCCCAACCACTTAAACACAAGGATAAGAGTCTTTATTTGAGCCAAGGGACTGTAGTGTTCACATCTTATTGGACTCAGCTGAAAATAAAGATCCTTACCTTTTTATGTGTTCGCTTTATAAATTGAATCTATATTCCTTAAATTCACAATGCTAGGACACCAGAATAATAAGGATCTTTATAAAAAAAATTTAAGTGAGTTATTTTTAGCTTAGTCCAATAAAATTTGAAATTTACAGCCACATTGCTCAAACGAAGACCCTTAATGTTTGGTTTCAAAACATTGTGAATTGATCCTAAAGTCAAAGTGCTAGAAGTATCCATTTATAAAGCCAAATAAGGTAGTCTCACTACTTCCATTACAGGCTCCTTTCACAAAGCTTTAACACAAGGATAAGGATCTTTACTGCACGATGGCCCATACACTCTTCGATAAAGGATTAATTGCTTTTCACGACTTCTCCTGATGGATTATTCCCACCTATAGTCGATAAAGCATTTAAGCAATATGCCCAGGGAAGTGGATGTCGTTTGATAGTTGTAACTTACGATCGTACTTTATCGATAACATCCCTGTTGTCACCATGCAATCTGTTGATATGAGGTGGAGAGGTGATTGGTGCCCAAGTGGAATGGCTGACATTCTGTATTCACATTTTATCAGGCTGGCTGCTCAGCACAGATCCCGGATGCAGGTAGAGATCTCTGAAGTGGCTGTGTCTGCTTCAGTAATATCTAGCTTTCAGGGACATTGGCCAGGTATGGTATATACCTAGATCCATTGGTCAAATGTAAAAAACATACCATTCCTGGAATTCTTCTTTAAAATTAAAACGGACCTTCAGTAATTTTTCCAACTTTCCATCTATTAAATCCTCTGCCTTGTTTTAACTTTGGATAGGAAAACATTTTTTTTTCTGCCAGTAAATACCTTATAAAGCCCCCTTACTGTTTCTTGTCTGGTCCTTAGCCTAGGCTTCTGACTTTATGCACAGCTCTCCCTCTCATTCTAGTGAGAGTTTGCCAGGAAGGGAGGGGGATGTGTCATAAGAGAGCCAATGAAAGCTGCAGAGCTGGAGGTGTGTAAATCCTGGAAGTGAACAGGAAAGCAGATTCAGCTTCCCACAGTTAAAATGGCTACAGCCAAACTTAGTGGAGGGAGATTTCTGCAGCATATTTGGCAAGTACAGAATCGCAGTATATATAAAATATCGTTGTAGGCCTTCGGAAAGTCTTAGCTCTTTTTTTTCTTGATGGCAGTCCTCAAGTAATCCTTAAACTACCTTTTTAAACTGAATATCAAGGCAAAAAAAACATATACAGTACAGTACTTCTCTGCAACCCATAAACATTTCCACTTGTTTTATCTCTTTATAGACTCTGTACATACTGAAAAATACCTGCTGATATGCCACAAATGCACTCAGCTAATAAGTCCTTTTGTGGACTGAATGGTGCCAGCCCTGCCCAGTTTTGCTAAACCGATTAACCACTCCCAGGTCTTTATAACATAAAGGCTAATCATTCTGCAGTCCAAGATAAGGACTACATAGAGGCTACATAACCTCTTTGAGATGACAGAATGTGTGGAGAGGGCATAAGAAAGCTCAGATTATATGACAAGCTCAACAGGATTTTTTTCATGTATACAAGAGTAATAACAAAATGATTCAAATAGTATATTGAACAGACCAAAAAAGAGGAAATACGATTTCATTATAAGAGTTAACAGATTGTATTCCGGAAATTTTCCTTTGTAAAAACCCGATTCAAGCAAACTGGTTACTTTTCCAAACGATTCAATTGATACAATCATTTATAATCAGTGAGTGCTAATTATTGTACAGTTTACACTTAAAAGGTAACTCCACTTTCATAGGAAAAAAATTGGCAAATAAAAAAAAAATGGCGTATACAATTGCGACTTAAGTTATATTGTAAATGAATGTTATTAAAAATGATCTTTCCTTTTCAATCTGCAGCACAATTTTTTTGTAAAATGCAATGCAATATGTCTACCTGGAGGTGTTCTGTACACAGATGGTGTACGGAACACCCCCCAAAAATGTCAATTCCTGTTCGTGCGACTTGCTGATTGATTTTCCCAGACATCTACACTAAAATTCAAGTCAGACTTTGAGCATCCCCTGCAACAAATCATTTTTGGTGAGATACAGTAAAAAGTATTCATACCTTTTGAAATGTTTCACATTTTGTCATGTTACGACCAAAAACGCAAATGTATTTTATTTGGACTTTATATGATAGACCAACACAAAGTGGCACATAATTGTGAAGTGGAAGAAAAATGATAAATGATTTTCAATTAAAAAAAAAAATAAAAAAAAATCCTAAAAAGTGTGTAGAACCACCTTTCTCTACAATTACAGTCTTTTTGGGGATGTCTCTACCAGCTTTGCACATCGAGAGAGTGAAATTTTTGCCCATTCTTCTTTGCAAAATAGCTCATCTGTCAGATTGGATGGAGTGTCTGTGAGCAGCAATTTTCAAGACTTGCCACAGAATCTCGATTGGATTTAGGTCTGGGCTTTGACTGGTCCATTCTATCACATGAATATTCTTTGATCTAAACCATTTCATTGTAGCTCTGGCTGTATGTTTAGGGTCATTGTCCTGCTGGAAGGTGAACCTCCATGCCAGTCTCGTCTTTTGCAGACTCTAACAGGTTTTCTTCTAAGATTTCCCTGTATTTGGCTCCATCCATCTTCCCATCAACTCCGATCAGCTTCCCTGTCCCTGCTGAAGAAAAGCATTCCCACAACATGATGCTCCCACCACCTTGTTTCATGGTGGGGATGGTGTGTTCAGGGTGATGTGCAGAGTTAGTTTTCTGCCACACATAGCATTTTTCTTTTAGGCTAAAAAGTAAAATTTTGGTCTCATCTGACCAGAGCACCTTCTTCCACATGTTTGCTGTGTCCCCCACATTGCTTCTCGCAAACTGCAGACAGGACTTCTTATGACTTTCCTCTTGGTACTCTTCCATAAAGGCCAGATTTGTGGAGTGCATGACTAATAGTTGTCATGTGGACAGATTCTCCCACCTGAGCTGTGGATCTCTGCAGCTCCTCCAGAGTTACCATGGGCCTCTTGGCTGCTTCTCTGATTATAACTCTCCTTGCCCGACCTTTCACTTTAGGTGGACGGCCATGTCTTGGTAGGTTTGCAGTTGTGCCATACACTTTCCATTTTCGGATGATGGATTGAACAGTGCTCTGTGAGATGTTCAAAGCTTGGGATATATATATATATATATATTTTTTTTTTTTTTTTTTATAACCTAACCCTGCTTTAAACTTCCCCACTACTTTATCCCTGACCTGTCTGGTGTGTTCCTTGGCCCTCATGATGCTGTTTGTTCACTAAGGTTCTCTAACAAACCTCTGAGGGCTTCACATAAAAGTTGTATTATTACTGAGATTAAATTACACATAGGTGGACTCTATTTACTAATTGGGTGACTTCTGAAGGCTATTGGTTCCACTAGATTTTAGTTTGGGGTATTGGAGTTAAGGGGGTTGAATACAAATGCACGCCACACTTTTCAGATATTTATTTGTAAACAATGTTGAAAACCATTTATCATTTTCCTTCTACTTCACAAAGTTGGTCTATCGCATAAAATTCCAATAAAATACATTTTATGTTTTTGGTTGTAACATGACAAAATGTGGAAAATGTCAAGGGGTATGAATACTTTTTGAAGGCACTGTACTCTGAAAGGGAAACCACATCTAAAGGGATGCAGGTGCAGCAGCTAATTGATGATAATAAAACCACTCCCATACAGATTAATTCGGCACATGGACACAGACAAACAGCTATTTCTTCAGAATAACAAAAAGTAGGAATCTGTAACCGTTTGCTAAAATCCTTGCAATCTACTTAGATCACCCAGAGGTGAAGGTTTTTTTCTCAACAAAAGTGGAGTTACTCTTTAATTTCCATGTTATTTTTATTTTTTTGTACATCTTTATTAGTGCCCCCTCTGGCTATCTGTATTTCAGACAGTCAAATCTCTTTATACTAAATTACTGCTAGTTCATACTCATACTAGTGGTTGGGGGGCAGTAAAACCCCACAGTTGATGTGCGCTTGTACTGTCCCACAACCACTACCCCTTTTTAGATGCAGAGGTAGCGGTTAGGGGTGTACACATGCTGCAGCAGAAATTTTACCCCCTGTCATTCAAATGAATGGCGCCACACAACTGCGTGCAATGGACACTGATCGATCTGCAGAGAGCAAAGCTTGTGCGAACAAGCCCTTAGGGTCTGTGTTTCAGTTTTTGATTGCGTGAGATGGATTTCAGGCTCAAGTATGTGAAAATGCTAAACCCACTTGAAACCAGGTTTAATGCAGAATCCTGAAGGATTTTTTTTTTTTAAGACCGTTCACAGTTTTTAAAATTTGATACCATGTAGCAATACAGCAAGATCCATGTTTTTCTATTTCTTCCATAAGACCCCTTTCACACTGAGGCAGTTTTCAGGCATTTTAGCACTAGAAATAGCACCTATAAAGCGCCTGAAAACCGCCTCCCAATTATTTCAGTGTGATTTTCACACTCAGGTGGTGTGCTTGTGGGACTTAGGAAAAGTCCTGCAAGCAGCATCTTTGGGGCAGTTTGGGAGCGCTGTATTTAGCGCTCGCCAAAACGTCCTGCCCATTGAAATGGGGGGTTAAAAGTGCCTCGATAGTGGTGGCGCTTTAGTGCTAATGGCTGGCTCTCACAGTGTGAAAGGGGTCTTAAATGCATTTTTTGTTTAATGGTAAATTATGAAAAAGGCATAGAAATCTAACACTTCTGGGATTGTCTGATCCCTTTCTTTAGGGTCCTTTCACACGGGCGGTCCGCCCGGCGGACTCCGCTGTGCTCCGTTGACCCCCGCTAAGCAGGTGGATGACAGGTCCATCTCTGCTCACTGTGCAGAGACAGACCTGTCAGAGCCCTGCTCTCCTCTATGGGGAGATTGGATGAAAATGGACTGCCTGACCATCCAATCCTCCAGACAGATGGAAAATAGGGTCACCATCTGTCTGGATTTCACGGACAGGATCGGATCAGATGATGGACATGTCACTGACAGGCGGACCTGATTGGAAAGCCAGAGTGAAAGGGGCCTTACCTGCCCCTACTGCTACCTCCCAACTCTATCGCTATATCGCATGTTTCTGAGCAGCTCCTAATGGCAGAGTGCTGGAGGTCCCAAATCAGACAGACTTCAGCAGCAATCTTTTTGCTATGCTCTCCACAATTGCACCTTGGCTAACAGTTGCTGCTGTGTGTCTGTTAGCTTCTGCTAAAGCTGGTCATACATGGATTGAAACTCGGGCGGTTCAGCAGGGGCTTGCCAAATTACAATCCATTTATGGGCAGGTTTATTGTACAGAAGTCGATCTACCGATCAACATCTGTACAACCAGCCTGTCAGATTTTCCCCGCTCGATCAGAGCTGCAGGCTATAGCCAGCAAGCACTGTTCAGTGTATTCTGATGGTAGGGAAGTCTCCCCACTGTCAGAATAAAATGGCTCAGCAGGAAGCATTCCCCCATCCACGGCAAGTGTGTGGATGGGGGAATCAAGTCCTCTTCTTTCTTTCTTCTTTTTTTTTCTGTTCAATCCCGCTGGTTGAGCGGGATGAACAAAAAAAAAAAAGACTCTGTGGTTGTAAAGTCAAACAAATATCACTGCCAGCCCCTCTGTTCTCTCAAACCATCCTACACAGTGTACATGTTTGTATAAAATAATGCCTCTAAATACCTTATCGCTCATCCTCTTACGCTCGTATGAAAAGTTAATTTGCTAATTATTAAATTTTTCCCTCTCTTCCTGTATATATTCCCAAATTTGCCTATTTGGATACCGAACTATTTATTCAAGAACATAGAAGGGTTAGTTACAACCTTTCTTTAGGCCCCTTTCACACTGAAGCGTTTTTCAGGAACTACAGCGCTAAAAATAGCGCCTGTATAGCTCCTGAAAAAAAGCGGGTCCTTTAACTCCAGTGTGAAAGCCGGATGGCTTTCACACTGAAGTGGTGCGCTAGCAGGACGGTAAAAAAAGTCCTGCTAGCAGCATATTTGGAGCCATTGAAATTAATGGGAAACCGTGGGGATACCGCGGTAATACCGCCGGCAAAGCGCCGCTGCAGCGACGCTTTGCTGGGGGTTTAACCCTTTTTCGGCTGCTAGCAGGGGTTAAAACCACCACGGCTAGCGGCCGAATACCGTGGCTAAAACAGCGCTAAATATAGCGCTGCTTTACCGCTGCCGCCCCCACCGCCCCAGTGTGAAACCGGCCTTAGGGGGGCGAAATCCCAGGATCAAGCTCTAGGTGCTACAACAACCATGGAAACAAGGGGGGCTAGTGGTTCCTGATTTTTAATTGTTCTTTCGTGGTGGGCCAACTTGTATCCCACTCCCAACTGCCATCATGCTGGTCTTTGCTGACGTCTAGCTGTAGGCACCATGGAGCAATCCATCCTCATTATAACGTACAAACAATTAAAGAGGAAGTAAACCCTGATGGGTTTTACTTCCACTTTGTTTCCCTGCAAAGGTAAAGCATAATGGGCTACTATGCATCGCCTGACACAGGAGCCTGCGATGTCACTGCTGTGGTCTCTTCCAGGAAGCGTCCATCTTCCTTACGGGTATCGCGGCTCCGGCAATGTGATTGGCCGGAGCCGCAATGATGTCATGATTGCCGTTAGCAGCGGCATGCTCAGTGCGCCTGCGCGCTGCTGTCTACAGCGCAGCCTGTCTTTTGCAAATATCTCCTAAACCGTGTAGGTTTAGGAGATATTTCTTGCACCTACAGGTAAGCCTTAATCTAGGCTTACATGTAGGTAAAAGTGGCCTGTAAGGGTTTACAACCACTTTAACCTCTAGAGATCCGCGCTATAGCTGAATGACGGCTACAGCGCAGACCTGCTTTGCCGGGACTACGTCTATTGACGTAGTCCCGTGCACGAGCGGCCTGCGCGCCCTGTGATATGCGAGTCTGTGAGACTCGCTGGATCACAGATCCGAGTAAGGGGTCGATCCCGACCCCTAACCACGTGATCAGCTGTCAGCCAATGACAGCTGATCATGTGATGACAACAGAGCCGGTAATCGACTATTTTTCCTCCTCGTGCTGACAGCGCGAGGAGAAAAAAAAGCCGATCACCAGCTCATCAGTGCCCACCTGTGCCCCCTGCCAGTGCCACCTATCAGTGCCCACAATCTGCCTCAACAACAATGCTGCACCTCAGTGCCACATATCAGTGTCACCTACCAGTGCCCATCAGTGCCACCCATCGGTGTCATCTTATCTGTGCCCATCAGTACTGCCTTATATGTGCCCATAAGTACTGCCTTATCTGTGCCCATCAGTGCCGCCTTAACAGTGCAAACTATTAAACATGATTTTTTTTTTCAAACTTTTCCATCGTTTTTTATTTGTTTAGCAAAAAATAAAAACCCCAGCTGTGATTAAATACCACCAACAGAAAACTCTATTTGTGGGGAAAAAATGATAAAAATTTCATTTTGGTACATAGTTGTATGACCGTGCAATTGTCATTCAAAGTGCGTCAGCGCTGAAAATTGGTCTGGGCAGGAGGGGGTTAAGTGCCCAGTAAGCAAGTGGTTAAATTATTAAAGTTGTCCTTTTGGAAAGCTCAGTTCATCCTATGCCCACTCGCAGAGCTCATGCTCTGGGCTTACCTTAAAGATTGGAAGGCTGGAGGTCTACCTTCTAACTACTGGGAGGGGGAGAAGAGGAAACTCAGCTGCTGAGAGAATGACTTAAAGCAGAGTTCTACCCAAAAAAGGAACTTCAGCTTTAAGGGAAGGTGCCCCCCTCACATGCCACATTTGGGGGGGGGGGGGGGGGAGCGGAAACCCTCTTTTGAGAGGGTTTCAGCTCCCACTTCCTCCTGGGGCTCCACGGCGCTGGGAGGGAGATCACCTCTCCCCCTTCCCTCTTGGCAATCATCTGGGACACGTCACAGGTCCCAGATTACCCGGCAAGTCACAGTGCGCAGTGCGTGCCTGTCTGCGAAGCCACAGCCGGATACCCACAGTGACAATGCTGGCGCCGCAGAGAGGAGGGGGAGATGAGCGGGGCTTCGTTCCCCCGCATCGTTGGACCCTGGGACAGGTAAGTGTCCGATTATTAAAAGTCAGCAGCTGCAGTATTTGTAGCTGCTGACTTTTATTTCTTTTTTTTTTTTAAATTGGAACTTAAGTCTGCTCACATACTTTGTAATAAAAATATCTTTGCCATTCTGAAGCTTCCCTCCAACCACTTTGCATATTATTTTATATATATTGTGATTCTGTACTTGCCATATATGCTGTAGTAATCTCCCTCCACTGAGTCTGGCTGCTGAGGCTGCTGCCTGTTCACTTCCTGGATTTACAAAGACACACAAGAGGCACACCTCCAGCTCTGCAGCTTTCATTGGCCCTCTTGTAACCCACCCCCCTCCCTAGCAAACTCTCACCAGAGTGAGAGAGACAGCTGTGCATGATGTGAAACAGGAAGTGGGTTGTATAAGGTACTAACTGGCAGAAATGTTTTACTATCCAAAGTTAAAATAACAAGGGCAGAAGATTTAATAGATAGAAAGTTAAAAAAATGATTGAAGGTCCGCTTTAACCACTTCCCGCCCAGCTTATAGCAGAATGACGGCTAGGCGGTGGTTCTGTTATCCGGCTGTGGAGCACTCCTTTACATCTGGTGTCCCCCAGCAGCGGAGCCCCTCCTTACATCTGGTGTCCCCCAGCAGCGGAGCCCCTCCTTACATCTGGTGTCCCCAGCAGTGGAGCCCTCCTTACATCTGGTGTCCCCGGCAGTGGAGCCCTCCTTACATCTGGTGTCCCCGGCAGCGGAGTTCCTCCTTACATCTGTTGTCCCCAGCAGTGGAGCCCTCCTTACATCTGGTGTCCCCGGCAGCGGAGTTCCTCCTTACATCTGTTGTCCCCCAGCAGCAGAGCCCCTCCTTACATCTGGTGTCCCCGGCAGCGGAGCCCTCCTTACATCTGGTGTCCCCGGCAGCGGAGTTCCTCCTTACATCTGGTGTCCCCAGCAGTGGAGCCCTCCTTACATCTGGTGTCCCCAGCAGTGGAGCCCTCCTTACATCTGGTGTCCCCGGCAGCGGAGTTCCTCCTTACATCTGTTGTCCCCCAGCAGCAGAGCCCCTCCTTACATCTGGTGTCCCCGGCAGCGGAGCCCTCCTTACATCTGGTGTCCCCGGCAGCGGAGTTCCTCCTTACATCTGTTGTCCCCCAGCAGCAGAGCCCCTCCTTACATCTGGTGTCCCTGGCAGCGGAGCCCTCCTTTACATCTGGTGTCCCTGGCAGCGGAGTCCGCCTTACAGATCTGTGTCCCCCAGCAACAGAGCCCTCCTTACTTCAGTGTCCCCTGCAGCTGGCAGCAGCGGAGCCCCTCCTTACATCTGGTGTCCCCCAGCAGCAGAGCCCCTCCTTACATCTGGTGTCCCTGGCAGCGGAGCCCTCCTTTACATCTGGTGTCCCTGGCAGCGGAGTCCGCCTTACAGATCTGTGTCCCCAAGCAACAGAGCCCTCCTTACTTCAGTGTCTCTGGCAGCAGCAGTAGCAGCGGAGCCCTCCTTACAGAGCGATCTGTGTCCCCCAACAGTGCGGCAGCTACAGTTTCCGGCAGTCAGGGGTGTACCTAGAGCATTTGGCACTTGGGCGGGTCCTATATCTGGCACCCTTCCCCACATTAAAATGTAAAAACACCCCACTGTGCCCCCTGCATACCACTGCATGCTTCAATATCTCTTTGTCACTACTGTGTACCCCCTCTCCACAACTGCACCTCTGGACCTCTTTACATTACACAGCACCCTGCACCTCTTGGCCCCATTACATTACACGGCCCCCTGCACCTCTGGGCCCCTTTACATTACACATCCCCCTGCACCTCTGGACCCCTTTACATTACATAGCACCCTGCACCTCTGGATCCCTTTACATTAATTACACAGCCCCCTGCACCTCTTGACCCCTTTATAATACACAATTCCCTGTGCCTCTGGGCCCCTTTACATTACAAAACACCATGCACCTCTGGACCCCTTTACATTACACAGCACCCTGCCCTTCTGGACCCCTTTACATTACATAACACCCTGCACCTCTGGACCCCTTTACATTAATTACACAGCCCCCTGCACCTCTGGACCCCTTTACATTACACAGCCCCCTGCACCTCTGGGCCCATTTACATTACACATCCCCTGGGCCCATTTACATTACACATCCCCCTGCGCCTCTGGGCCCCTTTACATTACACATCACCCTGCACCTCTGGACCCCTTTACATTACACAACACCCTGCACCTCTGGACCCCTTTACATTACACAGCACCCTGCATCTCTGGACCCCTTTACATTACACAGCACCCTGCCCTACTGGACCCCTTTACATTACACATCCCCCTGCACCTCTGGACCCCTTTACCTTACACAGCCCCCTGCACCCCTTTACATTACACATCACCCTGCATCTCTGGGCCCCTTTACATTACACATCATCCTGCATCTCTGGATCCTTTTACATTACACACAACCCTGCACCTCTGGACCCCTTTACATTACACAGCACTCTGCACCTCTGGACCCCTTTAGATTACACAGCACCCTGCAGCTCGCAACCCCCTGCATGTTACACAGACCCCCTTCAGTGCAGACCCCCTTCAGTGTAGCCCCCATTCAGTGAAAACCTCCCCATTCAGTGTAGCCCCCTTATCAGTGTAGCCCCCCTCTTCAGTGCAGTCCCCCCTTCAGTACCTTAGATCAGCGTGGCGGCACATGCTCAGCAGATCCCTTCCCCCTGTTTACACATAAACAGAGAGGAAGGGGGGTTGGCTTCACTCTGCTCGGCTGTGCCTGTGTGACATCCGGGATCGCACAGACAGCCCACGGCCACAAGAAGAGGGGATGGTAGGTGCAGCGGTGTCACCCTGCACCCCTCGCACACCCCCTCCCCCTTACATCACAACTATAGCTCCCCCTCTCCCTGCCTCCTGTGCCTGTCACTGTGCCGCTGCCACCGCTGTAATCGCGGAGGGGGGTGCCAGCCTGACCCCCCCCCCAGTGTGTGGTACCCACCCCCCACTTAGTACGCCTCTGCCGGCAGTTCCCAACTTTCTTGTGTGTGTTCAGTGGAGAGGGGAGAAGCTGATTGGCTGAACTGAACCCTTGTGCTACTTTCCCCTTGTGCTACTGAACACAAGGGGAAATAATCCTTGTGACGGCGGCCATCTTTTTGTAGCTTGCCGGCCGTTTTTTCCTAAAACATTCCCGATTTTCCTGGGACAAAGGCAAAATCCCGGGAAATTAATCGGGAAGAGGGTTCCCAAAATTGGTATTATCCCCGGAAAATCTGGACTGTTGGCAAGTATGTGTATGGACTGTTGGCAAGTATAAGTATGTGTATGTATTGGATGGCAAGTATCCAATAAAACTCTGTCTCACCCTGCTCTGCACATTCTCAGTTGCTCTCCATTTTTAAGGCACTGCCGAGTTTGTTGAGGCCGATCTGCTGACAACCTTAAAATCAAATTAAACCCTCCTATCCTTCGCAGCCAAGAAAGCTTCTTCTGTTTGATTTGCAACTGCCATGGTGCTGCACATGTGATCAGTTATGACACCAGCCATTTGATGATGTGACAGTTTGGTTGAGGACACAAGCAAATGAGACAGTTAGAAATCCTGTCATTCCAGGAATGTAACTGTTTTTTGAAACCATTAAATGAATGGGTTTAGTTCCCATACCTCCGAACATTTTGAGATGGGAATGTCCTATGCCTAAATGTATGTAGGCATAGGACACGCCCCCACCACACCCCCTTAAAGGACAATTAACCCTAAAAAAAGGTTAATTAAATACACAAGGGCTTTTTTTTTTTTTTTTTTTTACCACTACTATCCCTTTATATTAGCTTTTAAAATGTACAAAGGCAGTAATTTAGAAATGGGATGAAAGGTTTAGCACTGGAAAACACTTTTTTGAAAGATAAAAAGTGCATTTTATATACAACTATATAGATCAGACCAAAATGAGGGACAAATGAGGGGGAAAGAGGGACATTGCTCCAAATCAGGGACGGTGGGAGCTATGTGTTCCAAGAGATAGTTTCCCCTTCACATCTCCACTGGCATCTACATACAATAATTTATGGGAAGGGAAAATGCTACAAGTAAGCATTTCAACGTGTTTATTTTTCTGTGCTTCTATTTGCGCTGTTTTGAGTTGGTGACAGGTTCTCTTTAGGTCGCAGAACATATGACGTATTTATAAGTGGACCTCGTTGTTTTACCCAGGATTTCCTGAAGGCTTGCTATACCTAAAGTCTGCCACTAGGTGTCAGGCTTGTAGTGCGAGTCTATGGCAGCAGCCTGGCGCTCGGGCTCGTGTTGTCAGTGGGCGATGTGCCTGATTGGTGTGTGCTTGTCATGTGACGAGGACAGGGTTAGACGGTGTATGTAGCTCCCTCTGCTTTCTTTTATCTGCTCTCCGAAGACCGGGTTCTGGTGTGAGGCCGCAGCAGCAGAGAGGTTACAGCAGCCAGGAAATTCCGCGGCTTCTGGAGCAGGCTTAGGCCGCTGCAAGCTCACCCAACACATATCCGGGGGGAGGCTGACCCTAGGATGAACAGGCAGGCCTGGCATTGTCCGCACACAGGTAAGTGTTAGTTGTATGACGTGTCCCCTGTGTCCATGGTGAATATGAGGGCACAAGATGCCTTGTATACAATGTACACAGTGCTGGCTCTGGCTCTCCGCTTTGTAGTATTAGTTGTTCATTTGCTGATGATGTTGTTGCAGCAAATCCATTTGTTTTACTTCTTAGTATTGGCACCAATCCCTGCACGGGACGTCCCAATACTCGCTTCTTTTTTCAAATAACAGTTTTTATTGTTTTTTAACCACTTAAGCCCCGGACCATTTTACTGGCCAAAGACCAGAGAACTTTTTGCGATTTGGCACTGCGTCACTTTAACTGACAATTGCGCGATCGTGCGACGTGGCTCCCAAACAAAATTGACGTCCTTTTTTCCCCACAAATAGAGCTTTCTTTTGGTGGTATTTGATCGTCCCTGCGGTTTTTATTTTTTGCGCTATAAACAAAAAAAACGCATTATTTTTTGCTATAATAAATATCCCCCAAAAATATATAAAAAAAACATTTTTTTTCCTCAGTTTAGGCCGATACGTATTCTTCTACATATTTTTGGTAAAAAAAATCGCAATAAGCGATTATTGATTGGTTTGCGCAGAAGTTATAGCGTTTACAAGATAGGGGATAGTTTTATAGCATTTTTAGTAATAATTTTTTTTTTTATTAGTAATGGCGGCGATCAGCGATTTTTTTTATTTTTTTTTTTTTTTTTTTTTTTTTTTTTTTTATTGTGACTGCGACATTATGGCGGACACATCGGACATTTTTTACACATTTTTGGGACCATTGTCATTTATACAGCAATCAATGCTATTTAAATGCATTGATTCCTGTATAAATGACACTGGCAGTGAAGGGGTTAAACACAAGGGGGCAGTGTAGGGGTTAAGTATGCCTAGGGGTGTGTTTCTTACTGTGGGGGGGCGTGGCTGTCAGCTAGTGAATGCTGATCTCTGCTCCAATCACAGGGAGCAGAGATCGGCGTCACTAGTTGCTAGGCAGAACGGGGAGATGCTGTGTATTTCCGCATCTCCCCGTTATGCCTTCCCGTGAGATGATCGCGGGTGTCCCCGCGGCGATCGAGTCCGCGGGACCCGCGACCAGCCTCACGGGGTCCCGACCGGCGCGCTCCCGATTGGCACGGACGGCTTAAAGGAGGGACTTGTATATATGCGCCCTCCTGCCTGTCCGTGCCATTCTGCCGACGTACATCGTCGTGCGCTGGTCGGGAACCGGTTAAAAAAAAATCCAAATAAGAGTATATAGATCGGTTTGCGCAAAAGTTATAGCATCTACAAACTATGGGATATTTTTATTCATTTTTATTTTTAATTATTATTTTACTAGTATTGACGGTGAACCGTGACTGCGGTATTGTGACGGACATTCTGACACTAATTGACACTTTGTGGGAACCAGTGACACTAATACAGTGATCAGGGCTAAAAATATGCACTGTCTCTGTACTAATGACACTGGCTGAGAAGGGGTTAACCATTGGGGGATCAAAGGGTTAACTGTGTGCCTAGCCAGTGTTTTCACTACAGTGTAGGAGGTGCTTTTACTAGGGGATGACATGGATTCTAGTCCCTGCTTTGCAGAGACACAGGATCCACGCCTTCCCTCCTGTCAGAACGGCGATCTGCCCTGTTTACATAGTCAGACCGCCGTTCTCTCTTTGCAGGATGATCGGCGGTTGTGTGATTACAGCAGGAGCGAGCCGTCAGCGGCGTGCGTGCGTGCCCCCTCCCTGGAAGAGCAGATTGGGTGTGTATATATACGTGATCTGGCACACAGCTGCCGCCCTGTAGCAGTAAAACTGCTATGGGGCGCACAGCAAGTGGTTAAAGCAGAACTAAAGTGCCCTGTTATTCATTGCAAGCAGGCCGACTCTTTTTTTATTTTATGGAATGTCTTCTGCAATAAGATGCATCTACCTGCCTGCTCACAGCGTTCTCCAGCATATTAACTGAGCCGTGCATGCACAGGTCAGCTTACAGCACCAGCCTGATCCCCCCCCCCTCCCCACATGCTGGGATGACGTCATTCTGGGCTGGTCAGTTAAAGTGGTTGTAAACCTCAGACATTAAATATGAACAAAGCATATCCCTCTATAGCAGTGATGGCGAACCTTGGCACCCCAGATGTTTTGGAACTACATTTCCCATGATGCTCAACTATGCTGCTGGGTGCATGAGCATCATGGGAAATGTAGTTCCAAAACATCTGGGGGTGCCAAGGCTCGCCATCACTGCTCTATAGTGTGTACTTGTCTCAATCCAGAACACTAAGTGTCATTTCTGTCTGCTGTTTCATTCCTCTGCTATCAACATGAATCACTTCTGACAAGTTTTCCTGACACCAAGAGAAAAAATGTGAGTGCCCTCCAGCTGATTGACAGCCTCAGCTCTCTTCCTCTGTGCTGTGTGAAGGGAGGTGTTGTGAAGGGGGGGGGGGGGGGGGGGGGGGGGGGGGGGGCTTGTGTCCCTTCCCTCCAATCCGAGTTCTCCGTTCTCCTTACTGAGCTCTGCAGAATGTGACTTCAGCTCTCCGCCCCCTTTTTTTTTTCTGAACTCACACAAGCTTTTAAATTCTGAACTTTGAACGCATGTAGAGACGAGAAGACTGCAGATAAACAGGAGCAACTTAAGTAGGAGGATTTGTTTCATCTCTGTGTATCACTTGAGGCGAGAATAGTCCCTTCACTGGGTATATGTGACGGTTTACAACCACTTCAAGGGGCAGGGACCGGTGGAGGAAAGGGGATTATTGATGTTTGTTTTTCTATTTTTCGTTTTTTCACCTAATGATCCGGCCAGTAAGTCTGTTATTTTTCATCTTCCTTTAACAGACCAGGCTGTCCAGAAAAAGTGTCAGTGATGAGACAAACCATTTAAATGGAACCCGCTAATTTAACAGTTTCAGAAAAGCAATTACATAACTGTCACATTTGGTTCTGCTCACAAGCCTGCAAACCATCAAATGGCTGGAGTTCTAACTGATCACATGTGCAGCATCATGGCAGTTGCAGATCAGAGTCTAAGTTGGCAGTTTTCTTGGCTGAAAAGGATAGGAGGGTTTAGTTCCCCTTTTAAAGTGGAACTAAAGTCTCAACCTACTATCACACTAGTGCGGGGCGGAGGAACCGCATGTGATTCGGAAAGGAATCGCACCGCATTCCTGTTCAAATCGCGTGATTCTCTGTGGTGCGATTGAGCATTCATTTTGTATGGCTTCAATCGCACAGCACCTTGACGCTGACAGTATGCATATATATGCGGCCTCGCTGGACTGGGGTTTTTCCCCGTAGGGCCACATATATATGTGCATCTGTCTTTGTTCTTTATCTTTTGCTTTTAAAGGTAAAGAAGGGTCTTTTTGACACCAGATCTCTCCATAAAGAGGACCTGTCATCCTTATTTCTATTACAAGGGATGTTCACATTACAAGGGATGTGATTTAAAAAATAAAAATAAAATTAAAGGGACAGTGTGACATAATAAATTGCAACAATTGACATTTTTTTTCCTAGGGTCTCTGCTAAAAAAAATACTGATTTAAACTTGTAAACAAAAAGTGCCGGAAAAAGCCTGGTCTTCAAGTGGTTAAATTAGTATCAGTGTAAGTCAGTGTGTTTTTAGGTAGAATGAAAAAAAAAAAAAAACGCAAAATGCGCACTATTGTTTATGGGCCGTACTATGGGTATAAACATATGTGGTACTGCTGCGATCATTGGGAGCAGGAGAATTTATTTTGGGTTGCTCTTTGGTGGTAGGTTATGGTAGTAACAAGAAATATTCAGCTAAATGTAAAGGACATTTTTTTTTATTTACCGTATATACTCGAGTATAAGCCGAGTTTTTCAGCACATCTTTTTTTTTTTTTTGTGCTGAAAGTGCTCCCCTCGGCTTATACTCAAGCACTTTTCTGCATCAGAGAATGACCTTTTCCGAACCGACTTTGGAGCCCCGTATCTCGGGGGCACTTGGTCGGTTCGGAAAGTAGGAAATTCGGTTTGGAAAATGTCATTGTCTGTCTGCTGCAGAAAAGTGCTTGACGTTTTCCGACCCGACTTTGGGGCCCCATATCTCGGGGCCACTTGGTAGTAGGAACCCCAAATTTGGTGAGCAAACCACAGGGCCCCAAAGTCGGTCAACTGTGTCCATCTGCAGCAATGTTATTTCGGGACCCTTTGGGTCCAGAGACCCCAAATTTTGGCTGCAGCTAGGGGGCATCTAGGAACCCTTAACTGACAAGTTTGAAGTTCGGGGAACCTATGGCTGCAAATGGGCACAGTAAGGCTGCAAATGGGCATTGTTGACCCTCTTTTACACTTACAGTAGCCGCGCATTTCTCACCCTAGGCTTATACTGGAGTCAATAAGTTTTCCCAGTTTTTTTGTGGTAAAATTAGGTGCCTCAGCTTATACTCGAGTATATACAGTATGTATTTTTTTGTTTTGGGACAGTTTTCCTTTTTGATAATGGGGGAAAAAAATCCAGGGATAAAATAAAAGCCCAATTTGTCCTAAAAAAAATGATAGCAGGCAGAAGAGACATGTGACCACTGTCGCTGCGACTGACAATAAGGGAAAATCCAAAATTGGCCCCAAAGAGTTGTGACCAAAGTGGGCATGAAGAAAAATCTTCCAATGAGCTCCATCTAACATGGGATTTCCCTCACATTGGATAGTTTTTCTTCTCGCGTCCTGTTGTGTCTACACAACAGGAAGTGAAGGAAAATCTCCGTAATGTGACATAGATGTCAGCAGTTTTCTGCCAGGGGTTTTACCTATTCAATACTCTATTCAAAATTAAAGCAAAATTGGCCTCAGACATGTCTTAAAGCGGTTGTAAAGTCAAAAATTTCACTTTTACCTACAGGTAAGCCTATATTGAGTCTTACCTGTAGGTAAAAAAAAAGATCTCCTAAACCTGTATGGTTTAGGAGATATTCCCCGTGCAATGCGAGGCTGACTGCAGCGGCGCATGCGCACAGGGGATTCTCGGCTGAAAGGCCGGCAGAATCCGAACCCTGCCGGGAAGAAGTCTCTCACTCACAGCGCTGGAGTCGCGATACCCGGAAGATGATGCCTCGTTCTAAGGTAAGTATTTCATAATGAGCTGCGGTGCATACTAGCTCATTATGCCTTTTCCCTTACAGGTGTTACTACCGCTTTAACTAAAAACTGTCATTGTTATCGGGGCTGAAAGCCACATGTTGCACATGTGTAAATTTGGTATGCATATGCTAAAATGGACTCCAACAGTTTTGAATGGAGTTGTTCCTGAACTGACAGTTGTCTACCTATCTGCTATCAGCCCTTGTGTATGATAACGCCTGCAGTTTGTCCTCATTGGGTTATGCCAAATGTACTTCGATCTGTTAAGAGTTCACATTGTAAACCAACAAGATTTTTATTTGCCAGTGCCACCTGCCTAGTAAATAGAGCCCTGCAAATATTAGACAAGCATTAATTGTTTTGCTTTCCTTGCTTGTGTAAACTTTTTTTCCACCTTTGCCCACAGGGCATTTTACTAATTGAGTGCTTTATTTATATAAATTTAAATCCTAATCCAACTGAGGAGACTAGCCGATTGGTGATCTTCATTACGGTGTATCTTTTAGCCAAATAAATGGGCAATAGGCAAGGAAGGAGGCAGAATGTCTCTAAAACGTTGGGGAATCTTTGCTACTTTTATGTTTCTTGCACCAGTAAAGCAGAACTGAAGCTGGAAATAAGATAAAAATAACTTCCATGCCGGGCCTTTTCTGGAACTTCTTGTTTACACATTAAATCCAGTATCTTTTGCTAGAAAATTACTCAGAACCCCCAAACATTACATATGTTGTTTTTTATTTTTTTTTATTTTTTTAGCAGAGACTCTCTAGGGAATAAAATGGGGGGCCATCACACGGTATTTGGGCAGCAATTTTTCAAACACGTGTTTTTATTTAATTTTTTTTTGAAAAAAAAAAAAAAAGTTTCATGAATTAAAAAAAAAAAACAAACGTAAAGTTAGCCTAATTTTTATTTTTTTTTGTATAATGTGAAAGATGATGTTACGCTGAGTAAATATATACTTAATGTCACTCTTTAAAATTACGCACACTCGTGGAATGGTGCAAAACTTCGGTGCGTTACATTTTTTCTTTTTTTTTTTTTTTTTTACAGGTTACCAGTTTAGAGTTACAGAGGAGGTCTTGGGCTAATAAATGAAAACCTAGTGAGCTGCCACACTAAACCTAAAATAACCTAAATCACCATAAATAAAATAAAACTATAATTGGCTGCCCACACTTCCCCAAAATGTGATAATACAATAAATATGACACAATGTGCAGCGCTAATAAAACAACTAATAATGCAAACGTATATAACCTATAGACAGCTATATAGAGCATAAACATATAAAACGTGACATTCTATAAAAAAATGAAAATAAAAAATATATATTTATTAATGCTAGTGCTCGTGCTCCGTGAGTCACACTCAGTCCTAATAAGGTGTTGAATTAATCAGCAAAAGTCCAAAATAACATTTAACATGTGATAATTGTGCGCTCATGCGGTGGGCACACGATGCCCACCAGGTGTACCCTCACCTTGAGGGCTTGAAAAATAAGCCTGTAATATGATAGCAATAGCCTGCAGCGATCCTCCTTTATTTCCTTTATCTATGCAGGTTTAAGGAATACCGATATGGAGCACAAGGCACCTGCTCCCCCCGGAGATAGCCCAGCTCAAAAGCCACTATTTTCTCCTGGTATGTTCAGAGACTCTCCTCGTATATATTACATGTGAAAAATGACAGAGGCATGTAATAGTGTGATAATGTTTAACCACTTGACCACTGGGCAGTTAAACCCCCTTCCTAACCAGACCAATTTTCAGCTTTCGGTGCGCTCACACTTTGAATGACAATTACTCCGTCATGCAACACTGTACCCAAATAAATGTTGTGTCCTTTTTTTTTTACACAAATAGAGCTTTCTTTTGGTGGTATTTAATCACCGCTGGGTTTTTTATTTTTTGCGCTATAAATCAAAAAATACTGAAAATTCGGTAAAAAAAAAAAAAAAAATTCTTTGTTTCTATTAAAAATTTATTGGCAGAGTATTGGCAGAGTATTGGCAGAGTATTGGCAGAGTATTGGCAGAGTATTGGCAGAGTATTGGCAGAGTATTGGCAGAGTATTGGCAGAGTATTGGCAGAGTATTGGCAGTGTTGCACAGTATTGCACAGTGGTTGCAGAGCATTGCACAGTGGTGGCAGTGTATTGACCAGCGCTGTGGGCACTACACATCCAGCAGCGCTGGTTCCGTCTCTCCCCCTCTCCGCTTCTCCCTTCTCTGTACAGATCGGTACAGAGAGGGGAGGGAGGAACCGGCGTCATGACGTGACGCCGGTTTGTGTACATGTGATCGCTTTGTCATTTGTCGGAGCGATCACGTGGTAAACGGCCGCTATCAGCGGCTGTTTATCGTCATCCGTGATGCGCCGGGTCCTCGGGACCCGGCGGTCATGGATGTTCCCGAGTGCGCGCCCCAGGGGGCCCGCGGGAGCAAGTTTCTGGGAGGACGTCCACTCAGGGAAACCCGACCGCGCTGTAGACGTCTTTCGACTATAGCGAGGTCGGCATGTGGTTAAAAAAGATTTAATTTCAAATAGAACTCCACATACATACAACTCACATTTCCAATAAATATCGCCTTTAAAGTGCTATAGTGCTGAGGGGTGATAGTCACCTGTGGTCCGGTTTTGCAGCCCCGGTTTCACGGCGTTCCCCCCTGTCCTGTGCCTGCGCTGTAACACTTCCCGGTGTCTCCTGTGTCAGCCGATCAAGCTCCTCCTACCGGTTTCGTCACTCTCATGCCTTCCTCTGGGATTTCTGACTGGCTGACTTTTTTCATACTTTATATAGCGGTGATCGCTGCCATTTTCTTGTAGCCCTCTATTATAGACTAGCTTCAGTCACCACTGGCCGCCATTTTCTCATAGCCCGTCATTGTGATTGAGAAACGACAGCAATCTAGTGACTCACTACATATACATCATACTAACTCGTATCCCCACAATATAAATAAAGTACGGCCCGGTTCTCATTCTATACTGCTATAGTATACCTAATATAGCAGCTCCCACCGCCATTTTATTGTAGCTTACTACTATAGATAAATATAGTTACGATCACTGCCATTTTCTTGTAGCCATTGTGACAGGAGGTCTTGGGCTAGAATTGTTACTCTTGCGCTAACACACGCGGCAATGCCTCACACGTGTGACTTGAACGTGGGTGCGACATATGTATGCGTTCGCTTCTGTGCGCAAGCACGCAAGGATGGTGGGGGGGGGGGCGCTTTTACATTTTCTTTTTTTTTTTTTTTACTTGTATTTTGACACTTTCTCTTTTAAATTTTTTATTTATTTATTTTTTTTTTAGATCACTTTTTATACTTATTACAAGGAATGTAAACATCCTTTGTAATAGGAATAGTGTGTGACAGGCCCTCTTTATGGAGACAAACCCCACATCTTTCCTTCAGGCTGGAAAGACTGAAATTAAATAAACTGTCTTGGCCTTTCCAGCCGCGTCCCCGGCATTGTATACTTCCGCCGCCCCGGACGTAACGTCATAACGTCGCACCCGGGCCTCTGAGGATCATAGAGATGACTGGGGACCATCTGGTCACCGAAAATCTCTATGAACAATGTCCGGTGGTGGTGGATTCCTTCTCCGGCTGGAGTTGGTAGAAGCACCGGAGAGTGGCCGGAGGTCCCCTCCCACTGCCTGTAAGAACGATCAATCGGCTGAACTGTCGATATAATTGTTCTTACGGTGCACAGAATTGCCGGCTGTAAAAGATATCTGAATGATGCCTGTAACTGCAGGCATCATTTGGATATCCCCACTCAAAGTCCAGGATGTCATATGACGTCCTTGGGCTGGAAATTAGTGTGTCCCAGGCCCAACAAAACGTAACTCTTGGGCAGGCATGGCTAGGATGTGAGTGTGTGTCCCCAAGGATCTCCCAATATCCATAGAGAATATCAACTGAAACCATAAATGCATGTATAACGATTAATACTGCCATAGCAGCATAATTGTAAAGCAGTATATTTTTCCTTTTCTCAAGATAATATAACAAAAGCTCTTGTTGCAATATTCACTGTCCAGTTCAGATAATTCCCCTGCAGTATTTTTTTTTTTTTCCTGTTACTGGATGTCCTCTGTTTCCTGGGTAACCTCATTTAAACCAAGTCCTCTGAGCCCAGGTTATCTTGGATCTGCCTCAACCTGATCACTGTGACTGGACAGTGAGAGGAAAAGCAGCATATAGTGATGAGCTCCTATCAGTTTTCTAGCCAGCACGTGAACTGATGGGCTCCTTGTACTGCCACTTCCTCTCACACTCCAGTTCTGCCCTCCAGGGACTGTACACAATAATGTATTACCCACTTTATTTGCCAGGCTGTAATCCAGGGGTGCACCGAATGGGTTTTTTGGTACCGATACCGAAAATGAAAAATACACTAGGCCGAAAACCGATACCGAAAATGGCTTTTTTTATATATTAAACAAAAAAAAATGATTTGATATATAAAATTGTGTTATATTATTCATATTCAACTTAATCATTAATTTTATAACTAAAAGAATAGTACAATCCAGTAATGTAAATAAGTACTTTAATAAAAATCAACCCAAATAAATTGGACAGTGGACACAGAAGATAAAATCAAATAAAAGACAAAATTATAATAAATTTATTTAACTACAGCATATCCTGCAGTGCAGACTGCAGTCAGTGCACATTGCACCATAACAACAACAAAAAAAAAAAAAAAAACAGGCATAAAAAAATAATAAATAAATCTTTCTCCCTAAGGTGTCAGTGGCTGTGCGATAAAAGTGTGAATAAAAAGTGATTCTGCGCATTAGTTCATAAGCACACACCTAAAACGTGAATAAATAACTGTATATCAATAAAACTGGGAAAAACACAGCTGTAAACACACAGCTCCACGTCCTGTCAGCGGAGAGGAGACCGATCATGTGATCCCAGTACGGAGGAACACCGATCGGTCTCCTCCCCTTGTCAGTCCCCTCCCCCCCACAGTTAGAATCACTACCTTAGGGAGCATTTTAACCCCTGCAGCGCCCCCTAGTGTTAACCCCTTCCCTGCCAGTCACATTTACACAGTAATCACTGCAATTTTATAGCAACGATCGCTGTGTAAATGTGAATGGTCCCAAAAATGTGTCCGCCGCAATGTCGCAGTCACGAAAAAAAATCGCAGATCGCCGCCATTACTAGTAAAAAAAAAAAAAAAAAAAAAAATGCAATAAATCTATCCCCTATTTTGTAAACGCTATAACTTTTGCGCAAACCAATCTATATACGCTTATTGCTATTTATTTATTTATTTATTTATTTTATTTTTTTACCAAAAATATGTAGAAGAATACGTATCGGCCTAAACTGAGGAAAAAAATATATATTTAAAAAAAAAAATGGGATATTTATTATAGCAAAAAGTAAAAAATATTGTTTTTTTTTTCAAAATTGTCGCTCTTCTTTTGTTTATAGCGCAAAAAATAAAAACCGCAAAGGTGATCAAATACCACCAAAAGAAAGCTCTATTTGTGGGGAAAAAAAGGACGTCACTGTTTGGGTGTAACGTCGCACGACCGCGCAATTGTTAGTTAAAGCGACGCAGTGCCGAATCGCAAAAAGTGCTCTGGTAAGGAAGGGTGTGAAATGGCCCGGTGCTGAAGCGGTTAAAGTGACCCACAATTTTTCTTCCTTTTGATATCAGATATGGTGTGCTGACTCACTATCGTGTGCTGACTCACTATTCACTATCTTCCATTGCCTTTGCCACTTTCCATGCATTATCTCGGACAATGAAATGCACTTTAGACTTCTCAATGTGCCAAGTGTCAAGCATGGTTTTTAAAGTGTCAGATATTGCTGCTGCAGTATGCGATCCAACAAACTCACGTGCGTTAAGTAGGATGTTTTTTTTCAATTGAAATTTTTCATCTATCCACTGCGCGGTCAGGCTAAGCATGCTCGTTGGACTAACGTCTGAACTCCAAATGTCGGTAGTAAAACTGATTGCTATGATGTCAGTAGTCATGATCTCCTGAACGTGTTATCTAACACTGCAAAACAATTCAGGTAGACGGGTATCTGCAAAGTAGCGTCTGTTGGTAGTGAGTAACGCGGCTCAATATGTTGCATGAACCTATGGAATCCAATGTCCTCTACAACAGAGAATGGCTGGTCATCTAATGCAATAAATTCCATAATTTTATTTGTAATGGCGAATTACGAGATCTATTTAAAAGCTAAACCCCATGAGGCAGGTTTAAATATTAAATAACTAACCAATTCTTCCTTTTTTATTTTTATTTATTTTATTTTTTTATGGTGCAGCTCTTGCCTTGCAAGGTAGTTAGACTTGTACCAAAAATAGAATTGAACTGATTAAATTGTATTTGGAATGGATTGCTTGCAAATGGCAATTGCATGCTATTTTATTTTTTTGAGCTATTCGGTAGTGTACTATAATATAAACTTCATGCGCTTGTTGTCATTGAGTTTTGTCACTTTGTCAGCGTAGTATATAGTTATACTACACTGACATGACAGCAAGCGCATGCATTTTTTAAACATGACAGTACGCAATAAATATAATATATATTTATTGCGTACTGTCATGTTTAAAAATGTGCAATGACAACAAGCGCATACATTTTATAGTATACTACAGAATAGCTAAAAAAATAAATAGCATGCCATTCCATGTCAAATCAGATTTAATCAGTTCAATTATATAAAATCTTTTTGGCATTGCTACAAGTCAGATGTTAAAGTGGAGTTCCACCCACTTTTACAACTCTTCAGCATTCCTCACTAAACTGTGCACTGTAAACAAATTGGATATTTTTAAAAAGAAATTCTCAGCACCTACTGTATATCTGCTGTATTCATTTTTCACTTCCTCCTCCCTGGCCGCGGCCCATCGCATCATTTCCTGTTTGCAATGCCTCCTGGGAAGGGGCAGCAACTTCCTCTCAAACTGCCGTTGCTATGGAAACCTGACCTGAAACCTATTACACTGCTTGTGCTGCACTGAGCATGTGCAAGATCTGCAAGGATGAGATCCAGGAAGAAATACAGTCTGGCTTCAGATGCCCACACTTAAGATGGCCACGGCCTGCTGTAAGTTTATAAAATAACAAACTACTGCTATAAAATAACAAAACAGACCTTAGTTTACAGACTAACTTTAATAGAATATATTAAGCTTGTGTATTATCGGGATATTTTTATTTAAAAAGTATAATTTCGGCCGGAACACCGCTTTAAGAGTGCTGGCTTGTTGTTTAACAAAGGCCAAGTAGTAAGTAATACATGTTGTTTGACTGCTATAGGCAGAAAGATCATCATTTCAGTACTATAATAAAATAAATAATACTACTAGTTGGATTGTTTGCCAGTTTAAGGCAAAAGCGGCAATGCTCACCAGCGAATAGTAGTAATGGTAGCCATCCAGGAGGGACAGGGCCCACTCTTGTACTTGAGTATGCTATGTGTAGCCCTCCTATGAAGCCGTCTCCCGGGTTCCAGCAGCAGCTCGCAAGCACGAGGAGCGTCTGCGGTGAAGGTGCCAGCGTCTCAGCAGGGAGCGTGCTTACGAGTGCGGCGTCTGCAAGGAACGTGCACGCCGCCCACGCAACGAGTGACGTCACCCGCTTGTTCTCCCACCACTACTGCGCATGCGCGATTTTTGACGCCATTATCGGCAAGAATTCCCTTTAAGCAAATTGCCGAAATGGCAATTTTCGGCCGATATGTTTTTGGCGCCCGAAATTTCAGTGCACCCCTAGTTTATACTTCAGGGAGTTCTAGGATTAGACCATGTATGTGAAGGATGGTGATGCTGCATTGAATGGCCCAGAGGAATGGGCAAGGATGCTGCTGTTTGACAGAACAGTTGGACATGTAGGAATACAAATGTCGAGGACTCGGTTGGGTATGGAAGAACAAAAAGTCACGGAAGCATTTCTTTGTAAACTTGGTGATGCAGGTATAGGAGAACGGATTTTTGAACAAAGCGAGGAGAAGTAGAAAATGACTTGGACAATAAGAGTCCTTAGAGAGAAGACCGGTACAGAGAGGTGAGACAGAAGAGTGAAACACACACACACACACACACACACACACACACACACACACACACACACACACACACACACACACACACACACACACACACACACACACACACACACACACAAATTTTCAGTTTGCCTATAGTAAACCATTCAGATGGAACGGTAGAGCAGGTTTTATGGTACATAAGAAGACTGCCAAGTTCTGTTTGTTTTGGCTTTGACAGAGCTAATACCAGACATCTCCTTTGGACAATACTTTTGTGCTCTCTTCAGGCTTAATCTCTTATGATTTTCCGATACCTGATCCATGGGATGTGATATGGTTTACATATGGCTGTACCTGTATTTTTTAAAATTTAGTTGAAAGGACTGGGCTGTGCAATTGGGCCGATGTCACTCTTGTAATCCAGTGCAGGATCTGCTTCGAAGGACACCGCAGGGAGGTGAAACACTCAACCTGCTTGCATATGTTGCTCCCTCTCTGACTGGATGTTCGTTATCTTGACAGTGACCAACCTTCTACAGTTTTCGCCAGCAATGGTGTAGAACAGATACAAAGCCTCATCACTCTGCCTAACGGGAGACACAATGGAAGGTGAGAGAAAATATTTAAGTAACAGGAAATCCCTTTAAAAACGTTACCAAGACAGGTGCACCCATTGGAAAATTTTCTCTCACCTCCTCTCCCAGTGATGGTGGAAAGGTTTTGGGTTTGCCATCACTTTTTGTCCTGGTGACAATGGTCACCGCCACAGATAGAGATGGGGAAATGGAGAGCAATAAAAAAGTTATTACTTGGCAAATTATCTAAAGAGTTTTTTAGCCAGACTTTGTTGGGAGGGGTGGGTGAGGTGTCTGTCACCAGTGTAAGGCAATGCAAGACTTAGGCAGGGCATAGATTATGCAATGTTCTTTCCCACAACCATGGGTTGCAGGAAAGAAAATCGCTTGATTTCCATGGAGCTCTCTCCCATGGAGCCATTGTGTTCTCCCGGGGAGGTGAGGGGTGGCGCAGGAGGCCGTCCCTGCTAGGAGAACATAGTGATTACTGCCAGTGGCTATAGCCACTGGCAGTAATCACTTTCTAAAATTCCAACATGCTGGTTGTAGCCAAGTCGATCAATAGATCTACTTTTGTACAATCTGCCTGCCCATAGTGGGATCGAATCTTGGCCGGTCCCTGCTGAACCAGCCAAGATTCGAGCCATCTATGGCCAGCTTAAAGCATGAACGTTTATACCTTTCTGCTGACAAAGGTGTTAGGTGGAGGAAAAAGGTTGCGGGATCATCGTGTTTTCAATGTTTTTATTTTATTTTATTTTTTTAGCTTTATATTATATTGAATAAAGCACAGTTTGTTTTTTGCCATTTGGCATATTGCTAGGGGTGCAACGGATCGTCGCCGATCCGTGATCCGAACGGGTCACCCTGTTGGGATCGGCACACCCCGCGATCCGCGGCCTCGGCCTTAGGAAAGGCTGCGGCTTCGACCTAGCTCCGGAGCGGCGGCCATCTTGGTACACCCGGCGGCCGTTTACAATGTGATCGCTCCGTCAAATGACGGAGCGATCACTTGTAAACATACTCTGCATTACACCCTGCCCTGCCAATACTCTGCATTACACCCTGCCCTGCCAATACTCTGCATTACACCCTGCCCTGCCAATACTCTGCATTACACCCTGCCATACCCAGCCAATACTCAGCGATACCCAGCCAATACTCGGCGATACCCAGACAATATTACAGTGGGGGAGATGGTGTGGATATTACAGTGGGGGAGATGGCGTGGATATTACAGTGGGTGAGATGACGTGGATATTACAGTGGGGACTATATGGTGGTGGACTTTTCACAGGTTTTTGCAAATTCAATTATTATTTGCTGATCCGAAATATTATCCGATCTGTGACTCTGATCCTAAGAACGATCCGATCCGTGAGTTTTTTGATCCGTTGCACCCCTACATATTGCACTTATAATTCTTCAAATTTCTCAGTAGTAAGTATCATTGATGCTTTCCAATTAGAACCCATCCACACCTGAACGCTTTATGTGCATTTTAGGTGCAGTATGTTTTTATTTATTCATTTTTTTGAGAAGTTTCAGGAGCGCTGTGGGTAGAGGGCAGAAGTGATGTCAGATTGGGGGTGGACCGCTGATACATCGCCGATACATCTCCTCCAACCCTGTAAGCACCTCTAGCGGCCGTGATTTGCTATCATCGATGGGACCGGGATGGCATCGGTGCATCCTTACACTAATATTATTCATTTTGCATTGCACAAGATTCTGTGAAATTTCCAATAGCTAGCAATAAGAACCTTTCAGATGTTGTAACCCATCCTTTCCCTGTGTGCAGAAAGGCTTCATAACCAGGAACTGTATGTCGTTTTATAGTATATATTATTGACTTGGCTGCTGGCTCTCTCTCCTCTGTCATAATCATTCCTGAAAGAATGCTTGTTATGTCGTCATGGTTCATTTGTTCCTAACCACGCGCATGGATTGAAAAACCAGTTCTAAGAGATGGAGAAGTAAATCTGTGTTCTGATTTGTATGATGACCCCAATTAAAGAAAGAGGACTGTAAAAACACTCATTCTGTTTTATTGTGTATATAAATCCACGGCCGGCTGACAGTTACGTTGCTTGTTCAGTCTCTGTGCTCAATTATTTAATCAGTCACATTGTTACTTTTGACTTTTTATTCATGGTTGATCTAACACACAAGCTGTTTTGCTTGAACCGATAATTGCCTTGGTACAATTATATGTTATATAATAAGCCGATTCCAGACAAATGGCTACACGCCCTTTGGCAGCAAATGCAGGAATTTTTTTTACTTCTAAAAACATTTGTAGGGTTAGTATATATGATCTTGTTATCCATTTAGGTCTTCTGTGCCTTTATAGAGGGGATTAGTAGCCTAAGGTGACATTATTAAAGTAGACATATGGACTCTATAAGCGACCCTTTTGCTATGCTAAAGGTCTCCATACTTGTAAAAGAAGAGTACTGTATCTTGCTGCCTGTGCCCTTTGAAAGTCACTTTATTTATGAGAAATCATTACACATTAGTCATTTATGCTGTCAGCATTCGCACAAACATTCCATGCTTATAGTGTGCGGAAATCATTTAAACAGGATCTTGTGAATAAGGCCTTAAAGGGGTTGTAAAGGTTCGTTTTTTATTTTCTAAATAGGTTCCTTTAAGCTAGTGCATTGTTGGTTCACTTATGGTACCTTTTTCCTTCGATTTCCCTTCTAAATGTTTTTTTTCTTTGTCTGAATTTATCACTTCCTGTTTTTCCTCGGTAAACTTCACACCATCATCCGAGCGGTGTTTAGTCAGCCAGAACAGCTTACTGAACGGCTTACTGAGGAGGAACAGGAAGTGAGAAATTCAGACAAAAAAAACAAACATTTAGAAGGGAAATCGAAGGAAAAGGTAAGTGAACCAACAATGCACTAGCTTAAATGAACCTATTTAGAAAACAAAAAACGAACCTTTACAACCCCTTTAAAGTTAAAGCAGAAGTAAATTCTAAAGGGTCCCTTTACACTTTGTCGTTTTGGGGCATCGTGTTAATGAGCACTATATTGTGTGAATGGGCTGCCTTAAAGTGGAAGTAAAATTTGCATTTGTAAGACCGCTGCGCAAATAGGGTGTGACACAAAGTATTGCAACAATCTCCATTGTATGCTCTAGGCGTCTCTGCTAAATATATAAATATATATATATATATATATATAATATGTGTGTATAGATAGAGATATATATATATATATATATATATATATATATATATATATATATATATATATATATATATATATATCTCTATGTGTGTATATGTATGTTCTAAGTAATTTTTCTAGCAAAAAATACTGCTTTTAACTTGTAAGCAACAAGTGTCAGGGATATATAACACACACACACACACACACACGTGTGTGTGTGTGTATGTATGTGTACCAAAAGACACACATATACACACACACACACACACAGTGCAGTGATAATTCAATGCTATACTTGGTGCCAATGTATACATGCAATAAAATTCTAATTCATAAAGAAATGACTCATAAATCAATATCAATCTTGATAGTAGTGCTCCAGTGTTATTATCATATCACCGTGCTTCTCAATAATTCTTATTGCTTGTGCAAACCACCACCAGCTATTTAATCTGCTCACCTCAAAGATGAGTTAGGAAGACTCAAATTAACTCTTTATTTTCACTCCCAAATGTCTTTTTCTTTCTCTCAGGACTCAGCTGTTCAGTTTCTCCCTTTCAGATCTCCACTCCACCCAATGTATCCCTCACAGATAGAGGGTTGATCTCTGAGATTATTCAGCTGTTCCTCTACTTCAAAGGACTCGTGTATCATGTAATCAAAAACACAGCCGACACAGTGCTCTCTGCTATAAAACTTTTATTTAAAAACCCGCGAAAAGAGGACACTTACTAGCTATAAAAACAGAACTCGCTTGTCACATGTATTGAGAGCGTCCGATCGCCCACCACCGTGGCCGCGCAACGTCAAAGGCTCGGATCTTCTCCTCTGCACATGCATCGACCCCCGAATGGTCCTCCCCAGCATAATTGTAATTGTTGTGGGTTTCTTTTTAATTCCCAACTTCTCTTTTAACTATTTACTGCCTGTAGGACATCCATGGACATCCTCAGGTTTGAGTAGTTATACCGGGATGATGCCTGCACCTACAGACATCATCCCAGTATGGATCTTTTCATTTGGCGATTCCCAGTAAGGCAGAAGTGATCCAAGTGGCAATGCAATGGGGCGGGTGGCGATTGCTGCACTAAACAGAGAGAGAGGAACTGATGTTGTTAATCTCTCTGTAGCCCTGGAAACTGTGAGCCACGAGTAGTTTGTCACTTACAGTTCCACCTGATTGGTTTCTTTTCTGGATGCCAGGTAAGCAAATTAGACCGATCAGTATCTGATTGGCTGCATGGGAGGCTAGAGAAGAGATTTGGGGTCTAATAGACCCCAGATCTCTCAATAAAGAGGACCTGTCATGGCCCATGCTGTCCCAAGGAATGTTGTTCACCCCTTGTGATAGCAATAAAGTTAATAAAAAAAAAATTGTATAAAATTTAAGAGCGCCCTCTCCCACCGTGCTTACCTGCAAATGAGAACGCATACACTACTCCCGCATGCATGTGTAAATCACACCACACGTAGGTATTGTGAAATAAAGTGTACAATACTGTAGACAATTAGTGCGCTTAATCAACCTTAAAATAAATAAACTTCACACCATCATCCTAGCGGTGTTTAGTCAGCCAGAACAGCTTACTGAACGGAACAGGACGTGAGAAATTCAGACAAAGAAAACAAACATTTAGAAGGGAAATCGAAGGAAAAGGTAAGTGAACCAACAATGCACTAGCTTAAAGGAACCTATTTAGAAAATAAAAAGCAAACCTTTACAATCCCTTTAAAGTTAAAGCAGAAGTAAATTCTAAAGGGTCCCTTTACACTTTGTCGTTTTGGGGCCTTGTGTTAATGAGCACTATATTGTGTGAATGGGCTGCCTTAAAGTGGAAGTAAAGGCAAAACTACTACTCTCTCATTCTAAGCCTAATCTATCTATCACCGAAGAAAAAAAAAAATCACTATACTTGCCTATTCTGCAGCCGCTCAGGTCTAGTCCTAGGATGAGCTGTCAGCGGCGGCTTCACTGTGTAGGAGAGAGGCAGTGACAACGGTAGCCCCATAGTAACTCTATGGGTGACGTCACTTCCTAGCCATTGTCGGCTTTCCGCTGCACACAGAGGGTGCCGCTGGAGAGTGGACCAGAACGGCTGCACAACAGGTAAGTAGAACACTTTAAGGTAGAATTATAGGCAAATCCTTTTTTTTTTTTCTTCGTTTTTTGGATAGAGTAAGCTAGGGTGTGTTCCATTGTGTCCCATTTCAGAAATTTCCCCTCCACTTCTGGTCCTATAGGCAAGCCGTAAGTGAGAGGAAATCTAAAGAGGTTGTAAACCTTAAAAAAATAAAAATAAAAAAAAAAGACCCTGTTCCTTTAAAGCATGTTAAACTGCATAGGGCTTGTGCGGTGACATGTGTCCCTTTCTACGTTGTAATATACATGTTTTGATCCTGCCTGTTCCTTTGGCCCTCTTAGTGTGCTGACCACAGTAATTGTGGCTGCTGATCCGTGATGCCGTGATCAGTTTATGTGCCTCCTCCAACCCAACATTATCTTTCACATTTATAGAAAAACATTTTATTTTTTTTATTGAAAAAAATTGCATGTGTAAGACCGCTGTGCAAATAGGGTGTGACATAATGTATTGCAACAATCTCCATTGTATGCTCTAGGCGTCTCTGCTAAAAATATATATATATATATATATATATATATATATATATATATATATATATATATATATATATATATATATATATATATGTTCCAAGTGATTTTTCTAGCAAAAAATACTGCTTTTAACTTGTAATCAACAAGTGTCAGGGATATATAACACACATGTTTGTTGCATGTATATTTACTAGTGGATTATATCAGGAGGATAGTGTGGCTTGCCTTTGTCCTTAATTTTTATTCACCTGACCAATCGTTTGGGGAGATTGGCTGGTGTATGTGTACTAAGCAACCGAACCTTAGTATATTTTATCACATGTTTTAACGTATTTTCTGCTCAATCACGTATTTATATTCCTGAGGTTTTTAAACACAGACTTGGAATTATTTATATATTTATATTCACTTAAAAGTTCTCACCGTTTAAGCAAATTATTTATCCTATAGGAACAAGATGTTCCAGGAAACACAATTGCACTTTATATTTATTTAACCGCTTCCCGACCGCCTTCTGCACATTTACGTCGGCAGAATGGCACGGCTAGGCAAAAGCACGTACGGGTATGTCCCCTTTAATTGCCTAGCCGTGGGGTCGAGGGGCGCGCCACTGGCAGCGCGCTCGCGACCTGGTCGGGAGCTCCGTGACCACGGCCGCGGGACCAGCGGTCACAGAGCTGAAGAACGGGGATAGTTCTGTGTAAACAAACCTCTCCCCGCGCTTCCTACTCTGCCTGTCACTGATCTGCTGTTCCCTGTCATCGGGAACAGCCGATCAGTGACGTCAGACGTCAGCCACGCCCCCTCCTGTAAAAAAAAACCCACAACATGTCACACTGACTCCTCCCCGCCCCCTAGTAGTTAACTCCTTCACTGCCACTGTCATTTACATAGGAATCAGTGCTATTTAAATAGCAATGATTTCTGTATAAATGACAATGGTCCCAAAAATGTGTCAAAAATGTCTGATGAGTCCGCCATAATGTCGCAGTCACAATAAAAATCGCTGATCGCCGTCATTACTAGTAAAAAAAAAAAAATTAATAAAAATGCCATAAAACTATCCCCTATTTTGTAAACGCTATAACTTTTGCGCAAACCAATCAATAATCGCTAATTGCGATTTTTTTTTTTTTTTTTTACCAAAAATATGTAGAAAAATACGTATCGGCCTAAACTGAGGAAAAAAATGTTTTTTTTATATATTTTTTGGGGATATTTATTATAGCAAAAAGTAAAAAATATTGAATTTTTTTCAAAATTGTCGCTCTATTTTTGTTTATAGCGCAAAAAATAAAAACCGCAGAGGCGATCAAATACCACCAAAAGAAAGCTCTATTTGTGGGAAAAAAGTATGCCAATTTTGTTTGGGAGCCATGTCGCATGACCACGCAATTGTCAGTTAAAGCGACACAGTGCCGAATCGCAAAAAGGGGCCTGGTCCTTTTGGCTGCCAATTGGTCCGGGGCTGAAGTGGTTAAACACAGGAACTCACAAGAAGATCTACTCATTTATTTATTTTAAGGTTGATTAAGCGCACTAATTGTCTACAGTATTGTACACTTTATTTCATGATATTTTAAATGTGTGGGAGCACTTTATTTTTGGTTGCAGCTGCATCATTTGGTTATCTTAAAATATTTTTTATATATATTTTATATAATTTTTTGTGTTATTTCGGATTTTATAATACATATCAGCGCTTTAGTAATTTTATTTCACACGTGAGGTATTGTTGCGTGTCAGAGCGTGAGCAATAATTCTAGTGCCAGACCTCCTGTGCAACTCTAAACTGGTAACCTGTAAAGGTGTATAATGCGGCACCTATCGAGAATTTTAAGCACTGTAGTTTGCCACAATTCCATGGGCAGATTCAATTTTAAAGCGTGACATGTTGGGTATCTATTTACTTGGCGTAACATCATCTTTCACGTTATACAAAAAATTGGACTAGTGTTTTGGGTTTTTTTAATTCACAAAAGTGTTTTATTTTTATTTTTATTTTTTTCGAACAAAATTGCGTTTAAAAAAACACTGCGCAAGTACCATGTGAAATAAAAAAAAAAATTGCAACACCCACCATTTTATTCTATAGGGCCTCTGCTACAAAAAAAATTGGACCGGATACGAAGTGGTTAATGACAGTTTGGCCCCTTTCACACTGGGGCGGTTTTCAGGCGGTACAGCGCTAAAAATAGCGCCTTTACACCGCCTGAAAAAACCGGCCCCATTCACTCCAGTGTGAAAGCCGGCGGGCTTTCACACTGGAGCGGTGCGCTAGACGGTAAAGCAGCGCTAAATATAGCGCTGCTTTACTGTGGCCGCGGCTCCCGCCCCAGTGTGAAAGGGGCCTTTAAGTGAGGGGAAATCACTATAATGGAGCCCAGGACAGCAGTAAAAATCTAGGAGTTCAGATCCTACCCAAAACTTAAAAAAATAAAACATTATCTGAATATACATTTTAATTAAAAAAAAAAAAAACTGCCTAATTGCCAAATTGCAATAACAGAGACAATAAGAAGAACTGGTAGATTTTGTGATGGTGTAATTCTAATTCAATGGTTTACATACTTTTGCAGTGTGTTTAGCCAGAGAGGACATGTGTTTTTTAGGCTTCAATATCATGTCATGAAAAGTTAGAGATAAGTGAGTGCTGTAGTAGGTTGTATAGTGAACTGTATGTGGGAGTGGCCAGCACTGATGGGCCGGCCTGCAATGCCATTACTGATGCTTGACTGCAAACAAACAAGATAGGACTGGTTATCTGTACATGCTATAACATTTCAAGACAAACAGCATTGTGCTTCACAGGTCAGGGGGAACTCGGGGAAGATAACAGACACAGCAGGAAGTGAGTATGATGTACATGCATATTGCAGTGAGCAGTCTGCACTAGTTTACCTTATCAGTCCAGATGGTAAATATTGTAGCAAATTTTCATTATCCTGAAACAAACGCATTCGCAAAGTGGTGTTTTATTGGGTATGTGTGTGTGTGTGTATATATATATATATGTGTATATATATATATATATATGTGTGTGTGTGTTTTATTTATATATATATATATATATATACAGTGGTGTGAAAAAGTGTTTGCCCCCTTCCTCATTTCCTGTTCCTTTGCATGTTTGTCACACTTAAGTGTTTCGGAACATCAAACCAATTTAAACAATAGTCAAGGACAACACAAGTAAACACAAAATGCAATTTGTAAATGAAGGTGTTTATTATTAAAGGTGAAAAAAAATCCAAACCATCATGGCCCTGTGTGAAAAAGTGATTGCCCCCTAAACCTAATAACTGGTTGGGCCACCCTTAGCAGCAACAACTGCAACCAAGCATTTGCGATAACGTGCAATGAGGCTTTTACAGCGTCCTGGAGGAGATTTGGCCCACTCATCTTTGCAGAATTGTCCTAATTCAGTTACATTAGAGGGTTTTCGAGCATGAACGGCCTTTTTAAGGTCATACCACAACATCTCAATAGGATTCAGGTCAGGACTTTGGCTAGGCCACTCCAAAGTCTTCATTTTGTTTTTCTTCAGCCATTCGGTGGTGGACTTGCTGGTGTGTTTAGGATCATTGTCCTGCTGCAGAACCCAAGTTCGTTTCAGCTTGAGTACACGAACAGATGGTCGGACATTCTCCTTCAGGATCTCTTGGTAGACAGCAGAATTCATAGTTCCTTTTATCACGGCAAGTCTTCCAGGTCCTGAAGCAGCAAAACAGCCCCAGACCATCACACTACCACCACCATATTTTACTGTTGGTATAATGTTCTTTTTCTGAAATGCAGTGTTCCTTCTACGCCAGATATACTTGGACACACACCTTCCAAAGAGTTCCACTTTTGTCTCATCGGTCCACAGAATGTTGTCCCAAAAGTCTTGGGGATCATCAAGATGTGTTGTGGAGAAATTGAGACGAGCTTTGATGTTCTTTTTGCTCAGCAGTGGTTTTCTCCTTGGAACTCTGCCATGCAGGCCATTTTTGCCCAGTCTTTTCCTGATGGTGGAGGCATGAACGCTGACCTTAACTGAGGCAAGTGAGGCCTGCAGTTCCTTGGACGTTGTTGTGGGGTCTTTTGTGACCTCTTGGATGAGTCGTCGCTGCGCTCTTGGGGTAATTTTGGGCGGCCGGCCACTCCTGGGAAGGTTCACCACTGTTGCATGTCTTCGCCATTTGTGGATAATGGCTCTCACTGTGGTTCGCTGGATTCCCAAAGCTTTGGAAATGGCTTTATAACCCTTTCCAGACTGATAGATCTCAATTACTTTCTTTCTCAATTGTTCCTGAATTTATTTGGGTCTCGGCATGATGTGTAGCTTTTGAGGATCTTCTGGTGGACCTTACTGTGTCAAGCAGCTCCTATTTAAGTGATGCCTTGATTGTGAACAGGTGTGGCAATAATCAGGCCTGGGTGTGGCTAGAGAAATTGAACTCAGGTGTGGACAACCACAGTTATAGTATGTTTTAACAAGGGGGGCAATCACTTTTTCACACAGGGCCATGATGGTTTGGAATTTTTTTCACCTTTAATAATAAACACCTTCATTTACAAATTGCATTTTGTGTTTACTTGTGTTGTCCTTGACTATTGTTTAAATTGGTTTGATGTTCCGAAACACTTAAGTGTGACAAACATGCAAAGGAACAGGAAATGAGGAAGGGGGCAAACACTTTTTCACACCACTGTGTATATATATATATATATATATATATATATATATATATATATATAAATTCAATAAATTATATATAAGTAAATCAATATATATATATAAGTCAAATTTTTGGCAGGTTACTTTTCATTCAGCAATAGAGTATTAGAAGCAGGCGTCAAAGTGGTACCTCCTATCTATATATCTATATATCTATATATATATATATATATATATATATATATATATATATATATATATATATATATATATATATATATATATATATATATATATATATATATATATATATATATATATATATATATATATATAAAAGCTTTGAGTATGTATATGTTTTACGCACGGACTTGCAACCTGCCCCCTGGGCTCAGACATACCAGTTTGGTCAGTAATTTAACCTACTTGTAAGATTTGGAATTTTGAAAGAAGAGTAGAAACCCATACCAGCACAAGGAAAACAAATGGCTAAATAATTCTAGAAGTAGTCAAGTAGTCCAGTTTTTCAGCTGATGCAGGAATTTGTTGGGCTTGCTTGTGATACTTCAGCAGTGTTTTGAGTAAAAATATATGTGGTGCATTCTGGTAGCATCTGTTGTAGACATCATCTTTTAGCAGGCAGGAAGACATCTGTGCATAAAATCATTTTCACAAGTAGCGTTCAGTTGTCGTCCTTTTCTTAAGGAATATGAGAACTTTTGGATGCTGACAGAAGAACGCCCAGGGTATGTAATTCTATGTGTGGGCTTGCTGGTTTGTAGAAAGGATGAAAGGTTTGTGGTCTCTCGTGCTCAGTTGCCTGAAGCCAACATCCCCTGAATAGATTTAGGACTTGGCAGTGATTGCTGAGTACTGTACTGCCACGTTTTAGAGGATTTTCTTACAGATGTAACAGCAGAAAAAGAGCTGTGGGTCATGTGCATAAACCTAAGAAGACTATTCTGTGCTCTCATGAAATGTCTTTCAAAGTATGGACTTTTTAAAAAAAAAAATTTAAGAAATTAAAAATTTATTTTCACCATTAACATATAACTCAACACAAATATATTAAACAGGAATTGCATAAAATATATAAGTTTATGTGTGTATTTTTTTTTTCAAGCTTTAAAGCGGTTCTGCACTCATTTCATTTAGTAAATCTCTTTGCCTTCCAAATCAGGCAAAGAGTACTAAATGAAATGTTTTTTTTTTTTTTTTTTTTTTACTTACCTTGTAATTGAAGACTTCCGGTCTTCTCCCTCTGCGGCGGCGGGCGGGGTCTTGCGTCGATCGTCGTCACGCCGCACTGTCTCCTGGGATCTGGTGTCATTGATCCCAGGAGTCAGTGCGGGCATCTTCCGAAATCTCGCGAGATTTCGGCCACATCTTCCGAAATCTCGCGAGATTTCGGCCACATCTTCCGAAATCTCCCGAGATTTCGGCCGCATCTGCCGAAATCTCGTGAGATCTCGGCAGATGAGCCGTTACTGCGCACGCGCGAGTAACGGCAGTGCATGCTGGGCCATCTAAAGTTCCTGTGGGTGTTTCACATGCCCACAGGCAAGATGGCCCCCAGCACTAAAGAAGAAGACGAGGAACTTCATCGGACGAAAACCGGCGGCGATCGAGATGGAAGATGGAACAGGTGAGTCCCCTAATAAAGGTAAGCACACTTTATATTACATCCTAAAAAAAAAATTTTTTTTTCAGAGTGCAGAACCGCTTTAACTTGATTTCCGTGACTTTAGTTCACCACATTGTCTACAGCGCTGTGTCTTTTGGGACTTTGTTTCCAGTCTATACACCTGCAGTATCCCAGTGTCCTGCCGAGCTGACATTGAAGGTGCGCTTGATGCTGCCACACTGAAGAGTGGCTGCCAATTGTTTCAATCAAACAGAACATGCTGGCATTCTTTTTTTTAAATTGTAATTTTTATTGAAAAGAAAACAGTATCACATAAACAGAAAGAAATATTCATGTAAACATTTAGGTTTTGTATACGTTATATATCGTACTTGAAAGAATATAAGAGAAAATAGAAAAAAATATTGTTCAGAACAGTCACATCACTACCAATAGAGCAGAGATCTAGACTATTAGTTACATATTACGATGGTGATATAGGTAAAGGAAGAGGATCCGTGAAAAAGAGGACAGGTAATCCAATCCATAATAACAAATAAGGAGGCATCAGGTAGATAAATAGATAGCTTCAGGTATGTGATATTTCAGCGGATGAAATGGAACTGATACCAGGGTTAAGGTCCGAATGATCCCATAGATCCCAGGTTTCATGCTGGCATTCTTTGTTCAGGCATACTCCTCTTGCATTCGTGTCCTAAGGTGACAACGCTGGCATAGGCTCACAGTAAAGCAACACTGTTGTGCAAAGGGAAAAAAAGCAAAGAATAAAAAGCCTGCAAAAAAACACCCACAAGTCATAAGTAGGGGTTAACCTTTCCAATTTTTTTTAAAATGTAGGCTTGGTTCACACTCCTGTAGTGCGAATTACATCCATTTTTATTTTTTTTATCCGATTACGGTGCGAATTCACAGTGCAATTTTTGCGCTAATTTAATGCGAATTTGTAAGCGGTTTGGTCGCACCTGCGATTTTTTTTTTTTTTTGATTTTTTTTGTCTGGCCAATAGAAGCCAAAAAAAGCTGGATTTGCAGTAATGTGAACACAGGATTGCATTTTACTGTAAATCCGGTCCCATTGAAGTCTATGGAACTAAATTCGCACGTGATCCTTTTTTTAGCCACATCAGAATTGCACCGCATTGGTGTGAATGGCCCTTTAAAAGACAATGTTATTTCAGATGACATGCAAATCTATGCCTTCGGAAAGGATCAAAATTGCGTCACAATTTGCATCAGTGTGAACCAGGCATTAGGGATCGTTCACCCTACTGAGCCTCATTATGTCACACATTAACTTAAGGTCACCCAAATCACACAAGGGTGCATGCAGTATTTTTGGCAGTACAGCATACTTTTTGTGTGTTGAGAAGGTACATTGTGGTGCTAGTAATGTAAATGGCCCCTTAGGATTTACAGTACACACACTAATTTTCTGCAGTATGCCTGCAGTACATATTTTGCAGCATATGGTTATTTTTCTGCACCGCTGTTGAAGTGACCTTTGCTGCATCTGAGCACCACAAACCAAAAAAACACTATTTTTAATATATTTTACTATTCAAAGCATAATCCCCTGTCCTTCCATGTTTCTATTCTTTATTTTGTTGAGAAATCCCTTTGAAACCCCCCACCCCCTAGCATTTATGGCCATCTTGAGTATGATTCATGTAGCATTTACTTCCATGAATCCAGCTTTCCTTCGCTCAGGCATGCATGCAGGAGAGTGTGCTTAGCTGAGAACCCCCCCCCCCCTTCCTCTCCTCCCCTCCTGAAGACTTCCCAGCCTAGAGTTGAGATGTGGGGTCTTATTGACCCCATATATCACTGTAAAAAGGACCATGTCATATTCTTATTACAAGGGATGTATTATTATTATTATTATTATTATTATTTATTTTTTTTTAAGTGTCAAACTAAAAAAACAAAAGTAAAATTAACAATAAAAAGCGCCCCTGTCCCCGTCGGCTCGCACGCAGAAGCGAACGCATACGTAAGTCCCGCGGTGTTCAGATATTGCCGCGAACGTTGGAGCAAGAGCAATAATTCTAGCCCTAGACCTCCTCTGTAACTCAAAACATGTAAACCGTAAAAAAATTTAAAGAGTCGCCTATGGGGATTTTTAAGTACCGAAGTTTGGCGCCATTCCACGAGTGTGCAATTTTGAAGCATGACATGTTAGGTATCCATTTTACTCGGTGTAACTTTTATCTTTCACATTATGCAAAAAAATTGGGCTAACTATAATCTTGTGTTTTTTTTTTTTATTTTATTTTATTTTTTTAAAGCATGAAACCCCAAAAAACGTGTTCGAAAAATTGCTGCGCAAATACTATGCGAGATAAAAAGTTGCAACGACCGCCATTGTATTCTCTAGGGTATTTGCTGAAAAAACATATATAATGTTTGGGGGTTCTATGTAATTTTCTAGGAAAAAAAAGGATGAATTTTACATGTAGGAGAGAAATGGCAGAATTGGCCTGGATGGGAAGTGGTTAAGGACTTCTAACCCCCCTGACATGCCACATTTGGCATGTCATTTTTTTGGATGGGAGGGAGTGGGTACCTAGTTTTGACAGGTACTTGGCTCCCACTTCCTCTCGGGCTCCCTAGGTGGCTCGAGCGGAAGTTCTCCTCTCCCCTCCTCTCCCTGCACAGGTCCCAGAAGATTGCCCGGCCATTAAAAGGGCGCAGTGCGACTCGCGCAGCGCACCGGCTGTGAAGCCACAAGCTGTCACAGCCAGGTGCCCACACTTGTGATACCAGCGCCGGAGAGAGCTGAGGGTTCGAGCGGCCTCATCGCTGGACCGTGGAACAGGTGAGTGTGTGTTAAGTCAGCAGCTACACTTTTTTTGTAACTGTTGAATTTTAATAAACGCAAAACTCCACTTTAAGTTTTTGAGAGCCTTTAGAGGTAATGATGCTGGTCCTCCTTTAGTTATTGCAAGGTTGCAATAAAGAAAAACTTTAATCACTACTATTGTTTGCCAAACTAAGAAAAACAAGCCATGTGACTGGAACATTCAAAGCTTCTTGTACTTGATTAAAAATAACTTTTTTTGAAAAGAAGTATCCTTTTCTTGTTGTGTTAGGTTTGTGGATGAAGTCTTGTGTCTGATTTTTCTCACTTATCTTTTATACACCTCGTGACGAAGTTTTTTTTTTTTTTCCATCACACAAGAGGGTTTGTTTTGGCAATTTTTAATTATTTATGTCCACAGTTTCCTAAAATAAAATATCATCAGTCCATTATTGGGTCAACCCATTTATTGAAAACTATCGGTTTGGTACGCTATTTTCAGTGTTTCCATTATGAAAGCGGCCCATACAACCGAACCATACCGCACCATTCGGGGTCCTGCTTCAGATGTAGGGCCATAGAAAATGGAACGGTTCGGTTAGGGCGGAGCTACGATACATTCCACTGATTGGCGGACAGAAAACTGTCTGCCAATCGGTGTGAGGCCGCGCTAGGCATTTTTTCTAAACCCCGTATGGACCCTGGTGGTCTGACTTGCAGTGGAAACGCTCACCTGAATAGGCCCGACCATTCTAACCCTTCCAAACTGTACCGACCCGAACCGATCCGCTCAGTGGAAACGAGGCAAAAGTCCTCTCTTCCAAGTGCTTGAGGAAGGGCAAATTTATATACCTGAAAAGTTGTGCTATGTATGGATGGATCTTTTGGTCCTACCAAGAATGGGTTGATCCTCCTACTAGACTGATAATACTGTATTTATTGGCGTATAACACTCACTTTTTCACCATGAAAATTGGGTGCAAATAGCGTGTGCGTGTTATACGCCAATACTTCAATTTTAGCTGCCTCAGAGGGAACATGGAGGGGGGCCGGACGAGCGCCGTCAGATTACATACAGTGAGAATCTCCTGTTTTCTTGGCGGCCTCTGTAATAGGAAGTCCCGTCTCCTGGGAAGCCATTGGACCACTGTTCTGTCTATCATAGGAGATTCTCACTGTATATAATCTGTCTGCGCTCATCCCGCCCCCCTCCCTGTCCCCTCTAGGCTGCAGATGGGCATCGATCAGGCTGCACTGCAATGGTGAGGCTGCTGCATTAATGGCAATGGTGAGGCTGCTGCATTGATGGCAATGGTGAGGCTGCTGCATTGATGGCAATGGCGAGGCTGCTGCATTGATGGCAATGGCGAGGCTGCTGCATTGATGGCAATGGCGAGGCTGCTGCATTGATGGCAATGGCGAGGCTGCTGCATTGATGGCAATGGCGAGGCTGCTGCATTGATGGCAATGGCGAGGCTGCTGCATTGATGGCAATGGCGAGGCTGCTGCATTGATGGCAATGGCGAGGCTGCTGCATTGATGGCAATGGCGAGGCTGCTGCATTGATGGCAATGGCGAGGCTGCTGCATTGATGGCAATGGCGAGGCTGCTGCATTGATGGCAATGGCGAGGCTGCTGCATTGATGGCAATGGCGAGGCTGCTGCATTGATGGCAATGGCGAGGCTGCTGCATTGATGGCAATGGCGAGGCTGCTGCATTGATGGCAATGGCGAGGCTGCTGCATTGATGGCAATGGCGAGGCTGCTGCATTGATGGCAATGGCGAGGCTGCTGCATTGATGGCAATGGCGAGGCTGCTGCATTGATGTGGACTGATGAGGCTGCACATGGACATTGATCAGGTGGCATTGATTGCAATAGTGAGGCCGCAGATGGGCACTGACCCTTATTTTGCTTCAAAGTTCCTTATTTAAAAAGTAAGGTTTTTTTCCTGAAACTTCCCTCTTAAAATGAATGTGCGCGTTATACACCGATAAATACGGTAATTGCTTTTCTGTTTCTGTTAATATGGATGCCCCTGAGTATCAAGACCTGTTGTAACCGAGTGCATATAAATTCTTGTATGAACTGGTGTGCTTTTATACTTGGCCATGGTGATTTGTAGGGTTATAGTGTGATTTTTGGGGTTTACAGTCTTGTAAAACAACTAGGATGAGATGTAGTGTTGCGTATCAGGCATGGTATTATGGACACAGGGAAAAGGGCAGGGCACAGTTTAAAGTATAGGGATGGCATCATTTTGATAAAATATGGAACTGAAAGTATTAATAAACCCACAAAAGTAACATCAGTCTGTATATGCAGTAAAGCATGCTTGTGTAAAAAGGCTGTTTGATCCTGTCTTTTCTGATTTTCCTCTTCTTCCGCTGTCCCCAGTCCGATTGCTGATGTCACAGAGCCCTAGGAGTCACTCTGCACATGCTCAGTTTGGTGTGTATTGCTAGAGAGTTTTTTGTTATTTTGGGAGGGTGCATGTGAAAAGCACTGGGCCAACCAGCACTGTCCAGACAGAGTATCAGGGGACATGCAGCCTCACAGGTCAGTCAGAGGAGAATGAAAACTCCTACAAGCTTTAACCAGTGCTCGGCTAGACACTGCTAGAAGTCACAAGACTGCTAATTACTGCTGATAAGAAAAGTATTTAGCAATTTATATTTACTGAAATAATTGCATTTCCTTGTTCTGTGTACTGTGGGAGACCAGATATAATGAATGCAGGGTCCTGGTTTTAGAAGAATGTTAAGGGTAGACAATAGACACACTGGTTGTAAGGGTATGTGCGGCAGGGGCTAGATGAGCAATAATCAGCGCTGGGACGGAGTTCTCCAGCGTCCAAGGTGAGGATGCCAAAGTGCACTCCCACCCCTCAACGTAAAACTAACACAAATGTAAAACTGGTATGTACAGAAGGGAATGAAGGGGTTGATGAAACATCTAGGGCAGTGGTCTCCAAACTGTGGCCCAGGGGGCCAGATTTTTTTTTTTTTAAGTCAGTTACAAATAATGCAGCTGCTGACTTTTTTAAAATAAGGACACTTACCTGTCCAGGGTGCCCGCAGTGTCCTCACCCGAAGCCGATCCATCCATCAGCTCCGGGTGAAGGCGCCAGCATTGCTAGTAAGGGAATCGGGAAGTGAAGCCTCGCTGCTTCACAGCCTGGTTCCCTACTGTGCATGTGTGAGTTGCGCTGCATGTTCTGAGTGGTCCCTGCTGTCTTCTGGGACCAAGACAGCGGGGGGGGGGACGGAGATAGGACTCCTCCCTCCCCCGTGGATTCTGTGGCGATATTTCGCCAGAAGTGGGAGCAAATACCTGTATTCCTGACAGCGGAAGTTCAATTTTTGGTTGGAACTCCGCTTTAACCAACCAAAGCAGCCGCCTGATCAGCTTTACTAACATATCACAGAATACTGGCTTGCTTTCATCTAAGGTTTAAGTAGAAACAGCTTGTGAATTTTGTGGTCACTCTATTCCCTTGAGAGATTGGTGCATGAATAAGGCATGTTGGGTCTGGTTGTCAAGTGAGCTATCAATAATAGATGACTCGAGATATACTGACACCTTACTCTGCATAATGTACACATTACTAATTATTAAAGGAGACCTAGACTTAGATATAAAGGAAGCTGCCTTCTGACAATGCTTAAGAGTTGTAAAGTCTCAAGGTTTTTCACCTTAAGGCATTCTATGAAAAACCTTCTATGCTGCAGCTGCCCGGGTGCTTGCCCACACGAGTGCCCACTTGGAAAGCGGCTCTCCGCGGGGGCACCGGATGAAGAGGAGGAGCCAGGAGCGCCGCCAGGGGACCCCAGAAAAGGAGGATCAGGGCCGCTCTGTGCAAAACCCTGGCACAGAGCAGGTAAGTAGAACATGTTTTAAAAAAAACAAACAGACCTTTACAATCACTTTAAAGTGTTGCTAAACCCAGGGCCCTGCATTAACTATATCTGGTCTCCCACAGTACACAGAACATGGTAATGCAATTATTTTAGTAAACAAACTACTAAATACCTTTTCTCATCAGCAGTTAGAGCAGTCTTGTCTTCTATCAGTGTCTGGTTAAAGCTTGTAGGAGGAGTTTTTATTCTTTCATGATTGCCCTATGAGGATGCAGGACCCCTGACTCTCTGTCTGTACAGTGCTGATTGGTGCTGTGCTGATCACATGCACTCTCCCAAGGAAAAGTAAAACTCTCTTTAGCAATACCCACCAAACTGGCAGCTTGTCCCCTAGCCTCTTCACTATCCGGAGATGGTTTGGGGACTCTGGAAGAAGGGGGAGGGGGGGTGTCAGAGAAGATGAGAGCTTTTTTACGCAATACATATGATTAACTAATTTAGGTTCCACAGTGAGTATAACCAGCATGCATATACAGACTGATTTTACTGTTGTGGGTTTGATAACACTTTAACCGCTTCCCGACCGCCTCACGCCGATATACGTCGGCAGAATGGCACGGCTGGTACATGGTCCTTTAAGAGCCCAGCCGTGGGTCGCGCGGTCGGGTCAGGAGCCCCGTGACCACGCCGCTGGTGTCCCGCGATCGGGTCACAGAGCTGAAGAACAGGGAGAGATCTGTGTAAACAAACCTCTCCCCGCGCTTCCTACACTGCCTGTCACTAATCGGCTGTTCCCTGTCATCGGGAAAGCGGATCAGTGATGTCAGACGTCAGCCCCGCTCCCTAATGTAAAAAAAACACACACGTCACAGCCCATAACCCCTCCCCGCCCTCTAGTGGTTAACTCTTTCACTGCCAGTGTCATTTATACAGGAATCAATGCATTTAAATAGCATTGATTGCTGTATAAATGACAATGGTCCCAAAAATGTGTCAAAAATATCCCATGTGTCCGCCATAATGTCGCAGTCACAATAAAAATCGCTGATCGCTGCCATTACTAGTAAAAAAAAAATATTAATAGAAATGCTATAAAACTATCCCCTATTTTGTAAACGCTATAACTTTTGCGCAAACCAATCAAGAATCGCTAATTGCGATTTTTTTTATTTTTTTTACCAAAAATATGTAGAACACGTATCGGCCTAAACTGAGGAAAAAAAATGTTTGTTTTTTTTATATATTTTTTCGGGGATATTTATTATAGCAAAAAGTAAAAAAATATTGCATTGTTTTCAAAATTGTCGCTCTGTTTGTTTATAGCGCAAAAAATAAAAACCGCAGGGGCGATCAAATACCACCAAAAGAAAGCTCTATTTGTGGGGAAAAAAGGACGCCACGTCGCACGACCTTGCAATTGTCAGTTAAAGCGACGCAGTGCCGAATCGCAAAAAGGGGCCTGGTCCTTTGGCTGCGAATTGGTCCGGGGCTGAAGTGGTTAAAGCCTGGCTGTATTTGGCCTCAATACTTTTAATTACTGACCCAAAACAAGCACACACCCATGCTGGAGGGGAATCGGCACTTTAAAACAGACATACCTTCTGTCTTTAAATGGCTCTACTGTCATGTATAGATTTAGTGTTTTATCTGAAACATCTAGAAATGTTAATTGTCACTAAACACTACCCTTTTGCCTTGAATGCAGTGCACTTGTTGAAATATCCTAGATACGCGTATACTTGCAGCCTCATAGCTATATATCCAGGGGTCAAGTCCTGGGGAAAAAAGTGTGGGAACTCCCACCCAAGATCCACCCCTCCACCAAAAAAAAAAATGATACGCTCATATGCATATATATTTCACAGAAAATATAGTGATTGCAAATGCGACGTGCTACAGAAGAGGACCCGACTGCGAATGCGACTACAGGAGATGACCAAACTGCGAATGCGACTACAGGAGATGACCAGACTGCGAATGCGACATGCTACAGGAGATGACCAGACTGCGAATGCGACATGCTACAGGAGATGACCAGACTGCGAATGCGACATGCTACAGGAGATGACCAGACTGCGAATGCGACATGCTACAGGAGATGACCAGACTGCGAATGCGACATGCTACAGGAGATGACCAGACTGCGAATGCGACATACTACAGGAGATGACCAGACTGCGAATGCGACATACTACAGGCGATGACCAGACTGCGAATGAGACATGCTACAGGAGATGACCAGACTGCGAATGAGACATGCTACAGGAGATGACCAGACTGCGAATGAGACATGCTACAGGTGATGACCAGACTGCGAATGCGACATTCTACAGGTGATGACCAGACTGCGAATGCGACATGCTACAGGTTATGACCAGACTGCGAATGCGACATGCTACAGGTGATGACCAGAATACGAATGCGACATGCTACAGGAGATGACCAGACTGCGAATGCGACATGCTACAGGAGATGACCAGCCTGCGAATGCGACATGCTACAGGAGATGACCAGCCTGCGAATGCGACATGCTACAGGAGATGACCAGCCTGCGAATGCGACATGCTACAGGAGATGACCAGCCTGCGAATGCGACATGCTACAGGAGATGACCAGCCTGCGAATGCGACATGCTACAGGAGATGACCAGCCTGCGAATGCGACATGCTACAGGAGATGACCAGCCTGCGAATGCGACATGCTACAGGAGATGACCAGCCTGCGAATGCGACATGCTACAGGAGATGACCAGCCTGCGAATGCGACATGCTACAGGAGATGACCAGCCTGCGAATGCGACATGCTACAGGAGATGACCAGCCTGCGAATGCGACATGCTACAGGAGATGACCAGCCTGCGAATGCGACATGCTACAGGAGATGACCAGCCTGCGAATGCGACATGCTACAGGAGATGACCAGCCTGCGAATGCGACATGCTACAGGAGATGACCAGCCTGCGAATGCGACATGCTACAGGAGATGACCAGCCTGCGAATGCGACATGCTACAGGAGATGACCAGCCTGCGAATGCGACATGCTACAGGAGATGACCAGCCTGCGAATGCGACATGCTACAGGAGATGACCAGCCTGCGAATGCCACATGCTACAGGAGATGACCAGCCTGCGAATGCCACTACAGGAGATGACCAGCCTGCGAATGCCACTACAGGAGATGACCAGACTGCGACTACAGACTGCAAATGCGACATGCTACAGGAGATGACCAGCCTGCAAATGCGACTACAGGAGATGACCAGCCTGCGAATGCCACTACAGGAGATGACCAGCCTGCGAATGCCACTACAGGAGATGACCAGCCTGCGAATGCCACTACAGGAGATGGCCAGACTGCGAATGCCACTACAGGAGATGGCCAGACTGCGAATGCCACTACAGGAGATGGCCAGACTGCGAATGCCACTACAGGAGATGACCAGACTGCGAATGCGACATGCTACAGGAGATGACCAGACTGCGAATGCGACATGCTACAGGAGATGACCAGACTGCGAATGCGACATGCTACAGGAGATGACCAGACTGCGAATGCGACATGCTACAGGAGATGACCAGACTGCGAATGCGACATGCTACAGGAGATGACCAGACTGCGAATGCGACATGCTACAGGAGATGACCAGACTGCGAATGCGACATGCTACAGGAGATGACCAGACTGCGAATGCGACATGCTACAGGAGATGACCAGACTGCGAATGCGACATGCTACAGGAGATGACCAGACTGCGAATGCGACATGCTACAGGAGATGACCAGACTGCGAATGCGACATGCTACAGGAGATGACCAGACTGCGAATGCGACAAGCTACAGGAGATGACCAGACTGCGAATGCGACATGCTACAGGAGATGACCAGCCTGCGAATGCGACATACTACATGAGATGACCAGACTGCAAATGCAGCATGCTACAGGAGATGACCAGCCTGCGAATGCGACATACTACATGAGATGACCAGCCTGCGAATGCGACATACTACATGAGATGACCAGACTGCGAATGCGACATACTACAGGTGATGACCAGACTGCGAATGCGACATACTACAGGTGATGACCAGAATGCGACATGCTACATGAGAGGACCAGACTGCGAATGCGACATGCTACATGAGATGACCAGACTGCGAATGCGACATGCTACATGAGATAACCAGACTGCGAATGTGACATACTACAGGAGATGACCAGACTACGAATGTGACATGCTACATGAGATGACCAGACTGCGAATGCGACATACTACAGGAGATGACCAGACTGCAAATGGGACATACTACAGGAGATGACCAGACTGCAAATGGGACATACTACAGGAGATGACCAGACTGCGAATGGGACATACTACAGGAGATGACCAGACTGCGAATGGGACATACTACAGGAGATGACCAGACTGCGAATGGGACATGCTACATGAGATGACCAAGTAGCCAGTTTTAAATTTTAAACTTACAGCTATACATGGGGGGTTAACAAAATTGTCAGGGAGGGTTTAGTAACAGTGAGTCTATAGGCAGAAAGACCTACCTGGCCAGCCGGGCTCACCTCCTGCTCTCAGAGGTCCGCACCTATGTAGGGATGGGGCTTACGGCGCTAGGGGCGGGGCTTACATCGGTTGGGGTGGGAATATTCGTAGTCCAGGAGAGCGTTTACAAAATAGGGGATAGTTTTATAGCATTTTTATTAAAAAATAATATATTTTTTTTTTTTTTACTAGTAATGGCGGCGATCAGTGATTTTTATTGTGACTGCCACATTATGGCGGACACATCCGACATTTTTGACACATTTTTGGGACCATTGTCATTTATACAGCAATCAATGCTATTTAAATGCATTGATTCCTGTATAAATGACACTGGCAGTGAAAGAGTTAACCACTAGGGGGTGGGGAGGGGTTATGGTGTGCGACGTGTGTTTTTTTTTTTTTTTTTTTTTTTTTACATTAGGGGGCGGGGCTGACGTCTGACATCATTGATCGGCTTTCCCGATGACAGGGAACAGCCGATCAATGACAGGCAGAGTAGGTAAAGAGCGGGGAGAGGTTTGTTTACACAGACCTCTCCCCGTTTTTCAGCTCTGTGACCCGATCGCGGGACACCAGCGGCGATCGAGTCCGCTGGTCGTGGTTTTGCCTAGCCGTGCCATTCTGCCGACGTATATCGGCGTGAGGCGGTCAGGAAGCGGTTAACCTACAGGTAAGCCTATAATCCTGAAAACCCTTCTCTTTAAAGAAGCCTATCCTGCTTCAAACTAACACTGTTTTTTACTTCCTCCATCAGCTCATCCCCACAGCTATTACCTTTTGTATCAATTGGCCCTTCCTTTTTAGATTGTCGGCTCTAATGAGCAGGGCCCTCTGATTCCTCTTGTACCAAATTGTAATGTAACTGTAATGTCTGCCTTTATTTTGTTAAGCGCTGCGCAAACTGTTGGTGCTATATAAAACCTGTATTATAATAATAATAATAAGGCTTACCTGTAGGTAAAATGAATATCTCCTAAACCTGTACAGTTTAGGAGATATTCATCTTGCATGCAGCCACTGACGTCAGTGGCGCAAGCGCTCTGAAGGTCGAAGGAATGCTACCTGAGAATCGGAGCTTCTTGCCGGAATGGAGGACTCCCATGTATACGCGGGAGTGATGTTATCTTGGCTCCGGCCACTCACAGCGTTGAAGCCGCAAACCCGGAAGAAACGCAGAGGGAACATGTCTGGCTCCCTTAGCGGTAACCGAGAGGCGGTACGGAGGCTTCTGTCTAGTATTTTTATAATGAGCTAGTATGCTCATTATGCCTTTGCCTTACAGGTTTGTTTGTTTTTTTTTTTTTTTTTGGTTGGGCATACAACCGCTTTAAGAGCTCATTTAAAAGAGAAGTATGGGCTATAAAGAAAAAAAAATAAATGTATACCCACCTAGGTGGATACAAAATCCATTTGTTGCTGCATCTGTTCCCCGCTGGCTTTGCACGGAGAGTGATCAGACACCACTGATTGCTCAGCTCTCCCCTACACTCTGAGCAGAGAGTCATGACCATCAGTCACCACTGTCTGCTCTCCTCTCCAGAGCTCGCTGGAGTGGGGAGGGGGGTTAAGAGGGGGGCTGGCTTAGTCCCTCAGTGGCTTGCTGAGAGGCGGAGCCAGCTGCTGATCCAAGCTTCTCAGTGGATCCCAACCATGTGGTTGGGATCTATTCAGAGCCTAAACCGACTCTGTGACGTCAGCCGACAGCGGACTTTAACTCTAGCTTAACCACCTGATTACTGGGCACTTAAACCCCCCTCCTGTCCAGACCAATTTTCAGCGCTGGCGCACATTGAATGACAATTGCACGGTCATACAACACTGTACCCAAATGAAATTTTTATGATTTTTTTCCCACAAATAGAGCTTTCTTTTGGTGGTATTTAATCACAGCTGGGGTTTTTATTTTTTGCTAAACAAACAAAAAAAGATGGAAAAAAAAATAAAAAATCATGTTTAATAGTTTGTTATAAATTTTTGCAAACAGGTAATTTTTCTGCTTCATTGATATGCGCTGATGAGGCGGCACTGGTGGGCACTGATAGGTTGCACTGGTGGGCACTGATAGGTTGCACTGGTGGGCACTGATAGGCTGCACTGGTGGGGACAGATAAGTCGGTACTGATGGGCACAGAAAAGATGGCACGGATGGGCACTGGTAGGGGACACTGATGTGCAGCACTGTAAAGGCACATTGTGGACACTGACAGATGGCACTGTGGGCACTGACAGATGGCACTGTGGGCACTGACAGGTGGAGCTAGTGGGCACTGGAAGGGGGCACTTTTATAGGGCACAGGTGGGCACCATGGACCCTGGGCACATTGCAGTGAGAGGGACTGATGTCCCTCTCACTGCCGCCGGTGATCGGCTTTTTTTTCACAGAGCGTGACGCGCGCACCCCTTCAGGGGGCACGCAGGCAGCTCGTGGCCGGGACGACGTCAATAAACGTCATCCCGGCCTCTTAGATCCGTGCTGTAGCCGTCATTGGGCTATAGCGCGGATCTCAGGTAGTTAAAACGGGTTACAGGAGTGCAGAACGAATTGCATTCCTGTGATCCATAGAAGTACAGCCAAAGAAGCTTTGGCTATATTTCTCCTTTTTTAATGTCTCACTTTTTTTAATCTCTTTGTAGTTCTTTACTACTACATGTTATGACTTTTTTTGTTGGCAAATGCCTTTATAAATAGTAGTTTCTCTCATTGAAAAGGCTGGTTTGTCTGCACATATTGCAGCAGTCTGTGCTGGCGCAAGTGTCTTTCCATTTTAGAAAAGAGGAGGGGGTGTCTGAACAGTTTTGAGAACTGAGTGCAGTTGATAACTCTAGTGACTATTGATCTGCACACTGACGCCCTTAACACCTGCTGTGACAATAAAGTGTAGGTGTCTGTCAGACTAGGTTGCACAGATGCATGGGGAGAGTATACAAAGTTCCTGCATGTACTGTGCTTGGTGGGATCTGAACCTAGAATCCCAGTGCAGCCAGGCAAAAATGTTACTGTATTGCTTCTGTACTGGTTAACCAGTTAGTCATCCTATTCCAGTTTTAATAAATCTCAAGCATGTCTTTCTTAATAAAATCTGTTTTATATCACTTAATTATTATTTTCTTTTCTCAGGGCACAAAGCATAACTCCTAAGGCGTACAGAGGATAGGAACAGATGGAAAGCTGTTTGAGCTGCATGGAGTCAAGCTATGTCACTGCATGCTGGTGTACTTTCATGCCAGATGGGATTTATTGAACAGATGACATATTTCTCTGGGATATGACTGTCAAGATGCCGTCTGGTAACTCGCAATCCCCGGAGGAGTCTAAAGCTCTCCTGTCTCAGGAGAAATTGAAGGGTAAAAGTCCTTATCATGTTGGACCTCTCTTCCCGCATCGAGCTGAGAGGATTGTCATCACCCGAAGTGACAGTGTTCCAGAAGAGAATGTACTGCAGATCACCATCACAGAAACGACCATTATCGAGTCTGACTTGGGAGTTTTCAACTCTAGATCCCTCATCTACCTCACATTATGGTTTTTCTTCAGCTTTTGTACACTATTCCTCAATAAATACATCCTCACCTTATTGGAGGGGGAGCCGAGCATGTTAGGTAAGCCACTGTGAATTGCTAATATCATATCACTTGCAACAAAGAGTGTTTCCAGTTTAACAGCACATTTGTTAGCAGTTTAAGAATATCTTCTTGCTAAGTTTTTTTTTTTTAAAGCGTATCTAAACTCAAAAGTAGAAATGTCATCTATTGCAACTTACCATTCCTTAGATGAAGTGCCTGCATTGGTTTTCTGTTTTTCAGGTTTTTATTTTTTTATTTTTTTTTTTTCACCTGGGGATCCTGCAAATAACACACTTCCTGTCCCTAAGTGACCATGCCCCACTCCTCCAGAAATAGTCACTGACCAAAAAAAAAAAAAAAAATCTGTTAATCGGTCACCCACTCCCATCATGCCTCAGTTATTTGCTACTGTTCTAGGAGAATGGACATATTTGCCCTCTTCTGCAGTCAAGATTCTTCATTAATGCTGCTGAGCCTAGAGTTCCTAGATTTTCCTAATTTTCCAGATCAAGTTGGCTAATCCTCCCCATAGCTTTGAAACCCATATCCAGACTGCCATGAAGAAGATGCAGGGCTCATCTGTTATGTGACCGTTCGGTCACTGGGCTTTGCTTGGGATACTTTTCCAGGTCACGTAATGTATTGTGTACTCTAGCTGCAGAACGCTTCACAGGGTATTGCTGGCACCTGTTGCGCTTGTGGCCGCAGGGCACCTTGCTGAACTCTGGTACGGTATGTCCGAATTTTGCCCTTTTGGGAACTATTGTGTGTGTGTGTGTGTGTGTGTGTGTGTGTGTGTGTGTGTGTGTGTGTGTGTTTTCACTGCTATTACCACGTCATACGCTTAAATTGTGTTGCTTGTGCACTTTTGCAGTGCCTGTGCAGCTGTCATCTGTTGCAGTTACTGCACACGCAGCTCTGCCTTCCTGTTGCTGCTCACTCACTGCCATTCTCGCCTTCCTCTGTGTACTGTGTCATCCTCCTTTCCTGGAACCAGACATCGGGTTCCTGTCTGCTGCCTACAGGCACTTGGTCACATATGGACTGATGGCTCTCTCTGCGACTGTGGCTGGTTTTGTGAGTAACCCCTTTGAGGGACTATGTGACCTCTTTGGGACAATGTGGTGGATTGTTGAAGCAGAGGGAGTGATCCCATGGGCCCTCTCAGCTCATGATCCACTACTTAGTGGGGAAGCCTGCTGTGCCCCTTGCCTTGAGCAGGAGGCCAACAGCCTGGACAGCGATCCCCCCCTCATGTCAGGTGTACTCCCCATTACCTCCCCCAAGCATGACTCCTTCCTCTTCTTTAGCCAGGGATAAATGGTCTGCTCCTATGTCAGACTTTATGACCAAAAAACACATTTATGATATAGGACTCAGAGCACGGGACGCAAGCAAGTTTCTTCACACTTTTCTTCAGACTCTGATTAGCTTGTAGCTGTTGTTGCCTTTTGTGTACAGTGCATAGCTTTGGAAAAATGTAATCTGCCTTTTTAGATGAGTTTGTGCCTGAGGAGCCTGTCAGCTAACATTAGTCGGAAATTAGAGCAAGCATTGTCTGAATTCTCAAGAATTACTAGCATGGGCTCAATATACAGTCCCCAATCTGTGAAATTTTCCCAGTACATGGGCTCTTGAAACTGGTTTGGTATGTTGACTGGCCTAATCCTTAATAGCCTTTTTTTTCCCCCCAAGCAGGTCCTACCCTTCAACCGGTTATTCCTGTCATGTCCATCTGCAAGACCCTGACAGTATGACCCAAGGCCTGGAGATCCACCCTTACTGGTCCCTTTGGAGCTTTTGCCTGTAGCCATGCACTATTGTGTTGATGATGTGCTTGCAAATCTCATACGCCTTCTACCTAGAATAGGTCTGTCTGTGCATATGCAGAGCACTCTTTGCCTCAAATGCTGATCTGTAGAATACCAGTGTAAGAAGCACTTGCTGCGTATGCTCTTTAATGGCAAGCGCCTTTTTTTTTTTTTTTTTTTTTTTTTTTGCCTCCTCTCTAGATAACTTTATTAGTCACAAAGTGGAAGAACACCCTTTTGCCTTAACAAAAGAAGGCTAAACCTCAGACTGGAAAATCTACCACATCTGAAACTAAGAAGACTTCCTTTTGTTTCTCAGTCTGTTAGGCCCGAGGCCAAACCTGGGACTCCATTCCGTCACAAGACTTGGACTCCCAAAGCCTCCAAGCTGCGACCAAATTTCTATAAGTGGGGGGACATTTGTTGGCGGTTGCTACCACCTGGCCTGAAAACATTTCGGACTTATGGATGTAGTGTCTAGGGGTTACATGCTAAAATTTCAAGCTCTACTCTGCCTGCTTCCTGTTGTTTAATCTGCCAATAATCATGCAGAGACTAGCAGACCTGCTCACTGCTTTGGCACAAATCATCTCTCAGGGAGTCATCATTTCAGTGTTTTAACTCCAACCTGTTTACTCTCCCCAAAGCAAAAGTGGGCATTTGCCCTATCCTGGATTTAAAGGCCTTCAAGTTCACCCGTTCAAGTGCAAAAACTTTGTATTGAATCTGTCAGGTCAGTCATTACCTCTTTCCACCCAGGGGACTTTATGGCCTAGGTGCACATCAAGGATGCATTCTTGCATATCCCTATCTATCCAGCATGCCAGCGACACCTGCATTTTGCAGTGGGCTTATAAACACTACCAGTTCATATACTTCCCATTTGGCCTGTCCACAGCTGCTCTAGTCTTCCCCAAGGTGCCTAGACTCTCTTTGTTTACTCTTCCTCATTCCCAGGGCATCCCTATAATTGGATACTTGGAGGACCTTCTCCTGACAGCACAGTTTATTCAAACCGGGTCTGCCAATGTACATCAAACTATGCAGACTACAGTGGTTTGGTGGGGTCCTGAACCTTTTTCACGATGGTTCTGGGCTTTATGAATGACTTCTTTGGGGCAGCCTGGTATGCCTAATTGTATTTCAGACTGTTGCAGCTCAACATTTTGGCTAGGTGGGACCAAAAGGCAAATTCTCTAGACAATCACTTGTGCCTGACGCCCAGGAGTGGGCTGTCCTTGGCTTGGGTGTTAATGAATCTGTGCCTGGAGTCTGGAAGAACCTCACAATGAACGCCAGCCTGACGGGCTGAGGAGTAAGACACCCTTTCAGTTCAGGAGACTTTGTCATGGGAGGAAGCCTGCCTTGCTATTAATATACTGGTACTCAAAACTATCTGTTTATCCCTTTTTAATGCTGGACATCTTGGCTGCAGGGTCACCTAACTAGGATTCAGTCACACTGCCAGGGCGGTGGCAATAAATCAACCATAAGGGAGGAACCAGAAGTCTTGCGTCTCAAAGAGAGGTTGATCAGATTCTGGTTTGGGTGGAACTTTGTTCTGACTTTGTTCTGACTCTATCCACTGTGCACAGTTTGGACATGGAAAATTGGCTGGTAAATTTTCTCAGTGTGACAAACAAGATATTTGGGGGGCACACCCTAAAAGATGCATTAAAGATAGTGCAGCCAAAAGACCATACAACAGAACAAATTTATTACAGCGCACACATGCAAAAAATACATTTACCTTCAGCAAGGCTTATTTAAAACACCTAGACATTTTTAAAAAACATGGTCACACCATATTGCTATATGGTGCTGAAGCCCACCTACTGCGACAAAGTACCCCATGATTAGTGGGTCCTACACTATCCATAGATTAGGAGATCCTGCTTCTCTGAACCATGGGAGCAATACACTCCTCTATATGGGAGAACTTGAGGTCTCCACCCATGACACAGGTGGACACCAATGAGAGGTACTTAATGAGGGAGTGGGGTGCTCCTCCCCCAAAAGGATTTGGTCAGAACCCATACAATAGACAAACAAGATATTTGGGGAGCACACACTGGAGATTGGTCTCTGCCCACGGATGTTTCAAGAACTCAGTAGCAAGTGATGAACACTGTATGTGAACAACAAACTGAGCTGGTTTCTTTCCAGGTTCAGGGATCCTCTAGTTCCAGTAGTGGATGCCCTTGTGACTCTGGGGCATCAGGTTTCCTGATCTACACTTCTGAAGCTCCTCGAAGAATTAAACTGGAGTCTGTTCCAGAGATACTGTCTCATCACAACAGATGAAAATCGTTCGTGTTCGGCAGGTGGCACTTTTTTTTTTTTTTTGGTGAGGGTTGGCGGCCGACGTGTGTGTGTGTGTGTGTGTGTGTGTGTGTGTGTGTTTTTGTTTTTTGTTTTTTTTATGGCCTTTTCACAAACGGTCTTGTGTTTTTTATTTACTTTTGACTTTCTTTTAGTTGAATGGATAGGGGTACTATTTACCCCATACTCATTCACATGGGGGGGGGGGGGGGGTCTAAGACCTTGGAGCCTTCCTGATTCTGATAAGCTACCCCTCGCACCCAGGCCCGGATTTACTCCCTTTGCCGCCCCAAGGCCGGGTCCTTCAATGCCCCCCCCCCCCCCCCACACACGTCCTTTATCGATGACTGCTACAATAGCTCGATTAAAAACATATCTCCACACACGAGAACACTGAAAATAACTGGCTTTAATTGCACGGACTGAAAATACTCTGTAATGCAGAAAATGCCTTTTAAAGATTATAGCAGTAAGAAACTCCCTACAATTTTTTAGTTGCAACTTTTCTGTTGGCAAACTCATCGATAATATCTTTGTAGGACAAAGTATTTAAAAGTTCTGACTCAATGGCAAGTAAAGCTAAACTGTTAAGTCTTTCTTGACCCATAGATGATCGTAAATAATTCTTTACTTGTTTCAGACATGGGTGGGACTGGGAGATCGCAGGGTGGGACTGGGAGATCGCAGGGTGGGACTGGGAGATCGCAGGGTGGGACTGGGAGATCGCAGGGTGGGACTGGGAGATCGCAGGGTGGGACGGGGAGATCGCAGGACTCAGGATGAATGGGGGTAGACAGAGAGCTCAGGAGAGAAGCATAAACAGTGCAATTCAGATAGAGACACACTCAGATCAATTCCTCCGTTCTCAGCACACACTGTCCTTATCTCCTGCTGCAGAGTCCTGTACAGATGAAGCAGACAGAACGAGTGGTGCTCTGTATCTGCAGCCTGAGTCCAGCTTCTGTCTTCCAATGATCTTATAAGATTCTGGGCACAGGCTTCACCAGAAATCAGTCTGTCATCTGCCACCAGGACACTGCAGCTGACACTACAGTTTAACTGTAGAAACTTTCCTATCACACACTGACCTGCAGTCTCCTCCATTGGAAAGCCCTCCTCCTCTTGAGCACAGATCGGCAACTGACCCCGCCCCCATGCACAGAGTGAGCAGCAAATACAGATGATTGCCATGAGCTGCAGCCAATCACCAAGCAGACAAATAGAAAATTTTCACACAGTGAGAAATGAGTGCCGCCCCTGCACCACTGCCGCCCCAAGGCCTGGCCTCGGTGGCCTTGTGGGAAATCCGGCCCTGCTCGCACCCCCACAACCAGTGGGCCAGGGTAGATAGTCGAAACGCGCCAGGGGGGGGGGCAGTGGCCCCTGTTATCTCCTCCGTGACCTCTGGAGTTCATCTGTTTTAAACCAATTGCTGCTATTTGGAGGCTATTTACATTGCAAGATATCTACAGAAGTTTTGTGAGTAGTTTTCCTTTTATCTACTTTTAATAAAATAAATCCAAAAGATAATGCACAAGGCTGGTGCGCTTTTTTTTCCCTTTTCTCTTAGATAGAGAGAGACCCCAGCTCTTTTGTTTACATCCTGTTGTGTCGGTGGGGAATTTTGGCACGCTTTCAGAAAATGCGCTAAAACTGCTTGATGCAATATGGCAAAGCATCAGTAACCCACACACAAGTCGTAGGTATGCTGCTCTACACCCATGGTGCTGGAAAACCGCATTGCATCAGTATGAAAGTGCCCCGGGGGTTCTTGCACACTGCTGCTCCTAGCTTTGGGCACTTTTTTACCTAAGACACTGAACTCCCCTCAATAAAAGGCTATGTGTCTTTGCGCACACATAAGGCTTTTAGAGAAGTTTAGGAGCGTCAAGACACGTTTAGGCACTTTGGAATTTCTTGTGCCCCAAAAGCCCCTTTCCTGAACCCAGAAGAATCTAGATTCAGGAGAGGAGCTTTTGGGCACAAAAAAAATACCTAAATGCGTCTTGACCCTCCTATGCGCTTAGCGCATTTAGTGCTTGAGCATTTATTAATTACCGTGGCCAAAATGAAATTATAATTTTGGCCAATGAAATAAATGCCCAAATGCGCCTGAGCGCGTTTGAAAAACTGCGGCTTAGGTATGTTAACGCTGATTTTTTTTCCTGTCAGAAGAAACTATGTTTACAATAAAACAGTGTGCATGATGCCTTGGTGTTGCCAACACAGAGAAAATGCTCACCATTAGTAAAACACTAAAATATCCCATCTTATCGGGACACGTTCCTTGTTACTGTAGCACATGAGCACTGCAGCGCAACAGATTGGCTTGTTGTGCTGCTTCTTCCTCCTCTAGCCTGAGCTCTGCTGTACAGGGGCCTCAAGAGACTGATACCAAGTCAAATTCAGGTCCTAATATTTCTTGTGAAAAAAAAAAAAATATTTATTGATATATAAATTAATACAGTCCCTGTTTCTATTTCAGGTGCTGTACAAATGCTGATGACCACTTTCATTGGCTGCATCAAGATGTTCATTCCCTGCTGTCTGTACCAGCACAAAGCACGACTCAGTTATCCTCCAAACTTCCTAATGATCATGCTGTTTGTTGGTCTCATGAGGTAAATTTACAAAGTGGTGGTTATTACTGTACAGGGTACATTTCCAGGGCAGTGTAACTCCTACTGTGGAAGAGGGTAATCTGGGATGCCTTCTATGGACAGTGGTGCATTCTCTAACACCTGTATAATGGAAGAACTGACCTTTTAGCCCAGATTCTACATGTTGTCTAATGTATCCATTCAATATTCCAGCATTTGCACCCAGCTCTAAGGCCCCTTTCACGCTTGTGCGACCTGAAAGCCACGCAATTTTGCCGTGACTTTGACGTGCCTTGAAGCAATGCCTGTATAATTTTGAGGTCTAGGGACCTCAAGTCAGACCAAAGTAGTGCACGACTTGAAGTGGCTGCGACTTGAAGTTGCACAGATATTAATGGTACTCATTGAAAATCATGGAGTACGACTTGTCATGTGACTTGGCAGTCCCAATTCGCAAGACAAGTCGCGCAAATTTGAAAGGGGCCTTAGATTTTAGATTGTCTGATCAATGCAGGAAACTGTCACCTAGTTTTGTAGCACATCTCCTTTCCCACCGCAGAACTCTAGGAGGGGGATATCTAGGCTAAATACACTCCTCATCTCAATATTATCCTACCGTTCTGTGTACATGAGCAGTTTAGATATTTTGTTTTTGTATCAAGGTGTACAACTTATTAGTTTGTGTTTTTAAATGTATATGTTTGAGATGATGTATGGCCAGAGGCTCTATGTTGTAACTCCTCTATTTCTCTCAAAAATTCAATAAAAAGTATTTAAAAAAAAAAAGTTTACAAGAGGGTCTGAGATTGAAGCATCACATTGAAAGTTAATCATCCAGATATAGATTTATTCCAAACTGAGATAAAAGCTTATATCACAAAGCTAACAAATTTCTGGGGTCAGAAAGCGTAAACCAGCTGCTGACGGACTTTGTGCTTCAATGCTTGTCCAGCTTAAGTCCCTCACGACCGCCTATGTACCAGCTAAAAAACAAAGGGGCTTTACCGTCTACAAGCTGCACATATCACTGGGTGGCTGCTGATTTCAACCACTCTTGGAAGACAGCCCTTGGTTCCCCCCCAGCATTCAGAACTTTTCTTTAAGGGATTTTTTTGGAGCAGGCAGAAAGGGGTGAAAATCTACATTGAGTCCAGTATGTATAATCTCTTTCTCCAAGCCCTGATGAGTAAGGTGTTTTCTGAGGTCTGAATGTGTTGGCTTTGTGATAAAGTCTTTCTTTTATCTTTGTTTTGAACAGATCTGTATGTTTTGACACTTCATTCTCAGTCTCTCTCTGTTTGTACACCAGTTAAACAGTGAAAATCTATTGGCGTGAAGAAGATGCCTGTCAAAAATCCCGATTCCCTAGCCAAATATTACTATTCCTCTCTTAATATTAATCTAATCCAGGTTCCAGCACCACCCTTCCATTTTTCCGAAATATCTAGTGTTTTATAGACATACTTGCAGTCTGTCTCCTTTTTGCCAATGAGCCTACCCCTTCCAATTTTAGGCCAAAAGGACGGTGCATCTAGGTTGGGAGTTCCCCAGAAAATGTTGGAGCCTCCATGTTTGAGGGCCCAGGTTTTAGGACTCCTGGGGGTGCTCGTGGAGATCAATGAACATATTTGTCTGAATTTTTATTACATTAGAAATGTTGTCATCCTTTTAATAGGTGCTGGTTTTCTTTAAAGTGTATTGTGACCATAAATAATATATTGCAGCTTACCAGACCCTAAATATAGTGGCTGTATCAGTTTTTTTCTTTTTCAGACGTTTTCCCTTTATTTTCACCTGGTGATCCTGTAATCAAGATACTTCTTGGCCCTCAATGGCTACAGCTTTTTCCATTGTATCTATGGAGGGAGCCATTGTTACACAGGCTGACAATAAAGTTTAAAGTATATAAAAAAGGAAAAAAAAACCCATCATGCTCATCTGCTCTGTGGTTTTGCACAGAGCAGTCCCTTTCCTCCTCTTCTCGGGTCCCCCCCCCCCCCCGGCTCTTGGAAGCCCTTTTCCTATAATGGCACACGTGCAGGCTCGAGGCCCCACCCCCTACTCCTTCCTCACTAGATTTGGTCGACAATGGCTAAGCCAATGTTTCCCGATTCTACCACTATGTCCAGTGAGTAAAGAGAGCAGCGCTGGATTGAGATTGAGCTCATGTAAGTATTTAGGGGGTACTTGGGGGAAGCTGATCATAGGATTTTTCTTAATGCAAAAAATGCATTAGTGTTACTAAACCCACAACCGTAAAATCAGTCTTTATATTCAGTAAAGCATGCTTGTTATACTCACTGTGGAACCTAAGGGGTTAATCCTCTGCGTTGTGTATAAAGGCTGTGTGATCCTATCTTCTCTGATCCTCCCCCTCTTCCACTGTCCCCTAATTATTTCCTGATAATACAGAGGCTAGGGGACAAGCTACACACGCTCAGTTTGGTGTGTATTGCTAGAAAGTATTTATTTTCGCTTGGGATATGATATGGATTGCATATGATTAGCACAGGGCAAATCAGCACAGTCCAGACAGAGGGTCAGGGGGGGAATGAAAACTCCTACAAGCTTTACTAGGAACTGATACAAGTCACATGGCTGCTATATACTGCTGATGAGAAAAAGGTATTTTAAATTTAAAATTTACTAACATAATTATATTTCCATGTTCTGTGTACTGTGGGAGACCAGATATAGTAAATGCAGGTTCTGGGTTTAGTAACACTTTAACCACATGCCGACCAGCGCACAACGATATACATCGGCACAATGGCACGACTGGGCAAATGGGTGTACAGGTACGTCCCCTCTAAATCGCGGCATTGTGGGCGTGTGCCGCCTGCGGGGGCCAGCGATCGTTTCACGGAGTGGCATTACGGGGAGATGCCTATGTAAACAAGGCATTTCCCTGTTCTGCCTAGCAACATGACAGAGCTACTACTCCCTGTCATCTGGAGCAGTGATCTGTCATGTTCTAGTGACGCAATCCCCCCCACAGTTAGAATCACTCCCTAGGACACACTTAACCCCTTGATCGCCCCTTAGTGTTAAACCAGTTCCAGTGTCATTCACACAGTAATCAGTGCATTTTTATAGCACTGATCACTGTATAAATGACAATGGTCCCAAAATGGTGTCAAAAGTGTCCGATGTGTCTGCCATAATGTCACAGTCATGATAAGAATCACAGATCGCCGCCATTACTAATAAAAAAAAATGTATAATATAAATGCCATAAATCTATCCCCTATTTTGTAGACCCTATAACTTTTGTGCAAACCAATCAATAACGCTTATTGCAAATTTTTTTTATTTATTTTTTAACAAATATGTAGAATAATGCATATCAGCCTAAACTGAGAAAGAGAAGTTTGTTTTTTATATATTTTTGGGGGATATTTATTATAGCAAAAAGTAAAAAATATTGCTTTTTATTCAAAAGTCTTGCTCTTTTTTTTGTTTTATAGCGCAAAAAATAAAAACCGCAGAGGTGATCCAATACCACCAAAAGAAAGCCCTATTTGTGGGGAAAAAGGGACGTCCGTTTTGTTTGGGTGCAACTTTGCACGACCGCGCAATTGTCAGTTAAAGCGACGCAGTGCCGTATCGCCAAAAGTGCTCTGGTCAGGAAGGGGGTAAATCCTTCCGGGGCTGAAGTGGTTAAAGTGGAAGTTCAGCCAACACCTAACAATCTCTAAACCTACTTGCAGTCACATCCTAAGCCTAATCTATCAATGCTGTAAAGAAGAAATCGCCATACTTACCTGTTCTGCAGCCACTGGATTGGCTTCAGAAAAGGTATGTATAGCGATTTTATACATTTTTTTTTTTTTACAGGGTTAGCTAGATCAGTTTTAGAATGTGGCTGAGAGTGGATTTAGCATTAACGTTTTTGACTGAACTACCGCTTTAAGCCTTTAAAATCACTTTAAGTATAACCTGTTTGTTATTTTTATAGGCAAAAAATTTGACTATAAAGTGATTGTAAGGTATGACGTCAATTCCCTAAACTGCATTGTTTTTAGTTTGAGATATGCCATCCTATTCATTTTTTTTACAGATTTTCCACTGTGGTCCTAGGTCTTGTCAGCTTGAAGAACGTGGCAGTGTCTTTTGCAGAAACTGTTAAAAGTTCAGCACCTATTTTTACAGTTATAATGTCCAGGCTGATACTGGGAGAGTACACTGGTGAGTACATTACTTTTACTGTATACCACATATTTCATCTCAGTTGTACAAAAACCAAAAGGTCTTTCGAAAGGATTTTAAAGAATAACTGCACTTTTACAGAAAGTACAGTTACTCTTTGTACCCCAAACTAACCCTTCCTTCATTCCTTCCTTCATTCCTTCCTTGCCTGTCTTGGATACATACTATACTGTGTTGGACAAGCACTGTCCACAGGACTCTTTAGCACCTTCAGCCAATGTGTTCTTTGCCATGTTTGCGCAGTAGAACCCTATAGGCTTCTATCAGCTAATCTCCTGATACCACTTGGAAAATAGCAACATAGAAGTCGCTGGGGTTCTAGTGCTCAAGTGCAGTCATGAGGAAGATGCTTGCCGCCTGCAGTCATCTGATTCAGGCAAGTATATTGTGCAGCTTTGCATAGAGGGGTTAGTTTAGGTCTGCTAGGTCAAGGTGTAAAAAGATAATTGTTCTTTCTATGAAAGTATAGTTATTCTTTAAAAGGAAACTTCTTCTGAGAGATGTAGAGTGCTGCCTTTGCTGAACTCTCCATAAATTGCTACTTGCCAAGCTTTCATGCGGACTCTCCGACTTGAATACTCTGACACAATAACCCAAATAATCCTGGCTTTTCTGCAATCATGATCTAGATCAGTCACTTAAGCCCCTTTCACACTTAGGCCCCTTTCAGACGAGGCGGACTCCGCTTGCACGGAGCCCGCCTCTGTCCGCCGGCTCAGCGGGAGATCTGTCCGTTGATCTCCGCTGAGCCGGCGGATGACCAGCCTCTCTCCGCTCACTGAGCGGGGAGGGGCTTGCGAGCGCCGCTGATCTCTATGGAGAGATCGGATGAAAACGGACAGTGTGTCCGTTTTCACCCGATCTCACCCGATCCGACGGATCTGGACGTGTGGTCCATACGTCTGGATTTGGCGGATCGGACCGGATCGGATGTCAGCGGACATGTCTCCGCTGACATCCGACGCTCCATAGAGTAACATGGAGCGCCCGTTCAGATCCGCCGTCAAAACTGACAGGCGGATCTGAACGGGCCTTCCGTGTGAAAGGGGCCTTATACGACTTGTCCCGCGATTTGGGACTGCAAAGTAGCATGACAAGTCGTTCGCAATGATTTCCAATGACAACCATTCATATTGGTACGACTTCAACTCCTTCCGACTTCAAAGTAGTCCCTGCACTACTTTGGTCCAATTTTGATGCCACTTACACAGGCATTCCTTGAAATCGCGGCAAAATCGCAACCGCAAATCGCGCAACTTTGAAGTCGCACAAGTGTGAAAGGGGCCTTAAAGGCAACTAGGATTTTCTGAAAGGGATCAGCCATGGATGCCCACTAAACATGGATTTCTTTTTATTTGAGATTTAAAGAATCCATTAAAGCCATTGTCCTCAGGCTTTTGATGCTTTTGTCATGTGATTTTTGTGCTGTGGAGCCTTGTTTCTATGCTTCAGTACATGGGTTGCAGTGCTAGCGTGGTTCCTGAACCAAAAAATCCATTGGGCTGTACATTTGCAAGCTCTCATTTGGGCTTTTTTGGTGATAAGGGAAAAGAGCAGTGATTAGGATTTAGCCTGCAGTGTGACTGGATACAGAAATAAATACCAGCATGAAAGATACAGCCGCTATTGCTGTGTTGTGGCAAGGTTTTGGTGTGTTTTTTTAATCCTCATTTCCTTTCATTCTTATTTTGCAGGAATGATGGTGAATCTGTCCCTTCTGCCAGTGATGGGTGGTCTTGCACTCTGCACTGCAACTGAAATTAGTTTTAATGTTCTTGGCTTCTCTGCAGCCTTATCTACAAACATCATGGACTGGTAAGATCATTGTAATATTAGTATACAGGATTTATATAACACCAACAGTTTGCGCAGCGCTTTACAACGTGGGGGCAGACAGTACACAGTTGTTAGGTGTGGCTAGGATAGGCTTCTCTGAAGAGGAGGGTTTTCAGGGATTGTCTAACAGCTAAAAGAGTAGGAGATATTAATACCCCTGTCAGAGAAAATTATTCATGGAGAAATTTTCCCTTGCTTTGGATAAACAGTTTATCTTAAAGCGGTTCTGCACTGTTTTTTTTATTTAATTTTTTTTATTTTTTTTGGGGAATATGCCAAGGTTTATGAGGTAAATTGGGGGACTCACGTGTTCCATCTTCCATGTCGATCGCAGCCGGTTTTCCTGCAATAAAATTATTTATATGATGCTTTTCTGCTGGGGGCCATCTTGCCTGTGGGCATGTGAAACCCCACAGGCACTTTAGATGGCCCAGCATGCACCGCCGTTACTGCGCCGAGCTCGCGCGTGCGCAGTAACGGCAAAGTGCAGCTCACGTTCTCCGAAATCTCGCGAGATGTCGGCACATCTGCCGACATCTCGCGAGATTGCGGAAGATGCCCACACAGACTCCTGGGATCAATGACACCAGATCCCAGGAGACAGTGCGGCGTGACGAGGATCCCTGCACCGACCCCGCCCACCGCCGCAGAGACAGAGGACAGGAAGTCATCGATTATCAAGGTAAGTGAAAAAAAAAAAAAAAAACATTTCATTTAGTACTCTTTGCCTGATTTGGAAGGCAAAGAGATTTACTAAATGAAATGTGTGCAGAACCGCTTTAACCGCTTCCCGACCGCCCACTGCATATATACGTCAGCAGAATTGGCACGGGCAGGCAAAAGCACGTACCTGCAAGGTCCCCTTTAAATTGCCTGCCCGTGGGTCGCGCGCGTGCCGCCAGCGGCGCGCTCGCGACCCGGTCGGGAGCTCCGTGACCCCGGCCGCGGGACCAGCGGACCCGATCGCCGCTGGTGTCCCGCGATCGGGTCATGGAGCTGAAGAACGGGGAGAGGTATGTGTAAACAAACCTCTCCCCGCGCTTCCTACTCTGCCTGTCATTGATTGGGTGTTCCCGGTTATCGGGAAAGCCGATCAATGACGTCAGACATCAGCCCCGCCCCCTAATGTAAAAAAACACACACACGTCACAGCCCATAACCCCTCCCCTCCCCCTAGTGGTTAACTCTTTCACTACAACTGTCATTTATACAGGAATCAATGCATTTAAATAGCATTGATTGCTGTATAAATGACAATGGTCCCAAAAATGTGTCAAGAATGTCCGATGTGTCCGCCATGATGTCGCAGTCACAATAAAAATCGCTGATCGCCGCCATTACTAGTAAAAAAAAAAAATATTAATAAAAATGCTATAAAACTATCCCCTATTTTGTAAACGCTATAACTTTTGCGCAAACCAATCAATAATCGCTAATTGCGATTTTTTTTTTTTTTTTTTTACCAAAAATATGTAGAAAAATACGTATCGGCCTAAACTGAGAAAAAAAAATGTTTTTTTATATATTTTTTTTGGGGATATTTCTTATAGCAAAAAGCAAAAAATGTTGCATTTTTTTCAAAAATGTGGCTCTATTTTTGTTTATAGCGCAAAAAAAAAAAAAACGCAGGGGCAATCAAATACCACCAAAAGAAAGCTCTATTTGTGGGAAAAAAAGGACGCCAATTTTGTTTAGGAGCCACGTCGCACGACCGCCGAATCGCAAAAAGGGGCCTGGTCCTTTGGCTGCCAATTGGTCCGGGGCTGAAGTGGTTAATTTGTTTATACACCGATCAGCCGTAACATTATGCCCACCCACAGGTAAAATGAATAATATTGATTATCCTTTTACAATGGCGTCTGAAAGTCAGCGAGATACATTAAGCAGCAAGTGAACATGTTGTCCCTGAAGTTGATAGTTCTGTGCCCACCCACGGTGTGAATAGAGGTTATAGCCCAGGATTCTCAACCAGGCAAGTTGAGGGGCTCCAGGGAGTTTGTGTAATGCAGAGGAAACTAGCTTTTCTGTTTCCTCATTGTTTCATAAAGTCCATTTTGGGACCTGGACCCTGTCAGAACACAATAGCTCAGCAGGGAGATTGCTGTACTATCATTGCATAGTTAGTACAGCGAGCTCCACAGATTTATTTTTTATTTTTTTCTCGTTTAGCCTGCTGGGTTGAACGGGGAAAAAAAAATGTGTGTACCAGGCTTTAGGTTGGGTGGTTATTATGTATTGGCTAAACAGTGTATATCAGGCGGTGTAATACCCCATTTATAATTTTTTTGGTGCTAAAACAATAAATTCATGTTAAGTAATGTTGCCCTTAAATTTGAACCCCCTCCTTCAAAAAAAATTAAAATAACCCATGCCCTGCTCCTTGCAGCTCTTTCTGGCTTATATTTACCTGTCCCCGATCCAGCTAGATATTGCCTGTGCAGCCACAGCTGCTTGCCAGAATCTTCCTGCCCCACAGATACTCCCATTCAATTTACAGCATCTCACATTTTTGTAAATATTTTATTATATCTTTTCATGAGACACCACTGCAGAAATTACACTTTGCTACAATGTAAAGTAGCGAGTGTACAGCTTGTATAACAGTGTAAATTTGCTGTCCACTCAAAATAACTCAACACACAGCCATTAATGTCTAAACTGCTGGCAACAAAAGTGAATACACCCCTAAGTGAAAATGTCCAAATTTTCCCTCCCCGATGTCATGTGACTCGTTAGTGTTACAAGGTCTCAGGTGTGAATTGGGAGCAGGTGTGTTGAATTTGGTGTTATCGCTCTCTCTCTCATACTGGTCACTGGAAGTTCAACATGGCACCTGATGGCAAAGAACTCTGAGGATCTGAAAAAAAAAAATTGTAGCTCTACATAAAGATGGTATAAGAAGGTTGCCAAGACCCTGAAACTGAGCTGCAGCACGGTGGCCAAGACCATATAGCAGTTTAACAGGACAGGTTCCACTCACCAGGCCTCGCCATGGTCGACCAAAGAAGTTGAGTGCACATGCTCAGTGTCATATCCAGAGGTTGTCTTTGGGAAATAGATGTAGATGTGCTGCCAGCATTGCTGAAGTGGTGGGGGGTCAGCCTGTCAGTGCTCAGACCATTTGCCTCACACTGCATCAAATTGGTTTGCATGGCTGTCTTCCCAGAAGGAAGCCTCTTCTAAAGCTGATGCACAAGAAAACCCGCAAACAGTTTGCTGAAGACAAGCAGACTAAGGACGTGGATTACTGGAACCATGTCCTGTGGTCTGGTAAAACCAAGATAAACTTATTTAGTTCAGATGGTGTCAAGTGTGTGTGGCGGCAACCAGGTGAGGAGTACAAAGATAAGTGTGTCTTGCCTACAGTCAAGCATGGTGGTGGGAGTATCATGGTCTGGGGCTGCATGAGTACTGCCGACACTGGGGAGCTACAGTTCATTGAGGGAACCATGAAGGCCAACATGTACTGTGACATACTGAAGCAGAGCATGATCCCCTCCCTTTGGAGTCTGGGCCGCAGGGAAGTATTCCAACATAACGACACCAAACACACCTCCAAGACAACCACTGCCTTGCTAAAGAAGCGAAGGTTAAAGGTGATGAACATCTGTGGGGCATCCTCAAATGGAAGGTGGAGGAGCGCAAGGTCTCTAACATCCACCAGCTCTGTGATGTCGTCATGGAGGAGTGGAAGAGGATTTCAGTGGCAACCTGTGAAGCTCTGGTGAACTCCATTGCCAAGAGAGTTAAGGCAGTGCTGGAAAATAAATGTGGCCACACAAAATATTGACACTTTGGGGCCAATTTGGACATTTTCACTTAGGGGCGTACTCACTTTTGTTGCCAGCGGTTTAGACATTAATGGCTGTGTGTTGGGTTATTTTGAGGGGACAGCAAATTTACACTGTTATACAAGCTGTACACTCACTACTTTACATTGTAGCAAAGTGTCATTTCTTCAGTGTTGTCACATGAAAAGATAGAAGAAAATATTTACAAAAATGTGAGGTGTGTACTCACTTTTGTGAGATACTGAATATAGAAAGATCACCTGGAATACAAGCTTGTACTCCAGAGAGCACCATCTGGTTAAATGTAAATGAGTGGACCTGGCCAGTAAGATATTGACAAGCAACTGTTCAGGGCTGATGTAGTCGCATTGTTGATATCTCTTGCTGGATCAGGGACAGGTGAGTATAAAGTTATGGCTGGAAGACCACAACATAAGTGTAACTTCCCCTTTTGGTGTTTTTTCTCTATAAATTATGCTCACGGGCTGAATGTCAGACTCAATGAGTTGTAAAGCAGGGATGAGGATGATAAACCAGAGTATAGTTATTTGAAACCATGGCAATTCCCATATGTGTGCCTTGCCAGGTTTCCTTTAAAGGAAAACTCATTTAAAATCAATCGGGGTATTGCTTGTAATGGGTTTCATAGGTATTCTTTGATCAAATTGGCATTAAATGGACATGACTATTACCGTTTGCCACTTAAATTAAGCAAATAATTATGTTTTATTTCAGTTTGCAGAACGTCTTTTCAAAAAAACTTCTCAGCGGAGATAAGTACAAATTTTCGTAAGTATAAAATGCTTTTTGACTTATGTGTATTTCCCATATAGATGATGGATCACATAGATTATCACAACATTCTACAGGGAATTTTCTGTTAAATGTTATGAAAACAGCAGACACTAGCATGCGCATGTCTGAGTATTTTATTTTTGCTTTGTAGGTGCATCTGCTAAGGCAATTACTAACATACTTCCTTAAGGAGATGTGTGGTTAGAGCAGCTGCTTGCTCTTAGGGGGGCTCATACAACAGGTGTTCGCCAAGAAGGGTGGGCTGGATTCTAGCTAAAATCCGGTAACACAGAGTATGCTTACATACATATAGCAGAATTTTTCCCAGCATCAACATTCTATGCAACTACTGGGTCATGTTTTCTTTCCATTTGTTTTTGGCTCCAGCAGTTTTAGAAAGGAATGATTTGTTGATTTGAGTGCTGTGCTGGCCTGATGTCTCAGGTGTTGGGACTCAGGGCCGGCGCTACCACTAGGCGAAGTAGGCAGCCGCCTAGGGCGCAGCCACCACCTCTGTCTCAGTGAATCTCCAGGCGTGTGTGAGCTCTACCCTGTTCAGTGCCGGGCCAGCTGTCCCATGAACATGTCCGCTGCGTGCTGTCAACGTCCCGCTGAGCGCCCGCTGTCACATCTCCTCACACAGGAATATCTCAGTGCCTTTGTTCCAGCGTGTCCCTCTGGTGCGGCTCTGTGTGAGTGCAGCGGAGGGGCGGGGCTTGGTGGAGATAGGAGCAGCGTCTGTTAGCTGACCTCCCTGCCAGCGGGGGCAACATGGAGCGGCTGGATGGCCGTGCTGGTGGAACACCTAAGCAATACTGCCTGCCCAGCGCTGTGGAGAGCCCTGATGTGATGGTCGATAAAGCACAGAGGTAAGGAGAAGGATGGATCCTCCTCGTCTACATCCAGAAGTGTGTGGGGGATGGAGGGCGGTGAGTAATGCAGGAAATAGGAGTCAGGTGGGTCAGTGTATGTGTCAGGTAGGTGGGTCAGTGTATGTGTCAGGTAGGGGGGTCAGTGTATGTGTCAGGTAGGTGGGTCAGTGTATGTGTCAGGTAGGGGGGTCAGTGTATGTATGTCAGGTAGGTGGGTCAGTGTATGTGTCAGGTAGGTGGGTCAGTGTATGTGTCAGGTAGGGGGGTCAGTGTATGTGTCAGGTAGGGGGGTCAGTGTATGTGTCAGGTAGGGGGGTCAGTGTATGTGTCAGGTAGGGGGGTCAGGTAGGTGGGTCAGTGTATGTGTCAGGTAGGGGGGTCAGTGTATGTGTCAGGTAGGTGGGTCATGTTACAAGGGCAGGGCAAGGGGTGGAGTCAGGGGTGGAGCCAATTGGGTGGCAAAATTAGGTTTCACCTAGGGTATCAAAAATCCTTGCACCAGCCCTGGGTGGGAGGACACTTTTAACATTTTCTTTTTAGAGGCACAATGCTGATCTAGTGTAGTTTCTTTGTTATGCTTTGCATGCAATTTTAGAGCTTTCTAAATAGAAAGATGACCCCCAATATGTCGCCAGTTATGCGCCATAATCCGCACAGCAAAAAACTATTTTTGTTTCGATTTTTATTTTTGTAGACCCCAAAGCATAACCTGCCAGAACTAAGCTGGCCATACACTAGTAGAATCTTTTTGTTTTTGGAGTTCATTCGATTTTCTAATTGTTAGTAGGGTCAGATCGACATTTGTTTTCGACAACAGTGATAAGGATGTTTGAAGGAATAGGATGACATTTTGTAACAGATTTCTAACCGTGTATATGGTTTTCATTTGGGAAATTACATTTATTCCAGAATTGAATGTTAAAAGCAGACAAAATGTTGATGCACTTTCGTATAACGTTCCTCAAGTCTCTAAAAACGTTATTGAATGTACTGATGAAAATGTACCCGTGTATGGCCAGCTTTAGATTGTACTCAGTCTGCTGACCACTTAATGATATTATGTTTCCCAGTGCTGGCCCCCTTACCATTTTAAAGGATATGTAAACCCAGTCACTAAAATCTTTTAAAAAAAACTTTAACTTGTGAATGCCATTTTAAATGTAATTTTCCTTATTTTTAAATCTACAGCTTTCATTAAAATAACACTTGGTGATACTGTTATGAAGGTCCTTGTTCAGGCATATCCTGTTATAGGGTGATAATGTTCTACCCCATCTCCTAATTGTGCACCTGCAATGTAGACTACAAGTGATCGTATCAAAACACATTGTCTACCAGTCACAAATGGGCATTTTATTTATTTTTCTATTTTATTCATCTGAGTTACCTCTCTTTAATTTTTATGGTATTGCAGCCTTAAAGTGGAGCCAATGCCCAATGTACTTGCCCCCCCAACCTCCCTCTAATCTTTATTACATGATGAGGGCTTGTCCTGCTAGGAAGATTGAAAACATCATTATTTTATTTTTATTTTTTAAGATTTTAGTTCTGCGCAGAGAAGGTTACAAGGAACACTGTATTTCTGGTAGGGTCAACAGGTATTTTTCTGTACTTGCCTAAAAAAAATAAAAAAGCTACCACATCTATAAGCTGTAAGCAGCAATATTTTACATTTTTGTGTTTGGGTTTAGCTATACTTTAAGAAGGCTGCACACCCAAGTCACCTGCAAACCCAAGTCACCTGCTGGATTGATTGCCTAAAGCCAGCCATAGATGGAGCGATTTCCTTTCCTGCAAACACGGGTTATGGACCAGATGGGGTTCCCAGCACCAAGTGCCCCCGAGATACGGGGCCCCAAAGTTGGGTCGGAAAATGTCATTCTCTGCTGCAGAAAAGTGCTTGACTCGAGTATAAGCCGAGGGGGCATTTTCAGCACAAAAAAATGTGCTGAAAAACTCAGCTTATACTCGAGTATATACGGTATCTATTCTGTTTTGCTGTGATAATTTGATTATATTTTAAGCTACTGTATATTGCCCTTTTTGCCAAAGTGGTCCCATGTGAACATAGTGGTTAAAGGTTTCTGTTGTAGCTACTGCAATTTTTCAGTCTTCAGCTGTCATTTAGCAATTTATAGCAAATCTCTGGTTTATATTAGAAACATTCTCACTTTATCCTTCCTCGGGTATATTAGGCATTCTTTTCTTGGTTTATAATCTTGTTTTTGTTTTTTTTTGTTTTTGTTTTTTTTTATATATACAGACCCCCTGAGCTTCAGTTTTACACCAGCGCTGCTGCTGTAATCCTGTTAATCCCAACATGGATTTTTCTAATGGTAAGTAGTGAATATTTCTGTTAAGGCCAAAGATATATAGGCATTATGTGAAAACAAATGTATATGGGGAGGGTCAGTACTAGAAGCCATTCAGACTTGGCTGCAGTGAGCGTGTGCAAACGATGAATAAGCTGACGGGAGGATTAGGCATTACGTTTCTGCTGCCCCTTCAGTATCCGGTAGGCAGTTTGGGTGTAATCGATCAAGCTGAACTTATGTTGCAGCTGAGATTCAGAACCTGATACTTAAATACTTAACTTTAGAACAAAGCCCTCCAGCGGCATGCTTTCACCGCTGACAGGGCTTCCATCTTCACCTGGTCTCCCTCCGGGTTCGAGTGCTCCAGCCTTCTGATTGGCCGAGCCGTGATGACGTGATGACATGCATGGGTATGTTGTCCCTTCAGAGCGCATGTGCTGGTGATATCACCAGCTGCATGCAGTGTGAATATCTCCTAACTGTGCAGGTAAGCCTCATTATAGGCTTACCTGTAGATACAAGTTAATATTAAGACTTTACTACAACTTTAAAATCACTAAACGGATTTCTTTGTATTCCAAAATTTTGGATGAAAACTACAAGATCTGTTCTTGTTTCCCTCAGATAAGTGGAATTTCTTGCATTTGTAAACATAGTAAATAACAAAAATAATGCAGCGCTCCTTTAAGTACCACAAACAAAATCAGGAGACTATGACGTACTCCTCAAAGCATTTATATAAACTTAAAAATCTTCTGAACATCAAAAATGAATTTATACAAACATGTATATCTTGTGGACACAATATAAATCTTTCCATGTGCCGAAACAATGTGTAGAAGTCCAACAAAAGTTCCACAGTATTAATCGTGAATTATACCAGTATTCTATAAAACAGTGCATTCTTAAAAATCTGAGTCAGTAGTGTTGTGATTCTATCAACATCAAACATAACACACCACGTCACCCAGGTGCACTTTTGGATGTCCCCTCAGAGTTAAAGCATTTGTTACCCCAACACTTCATATTTCTGCTGTACCATGTACTTGTATGGAAAAAGTATCCTGTTCTCTTTGTATTGCTTCCTTTATGTGAAATCCCTGGTGTCCTGCCAGCCCCTCTGCTTTCCTGTTAAAAACTGAACACACTATGTGGGGGGGCACAGCGTGGTCAGTTCTCTAGCTGTGCTGGGAACTCTGTGTACCTTCCGCCAATGATCAGACTTGTCCTGACACGCTCCTGCTGCACAGTCATTCACTGGGAAGCTCACTGTACTGCTGCTTCTCCTCCCCCCAGCTCTTATGCAGCTGAGAACAGAGGAAATTACATTATATATATATATATATATATATATATATATATATATTAAAAAAAAATTATTATATAAGTGAATACATGACTTGTATAGCGCTACCTATGCGAACTGAATCGCCTCAGGGCGCTTTTTGCCACTGGTGTCCATCTGTGGTATAGTGCGGTCCTTGCCCTGTGGGGTCCCGACACACTTACAAACACATACACATACAACATACACATATTTGGCCAATTTTTATCCACAAGATCTAATTAACCTACCAGCATGTCTTTGGAGTGTGGGAGGAAACCGGAGTACCCGGAGGAAACCCACGCAGGCACAGGGAGAACATGCAAACTCCAGGCAGAAGGTGTCGTGGTCAGGATTTGAACCAGCGACCCTATTACTGCTAGGTGAAAGTGCTAACCACTACACCACTGTGCTGCCCTAAGTCACCATAAGTGATCACATTCCCTTTGTTCTCAGCTGCATAAAAGCTGGGGGGAGGAGAAGCAGCAGTACAGTGAGGTTGCCAGTGAATGGCAGCCTATGGGGGCTTGTCAAGTTTGATCATTGGAGGAGAACAGGCTGAGTTCCCAGGACAGCTAGAGAAATGACCATGGTGTGCTCTCATGCCTAGTGTGGTGCGTTTTTAAAAGGAAAGCAGAGGGACTGTCAGGAACACCAAGGATTTCACACAAAGGAAACAATACAAAGAGAACAGGATACTTTCTCATACAAATACATGGTACAGCAGCTACATTTTAGGAATATGAAGTGTTGGGGTAACAAATGCTTAAAGGAACAGATTCTCTAGATCTCACTCATTCATTGTGTCCTCCTCCTGCTGCTGCTTGGGAACTCATTCAATTGCATAGGAACATAAAAAGTATGGTGCTCACCAATTTATTTGTTAATACACATATTAAATTATTCCATTGACATTAGTAAATATATGCATATCTTGAGTTGGCAATAGTTACCAGGTTGGAACACTCCTTGGTATCCTCACGGGCCCGCCCAGCGTGATGACATTCGTAAACCACACAGAGCTTTCCCACTGTACAAGCTGGTCTTGGCACACCTTTTCTGAGTGAGAATTTCTTTTAAATAAACAAGCAAATACTACATATTACACAATGAGATCTGCTCTTTTGTTCCTCTGATGTTCCATAAGCGGAGTTGGTAAACACTGGAGAACCTGTGTGTCAAAGTTGTTTGTTAGCCAGGTGTTGATCCCTTATAATAATACAGAGATCCCTTTCATTCACTAAGGAGTTTTTTGTTTACCAGCGGGACACAATGCAGTGAACACCAGTGTGTTGTGGTTTTTGAGCACATCAGATTCATAAAATTCAACTGATTTCCATTCACTGATTTAAAGCGACTTGCACTGATGATTTGTGTTGCACAATATTTAAAGAGATTTGTTGATTTTACATTTCACTACCTGTGGATTTTGTAATAACGTATTCCCTATTGCAATAGTGCTAAATTCTATTTTGAGCATTTTTTTTTTTTTTAAAGAAACTGCACACCTAGTTTTGATTTAAAGTGGTTGTAAAGGCTGAAGACCTTCTATGCATGAAGGTAAAAAACCTTCAGTGTGCAATTCCCCCCCTAATACTGACCCAATCTTGATCCAGCAAAGTGCATGAGACTCAAGGCTCTCCCAGGTCTTTCACTCCTGATTGGCTGAAATGCAGCAGCAGGAGTCATTGGCTCCCGCTGCTGTCAATTACAGCCAGTGGGGTGGGGCTGAGCCACGCTCTCTGTGTCTTATGGACGCAGAGAGCTGGCTTGGGAGTGAGCACGCATGAGTGCCTCCACATCAAGAGGCTTGCTTTGGGGGTACATGGCAGGGGGGAGGGGCCCAGAGCACCGACGGGTGACCCGAGAGATGCGTGCCTCCAGACTTTCGCAAAGTTAGGTACTACAGGTATATCACACTTTAACACAGAGAGCGGCCGGGAGTTACCTTGGAAACCAGTAAACAGTGACACACTCAGGACTTTATATGCTGGCAAGAAACACATATGAATGAAAAACACAAGGTCAATACTCCCAATTTTAAAGCTGCTATATTTCATTCTTAAAACCCTCATAACAAAATAATATTTTAATATGGTCTATTTCAAATGTACTACACATAGGAAAAATAATATATGTCCAATTGTTAAAGTTTATGACATTTCTCATTTCTCATTTTTTTAATAGAAAAGTACTTACCCCAAATATATATATATATATATATATATATATATATATATATATATATATATATATATATATATATATATATATATATATATATATATATATAATTTTATTATTATTATTATTATTTTTTTAGCAAAGACCCTAGAGAATAAAATGCCGGCCATTGAAATATTTTATGTCGCATGGTATTTGTGCAGCAGTCTTTCAAATGCAATTCTTTTGAAAAAATACACTTTAATTAAAAAAAACTAAAACGTAAAGTTAGCCCATTTTTGGGGATAATGTGAAAGATGATGTTATGCCGAGTGAATGGATGCCTAACATATCACGCTTTTAAAATTGCATGCGGCCATAGAATGGTGACAAATTACGGTATTAAATAGTTAAATTATCCATAGGTGACATTTTAAAAGCCTTTGCAGGTTACTGGTTTAGAGTTAGAGGAGGTCTGCTGCTATAAATTATTGCTCTCGCTCTGATGATCATGGTGAAACCTCACATGTAGGTCTGAAACAACTAATCTAATAACTTAATGGGGTTAAAAGAAACTAAAATGAGTCCTTTATAGTACAAAAAGAGTAAATAATTGCTACTGTAAATATTACTTTCACAGTTCTACAGAAAAAAAAAAAAATGAACTCCTTACAGTAGTGATTATCTGCTTTTTTTGTACTACAAAGGGCTCCTTTTTTAGTTTTTTTTAACCCCATTATGTTACTAAACGTCTTAGACCTGGTTCACATCTATGTGTTTTTTGGTGCTTTTTGCAGAAACGCACTACAGTTCATTTACATGGTTTCCTATGGGACACGTTCACATCTATGCTTTTTTTCAGCCGCTGTGTATTTGGAAAGGGTCAGGGACTTTTTTTTTTTATAACGCAAAACAGTGCTTTTTTGGTTCAATATACTTCAATGGAGAAGCTGCAGAAAAGCATGTAATGCGTTTTTGCAGCAATTTGTGTTTTTTAATCTGCCCAACAACAAATTGGCCAAAAAACACTGTCTCTTCTAATAGTATATACAGTATATATCTCCTCTAATAGTATATACATTATATCTCCTCTAATAGGATATACAGTATATCTCTTCTATCTGGTTATTCTCAGAGTGGATAAGAGATTTTGCTCCCTAACCATATAGTTGGTTATTTATATTTACCACTGCATAGAGATATTTAAGAATAAATTTCCTTTTTTTTAAACTTTACATATTAACTAAATTATTCACCACAATTTTTTTTAAAGGTTATTAATCGATTCATCGAAACAATAATCGGCCAACTAATCGATTATGAAAATAATCGTTAGTTGCAGCCCTACTCACATGTGTGTTGCGATCACTGTTTACACGTGCGTGCAGGACTGACGTGTGCATTCACCGCTGTGTGTGAGTACGGGTCGCTTTAAAAAAAATGTGTATTTTTTTTTTTTTTTTTTTTATGATTTATTTTGTTTTCTTTTATTTATTTTTGCAGTGTTTTTAATGTAAACATCCCTTTTGATGGCAATAGCAATGACAGGTACCCCCCATCTCTCCTTAGGACTCCAGTGCAGCTGATCAGACACAGATCGGTCTGATCAGCTGCTTCATTGGCCCCATAGCAAGAAACAAACAAAGAGTTGTAATTAAAAGTGACGGCATTGTCAACGATTGCCGGTTCTGATGTCACACAACAGCTTCTGTACCTCTCACTGTGAGGCTGGAGATGGATGATACCGGTGGGATCGCTCCCGGGCTTCCCGATCACTCGGGAGAGCACGGTAATGGCGGCAGTTATGACGACGGGAGGAGGGTGGGTGCCACTGGCTGCCCAGCAGCTCGGGAATACTTTTACCTCGGGGGTAAAAAAAAATGACACCTCAACCATGGTCCCGGTATAACCACCCCCCTCCCAGTAAGTGTATATATACAGTGGCCAGTAGGGAGGTGGTTAAATAGAACCTAAATACATAAAACAAGTCCAAAAAAATGCAAATATAAAAAAAATACTTAAAAATATAATTATTTATTGGTAGACTAGACCTTTAAAAACAGATTTATTACCCTAAGCACTAAAACGAATAATGGATTAATTAGAATCGCTAATACAGCTATACTTAGTCTAATCCTCTCCACAGCCGAGATACAAGAGGAATGCAGTTCTGGGGGCTATAAAAGGTGAAGAAACATTGGAGGGGAAGCAATTTTCTTTAGGCAGTCAATCGTATTGGATATATGATACTACGGTTCTGGCCCCAGGGGTCTTTGATCTAAACTGTTTTATTAGTGATGCATAAAGAGGATTATGGTAATTGCAGGTGTATTTATTAGTGGGTGCTTTATATTTAAAGCCCCACTGCAGGCAAAAAAATTCCCATGCAGCAGGGCTGTGCCGCACTGCACGGGTTGGCTGCTCGTTTTGTCCAGGGGAGAGCAGGGAGCTATATACTCACCCGATCCTCCACTCCGCTAGCAAATGGCGCTCCCTCATAATCCAGCAGTTGGCTGTTCCTGATGTCCTCATGTCTAGAGAAGGTCTATAGGCTTAATGATGTCAGGAACAGTCCACCACTCTAGACCGCGAGGGGGGGAGCTACAGGGACCGGGCTTGTGCTGGGGGAGGATCAGAGGATTAGGCAAGTATAAGGCCCCTTTCACACATGCGGACCGTCCAGGTGGACCTGGACGGACACTCCATACAGTTCTTTGGGGGCGACGGATGTCAGTGATGACATGTCCGCTGACATCCGCTCCACTATATTCAGATGGTGGTAAACCCTATTTTTCATCCGATCCGACCTGCCAGACGGTTGGAAACAGACAGGCAGATCCGTGTTCATCCGATTCCCCCATAGCGGAGATATGACGGGTCCGTCTCTCCACAGTGAGCAGGGACGGATCTGTCATCCGCTGGCTCAGCGGGGATCAACAAAGCGCTCCCCGCTGAGCAAACGGAGTCCGTGAAAATGGACAACAATGTGTGAAAGTAAGACAGTTTATAGTTAGACAGGAGGTCTGGTGCTAGAACTGTTACTCTGATGTTCGTGGCAATACCTCGCATGTATCGTGCGATTACGGTTTACGTATGCGCACAGGACCTATGTATGTGTAAATGGACCCAGAACAGAGGCTCGGGAGCGAGCCTGCTCGGGTACCCCCATAGCAAGCTGCTTGCTATTGAGGCACTTGGCAGGAGGGATAGGCCAGGAGTTCTAGCGGGAGACCTGAGAAGAGGAGGATCGGAGCTGTTCTGTGCAAAACCATTGCAATGATCATAAGATGACTGATTGTAGATGCAAATGCAGATTTCTCATCAACCCTCCTGTCTATCAAAGCAGTTGTTTGTTGGCCCCAGTAGTCCTTTGTGCCTCATACCTGAGCACATTATCAGTACAATAAGTTAGAATGATCTGGTACTTGGACGGTCTATGGCCACCATACCTTAGAACAGTTCAGTGTAATTTAGCAGAAAGCTGAATGCTGTGATGGTTCAGAAGGCAGAATAGATCATTCTTTCACATTCACACTTATCAGTGCACTTTGGAAGAGTCGTGTAAAGTTTAGTCTTGTTACTATGGCAGTGCCAGTAGATAGACTGAGTAAAGTTGGGCAGGATCGATTTATTATTCAGCATTTGTGTGACGCCAAACTCAAAGGGCAGACATTAGCAATATGTGATACAGCACCACAGTTTACCAGAAGTTAGAAGAAAATGCAATAGCTGGCAATATAGTATGGTATTGTTTACAGTGCTGTGACAAGGTCCTGCAGCATCGAAAGCTAAAACCCCCCAAATTATTATTTATTAGATGTGTGTGAAACAAGTAATATATGAGCTGTACCTGTGTGTTTTATTTTTGTGTTTGCAATAGACTTTGTCATCTGGCTGCAGCCTGTGTTTATTGATTATGCAGTTTAATTACCAGTTAGTGCTCAGTATCAGGATATGTTTCTTGTATAGCGAGTAATCTGTCAGGGCAGGTTTTACCAAGTTGTTGTGCAACCTATATAGAGTACAGAACGTAATAGGCTGTCACACAACACCTTAATTAGTGGATAAACCAAATCAAGGCTGTGCTCTTGTCATATGTGATTTCAATTTTATAAGCTGTGATTGCAACAGTGATCTGTAAACTAATAAATTGGGCCTAATATATATTCACATGCATCATCTATGAGCTAGAGATGTTCCACTTTCTCCCTTGTTACTCTTTTTTGGTTTTCTTTTTATTTAATATAAGACTTGCAATTCAGGATAGAGTGGTGAGGGGTTAGAGTCCTTATCAGATTTTATATTGTGTTCTGTGTCTCCCTAAGGCCCCTTTCACACTGGGGCGGGAGCCGCGGCGACGGTAAAGCAGCGCCATATTTAGCGCTGCTTTACCGTCGTTTTAGCCGCGGTATTCGGCCGCTTGCGGTGCGGTTTTACCCCCGCGAGCGGCCGAAAAAGGGTTAAAATCCCCCGCAAAGCGCTGCCGTTGCGGCGCTTTGCGGCGGTATTACCGCGGTGTCCCATTGAAATCAATGGGTAGGAGCCGTGAATACACCGCTCCTATACCGCTCCAAAGATGCTGCTAGCAGGACTTTTTTTACCGTCCTGCTAGCGCACCTCTCCAGTGTGAAAGGCCGCCGGCTTTCACACTGGAGTGAATGGGGCTGTTTTTTTCAGGCAGTGTACAGGCACTATTTTTAGCGCTGTACCGCCTGAAAAACGCCCCAGTGTGAAAGGGGCCTAAGAGTGTTTTACCCTCTCTTATTTGTCCTGGTGACCATTATCACCAGGACTGAAGGTGAGGGAAAATCCAAAAACTTGAGTTGCCACTCAAACAGGAATAGAGCAGAAATCTTCTAGTGGGAACATGTGTTCCAGTGACAACCATCTTAGTGGATTTACTTGGCGTTGAAGAGATTTTCTCTCACTTGACAGATTTTAACCCTTCCCTACTCTATCCAAGCCAAAAACAATGCTCTGGATATATGGATATACATAAAAATACCACTGCAAGTAATACTGCGATTCACTTTCGAGTTCATAAAGGTGAACACTCTTAATTAAACTTTTTTCTTAACGCCAAATGGATAGCTAAGTACAATATATTTACTAAAGTGGATATACCTGCCAAAGCATTTGAATCTTTGTTCATCCAGCTCTAAGATTTACACAGCTCTGTCACACAGCAGAGCACTGTCTAGCTGAGTAGGAGACCTGATTTATCTCTGCTGCACTTCAGTAACACTTGGGGTCCTTTCACATGGGCAATCCAAGCAGGTCTGTCTGTCAGATTTGCAGTTGGATTTCTCCCTGTCAATGGTGTGAAGGTCCTTGAGACCCTCAGCCTATCTCATCCCCATACTCTGTTGCTTGGGACCAGGTATCCCCCAGAGTGATTTATCATTCTCTTTAGGTAAGCAGGATGGTCTTGAGCAAAAGGTTAGTCCTTTTGTAGTCTTCCCTTGGATGTTGGCAACTTCCCCTGTCTTGGAGGGAACTGCTTGTTTCTTGCTGTAGCTCACAAACTATTATAAGGAGTCTTTTATAGCAACAATATGCTAATGTCTACAGCTGGAATAAAAGATGTGGGCGAATAGCTATGGCTGCTTAGTGTTTGGGAATATATCTTTTTTTATTTTTTTATTACAAAAGCGGGGTTTGCAAATACTAAGGGAGTGGATGGACATGTACTAGAGCTGTGTGTGTGTGGGAGAGAAATCCCTGGGCAGGTGAATTGTATTTCTCATATGCATTGTAGGTTCTGTTTTGACTGGAGTTTGCCTTTCAGGTAAAATAGTGGGAATATTAATGTAGAAATGTATTAAGTGTAAAAAAAAAAAAGCAAAAAACTAATAAATAGAAAAAATATATAAATACTGAAAGTCTATACAAATGTATACTAAACTTACTCTCTGATCTCTGATCTCTCTGCAGGATGTACCACTGATTGGGAAAAATGCGAAGAATTTTAGCTACAGCTGGGACATTATTGTCTTACTACTTATTGATGGTGTGTTATTCCACCTACAAAGTGTCACAGCATACGCCCTTATGGGGAAGATCTCTCCAGTAACGTTCAGGTACGGGTTATTCCACGGACATGCACACAAACGTGGTTTCTTATGAATGTTTTACCAGAGGAGGAGATATGAAAGTCTGTGCAAGACATTGTAGTCAGCAGAGGGGAGCAGCAAATAGCTCAAAGACTAGATATTTTGCAGGTTGTGCATTCTGAACGAATTCCTTTTCTTCCAAAATCTAGTGTAATGCTGTAGAAGACTCAGTAAATCAAATGTCCTTTTTCTGTTGTAGCACTTGATATATTAAATGCTTACAGCTGAACTCCAGGCAGATATATAAAAGACCCAAATTAGAGCAGTAATACACCCAAAAAGAAAACCATTATTAAAGAGGTGTATCCTTTAAAAAAAAAATAAAAATTTAAGTCAGCAGCTACAAATACTGCAGCTGCTGACTTTTAATAATCGGACACTTAGGGCTCTTTCACACGGACGGACCGTATGTCCGTTTTTCATCCTTCCGTTTTTGGATGAAAAACGGACATACAGGTATCCCTATGGGATAGCGGGTGTCAGCGGATGAGCATCCGCTGACACCCGCTCTCGTCCGTGCCCGCTCTGCTCCGTTTCTGCAGACGGAGGAAAACCCAATTTTTTCATCCGTCTGCAGAGCGGATCGGGTGACGACGGACTCTACGGTCCGTCGTCATCCGATCCCCCATAGGGGAGAACGGCGCTCTGACAGGTCCGTCCCTGCACGGAGTGCAGAGACGGACCTGTCATCTTCCTGCTCAGCGGAGATCGATCCGGCGATCGCCGCTGAGCAAGCGGATATCCACGGGGCGGATCTGCACTGATCCGCCCCGTGTGAAAGAGCCCTTACCGATTCCAGGGTCCAGCGATGCGGGGGGGTCGAGGCTCCGCTAGCCCCCCGATCCACTCAGCGGCGCTGGCATTGCACAGCCGGGCACCCACTGCGCATGCGCGAGCGCGCCGCACGCCGTGATTGGCCGCACAGTCATCTGGGACACGTGACCGGTCCCAGATGACTGGGGAGCCGTTCCTGTGCCGAGGGGAAGTGATGTCACCAGCCTAGGCTAGGCAGAAGGCAGACTACGAGGGACCCCCTAGCAACAGGCATTTAGAGGTATGTAAAAAAAAAAAAGTTTTTTTCCAATTATTTTCTTTTTTAATTTTTTTTAGGATTTTTAAGCCTTTTTTGTTTTTTAGGGGGAAACACCACTTTAAGTTCCAGCTCATGGCAGACTGACAATGCTACTGTCCAAAGGTGTCTGCTTCACAGCTTCATCCAGAATCCAGACACCCTAAGGCCCCATGCACACGAGACACTGTTAAACGCACGTTCAGAGGCAGTTGGACACTTTTTTCAACTCATGCAATGTTATCCTATGTGTCCATGTACACAGTCTAGTTTTTTTCCCATTTTTATGCAGTTGCGTTTAACCTAATTTTTCCAGAAGCAAAAAAATGGGTTCAGACACTTTGCTTTTCCACGTTTCAGATGCAAAAGGCAGCACCCGTTTGCGTTTATAAGCGTTTTTAAAGGAACCCAATTTTTTGGACCAGAAAACTCAGAAATATGATGGTAAACCATAAAAAATAATAAAAAAATTGGTTTAAAATTTTGTAATTACTTTAGATAGTTCATAGAGCATATATACTCACTGATGCAATGCCATAAACTCTAGTTTTTTGGGTAGCTTAGACAATGAGGAATGCCTCCACTTCTTTGCCCCAACCCTTCATCTAATTTCTAATCTAATCAGTGACTCCACCTAGTCTGACCAAAGCATAGCAATGTATTTTTTTCACAAAGAAAAACCTGCATACCAATGTCTAGTCAGCCCCAACCCCCCACCATGTGCATTTCCTGACATATATTCAATATGGGATCCATTTTCAAAAAAAAAAAAACAAAGAGGCAAATGCAAGTGTACAACTGCTCTCTCTGCTGCTCACTCTGATCAAAATGGCAGAAATAGTTAATAATACATGCTTTCTGAGCTTGGGGAGGGTCTATATGATATCTTTACAAACGCTTATAGAGGCAAACGCGGCATGAAAATGCGGCAAAACGTGCTTTTTTAAACGCAGGTTTCTGCTTTTTAAAACATATGTTCAGCAGAGTTTGCATCGGCATCTCGTGTGCATGGGGCCTTAGGCAGGAAGTGTGCTGCTGGCTGGTTCACCAGGTGAAAAAAAAACATAAAATAGGAAACTAATGCAGCCACTACATCTAAGACTTGGTAACCTGTAAGAGATTACGTTTTTTTGGGGGGTTTTCTGGAAGACCAAGAAAACTTTTAGAGAGAACTGCTCAAAAACAAAGGCAAATTATTTTATGGGTACCGAAGACCTACAGGCAGGTTTGACTGACACAGGAACAGTGTTGCACTATTCATCACAAGAAAGCTTTATCTGCAAGCTCATCACAGTGATGTCTGGGCTATGTAAAATAGCAACTACCAACTTTAGTGCAGCTTTGTGTTTGTTATTACAGTGCTAAATATATTTTTATACATACAAGTAGCCTAGGCGCCTTAGTCTGACTTCATATTAGCCTCCTACAATCCTAGTGTAGTGGAGCTCAGAGTAGAAGAGGGAGAAGCAGCACAAGTAGCAAGTCAGTTGCGTTACAGGGTTCATGTACTAACTGGGATCATGCTGATAGGAAAACAGAGTAGAGTTACTGAGATAAGCTCATCAAAGTGCTTCTTCTCTTTTCACTGTCCAGTCACGAGGTGTGAAAACAAGAAGACCCGTAAGTGTTGCTTAACCGGTTTCTGACCGCCTCACGTAGATTTACTGCGGCACAATGGCACTGCTGCGCGAAATAGCCGCCAGAGGGCCTGCGCGCGCCCACTGCACAGTGGGGGACCCGATGGGTGTGATCGCGTGCATGAGAGCATGTAAACACACAAATCCCTGTTCTGTCAGGGGAGAACAGACATATTGTTTGTTCCTACTAAGTAGGAACCAGTGTTAATTTTGGCAGCAAATTTCAATTTAGTTTTAATTATTAGGACTAAAATTTAATTTTTAGTTTTAGTCCCATTTTAGTCTTCTGCAATTGTTTTAGTTTTAGTCGACTAATTTTCCAGTATATTTTGGTAGACTAAAATGTTTTAGTCGACAAAACACTGGTAGGAACAACGATATGTCTACTCCCCCAGTTAGTCCCATCCCCATGCAGTTAGAACACATCTAGGGAACACATATTTAACCCCTTTATCGGCCCCTAGTTTTAACCCCTTCCCTACCAGTGACATTTACACAGTAATCAGTGCATATTTATAGCTCTGATCACTGTATAAATGTCAATGGTCCCAAAAATGTGTCAAGTGTCTGATTTTTCCGTCGCAATACTGCTAAAAATCACAGATCACTGCCATTACTAGTAAAAAAAAAAAAAAAAAAATATGCCATAAATCTTTCCCATAGTTTGTAGACGCTATAACTTCTGCGCAAACTAGTCAATATATGTCAATGTAGAAGAATATATATTGGCATAAACTGATGAAGAAATTTAGTTTTTTTGTTTTGTTGTTTTTTTTTTTTTTTTTAATTGGGGAATATTTATTAGAGCAAAAAGTAAAAAATTTATTTTTTTTTTTTTTATTTTTTTTTCAAAATTGTCACTTTTTTTTTTTTTTTTTTTGGTTTATAGCGCAATAAAAAAAAAACGCAAAGGGGATCAGGTACAGCATTGCATGATCGCGCAACTGTCAGTTAAATCGACGCAGTGCCAAATTGTAAAAAGTGCTCTGGTCAGCAAGGGGATAAAATCTTCCGGGGCTGAAGTGGTTAAAGTACAGTATATTTAAAGTACAGTATATTTAAAGCCCAAACTTTTTTTCTAATTTCGTATACAGCAAGTGAGGGTTAAAATTTGTTGCCTGTTTTTGCCATCTGTGTCTCATTGGCAAGATTTCCCTTCATTGCTGTCCTTTAGACTCAACAGGAAGTGGGAGGATATATATTTCCAATTTAGACAGTTGTTATGGAAAAAAGTGTCCCTATTGGAATATTTTTATAATGTATGACTTTCTGTTCTCGAGGCAACTACCATCACTTTTTTTCCTGATTACATTGGTGATCAAGAAATCTGGCAATCTCATTTAGGCCCCTTTCACACTTGTGCGAATTCAAAGTCGCGTGATTTTACAGCGATTTTGCCGCTGTTCACGGCCGCGATTTCAAGGAATGCCTGTGTAAGTGGCATCAAAATCGGACCAAAGTAATGCAGGAACTACTTTGAAGTCAGAACGACTTGAAGTCGTACTAATATGAATGGCTGTCATTGGAAATCATGGGGAACGACTTGTCGTGCTACTTTGCAGTCCCAAATGGTGGGACAAGTCGTATAAGTGTGAAAGGGGCCTAATGGGAAGCAATGAAAAAAAAAACTGCCAGACAGGACTTTTCTGTGAAAATATCAGGACTGGTAAACAGCTCCTGTATATGCATTCCATATGTATTTCAAGTGTATATTTAGCTGTTCGCCTGGAGTTTAGCTTTGATGAATTGTGTGATTTGTTATATTTATCCATTGCTTTCCTGTCATTTCAGTGTCGCCAGCACTGTTAAACACGCACTTTCAATCTGGCTCAGTATTATTGTGTTTGGTAATAGAATTACCAGCCTTTCAGCCATTGGGACTGTCCTGGTCATAATTGGTGTCATGCTCTTCAACAAAGCCAAACAGCACCAGCGAGAAACTATGCGGATGATGACTGTGCCAGCTAACCTGGAGGACGCTGAGTCACTGAAGGGACAAGAGCAGAAATCTCATGGAAAATAGAATGAATAGAACTTCATTGCCGCCCCTGAAATTATGGAGACTAACTGCTTTCACTGTGTTACCAGGAGGCTGTTCCTAACATGACCATGTTTATCAGATGCCCATGAGAGAAGTGTTTAAAGCTTTAAAACTAGAATATAAGGGACCATAACACCTTGAGTTTAGACAGAAATTGTCAGGTTAAAGTGCTGTTGTACTTTTGGTGCCAGGCACATTTATTTCAGATGTTAGAACCATTTTTTTACTGTTTAACAGCTCTCTACGTCTCTCAATTACTGGGCTCATTTGCTGCTTGCCTTTTTACTGACACAGTGTAAAACATTCATGGGGAGAAAGAAGGGGGAGAACCAGTACCAAGAGTTTATAGCCTGCAAAAGGCAGAAATGTGGTGCTCTGCTCTGACTACATGCATCCTATTCATTTGTAGTCAATCCCCCCTTCTATGCAGTGGGGATATAATATGCTGACATGAGGCACATATAGAAAGTAAGCTTCGTTACAATTTCTAAGGATTTTAACAGATTTTGTAAGGGTGATACCACCTCCTACACTATATTGTCAAAAGCATCGGGATGCCTGCCTTTACACGCACATGAACTTTAATTGCATTCCAGTCTTATGGCCCGTACACATGATCCAAATATCGTACAACCTTTTTCGCTTAATAGTCGCAAGTAGAAATTGAATAGGAAAATAAAGTCACGAAAATTCTCGTATGACAGGAAAAACAATCGGAAGTGATGTCATGTGTTGTAATGTATTTGTATTGTATTTTTGAACGACAACTATACTGACTAAACGAAAATCGTACGATCTGGAATCGTACAAGGAAAATTTTGTGCATGTCCGATCTAATAATATCGGATGAACTGTCATGATCGGCTGTCAAAAGTAGTGTACACACGATCCGAAAATCGTACGATTCTTCCTCGGACGACAGTTTTCGGACGATATTCAGAAGTGTGTACGGGCCATTAGTCCATAGGATTCAATATTGAGTTGGCCCACCCTTTTATAGCTATAACAGCTTCAATTCTTATAGGAAGGCTGTCCACAAGGTTTAGGGGTGTGTTTATGGGAATGCTTGACCATTCTTCCAGAAGTGCATTTGTCAAGTCTGGCACTGATGTTGGACGAGTAGTCTGGGCTCCTAGTCTCCACTCCAGTTCATCCCAAAGGTGCTCTATCAGGTTGAGGCCAGCCAAGTTCCTCCACCCCAAACTCACTCATCCATGTCTTTTTGGACCTTTCTTTGTGCACTGGTCCAAATCATTTGGTGGAGAGGGAATTATGATGTGGGGTGGTTTTTCAGAGGTTGGGCTTGACCCCTTAGTTCCAGTGACGGGAACTCTTAAGGCTTGAGCATATCAATACATTTTGGACAATTTTATGCTCCCTACTTTGTGAGAACCGTTCGGGGATGGCCCCTTACTGTTGCAACATGACTGCACTCCAATGCACAAAGCAAGGTCCATAAAGACATGGATAAGCGAGTTTGGGGTGGAGGAACTTCACTGACCTCAACCCAATAGAACACCTTTGGCATGAATTAGGGTGGAGACTGCAAGGCAGGCCTTCTTGTCCAACATCAGTGCCTGACCTCAAAAATGCGCTTCTGGAAGGATGGTCAAACATTTCAATAGACACACTTCTAACTTTGTGGACAGCCTTCCCAGAAGAATTGAAGCTGTTATAGCTGCAAAGGGTGGGCCAACTCAATATTGAACCCTACAGACTAAGACTGTGATGCCATTAAAGTTCATGTGCGTGTAAAGGCAGGCATCCCAATACTTTTGACAATATAGTGTATATCAAACTTTAATGATATAGCAGCACAGTACCACTTGTACTTTTTAGGGGGTAAGGCACTGGCCATCTTCTAGCCAGAGCTTTAAGCTCTTGATAATATTTAATGCTAACATTTGAGTATATGTCTGCCTGCTAAATTGACTCTAACCACTACCAACCACAATAGAGGGTGCCTGAGAGCCTAATTTGCCACCCTTGCGCACTACCACTTGAGTGTTGATGGGGAAGGAAAACCTTATCTGTAAGATCCAACTAGACTTGGAGCACCCTGGGTTTTTCATTTTGATCCGGTGTGCAAGTGGGGTAGATACTAAAGTGAATATAAGCAGCTAGGGTAGGGAGTGGGACAGTTGAGTGAATTGATTACATCACCCAGCATGGGCAAAGTTCACTTTGAGGAATTACAGACCATGAGTTTCCTCCTAAAATTTTAGCCTCTCCAATTTTTGTTTAACACCAGTTTAAAAAATCATTAGCGATGTTTGAGGCTCACTTAGGCTCCTTTTACAGCTGCCCGGTGGACACAGGCAGACCGGTCGGCTCTTTAGGCAGCTGGGTGTAAACAGACTTTGCTGTCCCTTTTTTTTTTTTTTATATCCTGCTACCTCCAGAAACAAAGAAAGATGTAGTCTTCCATTTTAATTTTTTTTTCATTCCGGTCCTGGACGGAACCAAAGGTAGGTGGGTGTAAACAGTCCATTTACATCCGCCTGTCCATAGGCCTTCTGATCATGTCTGCCTGAAAAACTGATTGGCGGACTTGATTGGAATGCCTGTTTTGAAAGGGGATCCTAATTCTTCTGAACAAGCATTTTCTAAAAAAATGTTGAGTAGCAGCCAGTAAGATCTTGATTCCTTGTGATGGTTAAAAAAAAAAAATGAAAGAACTGCTTCCTGTAAGCAGCACTGACATATATGTGTTTTTTTCTTTCTTTTCTTCTTCTATGTCTCTGGCCAGATATACTTGCCTCACAGAGCTTCTTTTTGGACTCACTAAAAATTGTTCTTCTGTTTGTAGCATAGGTAGTGCTGCCTCTTCTGGCATTTATAGACATTATTTGAACTTCTTTTCAAATTGTAGATAAACGAAAAATAGATAAAAGTTGATGGTGTTTCAACTTTAGCTGGCTAGACAGACAAAACTATTTAGACCTAGTAGTCAGAGTAAAGGACCTGCCACTATTTATTTATTAAGGAACCTGTAAATGACTGACAGTAACACAATGCATCCTTCACTGCTTAGACCTCATTAAAGTTCACTTAAATCTTTAGTCTAAATTTGTTAAATACATTCAAGATTCAAAAGCATTTTGTTTTATTTCTGAAGCAGCCAATAGCTTGCTAGCAGCTGCAGAGTAGGACCCTTTGCTGTGCATGGAGAAACCGTGATCTCTCTGCAGAGGTCAGTCCACTGATTGGAGAGCTTGAGCTCTGGCTCTGAGTCGGCGAAGGTATCGAACTTCTTCAAAAAGATCACTGCTTGTCCACAGACAACAAGGCTCCCACCCACAGCATTCAGGCAGGGGAGAGGCTTTTCTACTCAGGTCGTGGCTGATGTTTAAAGAAAATAAACTGTAAGACTTTGCAGACCTTTTGATGCACTTGGAATGTATTTAGCCGATTTAAACTTAAAGCTGAACTCCCAGCTTTTGACTTTACATAGTTCGCTTGGGGCAAGCTGGCCCAAAATGAACTCTGTCCCTCACTAATATGTGAGGCCACTGGATGTGCTGTATACATTGTATGTAGCTGAGGCTACATGCAGAATACTGCACTGTATTCCGGGTTCAAGCATAGTCTTCCTGTCTCATACCTGGAACACAATAGATTCTATCTGATTGGTGCTTAGCCATTCAGAGAAAGCAATGCATTTATAGCAATGAATACAAAGCTTCCTCCGGCTGAGTCAGAGGTTGTTGCCTCATCAGCCTCAGCTACATACAGTTTATATAGCACATCCAGCAGCCTCACGTGTTAGTGAGGGATGTAGTTTGTTTGGGCCATCTTGGCCCAAACAAACTATGTAAAGTATATCAAAAGCTGGAGTTAAGCTTTAAGGTTCTGTTGGGCTTTAATCTAATGGTTGGCTATTGTATGCTGCTGGGGGTTATTGCACTGTACATGTTATTTCTGCTTTTGCACGGTTTATTAAGCCCATCTTACTGCAGCAAAAGCCATTGCAGAAACAGTTGACATAAGAAACCGTCCAAATTCCACCTAAACAGAAGGTGGAGTGCTAAGGGATCAGTAATCTAAAGCTGGCCCTACACTAGTAGATTTGCATATGAACATTTGTATGAAAATTCTCATCAGTACATACAATCACTTGACGAATGTTGTTCAAAGATACTTTAAAATGTTATTTGCTTTTAACATGCAATTTTAGAATGAATTTTATCTCCACATTCACTGTTAAAAATTGGTTCATACGAGAAAAGATTTCCAACCTGCTCCTTCAAATTTTCTCATCACTGCAATATTTTGATCCCATTATACATTTGAACAAATGTTTTCAGAATCCAAAAGCTTTCTAATGAAATTCCTCTAGTGTATTGCCAGCTTAAAGGTATAGGCTTTAGTCCACTAAGTAATTAAGGCTTTAGTCCACTAAGTAATAGTCTCATGGGGATCCTAGTCTAACATGAGATTCCATTTATTTGTGGAATTCTCATTTATATGGCATATAATATCTGATAGAGATATATATATATATATATATATATATATATATATATATATATATTTATATATATAGCAATGTGATAGAAGAACTTGACATGACATTTCTTGTGAAAATAATGTAACATTCTAGTCTTTTGGGAGCAGAAAAAGCACTAGACAACTAATTGATCTGTCCAAGTCCCATGTTTAGCTATGAATGTCTGTATTTAAGAAGGAAAGGTTCTCATAGACCCATGAAGTACTTAAAGAGGGACTGCACCTGAAATTGTCTTTTTTAAAAGCCAGCAGCTACAAATACTGCAGCTGCTGACTATTAATAAATTGACACTTACCTGTCACAGGTTTCAGCGATGTCGGCAGCAGAGGCCGATCAATCGCTCGGCTCTGCTGCTGCCGGCGCCATTCTTTGTGAGGGAATCGGGAAGTGAAGTGTTGTGGCTTCACCTCCCGGTTCCCTACTGTGCGAGTCACGCAGCACAATAAGAATCGTCCGCGCTGTCTGCTGGGACCCGTGTGTGTCCCGGCAGACCGCGCCGGGACAGGAAGTGGCGTAAACTCCCGTGGGAGTTTATGCCCGGAAGTGGGTGTAAATACCTGTCTTAGACAGGTATCTGCACCCCCCTCCCCCTGAAAGGTGCCAAATGTGACACCGGAGGGGGGGGAGGGTTCCGATGACCGGAAGTTCCACCTTAGGGTGGAATACCGCTTTAATGCCTAATGGCTGATCTGTCTCTCTGACCCTTTCTGCCTGTAAAGTCCCTGCTACAAGTATGAAAATGAGTCCAACGGCAGGAGAGTCAGGCTTGTGCTGCTTCTGGGGCTGTAAATCTTAATGCAGTGACATTGCAGATGCAAGTTTTTTCATTTATATACTAACGGCTTTCACTGGGCTGGACAAGAGAAATTTAAGTGTATGGCTAGCTAGTGTATTGGGTAGTTGAACTTCCAGGCTCAACAGGTTTATCAGTATAACGTGCTTGAGTATTTGCATGAGGTTGCGTGCCTATAGTAATGGTGGAGAAACGCCATCAGTCCTTCCGTCCTTCATATTAAAGTGTACTTTTAGAAGGCAGAAATCATATGCATGGTATATGAAGCTATGACACTTTTATAGTCAAACCAACAGAGCCTCAGAATCAAAGTAATTTCAATGTAATTGCCTTAAAATCTATTGTGACATTTAGTTGCCTTTTATTCAAAATGCATTTCCTGAATCTGTTCACTGTTAATGTATCCTTCTGGCCTGCAGTTATTTAGTATTTAATGACTGCTGCCAGCTTGGCACGGCTTTGGTAGCTGCAAAATCATGAAAGAAGACGACTCCTTTTAGAAAGTCTCTTAGGTGGCTGAGCACAGACTAGTTCAAATTCAACTCTTCAGTGAGTTATACTGTGGATGGCAATGTCATTTTTTTTCTCCTGTGGATTGTACAGAAATATATATATATTTTTATGAAATGTGTTTGAAACCTTTTGTAGAACACATACATTCCTAATCTGTGGTAGATAATGTTACATTTAATTGTGAGAGATTAATAGATTTTTGCCTTGCAGGAGAGAAAGTAATTACTTGAATATTGTTAATGAACTGTTATCCTTTGTGTATTGCTCCATAGAGCCCTTGAACTATAGGGGAACCCCAGCTTAGATATTAAGTTATTAGTAAATGTACATAACATACTAATATGTGCACTAATTACTTCTCAGTAGCCTGGGCTGAATTGGAGAGGGGAGAATGAAGAGAGAAAGCAGCAGAACTGTGTGCTTCCTCTGTTTTTGTCTTTCGTTGCCCGACTTGCTTTTACATTGATAACCCTCACTTATGAATAACAGCAGACCACAATAGGCGCAGTCCAATGATTAACTAAAGATCAGCCACATTGGATATTCCTGACTAGTTGTCATTGTCTTGTGTGGATGGAACCAATGTTTTGTTCATTTTTCTTTCAGCAAAACAGGATATACAGTAGCTTTAACTGTAATTAACTGAAATCTGTTTTCTATGGATTACTTTTCTTAGCATATTATCCATACATTCTATATTCTGCAAACAGGTGAAACTTTTGCTGTTATTTCCCATCTATCTGTAATGGAAAAGTAGCCATTAAAAAAAAAAACAGTTCTGCATTCTTTGTGTTTAGATGTCAGTATTGGAAACCAGTAGTGCTCAACTCTGGTTATCAAGGCTTGCTGTCAATATGTGTTTTCCCTTCTACTAGGTAGGGGCACAGTTGCACTAGGTGCATTATAACAGGCATAAGGCCCATGTCACTGTAGCATTTATTTTGCTGGCAACAAATCACTAATGAATGACCACATTTCTGAAAATCCACTCGCCCCCTTTCGCCAGCAGCAGAATCGCCATTGTGACATCAACAATGTCACGCTAACAAGTGAGAGAGTGATATCCTGGAAGCTGGTTGCCACCAGCAACAGGTTCACTGGTGTGACATGGCCCTAATATGGGGTACGCACTATAAGAAAATCAGGCAAACATTTGTCCAATTTTTTCCTCGTTTCACACCAAATTGGAACCGATGAATGAAAATTCTAGTATGACAAAGGCTTTTTTTTTTTGTTTTCTGAACATGCGCAGATTAGTCTTTCTTTTCAGATTTTTCTTGTACGAAAATGGTACACATTAAATGAAAATAGTTTGTTCTGTTCCCGTACGAGAAAAATTTTGGAGTTTGTCCTTTCGGGATTTTTCTTACATAGTCTTAATCGGCTGTCGAAATCCTACAAAAGCTCCTTGGATAAAAACGTTCGCCCGATTTTCTTATAGTACGTACGTGCCTTAAGAATATAGCAGTTATCGCACCCGCACTTCATTAAAGGGAAATAAAAAATGTAAACTGTTAGGGCCATGCCACATGGGCAGTTCTATCTCTGGTGAGCTCTTGTCAGCAAATTCAGATACCAATATCACTAGTGGTGGGGTGGGCTGTCACGTCCCGTAACACTGTTAAAACTCCAAAGCTATTGGGGGAGTAGCGATTTATTAACATATCGCTAGTTTGGACAACAATTGAGAAACTATAGAATAATGTTAATTTAATTTGTTAAAAGCAGCAGGATCACTTGAAGGACATTGCACTTAGGGAGCCTTGAGGACTGGAGTTGAACTCTGCTGTGGGACCCTCATAGCAATTTCAGAAGTAATTATTGTTTTTTGTTTGTTTAATAATGTTAAATGCATTTTTAGTCCAATGTTAAAAGCCAGTGTTGTGACAGTCACTAATTTCCATTGGCCTAAACTTGGTTTTTGTACTGTTTTCATGGAAAAACAATGGGATATTTTCTCAAACGGATATCATGCCATCATTCCTTTCAAAGACTTTCAGTTGTTGCTTAATGTCTTACAGCATTCTCTTGTTTTCATCAATCTTGTCAATGGAAATGGGTGCATACCATCCCTGAAAGGTGTTTTATTCTTTGCCTGTAGATCCGTCATCTTCTAGATCATGAAAAACTAAAGTGCCAAGTCCTGCATTACTCAGGACTTAAATGTTGTTACTCACTGCACCTTTTTACTTTAATCATTTGTGGGCCAGGCTGGAATTCTCCTTTAGTTGACTTTGGCAAGTGGTTTTAATCCAAAAAGCCAGAGGTGAACCCAGTTACAGTATCATTTCATTGTCAGAGATTTAAGGATGGTAAAATTGTAATGCTATTCTAAAGAAATCCTGTAAAAAAAATTGCATCTATCAATGTGTGTTTAATTAATGCAGTCAAAATCATTACTCGTTTTAGCTTGTTCTAATAGTAGTAAAGAATTAACTTCAGTCTACAATTAATCAAGTCTTTCTGTTTAACTAATAGCTTGACTTTCATTCCGAGCCACTGTTTAATTCACCAGTCCACCCAAAATGAACCCAATAAGTTGCATGACCCACAATCTTATCTCTCAAGTGAGCATCACTAAATAATAATGTCCACTCCAGCTGTAAGTCTTCACCCTAAAGCCTATTACACATGGGCCAAATGTCGGACAGCATGGGCCAGTTCAATAGAAACCGTCCCGATATTCAACCCTTGTGTAGTGGAGTCGGTCTGTCGAATGGGCACGTCCTTTAACCACGACACATTGTTGATAGGGAAATCCCTCTTGTGGAGCTATTATATTCTGACATCAGGAAGTTTCCCAACCGTCAGAATACAATGATTACATGCTAGTTGTACTAAAGTCGATCAATGGATTGACTTCAGTACAACCAGTCTTCCTATACACGGATTCAATTTCAATCCGTCTATGGCTGGCTTTAGGCTGTTGAGAGACACAACTTTTTTCATCTGCATTTACTAATTTATTTTAATTCAGCACAGGGAACATGACCCCTTTTTAGTCTAGTTCATAATGGCTTTGATTGGGAGATTTGAGTAACGTTTTGTGTCCATTTTATTTCCCTCTACAGAGCGCTGGTCATAAATGGCAATAAATGCAAATAACGCTCCTGATTTCTTATATCAACACCATTGCTGTGTGTGTGTGTTTTTTTTTTTTTTTTTATAGGGCAGCTTGTGGGTCAGGCAGTTAAGGTACTGATCAGGGCGATTCTCAGTAAGGGCCCAATTCAGCATAAAGAAGAAAAGACCAAAAGAATCGTGTGTACCAGTATCTGTGTTGGGTGGGGATCCTGGTGCTTGTTTGGGTTTTGCAAGGAAGACAAAATCTGTATATCTAGCTCCTTGTTCTAGAAAAATAATATCTACCTGGCCGAGGGCAGCTTAAAGTGATTGTAAACCCTTACATATACCCAGTGAGGAGACTATCCTCAGGTGATGCACAGAGAATAGACAGATACAACTTATGTAGAAAGATTTGTTTATCTGCAGGCTTCTCTTCTCTACATCCATTCAAAGCCCTAAATTTATAGGCTTGTCTGAGAGTTCAGAAAAAAAGGTAGTGGAGAGCTGAAGTTGCACTCTGCTGAGCTCTGTGAGGAGAGCTCTGAGAGCTGATTGGAGGAAAGGGACACACACCCCCTTTATTCAAGAACAGAGCCGAGGCTGTCATTCAGCTGGAGATTCCTCCCCTGTCACAATTTTTTCTCTTGGTGTCAGAAAAACTTGTCAGAAGTGATTCATGCTGATTGCAGAGGAACGAGGCAGCGGACAGAAATTACACTTGGTGCTCTTAATTGAGACAAGTACACTTTATAGAGGTATAAGCTTTGTTCATATTTTATGTCTGAGGTTTACCACCACTTTAAGAATATGAGATGCTAATGGGCTATTTAACCTACTGGTGTGCTTTCAAACTGAAATCAGTTTTTGGGTGGACTTGGTTTTTACGTTTTTTTCCATATCCCTATGTACAATTCATTGATTTTTGGTTTAAAAATACAGTATATAATTTGTTATACATTGTAGAAGATATACAAATGTGGAAAGTTGTCTCAACATAGTTTTATGTTATATGTCACTTATCTATTGTATTACATCTGCTTGTTGAGGTCTAAGGGCTTCACTGTTGTTTAAGTTGCCTTGTACAAATAAATGTGACTATTGTTATATTTAATGCATTTTGTTTCTTTTTTTTTTTAAGCCTGCAAATTGGAATATTCTGCATACAGCTTACTTCTTAAAGCAAACACACTAAGATAAGGAATCTTATTTCAAAAAATAAATATATAAGTAATTGTAAGCTGTGCCCAAAAAGATTTAAAAATTACAGCCACATGACCGAAATCATTCATTAAAATTCGATTTTATTTTTAAAAGCTTTACACTTCTTTAGACATCTTACAAATATAACTCTGTACCCAGGATCTCAAAAGTCATACTTTCTGCATACCCCTATACATGTCCCTTTGCTTTAGAGTTTAATAGTTTAGCTTTATTTTACATTTTTGTACAATACAATAGTATGATGTTTTTTACATGGTTACTATTTTGAAGAAAGAGCAGTTATCCTTCTAATAAAGTATTCTTCCTATACGATTACATATACATTTAATGTATTTTATGCATATTATTTTACCTGTAATAGCCTTCCTTGTGTAGACATACAAAAAGGACTGAGACTGTTGTTGAACACCACCATCATGAATGTGTTGTCGTTAGTACTGTGACTCAAGTAAAACTCTCTGTAGTATTCCCCTTCACTCCTATCCCAGCAGCTACATAAAAGGTTATTTAGGGAGGTGAGGGTAGGAGCAGAGAAGCTGAGCCCGCACAGAGAGTAATTAGTGACCCCCAGAGAGGAGGAGGCTATGTTAAGGAAATGGACTTCCTCAAGGTGCCAAAATTTGCTATCTGGCTCAAGGGCATAATACAAATCAATAAACAAGCATTTATGGAAAGGAAAAACTCTACAAATGTGTATTTAAAAGTTAACGCCACTTTCTTGGAAAAATAATTTGCAAAAAAAATGTAAATAATAATAAAGCATATACAATTGCAACATAAGAAGTAGTATAATTGAATGTTATTAAAAATTACATTTCCTTTTCAATCTGCAGCACTGTAATTTTCTGTCAAATGCAATATGGCTATCTGGAGGTGTTCTGTACACAGAATGTGTACAGAACGCCACTCAGATATGTAATTTCCTGCTTGTGTGATTTGGTGACTGATTTTACCAGAAGTTTACTCGAATATACAAATCAGATTTTAAGCATCCCCTGCAACAAAAATGTCATGTTTAGTGAGATACTCCCAAAGGGAAATCGCATCTAAAGAGGTGCAGACACTGTAACTTTACTCATTAGAGCCCTACAGGTGCAGCAGCTAATTGAAAATTATAAAATCACTCCCATACAGATTCACTGTGCCCATGGACACAGACAAACAAAACACAACTTCTTCAGAATAACAAAAGTTTGGAATCTGCAACAAAGTTTGTTAACCACTTCAGCCTCAGGTTTTACCCCCTTCATGACCAGGCCATTTCTTTATCGTACACCATGGGACACAGAGCCTTAAGTATTTACTTAATGGGTTATGGGCCACCTTCAGGTGTTGACACTGGTATACCCAATCAAGGATGTTCACTCCCTATATAACCCCTCCTTCCAGGAGCACATAATTTTTTTTCGCCAGTGTCTAAGGTGTTGGTCACGAGTGAAGATATGCTCTGAGGAGCTCCAGGAAGGATCCGTGCGGGATTTAAAAAACCTCCACATCAGATCCATCCACGCCACTGTGGCCACAGGATGGTACCTGGGCCTCGCATAAGAAGAAGGTTTTGCCTGTAACGCTTCTCTTTGAGGGCTGGACCCTAGGAACCAGGGCTCTTTTTGGTCTTGCTACATTACATAAAGTTGTCCTGAAGGGTGCTATACAGGTCCAAAGGTGTGGACCCCTATTAAAAGGGATCCGGTCTTTGAAGGTTTACCTACGCTGCCCGCCGCGATGGGTGAAGTTTGGATCTGCTATTATAGCAGTATCCTGCAGCGAGGATAAGGTAAGGGGAGAAGCCTAGGAACTGTAAAAAGGCCACCTATGCGTTTACTCCTCCTATATATCTATATACAGTGGGAACGGAAAGTATTCAGACCCCCTACAATTTTTCACTCTTTGTTATATTGCAGCCATTTACTAAAATCATTTAAATGCATTTTTTTCCTCATTATTGTACACACAGCACCCCATGTGAAAAACACAGAATTGTTGACATTTTTGCAGATTTATTAACCACTTCCCGACCAGCGCACACAGATATACGTCGGCAGAATGGCACGTACAGGCAGGAGGGCGTATATATAAGTCCCTCCTTAATGCCTGTCCGTGCCATCGGGAGCGTGCCGGGAGTGAGTCCGGTCGCGGGCCCCGCAGACTCGATCGCCGCGGGGACACCCGCGATCATCTCACGGGAAGGCTGAACGGGGAGATGCCGAGATAAACAGCATCTCCCCGTTCTGCCTAGCAACTAGTGACGCCGATCTCTGCTCCCTGTGATTGGAGCAGAGATCAGCATTCACTAGCTGACAGCCACGCCCCCCCCCACAGTAAGAAACACACCCCTAGGCATACTTAACCCCTACACTGCCCCCTTGTGGTTAACCCCTTCACTGCCAGTGTCATTTATACAGGAATCAATGCATTTAAATAGCATTAATTGCTGTATAAATGACAATGGTCCCAAAAATGTGTCAAAAATGTCCGATGTGTCCGCCATAATGTCGCAGTTACAATAAAAATCGCTGATCGCTGCCATTACTAATAAAAAAAAAATATTAATAAAAATGCTATAAAACTATCCCCTATCTTGTAAACGCTATAACTTCTGCGCAAACCAATCAATAATCGCTTATTGCGATTTTTTTTTTTTTTACCAAAAATATGTAGAAGAATACGTATCAGCCTAAACTGAGGAAAAAAAAATGTTTTTTTATATATTTTTGGGGGATATTTATTATAGCAAAAAAGTAAAAAATAATGCGTTTTTTTTCAAAATTGTCGCCCTTTTTTGTTTATAGCGCAAAAAATAAAAACCGCAGGGGCGATCAAATACCACCAAAAGAAAGCTCTATTTGTGGGAAAAAAAAGGACGTCAATTTTGTTTGGGAGCCACGTCGCACGACCGCGCAATTGTCAGTTAAAGCGACGCAGTGCCGAATCGCAAAAAGGGGCCTGGTCCTTTGGCTGCAAATTGGTCCGGTCTGAAAGTGGTTAAAAAAGAAAAACTGAAATATCACATGGTCCTAAGTATTCAGACCCGTTGCTCAGTATTTAGTAGAAAAAATATATTTGGTGCCCAGATCTACCTCGTTTAATTAAGCTTAGTGTATATAAATTGAATAAATCTGCAACTAAATTCTAGACTGACATCAGTCAGAAACCATGACTCCCCCGGTCTTAGAGCATATCAAGACAAACGGGGAGAAATTAAACAGGAAAAATTCCCCCAAGAAGAACGGCGGGAGACCTGCTGCTAGATAGATATAATTGATTTTTAATAATAGAAAAAAGAACAAATGGTATAAGAAACCACTTCAAAATTCCTATAGCCAAAAGAGATCACATAGGCAAAAACCACAAAGAATTAAAAGGAGACAATGTTGTCTATTTAAAAGGGGGAAAATGCAGCTGCACAAACACTTGCACACACCTCATCACAATCTATTCCCAGGCATTCCGATGATTGCAGCTTTAATCAAGCAATATAAGCAAAGGGGCTTGTGACTATAGTCCACAAATGGGTGTAATCAAACAAAGCTTTGTAGGTAGATTATACTTCAGCACAGCATGGAACAAGATGGTGAAGCATTATCGTAGCAATTTTTAAAGCAGTTCCATAAAGAGCAGTTTGTGGATTAACTTTGTTTCACAGAGCAGTCCGGTAGCACCGTGTGATTATGGGGCGCATAAGCACACAGCAATTAGGTGCTATTAGGCATATTATTATATCCTTCAGCAGAATGCAGTGGATCAAGCAGGGGTAGCAGAGCAGATAGCACATAGACACACAGCAATCAGGTACTATTTAGGCATATTGGTATATCCTTTCTTCAGCAAAGTGCAGTGGATCAAGCAGGAGAAGCAAAGCAGGGGTAAAGCAAAGCAGAGGCAGACCGTCACATATAGTCAGACTGTGCTAGAAAGTATTTATGTCAGCCTTTCAGGGCTGTTTACCACTTCCTGCTTGCTGGATCATCTGTTCCATTAGAGCTGAGAAGTCCACTGACTGAATGGAGGGTCTGATACCAGTCGCGCTGTGTAGCGATGAGGCTGCGCTCCGTATTTCACACGGCCATTGTTTTGAAATTCCCGCTTGTAATGCTGCACGGGCTGCCGCTGGTCTTTACACGCTTGTGTTGCGAGCAAACATTTCCCCCATATGACGCACTGACGCGTTTCGTTAGCCAATGGGGACGCTAACTTCCTCAGAGCTGGGAGGAGTCTCGGTTTAGATGTTTCCATCATTACCATCAGTACCATCATTTATCCACACGATGTCAGCCATTCACTCTTCCACTCATTTTTAACAATGACAATCAGCTAGACTATTGAGTGCACATAGTATCCAGCTTAAACAATGATAGTGACAAAAACGGAAAACTTGGGAAGCAAAAAGTATTTCCTTGAAGTGCATAAATGTACTTTATCTGGGGAACCCCCAAAAAAAAATATCTATTCCTTTAAAGGGGAACTATTAGAAATTCAAACGGATATCATTGAAGGTTGTATATATCTCTCTCTCATAGAGCAGATATATAGCATTTAAAGAGACCCTGTTTGCATTAATCAATAGATAAAGATTTAATGAGGAAAAAACATATAGACGGCCTTTCCATTTCATTAACAGATTTAAAGGAGAAGAAAATCAGGTAGTTGTCAAAAGTAAATAGATACATAGTGGATGAGCTTAGGTATCATCATAACCATATAGTGAGTAATCTTTTATTTCTCATGACATTATTACCTCTTTGAAAAGGGCTGCATTGTACATTCTGTGTTTAAACCAAATGGAACCATAGAATTTAAATAGTATGTCCACATTTTTTCTTTTTACAGCAAGATTTTGTCAAAATCACCCCTCCTAGGGGTAGATTGAGTGCATATATACCTTTTACTGTCAATCCTTTTGGGTTGCCATTGTGGAATTGGGCAAAATGTACTGGGATAGGACGGTCGTCATCTTTTTTCCTGATGCTACTGATATGCTCACTGATTCTTATTCGGAGCTCACGTTTTGTTTTCCCTACGTAGTCTTTATTACAGGGGCACGTCAGAGCATAGATTACACGGGTAGAAGAGCAATTAATGAAGCTTTTAATCTTGAACTCCTTACCACCTCTAGGGTTAGCAAATACATTAGTTTTGTGTACATAACTGCAGATACTGCAGTGTCCACAGGGGAACATTCCCATTAGTGGCCTAGAGGCTGAGAGCCAGTTTTTTGTTTTAGATCTTCTATATTCCGACTGTACCAGGATATCATTTAAATTGCATGCTCTTCTAGCCGTGACCAAGGGTTTAGGACCAACTATGTCTGAAATCAAGGGGGTGGATTTTAAAACATGCCAATGTTCCTCAAGGATTTCTTTCACCTGGGTCCACTGGGACCCAAATTTGGTGACGATTCTGGGGTGGCTCTCAGAGGTGCCTGAGGAAGATTTTTTGTTTTTACCCTGGAGGGATTCCCGTTTACACTTTAGAGCCCGAGATTTAGCTCTCTTAAGTGATTGAGAATAGCCTCTTTCTAAATCTTTTGTATAGATAATCAGCCTCTTCAAGAAAGTGCTCACTCTGGGAGCAGTTCCTCTTAATCCTTAAGAACTGGCCTATAGGTTAGCCATTGATTAAGGATTTAGGATGATGGCTTTGGGCCTGGAGAAGGTTATTGGCGGCCGTCTCTTTTCTAAAGGTCCTGGTGACCACTTTGTGGTCATCGATGATTAACTGTAAGTCTAGGAAGGGAAGAGTAGTGGCATGATATGCGTAGGTTAGTCTGATATTGCTATCATTCGTATTGAGTTCAGAAATGAACTCCAAAAGTTCTGCTACAGTCCCCCGCCATACCATCAGTACATCGTCTATGTACCTCAGCCACAGAAGGCAGTGGCTGAGGTACATAGAGGATCCGTAGACCAATTCTTGCTCCACAGACCCAAATGACGACATGTGTATGATGGTGCCCATGCAGGTGCCCCTTTGCTGCTGATAGTGCACTCTGAGGAATTGGAAACAATTGTTGTTTAGCATAAATTCCATGAGTTCCACTATGATCTCATTATGTGCTCCCATTGAGGGATAATTTTGCTCCAAGAAGTGCACTACAGTAGTTATTCCCTATTCACTTTGCTGAAGAAAGGGTATACCAATATGCCTAAATAGTACCTGATTGCTGTGTGTCTATGTGCTATCTGCTCTGCTACCCCTGCTTGATCCACTGCATTCTGCTGAAGTAAGGATATAATAATATGCCTAATAGTACCTGATTGCTGTGTGCTTATGCGCCCCATAATCACACGGTGCTGCCGGACTGCTCTGTGAAACAAAGTTAATCCACAAACTGCTCTTTATGGAACTGCTTTAAAAATTGCTATGATAATGCTTCACCATCTTGTTCCATGCTGTGCTGAAGTATAATCTACCTACAAAGCTTTGATTACACGCACAACCCACCCATTTATGGACTATAGTCACAAGCCCCTTTGCTTATATTGCTTGATTAAAGCTGCAACCATCGGAATGCCTGTGAATAGATTGTGATGAGGTGTGTGCAAGTGTTTGTGCAGCTGCATTTTCCCCCTTTTAAATAGACAACGTGGTCTCCTTTTAATTCTTTGTGGTTTTGCCTATGTGATCTCTCTTGGCTATAGGAATTTTGAAGTGGTTTCTTATACAATTTGTTCTTTTTTCTATTATTAAAATGTAATTATATCTATCTAGCAACAGGTCTCCCGCCGTTCTTCTTGGGGGAATTTTTTTCTTGTTTAATTTCTCCCTGTTTGTCTCAGTATTTAGTAGAAGCACCCTTTTGATCTAATACAGCCATGAGTCTTTTTGGGAAAGATGCAACAAGTTTTTCACACCTGGATTTGGGGATCCTCTGCCATTCCTCCTTGCAGATCCTCTCCAGTTCTGTCAGGTTGGATGGTAAACATTGGTGGACAGCCATTTTTAGGTCTCTCCAGAGATGCTCAATTGGGTTTAAGTCAGGGCTCTGGCTGGGCCATTCAAGAAAAGTCACGGAGTTGTTGTGCCACTCCTTTGTTATTTTAGCTGTGTGCAAAGGGTCATTGTCTTGTTGAAAAGTAAACCTTTGGCCCAGTCTGAGGTCCTGAGCACTCTGGAGAAGGTTGTCGTCCAGGATATCCCTGTACTTGGCCGTATTCATCTTTCCCTCGATTGCAACCAGTCGTCCTGTCCCTGCAGCTAAAAAACACCACCACAGCATGATGCTGCCACCACCATGCTTCACTGTTGGGAGTGTATTGGACACGTGATGAGCAATGCCTGGTTTTCTCCACACATACCACTTAGAATTAAGGGCAAAAAGTTCTATCTTGGTCCCATCAGGCCAGAGAATCGTATTTCTCACCATCTTGGAGTCCTTCAGGTGTTTTTTTTTAGCAAACTCTATGACTGGTGGAGGGCTGCAGTGATGGTTGACTTTCTACAACTGTCTCCCATCTTCAGACTGCATCTCTGGAGCTCAGCCACAGTGATCTTTGGGTTCTTCTTTATCTCTCTCACCAAGGCTCTTCTCCCCTAATAGCTCAGTTTGGCCGGACGGCCAGCTCTAGAAAGGGTTCTGGTCGTCCCAAACGTCTTCCATTTAAGGATTATGGAGGCCACTGTGCTCTTAGGAACCTTAAGTGCAGCAGAAATTTTTTTGTAACCTTGGCTAGATCTGTGCCTTGCCACAATTCTGTCTCTGAGCTCTTCAGGCAGTTCCTTTTGACCTTATGGTTCTCATTTGCTCTGACATGCACTGTGAGCTGTAAGGTCTTATATAGACAGGTGTGTGGCTTTCCTAATCAAGTCCAATAAGTATAATCAAACACAGTTGGACTTAAATGAAGGTGTAGAACCATCTCAAGGATGATCAGAAGAAATGGACAGCACCTGAGTGTCACAGCAAAGGGTCTGAATACTTAGGACCATGGGATATTTCAGTTTTTCTTTCTTAATAAATCTGCAAAAATGTCAACAATTCTGTGTTTTTCTGTCAATATGGGGTGCTGTGTGTACATTAATGAGGAAAGAAAATGAACTTAAATGATTTTAGCAAATGGCTGCAATATAACAGAGTGAAAAATGTAAGGGGGGGGGTCTGCTGAATACTTTCCGTCCCCACTGTGTGTGTGTATATATATATATATATATATATATATATATATTCACTGCCTTTGTCATGCGTTTGCTCTACATGTACAGATCCACGCAGAAATTAAAATGACTTTTCTCCCTAAATTTCTTTGTGTTTCGACACACTCCGGTTCCTATACCTGCGGCCTTTTTTGCTAAACTCGATCGAATAATTTCCTCATTTATTTTGGTGGGTTCCGTTCCCCCGGGTAGCAAAGACAAAGCTGCAAATGTCCCTTACAGAGAGGGGGTTGTCTCTCCCAAACTTCAAGAAATATTATTGGGCTGCACAACTGGTCACTGTAAGATGGTGGTTCACACAGGACCTTTCAAACCCAGCAGTAAATTTAGAGGCGGCCATCTTGGGGTCCTATTCTGAGCTCAGCAATCTTGTACACCGTGGAACTAGGTATAGCCCTCAGGTGACTGCTCCCATGAAAACAACATTGTTGGCCTGGAAGCAGGTTACCAATTATCTTGCAGAGGCGGGTACCATCTCTCCTCACACTCCGCTCTGGGGAAACCCCTCTCTGCAGCATCTTAAATCTATACCAGACTCCAGATAACTAAGATAAAACACGTCATGCCCAAGGGGCAGCTCCTTTCCCTAGCAGAGCTCAAGCGGCAATTCCATCTACCACTGTGGATGTATTTCAGATATATGCAGCATAAGCATGCCATAAAGGCTCAGTTTCCTGCTGGGATTGCAAAAAGATATACCTGCTCTAAGGCCCCTTTCACACCGGGGCGTTTTTCATGCGGTGCAGCGCTAAAAATAGCACCTGTTCACCGCATGAAAAAATCCGGCCCCTTTAACTCCAGTGTGAAAGCCGGCGGGCTTTCACACTGGAGCGGTGCGCTAGCAGGATGACAAAAAAAGTCCTGCTAGCAGCATCTTTGGAGCGGGATAGGAGCGGTGTATTCACCGCTCCTATACCGCTCCTTCCCATTGAATAGAATGGGACACTGCGGTGAAACCGCGGCAATACCGCCGCAAAGCGCCGCTACGGCGGCGCTCTGCGGGGGGTGTTTAACCCTTTTTCGGCCGCTCGCGGGGGGTAAAACCGCACCGCGAGCGGCCGAAAACCGCGGTGAAAACGACGGTAAAGCAGCGCTAAATATAGCGCTGCTTTACCGTCACCGCGGCTCACCGCCCCAGTGTGAAAAGGGCCTAACAGAGGAGGACTGAGGGCTTACAGCAATGCATTCCGCTTATGATATCGGCCAGGGATCGCTTTGTCTAGCTCAAATATTTGCACAGAGTGTACTACACTCCTGAATTTACCCGGGAGTGGCTGATACCTGCCCTAAATGCAGACAGTCGGTGGGTACCTTTTATTCACATGGTGTGGGAATGCCCTCTCATTCAAACATTCTGATGGGCAGTGGTCACTGACATGAATAGAGTTGTGGGGCTTTCACTGGACAGTGATCCCTTGATACTTTTACTGGACATTACTTACAATTTGAACACTACCAAACACACTGGACTATTTGTTTTCTATGCGGCCTATTATGCTAGGCAAACGATACTCTCGAAGTGGAAGCTCACAGAGCCCCCTCAACTTTTGGCATGGAGGGCACTTATAAATGCGGTTCTGCCCTTTATATAAACTCACTTTATATGGGAAGTAATTGCCCTCAAAAATTTGAAAAAATGTGGGCGCCCTGGGTGCAGGCTAGACATATTATGGTCTAGATGGATATGGTGAGACTAAGCAGTGTCTAATACTGGGTGGCAATCAGAACACAATCACATACATAGCAGTCGACTGTGGCACGATTCTCCCACATGGATTGCAAACTGGGAAATCCACTATTTGAGACCTGTCTTGTCTTCTCTCTCCCCTCCCCCCTTCACCCTCCCTCTTCTTGCCTCCTCTCTTCCCTCCCTCCCTCTCTTTTCTCCTCTCTCCTTCGTCCACATACCTTCGCCCCCCCCCCCCTTCTCCTCCTCTTCTTCTTTACTTGTTTACGTGACATACTACATACTAGCGGGGTACAGCTTATAAAGGTTTTGCTTTATCTTTAATTGTATTGCAGATGTCACTGTTGACTATAGATGGAGGACGAGATAATGATGATTGTGGTTAATATGATGTAAGTAATGAATGAATAACTAATGTGGATAGCTCCAGAGAAACATAAATGCCATTATCTATACTGTTAAGAAGATATCTATTGTCACTCAGACCCGCACGCCCCAGGTATCATATCAGATTTCTACTCCTACCTCACTTCTGCCCCAGGTGCTCTTCCTCCCTATGCCCAACAATGGTCCAAAGACCTTAACAAAAACCTGGATGCAGACGAATGGTCCACGGTCTGGGCCAACACCAAAATCTCGTCCCAAAACATCCTCGCACTCGAAGCCAGCTACAAAGTACTGATGAGATGGTACCTGGTCCCGACTAGGATTGCCAAGTTCCTCCCATCATATTCTCCTACCTGCTTCAGAAACTGCGGTGAGCGAGGCACACACCTCCACATATGGTGGACATGTCCTATAGTACGCAACTTCTGGGCAACAATATTCCAGATGATCTCTACATTAACCCGAGATGATTTCCCCCCAGACCCCTCCCTGGCCCTTTTAAACCTCCTCCCAAACCACCTTACTAAAGCACAAACTCGGCTCATTCTGCACCTTACCACAGCTGCCAAGCAAACCATTGCAAAAGCCTGGAAGACCCCTACCCTTCATTCTGTTAAAAAAAAAAAAAAAAAAAAAAAAACTTTATATCCTGGTGCCTTTTGAGCACCTCTTGTCAGCCATTTTCTTAAAAGCCTGCATAGAGCGACAAATTAGTGTAGAGTTAGCATCTGGAACATCGGAGGGTGGAAGATCAAAGGAGCACACATGAGGATGCAACATGTAAACACAGAAGAAAGGGGAAGTCACTGTAAATGTGCTGGCACAATTATTAAAGGCAAACTCCGCCCATGGAAGGATTTTGACCCACTCCATGTTATCATTGGCCATCAAACAACGTACCATCTTCTCTAGAGTCTGATTCGTTTTTTCTGATTAGTCCTTCGGAATATCATCCCGAGACAAATGGCCAAACAGGGCCATTTGTCTCGGGATGATATTCCGAAGAATACGATAACTTAATCCTCAGTTCTTTAGCCGATGGAAGTTTTGGAAGCGCAACAAAGTGGGCCATCTTGGGCTACTTTCACACTGGGGTGTTGCGTGCGCTGGCGATAAAGCTATTCGGCCGCTAGCGGGTCAGTTTTAACCCCCGCTAGCGGCTGAAAAGGGTTAAATCCGCCTGCAGCGGCGCTTTGCAGGCGGGTTTGCAGCGCTGCCCCATTGTTTTCTATGGGAAGGGGCACTTTAGGAGCGGTAAATACACCGCTCCTACAGCACTCCAAAGATGCGGCTTGCAGGACTTTTTTGACCGTCCTGCAAGCGCAACCTCTGGCTTTCACACTAGAGAGACAGCAGCGGCTGTTTCAGGACGCTTTGCAGGCGCTATTTTTATCGCTGTAGCGCCTGCAAAGTGCCCCAGTGTGAAAGGGGCCTTACTGAACCTGTCTACCACCACCCAGATCGTGGAACATCCCTGGGACGGAGGCAAGTCAGTGATAAAGTCCATCGATAAATGGGTCCAGGGACAGGTAGGTATTGGAAGAGGATGTAGGAGACCGTAGGGCTTAGACCCCTTTCACACTGAGGCGCTTTTCAGGCACTTTCACGCTAAAAAAAGCATCTGAAAACTCACGAAAACCTATTTTCATTAAAATCAATGAATGCTTTCACACTGAGGCATTGCACTGGCAGGGCGGTGAAAAAACGCCCCTCTCCATTGAAATGAAATGAATGGAAAGCTCTTTAAAAGCGCATGAAAAGCTCTTCAAAAGCGCTCAGTGTTTTTTTTTAACAGAGGAGCTCAGTGTTTTACTGTCAGTTTACAAGCACCTCAGTGTGAAAGGGGCCTTAGAGGTACTGCTCTTGCTTCAGGCGCAAACGTCACAAACCTGAATAAAGGCTAATGCGTCCTGCCTAATCTATGGCCACCAGTGGTTGAGAGAGATAATCTCAAAAGTCTGTCTAAATCCCGGATGTGCTGCAGGTTTTGATGCATGTACCTGCTGCAATACCTGGAAATGAAGAGCCAGGGGCACAAAGAGCATATCAAAGGGATTGGAGGGGCCTCAGCCTGTGCAGGTAACAAAGCCTCAGGGATGTCAGTCTGGGTGAAAGCCAAAATCCTATCCTTAGGGATAATGGGTTGTGGAGGAAGCGGAGGAGTAGTCTCTGATAAAAAGCTTTGAGACAAGGCGTCAGCCTTAATGTTTTTTGGCCTGGTAGATGAGAAATTGTGAAGTCAAATCTGGAGAAGAACAATGACCACCTGGCTTGACCTGAGTTCAGTCTTTTAGCAGAGAGGATGTATTCAAGGTTTTTGTGGTCAGTCAAAACTATGAATGGACTATGAATGGATAGCAACTCCAGAGGATTAATAAACTATAATAACAGATTATAAAGTACATGCAGTAATAATTATTACTGCACGTACTTTATAATCTGTTATTATATTTTATATATCCTCATACTGAGTATTTACTCCATGGGTTACTGGAATGTGCTGCTATTTCGTTTTTATAATGTGTGTATATATAAATGAACTATTTGGAATATGTATTATATCCTTGTATTCATCAACTGTACTTTATCCACCTGTGTGTATTTATTGAATGGCTTTTCTATATATTTCATACTGAGTGCGATTTTTATACCCTCTTTATGACAAATAAACAAAATTGCTTAGCCATCTGTAAGTGTATTATCCTATTTGGTTGCCACTTGCCTCACACAAAGTCCCAACTCCTATGTTCAACAGTTTCTGGTGAGAGAGGTGATGGGATGTGCAATGGTGGCAAAGTCCTTAATGAATTTCCGATAGAAATTTGCAAAGCCCAGGAAGCGCTGGTCTGAAGGTGGTGCCCAGTCTAAAATGGCTTGGATCTTGGCTGGATTCATGGTGAGGCCTGTGTCAGAAATTAGGTAGCCCAGGAAAGGTACTTGTTCTACATGGAATAAAAACTTTTCGGGCTTTACAAAAAGGGAGTGAGCCCTCAATCGGGCAAATACCAGGCAGACATGCCTCTGATGTGTTTCAAGATTGGGAGAGTATATCAAAATATCGCAAGTGAATATCAAAAGAGTGCAGCGCTCATAAAGTGTCCGTTATATAATCAATGGACAATCATACAAAAAATTGTGAACTAAATAAATAGAAAACAATACAATTCCAATATGCATGAGTAATTCACTCTCAAAAGAGTAAATGTGAAAATAGGTGTTTTGTCCATAAACACACTATACAGTGTAACCATGTGGGATCTCTATCAAAGAGACGTGAAATAAACTATAATATATATATACTATGTTTGACCATAGAAAATAATACAAGATGCTTCTAAACAATGCAATAATACACCTTAATTGTGATATTAAAGTGTAAAGAACAAAATAAACGTGACTTTTGTGCGGCTTGTCTGAAGAGGTCCGTCACCACTAGGACTGAGGCTTACCGGAATTTGTGGACTCAGATAGGTGTATACCATGTGAGTCACAAAGGCTTGATGGTGTCAGCCACACCAATGGAAACGACTCCCAGCCCAGGTATGTAGTAACGGCAAACCAAGTCTTTGTAAAGTCTTCCAAAGGGACTCAGGAACAAGATGATAGGCAGTGTATGGTACGGTATATCTCCCCAGGTATGACCGGTAATAAAGAAAAGGGGACTATATAGTGTAATACCGTCAGGCGGAAAAAAATGTATTAAAATCTGACAAAGTGGGTACTCACATTGACATAAGGATTAAAAGCGTGGATATAGTACTGGTACATACGATCGGAAATTCTGATCGTCTGTACAAATTCCGACGCGCAAAATTCCTACGCATGCTTGGAAACAATTTGACGCATGCTCGGAAGCATTGAACTTCATTTTCTCGGCTCGTCGTAGTGTCGTATGTCACCGCGTTCTTGACGGTCGAAAGTTCGGTGAACTTTTGTGTGACCGTGTGTATGCAAGCCAAGCTTGAGCGGAATTCCGTCGGAAAAACCATCTAAATATACAAGCATGAAGCAACCCAACAGTTCATGGAAAATGTAATTAAGTTCTGAAAGACAGCTGGCTGACATGGTTATGCAGTAATCTTGTGGTTTGTAAAGTTATCTTATTTAGACTTTTGTAGTCCACACAAATCCTCAGTCCCCCATCCTTCTTCGGGACAAAGAAGCATCCTGGCCTGCGGGAGATGTGGAGGGATGGATGAATCTCTTAGCTGGGTTTTCCTGAATATACTCTTTCAAAGTAAGATTCTATGGCTCAGACAGTGAAAAAACGCTCCCTTGAGGAGGTGTAATGTCAGACAAGAGGTCAATGGGACAATCATCACTGCAATGAGGAGGTAAAGCATCAGCAATCCCTTTAGAAAATATGTTCCGAAAGTCCTTTATAACAAAGCGGAATCGGTTCCATTCCCACTCGACAGGCAGCAAATCGAAAAAGGTGCTGGATGCAGTTTTTTTACACACTGATTGGACCAAGCCAGAATATTTCCTGTTCGGCAGTCAATTATTGGATTGTGCTTCTAAAGCCAAGGAAGGCCTAGGATCAAAGGAGTGGATGGAGAGTCAATGACAAGGCATGAAATCTTTTCCCAATGCAAAGCCCCTAATTGTAACTGGAAAAGGTTGGTGGAATGGAGCACTTGATCTTGTGAGAGAGGCCGATTATCCACAGAAATCTGGCGGACTGGGCAATCTAGAGCACGAGTTTCCAGGCCTAAGGCCTCGTACACACGATATGAAAACGGAGACTCTTTACCACGTGATCAGCCGTGTCCAATCATGGCTGATCACAGTGTAACTAGGAAGAGCCGGTGATTGGCTTTTCCTCACTCGCGTCTGTCAGACGCGAGTAGAGGAGAGCCGATCGGCTGCTCCTCTGACAGAGGGGGTCTGTGCTGATCGATTATCAGCGCAGCCCCCCCCCCCGAGGATGCCCACACTGGACCACCAGGGACCCCACCAGACCACCGGGGATGCCCAGCACAAGGTATGCCACCCTAGACCACCAGGGATGACACACAGTGGCCACAATGGATGCCAATCAGTGCCCACAATGGGCTTCAATGATTGGCATGCATTATTGTTTGGCACTGATTGGCATCCATCAGTACAAAACAATGCCGCCTATCAGTGCCTATCCATGCCACCTATCAGTGCTCATCCATGCCCATCCATGCCGCCTATCAGTGCCCATCCATGCTCCTCCGTGCCGCCTATTCATGCCCATCTGTGCCGCCCATCCATGCCGCCTATCCATGCCAATCCGTGCCAGCTATCAGTGCCAATTTGTGCCACCTATCAGTGCCCATCCGTGCCGCCTATCAGTGCCCATCAATGCCACCTCAGTGCCACTTCATTGGTGCCACCTCAGTGCCGCATTATCAGTGCCCATCAGTGAAGGAGAAAACGTACTTATTTCCAAAGATTTGAAACTGAAACAAAAAAAAACATTTTTTTTCAAAATTTTTTTTTTTTTTTTATTTGTTTAGCAAAAAATAAAAACCACAGAGGTGATCAAATACCACCAAAAGAAAGCTCTATTTGTGAGGAAAAAAATGATAAAAATTTAATTTGGGTACAGTGTAGTATGACCGCGCAATTGTCATTCAAAATGCGACAGCGCTCAAAATTGGTCTGGGCAGGAAGGTGTTTAAGTGCCCTGTATTGAAGTGGTTAATTGGTTCAAATTGTCATATAATTTCATATTTAATTGTTATGCATTTTGCTATACATCAATATTTTTACATTTCATTAGAACCAAATATTGCACAATAATTAACATTCCAACAAGGAAATGACATATATTTACAAATGCATGGAGTAGTTGAGGCATATTTACACACATTGCAGTTGATATCTGTACAGATTAGTGACCTACTGAAGTATCACTTGTTCAATAGAACACGGGCAAGTTTTTTTTAACATTCATCTGTCAGTGGGGAAGCCTGGTGCCAGCTGATGACTCATTGGTTGTTAAGGAGATGGCCGGCCCACTCCTTAGCAACCGGCTATACACAGTGTGTTAAAGAGAAAATAAATGCCAAATGACAAAAAAAAAAATGCAAAACGCAACACTTGCATTTTTGGTGTGGCTCCATTGAAGTCTATTACACGAAAAACCGAATCTGCTGCGGGAAAAAACATCCCTGACTCTTTCCAAAAAATGCAGATCCGCAAAACGCACAGATATGAACTACTGCCTTAGGAAGCCATGTTAAATGGACTGTAGTGGGTTTCTACAAAATGCACTAAAAAGTGCGCATAGGTGTGAGCGCAGGGTAAGTGAGGAAAAATCCAAAATGTCAGAGTTGTCCACAGAACAAGCGGTGAGGGGAAATGTTCTAATGAGGATACTGGGCACAAGCTGTTTAAGAGCTGAATTCTCCTACTTTTGGGAGATTTTCCTCTAACTTCCTGTTGAATCTCTGGAACAGGATGTGAAGGGAGATTTTCCCCAATGGTATGCAAAAAGTGAAAGGTAAACCAGCAAAGATAATAACCCTTCCCTATTTAAAGAACATGGCCATGCTCTTTCACACAGACGTGTCCGTGTACGGAGCCCGCTCTGCACAGCGGGGATCGCTCCGTCGATCCCCCGCTGTGCAGGAAGATGACAGGTCTGTCTCTGCACTCTGTGCCGGGACGGACCTGTCAGAGCGCCGCTCTCCCCTATGGGAGATAGGATGACGACGGACCGTAGAGTCCATCGTCACCCGATCTGATCCGCAGACGGATGGAAAAATAGCTTTTTTCTC